>JAWWMP010000011.1:14260858-14381124 GCA_035047865.1 Dendrocincla tyrannina | reverse complement strand
AATAGCTGAGCAGCTGACAAATAATGACTTTGAATTTGCACTCTACCTCCTTGATGTCAGCTTTGACAACTTTGCAGTTGGACCAAGAGATGGGAAAGTTATCATTGTAGACGCAGAAAATGTTCTGGTAGCAGACAAAAGGTTAATCAGACAAAGTAAGTATATTTCACTCCCCTCACCACATGTGTCTCATTTCTGTCTCTGCAAGCACAATATTTAAAGTGTGTATGGTTGCTAAATGCCTATTTTGTTGGCTTTACAACTAGACTGCTAATAACAGATTAATTTGCTTTCTTCTGGAAAGCTTATTCTTTTTCTTCTTTCTTCTTCAATTAGACTACTAATTAACTTGACCAGTTTGCCGCTTTCATGAGGTGTTGAGCATACCTGGACATGACTTACATATACTTTTAAGTTCTGTAAACCTGCATAAATGAAGAGGTTGGGGTGGGAAGAGAGAGTGGCATTGGGATGTGTCTGTACAGATAGACAAATAAGCTGCCTGGCTGTCTGTTTTACTTTAGTAAAAAGAGAGAGGTTGAGGTTCCTTTTGTCTTTTCCAGACATCTGTGGAAGGATGGAAGTCTTGGAATTCTGTTTTCTGTGACTGACAAGGCAGTGTTAGTGCCTGCTTTGCCTTAGTTCCATTGCCTGCCTTGGGTTTGCCTGTTCGGATGGTGCTCCGTAATAATGGAACTGAAGGAATGGGTAATTTTAGTGCAGTTTCCAAATGGGAATAGAGAAAATTCATTCATCTTTCTGTCAACTGTAAAAGCTCAAAGCAGTGGCAGCAGGAGAGATGTTTGACAAAGTGGCATTACATAAGTTTATATTCCTTTTGAGTTCATGAGGAAAATGTGACAGATATAAGGGCTGGAGACAGTGAGCACAAAACCCTGGGGTCTGCAGGAGAACTTGCACATGAAACCCTGGGTTCTGCAGGTGATTTCAGTCTGCTTTTTTTTTAAACTTTGCATACAGACTTCATGTGTTGTACTGCAGAGTTAACTTTAAGACTGTGTTTTTCTATCCACACACTTTTCTGGGGTCATTTGGTTTGGTGTTTTTATTAGATTTATTATATGCTCTCAAGGAGCTTAGATTAAAACCATCTGAGCCTACCAAGAAAACCTTTTAATGTGTTGGATATCCAGGACATTAACTTTAGAACTCTTTTTCTTTTCTTTTTTTTTCCACCCTCTTAAAATAGTATTACTGAAGACTTTGACTTTTGAAGCATGTCTGAATTGCTTAGTCACAAAGATGACCAAATGAACTCTGAAGAAGTTGATGTGTATGTGGAATAGGAGCAAGTAGCTTCTTGCAGAAGCTGAATGCTGGAAGTGTCACACTTACATCTGTTGTCTGTTATCTCAGGCTAATTTGGCTCTAACTATGATGTTCCTGCATGATTTGTGATCTAGCAATCAAGAACACAGCAAACAAATGAGGACATGAGAAAGATTTTTGTATAAACTTGACATGTAATACTGATTTCATTAGTCTTTTGGAAAGATTCATTAAACAGTTTCTGTCCAGAGTCATTAGTATGCCTGTTTAGATGTTTTAGTATGTACATTCTGTCCAGTTACACTGTACAGTAATACTTAATGTACTCTGTAGTAGGATATCATATTTGAGTTCACTGAAGTCCTTCTTCCCATTTTCCTTTGCTGGCTTTTTTTCGCACTTGTGAATTTTCCATTAATTTTACAAATTTTATGTAATGTTTTTATAGTTTTAGCAGTTATCTTTCAGTATGCTTTTCTTTTTGGCTCTGGTGTGCTGTGAATTAGAAGACCAATAGTCAGCTCAGAGACTGCCAAGCACAGATTAGTTTTTCTTTGTACCTCACACTGCTAAGAGAGATCTGTCAAACTGATGCTCCATGATAAGCACCTCTGCTCAAAGCTGGCAGTAGTCTCGAAAGCTCAAATGAAAGTTTTCTAAAGCAATGTAGTGAGAGCTCAGGAGATCTCGCACTTAGTAAGCTTTTACGTGTTATTACTGTATAAGGTATTGAACATAAATAAGCTCTAAGTTAAAGAAAGCTGTGACAAGGACACCTTCCAATTTTGCTAACTTTTTAATGTATATTGAAGAAGGGTTTTACATTTATGTAAATGCCATTTGCTTTGCTGATTTTTTTTTTCCTTCTTCAAAGATTATAAGTAACGCATCTGCTTTTTTGTATGTACTTCTTGCTTACTACCATGTCCAAAGTAAACAGAAGATAAAGTTTCAGAAGTTTATGGCAATTACTTTGCACTGGGTTTTTTTGGTCTTTGGTAGACCGCTTACCAGCATTAGTTTCCAGGGCAACTGAAGAACCCAAATCTATGTTACTGAAGTAAATCATGTTGCTTGTTTGTTTTTCTCAGCTTCGGTTGTGGATCATTCTCTTCTACTTGCTTGTGCTGCATTTTTTCCTCTGGGTATGTGGGAATGTAGATTTCATATACTGGATTTTTTTGCTTTCCTCGCTTTGCTATCTATTTTACCCTTTCTTTTTTCCCCTTGTTTTTTTGTATTGCCAGGACCATTTCAGCAGAAGGGTGTATCAAACTGTCAGATGCAATTTTAGACTAGAACATTTGAGAGTTTATCTAAACAAAGTTGGTTTATGGTTTAAATACTACCATTTTTCTGTGTATTGAGCTTCTGATTGTATTCAGACACACACATGCTCTTTCCTCCTCTCACTTTTGTCTCCTTATATTCCACAGATAAACCTGAAAACTGGGACGTATGGTATGAAAGCAAGTTTGATGACTGTGATAAAGAAGCTTGTCTGTCCTTCTCAAAAGAGATTCTTTGTGCTCGTGTCACTGTGGACCACAATTATTATGCTGTTTGTCAGAACCTTTTATCCAGACATGCCACATGGCGTGGCACTTCGGGAGGGCTGCTGCATGACCCTCCTGCTGACATTGCCAAAGACGGGCGCCTGGAGGCCCTGCTGGATGAGTGTGCCAACCCAAAGAAGCGATACGGCCGATTCCAAGCGGCCAAGGAACTGCGGGAATACCTTGCACAACTGAGTAATAACGTGAGGTAGTCCACAGTGGAGTTTGTTTGCAACACCGGCTAAAACACTATTGCAAAGACACTTCATAGAAAATGAAGTTTTGGACTTATGTATTAAAAGAGAGAATGAAAAAGCCCTAGTTTATCAGTTTTCTAAATACCGTAAAAATAGAATTTTATGGTGTTATAGTGTTCCTTTGCAAGCATACAAGGTACTTACTGAATTAAAACTTGAGCTACTATTGACTGTCCTCCCTAACTGTTTAAAAGGGAGTAGGTCACAAAAGACTGTGATAGCTTAATTGACAGCTTGCGTGTCAAAGGGTACTTAACATAAAACTGCATTAGTGTCACAGTTCTGTGAAGCTGATGTTCTTACTTGGAAAATCAAGTTAGACTGGTGGCCTGTTTTAAAGGCCTTTTTCCTGAAATCATTGTCTCATTTTTGTGTTTGTTTAAACACCTTGAAGTGGCATTTACATCCAGGTAAATCTAGCTGTCTGCATTGTTTCAAACTGAACAGGCTTCATGTTTAATGCTGTGCAGAACATTCCTACTGTGAGTACGGGATTGCCATGTTTACTGTCTAATTTTAGGGGGGTTTACACTGTATTTTACTATACTTACACGTTGTGGTTTATTTTTTTAAGATCACCATAAACTCAAATGTCACTTGAACTAATACTCATTTAATGTCTTTTGTCTTTCTGCCTTTGGAAATATCACTTAATGTAACTATTGTACAAAACTTTCCCTTCATGCCAGTATATACACAACTGTTTAGCAGGAAATCATGGTATGAGCGAACTCTTATTTTTAACAGAGATAATTTGAGAACTAGAGAAAGACTACAATAAAAAGACCTGTATTAATTTAAATTGGGGATAGAAGCTTGACTAAAAACAGAAATTCACTAGCCCAGTGTAGTTAAGCATAAACCAAAGAAAATGGTTTTGTTTATTAATTTCTAAACAAATAAGAAAAAAAATGCTATATTGTACTGATGTGAATAATTGTCAAAATTCACATTTTGAAGGTCCTTGGTTACTCTCTGAACAACTGTGTACAACTGTGCACTTGTGCCAGAAGAAAACTCTAATTTGAATAATAATATCAAGAAAGTTAGCAGCTAGTTTTACATCATTCGCAGTTCTGTTGAATTCAGGTGTGATGGAGTTTACTGAATACTCATCTTTGGGTTTACCAGTAAGCTGCACTCATTCTAGGTACATTTACTTGAACCAAGTTTGACTATTCCCAGTGCAGTTAAAATTGACTCGTTGAGGTTTGTGTAAATATGGAGTTGTTCTCATAAATTACAGTTTTTGTAAAAACCTCAGTTACTGCTACAAGAAATCACTTCAAAGCTTACTCCTGACTTTTGTTTGGGTTTTGATTTTTGGTTTTTTTTTAACAACTGCTATGCTTTTTTCCTGAAGTCTTATTCCTACAGGGATGCTCTTAGGAAATGTATGCATATTACTTCTTGTAACAGTAATGAAGGAAACTAGTATTTCTTAAATGCGTGTATAAAACAATATTTTATACGATCTAAACAGAACTCTGAGCAAGGTAGTGTGTGCTACTTTCAAGAGCAGAGTTAGGATGCCTCCTTCCTGCATTCAAGGACTGAAGGAAACTGTTGCTGCATGTGCAAGGTGAGGAAAATGGCAAACTCACTGACTGGCCCTTCTTTCTCGAAGCTCACAGTGGAGCCACATAGAGATGCAGAGTGCTTTTTGATTTCTTAGGTCACTGTATTTTGAGGACACGGTTTAATGGTGAACATGGTGTTGGTGCTGCGTTGATGGTTGGATTTGATCTTAAAGGTCTTTTCCAGCTTTGATGATTCTGTGATTAAGGATATTTTAGAATTGGAAATTCTCACTCTTAAGTCATCATTACCTCTGTAGTCCTGATTTGCCCCCAGTCCCTTGTCTTGTTTTCTGAAGCTAGAATGTCCAATGCAGCTTTTGGTCTGAATTTCTGCCCTCATTTGAACCATTTTATGTGCTTGTTCTGGCATGAACTGTCGGAGCTGGGCCCTGTCATTTTTCATCATAAAATCCAATTAATTGAGGAAAATAGACTAACCCTCAGACTAGGTCCTACTACCCTACCATAGAAGCCTTGACTTACCACTAAAGTTGATTTTTAAACATCCCCCACGTTTCCCAACGAGCGAATGGAGTATGATTGTTAAAGTTGTGAAAGGAACAAACACTGCCACTTGTGGTCATTACTTGAGACAGTTCTGTAACTGTAAGAATGTTCTATTAGTTTTTGTTTGGGGTTTAGTTCCTCCAGAAATAAGTTACTAAAGCTGACTATAAAAGGAATTTGGAACTCTAAAACCAAACAAAAAAAAACCAAAACAAAAAGACCCCAACAAAAAAACCCACTACAACAATAACACTACAGGGAAAACATTGTGGAGAGCAATAAATCTTGTTCCATTTGCACCTGTCAGATATTTATTGTACAGTAACAATTTATATTTTTAGTCATTGCCCATTATTATTGATGAACATGGTGAAATATTTTTGAATGAGATGTTTGGGGTTTGTATGTGCATTAAAATTGTCCTTTTGTACTGTAAGTTACTGTTTGTTTGGAATATTTTATCAAAGCTGTCTCCCTGTGCCTTTCTATTACAAGAAAGTTGTTTCTGCAACTTCTAATGATATTAATAAAGAATACTTTAAGAACCTCATCTCAGATATTCATTTTCAGATCAGTAAGTCTTTTAGGACTGACTTAGTCTAGAATGCGTTAAAGTATACGTAGAACTAGTTTTTGTAGCGTTCCAGAATTGCACCATTGTCAAAAGTGACAAATAGGAACCTTCTTCCCCTCCTCCTACCTAGCAGACTCTTTGATCCAAAGTATGATCTGTCAGGAATTTTTTTGTTTCATTATTCTTGCAGGCAAAAGTCTTTGGGGGCCTGCCATGTACTGTACCCTGCACTAGTGAGCTTTTGGTGGATGCAGAAGGGCCCTGTGGCTGCTGGATGTCTCTGCAGAGGGGGCAAGTGATGCCAGGACAGTGAAGGGTCTGTTGTTTTGCAGATGAGTCTGTTGTTGCCATGCTGGAGGTACGAGAAGGTACCTGTTTTGTGTAGCTGGAAATCTGGACAAATTTTAGGGGCAGTAGTAATGAACGTTGGTCAGGAATAGTGACTTTCATGTTCAGGTCAGAGCAGGAAAGTTCTGACTTTAAAAGGAAAAATATCTAAGGCTGTTTTTGATATTTGGTGAGTTAATTCCAATCTCCTGAGAACAGCACTGTGAAAGCAGAAATAAGCTGTTGAATACACAGCTTCTGTTTAGAGAGGAAGAGCTCTTTCTGGGGGAGAGAGTATGTCAAACAATTTTAATACACATCTTTCTATTCTGAACATGATACTTTGGTATATGCTTAATTTTTACTGCATGTTCTATCTTTTGATGATACTATTAATGGAAGCTTAGTGCATACATTTAATGTGCCCTTGGTATAATGCCCTGTATCGTTTTAAAATGGCATTTATGTTTTCAAAATATACTGTGTTTTTATTTTTTTCCCTCTCAAAGTAGTTCTGAAACCCCTCAAAATAATTGAGCAGCTGATTTCCTTGCTGTCAACCATTAATGCAGTCTAATTTCGACTTGAAAGTTATCAGCTTCTTTGGTTTTCAGGCTGGGTAGGAACATCTGGTTTTCTGTAAAATGTAACAGTTCTCAGTGTGCAGCTTTGTCACCTGGACCTTAATAGATATTTTTTCCTCACAGGAAAACTTAGTTTTCTTATTTTGTGGGGATTTTTGGCAGTTTCATGTATTGGAAAATTTGCTTACTGTGACAAATGAACTTGCATTTTCCCTGTGGGAAACAGGGCCTACAGAAAAATAATGATCAGAATTCTGAGGGAGAAAAATTGGGTGAATATTGCTGAGAAATGCAATGAAGGGAAACTTGCTGACTTCAGTGCCTGACAGGAGAAAATTAGTATACCGATAATGGGCCTAATTATTTCAGTTCTTGTATAATATCAGGAATACTTCTAATTGTTTGAAAAACTATATGTTGAGATGGTTGAGCTTAGCATACTCTTGCTCAGTCTCCTAAGGGTAAATTCAGAGCTCTGGCGGAAAGCAGATGTAGTTGTCAACAACATTTAAGAGTTGCTCTCTTTGTTATCGACAGCCAGCACACTTAGTGAGTGAGTACACAAAGTTACAGGAATATGGCAAAGCATTCTTTGGGTTTTTAGTTTCTTGAAACTCATTTCCTGCCTGTTATCTAGTTCTAATATGAATTTATGTACTTTTTAAAAAATGTTCTCCTTTAATTTGCTTACTGTTTTATAAAAGCAACACATGAGAACACCTGGCAGCTGTCAATTTGTTTTACAGGAAGATGAGGTTTGACAAAGGGTGGGAAAACATGTTCCTTTCTCAAAACACTTCCTTGCGTTTTTTGCCTTAGATGCTCTTGATTGTGTTTATTTTTGTTGTTGGTCATGTTTTGTTGAAAAACTCCCTCGTTTACCAAGGAGCAGAGCTTGACAGGGAGGATAAAGCCTGTTTAATGGCTGTCCCTTCAGCTGTTTGCCTTCCCATCTCTCAGCTGAGCATACTGATACAGCTCTCCCCTGTCTCTTTTGCAGATACTGTCAGCTAGCCTACTACAGTATTTGCCTGATTATTTTTCAAATTACTTGGAATACTGTACTCTTTTTATTCCTAAAGCTATTACACAAAGCTTTATATTAGAATTTTGGCAACAACTTTCTTAGAAGAGGTGGTGTTTTGTCTCTGACAAATAGTAAAATTATGAATACATGTGTTATCAAATTATGCTTCTCTTTGGTCTTTATATATGCTGTTTATTTTCTGTATAATTCAGCACTATAATTGTATAAATAGACTGGATTTGCTTTCTGCTAACATATTTTTTTCTTAATAATTAATTGGAGATCTCCTTCAGCCTAAACTGGGATTTGTCTCCTTGACTGAATGTCTTCAGTATGTTTATGGTGAACTTACTAGTTCAAATTTACACGTATGTGTTAGGGCTTGGGAGATACTTGGTGTGCATTGTGGGTAGGAGCTTCTGGCATAGTTTTCTCTGCAAGGAATCTTGTGTACATCAACACTGTTCTGCAACTAAATCCACATCTGGAAGTGGGAATATGATTGAGAGATTAATTTAAACTCTAACACCTCCCAAACATGGTCAATGTAAACCCAGACTCTGATAGCTGAAGGTGTTCTTCATTAGGCAGTATGAGCATCCTGCATTGACTGAGTTTCCTCTGAATTAAGTTTATATATCATTTATCTATTAGTTTTTGCTGATGTCGTATTCAAATTTTATCAAATGTATACAGCATATATGTGTATTTGGCATAAGCTACTATTGCAGAATTTGGATTGGACTTCAGGTTCTCATCTAATGATGTTTTACTCAATGGAAGTATTTCACTTGTGGAAAGCTGGAGAACCTCATTTCCCTGCCTTGTTGTCTTTATCTATGGGACTTTGTTGATCAGATCTGAAGTCTTAGGGACCTAAAAATTTATCTTATACTGGTATTAATCTGTAATCAGCTATTATTTGGAACAAACAAATGATTCTATTCTTACTATAAGTAATTTTTAAGTAATTTTTTTTGATTACCAATGTGATAACTGAGCTTACCTACCACTGTTGTTTTAATATTTTGGTGCCTTACTGTCAAGAAACAGTGGTTTCTGATTGTTTTGGTAGCTATGAAGGTGTTGTCTTGATTTGGAATACTAGTCTTACAGACTCCTAGATGTTTTGTCAATAATGTTAGAGAAGGATTGCAGTTCTGGCTTTTAGATGCCCAGTGATGCTCAACAGAGCCCATCATAGGAATTCTGAAATACTCCCCCAAGGACCATATTCCTTGTTTTCACTTGTTGCAGAATTGAGGCAGGCTGTTTCTTTTGATGCCTGGATTTTTGAGGCATTTGAAACTGCAACCCGTCTCTCTTAAGGCGAAAGCATTGTGAAAAGGAGAAAATATATTCTTATAGGTTATTTTATATTATATCTTTTTATTTGTTCTGCATTATTCCGTACTTGTCTGGAGTTTATCTGATTACATTTCGGGAGATGTATCTAATTATGTTGCCAGTATAATGTTAAAATCTTGCAAAAGTCACTTTTTAGCGATTTGCATTAGTGCCTTTTAAGCAGAATTTTTTTATTTTAATGTGTTGTATTTCCATAAATAAGCAGTACTTGTAAACATTTTTGCCAAGTGCCACCACATTTTTATATTGTGACTGCTTCTGTATGCTTTTTTCTGTATTTGGGCTAACAACTGGAGCACAACATTGAACTTTGGCTGCCCACCACAACCATCAGTATCAGGCTTGAATCTACCCAGGAGGCACTCTTTTTTCTGTCTGTTACCACTACCATTGATGCATAGTATGAATACAACTGCAGTTACATTTGGAGTAGCGTACGTTCTTGTTCTCGAGCATGACTCTTTAGCAAATGATCAGAACTTCTCTATTATATAAACAAACTGCTGCATTGCTTAGGTACTGATACATTAGCCACAGTTTGAAGTATGTTCATTTGAATTGAAAGTACCTGGGACTGCCAAAGTATCTGCATTGGAAGTTTCAGTAGACACATGGCCATTAATCTAATTTTTAGCAAATCTTAAAATACAGACACTCATACACTGGCTGATTCAGAGAGGTATCAGTTCACCAGCCTTAGACTGCAACCCGGTATAAGTCCAGAAATTGGAAATAGTGGTTTGACGAGTGAAACAAAGAATGGTATCATCAAATGGAAGGATCAGGCACAGCTTGGGTAAGTAAAGTATCATAAATTATGTTGAAATTTACCCAGTACACAATTTTTTTCCCCACTGAAAGAGAGAAATGCCATGATTGGGATTTCTGTGTCTCAGCAGAAAAGGGGTATTGCAGGGATTCACTGACCAGCAGTGCTGTGGTGGGGCCTTCCTTGCTACTCTGGATTTATTATATCCCTGCGAGATAGCAAAGCCCAACCATCCTGGAGATTCTAGCTAAGCACTGAGCCTGTCTGCTGATTAATCTGCTGTTGTACAGCAAATCCCCTGGGTGTGTTTGAGCCTTGCTGGGGGTTCTGTCAGTCAGTGCTCTCACAGCTCACCTGTCACAGCCCCCGGCAGCTGCCGTGCCCTGTCAGACCGGCGTGGGGATCATGGCAAGCTGACAGATCAAGCATCAGAGTATGGAAAAAAAAGAAATATATGCACTGCACAAATGGAAATTATTTTTTTTCTCTTGTGATTATAAAAACAGAGCAGATCTTTCACAAAAATATGTAGGATGAAATAAGTTTTAAAAACTATAACTGCTAAGTTCCTTAGTGATTCCACACATCCACATGTGTCTGACCTGAGACTGTAGAACTCTTTCCTAGTCACTTTATTATGGGATCTGTAATTCATAGTTTTTGGGATAGTTTATTATGTAAATATTGTTTAAAAAATTACAATGTAATGTTTGGCTTATTCTAACTTGCAGAATTAAATGTCAAGGCATATGGGAAACTGTACTCTGTGGGCAAGGACAAGTGCCTGGAAGATGTGTCAGAAGGTGGGACTTGACTGTCCGCTAAAGATACCTGTGAGATTTACAAATCTACAAAAAACCTTTAGATAATTTATAATCACCATGTTATGGTCATATTAAGAGTCTTTCAATGTAACACAGTAGTGTGTTACAGTATCTATTAAAAATACGATGTAGTTTTAAAATAATATTGAAAATATTTCTCAAGTATTTTCTCCTTTTACAGCTTTGTGGTGGATTCCCTACAGACAATGTGCATGGGGAAGAAGGTGCTGCACTGTCCAAATATGGTACCTTTTTAATTCCATCTGTTTCTGTGATGTGTTCTGTCTCTATAAAACTGGTGGGAGTAAGTTGAAAGTGGCATTAGTAGTGTGGTATCTGGGTGATAAGTGGTTTCTAAGTGTATACAGTGATTTAGGAAGTATTGCAATAAGCTGAACATAGCTGGTCAGGTTAGAGAAAGTGGGTTAATTAACAATACACTAAAGCAATGGGTTTTGAGTTAAACTCACTTCACATGCATTGCAGGCAGAGTGAACCATGTGTAAAATAACTCACACATTGGAAAGTCATTCAGAGAGAAGAGCTTTTGTTCCCATGAGCTACACCTGGTAATTTGCATGTGATATACAATGATACGGACATACTGAATTGCAGGAAGAGCAAGTACTGGGGGGGTCAGGATCTGTTTTCAAGATTTATTTGTGCTTTATATTTAGCAAAAAGCAAAGAAATATAATTAGAAGACCATGAACCAGGATAGGAGTTGTTTCTTCCAAAGAAGAAACAATGAGAGGAGGATGTTTGCTGAAATAACACCTCAGTCCAGGCAGCTGACAGATGTCCACAGAAGGAAATCTGTTCAGCAGCCCATAATCATCTTATGTTCCATGTAGATGTTGATCTTTTGTTCTGCTGATTTCCTTTTGGTAACTGTTTTCTGCTTTGCATTCAAGAGCCAGAATGAATTTGACTTAAGCTTTTCTTTACCGAGTGACAAAGGAGCCTAAGGCCGAGTGTCGGTGGGTGCTGGTCGCTCCTGGTGCAGCAGCCTGGAGTGTAGGGGCAGAGTGCTTGGGCTCCACCAGCCCCACGGCGGTGCACAGGGCTCCACCAGCCCCACAGCCATGCACAGGGCTTGGGGTGTGTTATTCCCTAGTTCAGGCTGATGCAAGGTAGCATCTTGCCAAAGGAAGCATGGGGGGCTGCTAATGGCCAGTGTGCCTTGTCACGTACCAGTTAAAAAAAAAAATCAACGTTCAACTCTGGGACTACACGTGTCTTGGAGATTCTTTTGCAGTCCCTGTGACTACACTGAGCACATTTTCAGAGAACTTTTCTTTCACCGATATCTGACTGTCTATCAGGGGGTGTAATTCACAGTGGCTGAAAGGTATGGTCAGATGATTCTCCTACAGAAAAACCACTTAACAGAGTATTCAGACCATACATTTGCAATTCAGATATCTGTGTTACTCAGTGTTATATTTATTGAAGCCTGCTCTTCTCTAGGCTTTTGTTAAGGCCTCTACATTCTTACTTACAGATAACTAAGTAGCCCTTGATGTTTGTAGTGCTTTGAGAAACCACAGAGGAAAACAACAATAGTCTTAGCAATGCCTTAGGGCTTTTGTAATTTTGATAGGTGTCCCATGTGTCAGAAATGCTTTGAAGTAATTTGGTCTCTTAAGAAAAATGCTGTGTACATTCAAGGGCATCAAAACCAAGCAGTGTTTCTAAAATTTATCTATTTTATGTATAGAGTACTGTTTTGGGTCAAAATGTTCACAGATACCCTTTGTATTCATCTTGGTTGTACATCTGCAGGAATTTTTCCCAGTATGTTTGGGAATGTTTTAATACAGACTACACTGTGTTTAAGATAAGTGGAATCTGGTAGCATTTACCTTACTTGCTGAATATGCTAAAATCCATACTATTTAACTGCTTTGATAGTGTAAATTCTAGACTATATCCTCTTAATTGCCAACTTGTTTTCCTAGTAAGAAAGAGAGAATAAAAGAATATGTGTGTTAATTTCTGGTTAAAATAGGGCAGCAGGCTGTGGTAAACCTCTCACTTCTCCTATCTGCTGTTCGTAAGGTCTCTTTTAATAATACTGTGTGATAGAGGATCTTTTTAGTCCAGTTAACCCATGTACAACAATAAGATTTCTGTAAAAAAGGAGGTTTTGATTCCACCGTGGTTTTCAGTGGAACAAAACAATACTTGCAGATATTTAAAAAGGAAATAAAAGGATAAAGAAAGAAAATAATATGCTCAAGTTGAGCACTGATGTGGCTATGGATCCTTGAAAATTCCTGGAGAGATCTCTGAGTAAGTATTGAATTCACTCACGTTCTGATCTGCTATTGCACCCTGTCCCAGAGAAGTCCTTCCTCCAAAAGTCCTTGGAAGACAATGCTGTGTTTTGAAGACATAGTCCAGAAAAACAGGGGAAGGGTTCTGTGACTCTTCTACCAAAAATAGAGTGAACATACGTAGTTCCTGTCTCCTTTCCCTTAGGCAGCCCTTTCCCTTGGTGCTCACATGTGCCATGAGATAAAGTGCAGGTCCCTGTGACTTACCCAGACACAGACAAGTAGTCACACAGTTGTCCTGATTGAAAGGACGTCTTCAGCTGAGTTTTCCATGGATCAATGTTTGAACGCTAAAACAACACTGTGAAGACATACAGTGTGTCAAGGTTTGTGCAACATTTTACAATCCAAAGGCTGAATTTCCCTCACTGTTGTGCTGCCAGTGTGTGCAGAGTGTTCCCAGAGACCAAACCAGCTTGTGGAGACTGGTGTGCACAGAGGGGAACACTGATTGCTCCTGCACAGAGATCATACATGGAGGATGTGTGTAATGTTTAAGAGCTAAAGTTGTATTTTTGTGTTCCTAAGGAACAGGCTTGCATACATCAAAGCAAAGCCTGGACTTGTTTATGGTGCTGTTAGAATTCTTCTTCTGCATGACATATGTAGTAACATTAATAATTATTAGTAGGAGTAATTTTTGTTGTAGTAATGTCTAGACGCTGCAAGGACTGAGCCTCTCCATGAAAGCTCTCTGTAAGACAGCAATGAGACAACCTTGACCCAGAGGATAGCAATTTAGGCACAGCCTATCTGTGGATGGATCAGCAAACTGTGTGGGAGGAAGTGACAGTAAACCAAACCTGGTCAGCACTGGAGGCTGCAGTTGCAGTTGACCACCTGCACTGTTGCCATGTTGTCCCATCTGTAGGGATCGTGGCAGCAGGAACTAGGGAATCTTTTACCACTTTACAAAGCAAGGAAAGGATGAGGTTCCAGCAGTGAAGGACACAAGTCACTCCAGTTGTTGTGCAGCATGGGGATTTTAAGTAGACTGTTCTAGGCCAAATCTTCCCCTGAAAGGAACTCTCTGGAGTTGCTGAAACTGTTTAAGCCTGCTACATTTGGATCTTTAAATTGTGGCTTAATCTCTCTCACAGTGGAGCAAATGTTCAAGGTTTCTGCTACAACATCTGTATAATTCTTTATTTGTAAAGGATGAAGCAGGAAACCTTTCCATGCCTGGTAGGAGAGGCATAATAATCTCCCAGCTTTGCACATATGGGGTTTCACAGGAGGAAATTCCGGTGCGTGGGCACAGAGGAGTCCAGGAGTCCTCTGAGAAGAGGGCTTGAAAATATCTTGTGGTTTATTGTAGCCAGTAAGCTGCAGTGCAGAAGAGAGGCTGAGAGGTGACAAAGAACAGTTTAGTCCTCAAATGTAAAGTACCTGAAAAATCTGGGCTACAGTTCTGGTTTTCAGATAACATGTGTGGCAAGGTCAAATTCTCTAGGTTACATTGAAAAGTTTTACTCCTTCCCCACCTTTCTCCCAGCTTATGTGTACAAGTTTTTCTTCATAGTTTTTCTTCAACTTTTAGATCCAGATGTGCAATACTGTGAGGTGAATGCATTTACATGCCATACTGTAGTATGATAATATTTGCCTGTACAGAGTTTCATAATACAAGCCTCTGTGGAAAATGATAACTTGAGTTCCAGCTGTAACGTTTCTTCTGTTTTGAGATAAAGGTAAACATTTGTGCTCTCGATTCTGTTTACTCCAGTGCTTTCCTATCAGCTCGAAAGGATCTGAACAGGTATGTCTTACTAGAACTAGTTTTGAAAGATTGACAGTTTAACACTGTAACCTTCCCTATACCACAATGCTGGATTCAGCAAAGCCCTTAAACATACACTTTAAATTGAATTTTAAATTAAATTGCAAGAATCCAGTTTACACTGGTTTAGTTTAAAATGCATTTAAGAACCCTCAGCACATGGATCCTTGCAGGAAACCCTTATTAGACACCAAAGGGAATTGATTATGTCTAGATTTGATGTAACCTTAACATGCACTGGGATTGCTGTCCATTAGTTTTTGGTTTTAATGATCAGAATAGAAAATTAAACCCAAGTGAAATATTTAGGAAACTATGACTACATGTAGTGTAAAAGGCATCAATAACAGTGAAAAGAATATGCCCCATATATTTTAGAATATTACATTTTCAACTGTTGAATATCTAGAGTGGGAGCTGGTAGTACTGTTCAGTTTTCCTTCACTGCTAACTGAGGTCTATAATCAGACAAGCACTTAAAGAAAGACTGAGTAGTTACAGTTGGAGTAATAGTTGATTGAAGGGGGCAGCAATTTGAGTAGATTCATTTAATAAAATGCATCATCCTATATCTAGCACCTTCTCAGTTAGGAAAGAGGTTATTTATCTACGAGATACACTTGCAGAGGAGGAGAGCATCTCCTTAGTAGGCAGTGTAGTGCTGATTTTCCTTCCAAAAGGGAAATAGTCAGTTTCATTTTCATTGATTTTATTTGAAACTGTCTTTTGAGTAGTTATTTTAAAATGTTGACCTTAGTGAAACTAAAACTTGTTTTAACTAGGCATGATAACAGGGTTTTTTCCAAGTATTGTCTTCATTGAGAGGGAGTTTGAATATCACCTCTAAAGTGTATAAGTCCTTATAAACTGGTCCTTCCATAATAATGGGGAGACTCTTTCAGACAGTGATTTAAAACCTACTTCTAGAAATATGAATTTTACAGTATTGCTAAAAAAAAAGATAATATTCAGGAAGTTAAGCTCAAGGAACTAACAAAGCAAAATGCTGGTGCACTGCTATCAAATTTATTGGCATGGATTACCTGACACAAGAGGCACAGATGAATGTGGAACTGTCATTTAATATTTCCCAAATGAGATTGAAAAGGTAAAAGTTAAAAGTGATTGTTCTAGGAATGTGTGCATAGGAGACCTGGTTAAAATTGAAAAAGGTTCTTCAGTATTTTGAACTTGGAAGATGAATGTTTTCTGAAATGTCACACTTCCATTACATATGGCTCATAACCTTTAAATGTGGTTACAGTAAAACAAAATGTATTTCAGATTCAACACATTAATCCTCAATGAGAGATGTGCAGAGCTGTCATTTTCTCCAAGCATTCATATATTGTCACTGGGGTTTCCATGGGTCTGTTCCACAGAGACACTTTGCCTTTTCACAGATAAACACAGATTTTTTTTTTTTTTTTTTTCCTAAGGAAACTGAGAAAAATCTCTTCTCAAAGAAAAGCAGCTCCATACAATCTGCAGTGCTACCCTCTTGTTTCCGTTGAACTTTCAAGAGCTAAGAAACCTATTTTCATGATGCTGCCATAATTTGCCTTTATTTACTTTTTATTTTATTTTTTTTAAACATATTTGGTAAACACTATCACTAAAGCTGCACGTTATCACCTCAGAGCCATCTGGAATTGTCTGTCTGTCAACCTGACTATTTAAAAATTAGGAGATTAGGCCAAGAAAGCTGGATAATATATGCTTCCTGTATTTTCTATTTTGGTTTGCAAATTTCTGCATAATATGTGCTGGCCTGTGTACCCCCAGCCAGATTCAGCATTTTGGAAGAGTGGCTTTTCTGATTAGTTTATTATTCATTTGCCCAACATTCTCTGTGCTTATAGGGGTCATTGCATAACATGGCACTGAAGCTGTATTGCTTTGGGGACATAGAAGCTTTTCCAGAAATATTTTTAAAAGAACAAAGACAAATTGTTCAGAGGCAGAAAGTTAGCAGCAGTTGGATCCCTCTGCCCCTATGACTCTTATTCTATAAATTGTGATAGTCATTTCTGAGGGAGGAAGGAAGTTGAATGTAAAAAAATCTGTGCTAAATGTCCAGTGGCTTTAGCACCTGAGCAGTGAAGTCTCCTAACAGGAATAGGCCCAGGCTGGTGGCTGGTGAGGAGAGAAGGGGAGAGCAAAGGCAAGAAAACTTCTGCATCGACATAAAGACATTTTAATGGGTGGAAAACCTCAGTGACAGGAAGGGAATCACTCCCCCCCCACACACATCCCACCAGCTCAGCCCTGAACAGCCACCTTGGCAAGGCAACCCCAGCTTCTTCCTCCACTGCAATGGCACTGGGGGCATGGGATGTCCCCTTCCAGCCTCCCCCCCACCCCAGCCTGGTTCCAAGGGGACACAACGGAGAGGGGAGAAAGCCTTGACAGGGTGCCAGCCTGGTTTAGTCACAACCCAAACCTCAGCACACTCCGGGCTGCCACGAAACAACCTAGTCCCAGCCAAAGCCAGTACAAAATCCAGGTGAAACTGTGGAAGAGTCACAAATGTGGTTGTTACAAGGGAAAATATGTAGGAATAGTATTAATTTCAACTGTTTATTTCAACAATTTATTAGTTTAAGTCTCGTGGATTTGGGGGTAATACTGTCCTGTCAGGAGAGCTGAGAGATGGCAAGTGGTTTATTGAACATGACCTAATTATAATGAGGGGAATGGGAAATAAGTTCTGACAGGCTCAGAAAAGCTCTGTGGGAAAGAGCTATGCAAGGTTGTCTTAGCGTGGCAGAAGGGGATGAATGGAAGTGACCTCCTGAGAGACTGGTCCAGGCACTTGGGGAACTGCATGATGGATGCTGTACTGGAATCCAGGTAGGTTAGTTTGGGTGTGCGTGAAGTCACTGAAAAGACTAAATCCACTTCCGAGTGGCAGTGTGATTTTGGGTACAGTTTCTTTGGGGTGCCCTGCAGTGAATGGGTTTATGTCTCCCAAAGACAGACAGATAAATGAGTGCCCACAGTAGTTTTCTTAACTGGATTTGGGTTTGTAGCAGTTGAAATTCTCCCCACAGAAGCTGACAATTACCCATTATCTCAGCAACCCCACAGGACTGTCCTGGTTTTCTGGACGTTCCATGGGCTGCACAGTTTAGTGCTGATTTCCAGTACTCTGAAACGTGCCTGTAATCAGTGGTGGAGAATGTGACCTTTCACTCTGAGTCCCACAGATGATATACATTTCCTACTAGTTACATGATAATAAAAATGGGGGCAAATGGTCCCAAAGCCCTGGCAGCTGGACCAAGCAGGGGTGAAAAGCAGAGGCTGTGCTGGGCTGTGTTTGCTGCCAGGTCAGTGTGTGGATCCAGGTGTGGCATAGCCTGGGTGCTGCAGTAACGGGGCATAAGGGACTTCCAGGAAAGGGTTGCTTGATTTTTTTCCTTTTCTGGCCTCTGTTTTTTATCAGCTAAAGCTGAAAAACCTACAATCGCCCAAAGGAATTATGGTCTTAGTCTTAAGCTCCCAAGATCTCTCAGTTTAGAAGCTTTTCAACTGATTTCAAGAGTGTTACTGGGAAAAATAATATGATACAATATTTTGGAGTCTTTTGGGGGAAAGACAACAGAGAAATTAGTTGTAAATTTGCCCCCTCCCTCTTTATTTTTTTAAGAATACAGAGTTCATAATACCTTGACTTTTAACCTGTAGAATTGCAATTACTGTAGACATCACTAACATGGCAAACAAATACTTTCTTTTTCTTCTTTTTTTCCCCTGATTTTACAATAATGGTATAGATATAATGAAACCATTTGCACAGAGTAACTGCATATTCTGAAAAGAATTGTCATCATTGTTAATATTTAGAAAAGCAAAAGCTGAAATTGCTGGACAGCTGCACTGTAAATGCTCACAAGAGGGTGTTCAATGTATCAGTTATGGACATTTTAAAGCACCTATAGACCTGTATAAGAATGCACTTCTAGAAGCTAATTATTATTATTATTATTATTATTATTTCTGTGTCACAAAACTTTGGTTTCAATTGTTGCACATGTAAGATCCTATTAAATGGTAATTTAAAAATTGATTCCGATAATTTTAAATATGGATTCAGGAAAAGTAGGGCTGGAAGAAGTCCTAAACACAGAATTTTGAAAGCATTCTTACTATGGATCACAATATTTTATCTTTCTCAAGTTTTTTCTTTATATTCACAGACTGGAAAATGTATTTTCTTTAGCTGAGAGAAACAAGTTGTTTCTTAAGGTCTTAAGGGACAAACTTGTTTGCTCTGAACATTTTTGTACCTTAACCTCCCAGAAGTAGTAGCTTCCCTTGTCCCACTCCAGAACAAGAACGTCAGTGCTGGGGTGAGAGAGAAGAGTGCTGATCCTCACGTGGTTGCTGACAAGGAAAAAAATCTTTGCTTTATGAACTCTGCTAATTTTCCCTCTTTGGATTTACTAATTTGGGTCTCTCTTCTCTACAAGCCCAAGTTGACAAGAAACCTTGAGAAGTACAATGAAGTTTGAAGCCACAGCTCCTTTACAAAATAAAAATCACTGTTCTCCCTCAAAGTGTGGATTGGATGGCTCAGTATTATATTTGGTTGAGAGTTTACATTTTGCCTGAGCTTTAGGTGTCTTATGGCATCTGGAGAACCAAATGTGACTTAAAATGTATCCCTTTAGCCTCATGAGATTAAAGCTCACTGTGTTTTACAGACTGGATTTTTTTTTTCTATTCAAACAGTATAGAGCAGTATTTTTGTCTTTTCTTCCTTTGACTTTTTTCTTACCCTAGATCTGTTTTTATTTTTTTTTCTCTGAACAGGAAAGTAGCTTCTGGCAATATGTTGGAATAGATTTGTCTCCCCAGTGTCTAAAATGAGTACTTCATGATCCTGTATTACATTTACAGAGGAGAAGTGTTACAGTCTCTCCTCTGTAAAAAGCATATTCTATAAGAAGTTATTAACAGTAGGAAATTAAGCTAAGCAGGTGCCAAATAACCCAACTGTACTTTTCACAGCTTTGAGTAATCCGTGCTTCTCTTTCCTAATGCCTTGACTAAAAAGGCTTATTTAGTGTGTATGCTTCACACTGTAATATAGTGCTTCATTTCCCTCATAATTTCTGGAGCTGGGAGCTAAAATAATGGTTTTCTGGGCCTTAGCACATTGCTTGATCTTGCAAAGTCTATTTCATGGTCTGCTAGATCCTAATGGAGATTGTTGGTAATGAGATAACATTTATTTATATAAAAGTAAATTTACTGCCAACTGCCTGAAACTTACAAGGTATTGAAGTAATGGGTCGTTTTAAGTTTTTAGTTTATTTTATCAGTATGTAGGAAAATATACAGAGGTCACAGTTTCAACTCCCTAAAAAGTACCCCCAATACTCTGTTTATATGTCATAGTACTGAAACATAGTGTCTTTGCAAACTTTTAAATGAGGCTGTATATTAATGATTCTGTTGGAGATGCACTATGTTTGGAGCTTCTGCTTCCTGAGCCATTAAATAATTTGGCAATAAATGTTATACCTCATTTGGTAAAATCAGATCTTATGTGCATCCCATTAATGTAATCAATCTTAGAGCTTAAGCATATGCAAAAAATGGGGAACTTGTATAGGTGCTCTTGACAGGCTTTGAGCATGACCTTGACATCAGATGTGCTAATGGCATTTCTAGCAGAGACTCTGCAGTAGCTTTTTTCCCAGAGTCACACTGTCAACAATTGCTGCGTTGGAGAAAAATTACCACTCTGAAGTCCCAAGTGAGATCTACAGTACATCAGAGAAGGCTGGAGTGGTAAGTTCAGTGTTTATTTTCAAATGGTGGTGATATGGGTGCCCATTTCAGATGTTTTGAGGAGGTTTTGTTTAGATGTTGCCCATTTTCGGGTGGTAAGTGGTTTCTAATCAGAGAGATTTCTGATCTTGGAGTCATCAAAATCACATTCTTTTTGCAAACATGAAACAAGTTATTAACAACCAAATTTTTTCATCAGCCCATGTATGCATTTACAGTAGGGAGGCGAAGAATATCGAGAAAGATCTCTCTGTTTCTCAGAAGGTTAGGAACTGGATTATATATTGATTTTAAGTTCAATTCTGTATCTGTAGAACGGAGTCGTAATGTAAGGAGTTCACAGGTTTCATGAGTTCAAGATTGAAATAGTGAAGCCATGGCTTAATTTTGTAGGTCATGTCAAATCTGTGCCAATAATTCTTTAGGTGATGGCACATTATGTGTGCACCTACTACTTTTAAAGGGTAGAGACTCTTAAAAATGTCTATTAGCTCTGTTTTAATAAAACCTTCACATCCAAAGTGCTGGAGACGCTGATGATTAAGATTTCAAGTGTAGTGGCCTCAGGCATTGTACCTAACTTTCAGAAACCCTTCCAAGTTATCTAAAATAATAACTTCTTCACTTTTTACTTTTCTTTTTAAAGATTCAGCATCTTAGGGCTTTTTGAGGCTGTGAAGTCGGCAGACTTTACTGCACAGGAGGGTTTATTGAGTGATTTAAGTTTTACAATCCAAGCTTATTAGATGGTTTAAAAGAAATGCGTTACCTTTTGAATTGAGTTTATACAATGCACAAGCAATGTGGAAAATATTTTTTTAAAGGCTGCAAAAGTTTATAACAGTAAATTGATGGAGCAAGAAATGACACGCTTTGCCAATGTTGTGGGATGTGAGATTTTTGGTTTTGCAATGGTATACCTCATCTTGTTCTTTGTAGATGGTGTTAGGTTGAAGCTATACAGTTTTGTTTTATTTGGTTTTTCCTGGAGAGAACATTTCTTTGTGTTGTTTTGGCCCTTTTTTCCCTGCTTGGTTAGTTAAGAGAGAGAGAGAGAGAGAGAGTAATTGCACTTCCATTTATACTGATGTGAATCTGGAATAACTAAACTGCATTCATATGCTGTTAGTCCAGAACTACATGGGACAGAAAACCAGAACCTAGCTACAGTATTCATTGATGAACAGGATGGAGAAGAGACTTTAGAGAGGGTGATTTTAATTCATATCCAAATACTTCTGATACAGTAGTATCAGATATTAAATTCAGGTTTATTTTTAGGAACAGATTTAAAATACTAGTTCAGGGAATAATTGTAAGGAAAAGAAATCCCATTTGACCTGCACATATCCTACTGGGGGAAGTACCTTTTGCTCCTTCCCTGCCTTTGTACCTGTGAAAAGCCAACTGAACACTGAGGAAAGTTTCCAGGAAGCAGCTGAGCCTGCAAGTTCACTGTGGTACCCTCAGCTCTGTGTCCTGCCATTGTCCTCACCCAGGTACTGGCAAACCTGCAGTCATTTGGGCAGCTGGACTGAAAACTCCTGAGCACAAACAGGCTTTCCAGCCCCAGAATTTCTGAAGCAGCTCCATGAATCTGTTCACTTGGCAGCAGTTACACTCTAATTTGTTCTCTGCCACTGGAGAAAAAGATGGAAGGGGCTGGTTGGGACTGGGGTAGGACACAGGCGCTGCACTCCTGGGGCAAGCCTGAACAAGCACTGGTGGTGAGCTAAGACCTATAATTCGATCTCTTCTGGCCAGCTAGTTTAGTTTATCTCTTATGGAGGAGATGCCAGTGATTCCTAAAATAAGTAGCAGCATGTGCCTCTGTGCCCACAATGGCTGAACTGGGATGGCAGGGTGGGTCTTGAAACAGCATGAGGTAGGCACTCTTCGCTTCCCCCAGAATGGCTTCTCTCCCTGAGGATAGGATTTTACCCTGCACCATGAAAAGCACAATTAAAACTGCACATCAGCTAAGTAGTTCACTTTTTTTTGAATGTAGGTTAATACCAGACCCAATTTATTTTATGTTATCTTGTGTATTTCTACTGGATTTATAAAAGGACTAGAACCATCTATTCTCTGGGCACATCAGTCAACCAAATTAAAGCACAGAAAATTGGTGAATAAACTCTGTAATCAGTGTAGAAAGAGAACAACTAGCAATCACCCAATAGCTCATTCAGTAACTATACAGAGCCAATGATTAACAGTAATTCCCTGTCCCTGAGGCACAGTTGTCCTTCAACACTTTTGAAACACAATACCCCAAATCCCTCACAGCACATCCTTAGGTCAGACAACAGGTTAGTTCAATTCAATAAGGCAGAGCCATAGTAAGCAGCTTCTTATTTTTACAGTGTAGGGCTGTGCTTATGGCATTAGCTGCTTTCAGCTGCCACAGTGCGCTTGGGGGGTGAGAGATCGGTCTCTCAGCAAGGCAGGTGGCAGATCTGACAGGGCTTAGGTCAAAAATTACACCTTGGAAAACTGCAAGTCACACCTGAATGTGTTGATGGTCACTTGCTGTACTCGGACTATACATAAATTCCCGTGAGTTGCTGTCTTGCCCTGTTTCGTTCTGGAGATGAATATATGCCATGTCTTGAGGCTTGTAGAAGTTGACCAGACACTGACTGCAGAAGGTAATGTGGGGAGAAGTTAATGACTCATGTGAAGAAGCGATGTCACCGTGCTTACCAAAAACATGCCTGACTTTCTCAGCACATGGGGTCACCGTTAGAGGAAATACCATGTGTACTGCCTGAGAGGTAGAGCAGTGCCACCACCATCAGGAGATCCTTTAGGCTGTAGTGTTTCCTGAGCTGAAACCCAGACTAGCATTGTAACAGCCGAGGCTCTCATCTGTGCTTGTGGCTTTTGGAACAATAAATGACATTTTGGATTCTGAGTTTGTTTTTCAGCAGAGCCATCATCCGCATGACAGGCAGCCCCCAGCAGCAGCACAAACCTGTCATATCAGTGAGACTGGACAGGCACAATTCAGGATGCCCAAAGGAGAATGCTTCCCAAGGGTGAGTTGCAAGGCATTCTCCACTCCAGTATCAACCAATGTTCCAGTGTGGGTCTAGGGTACTACACTGACAATAAATTATTGAATTGTCAGCTTCAGCTGGATAAATAACTATTCACTTTCTGTAGAAGGTTGCTATCATTAAATGGTGCCTGTATTCAACATCTGAAGAGCTGCTCTGTAGAGGTTCTGCTTCACAGTAACAGGCAACTGACTTTGGTACAATCCATAAAACTATTCTTAATTTTCCTTGATGAAAGGTGGTATAAAATGTACATCATTAATAATTTCTCAACATATTATCTGGATTTTTTTTTTAAGCAAGTGATTTTAAAATATTTAGAGTTTAAAATCAATAGGTCAGATCATACTGAAATGCTAGACTTACAGTTCTAGCAACAAAGAAGGTGTTATGTTGTTTAAAATGTGAAGTATATATTTGGTACTTGAAATAGGTGTTTTTCAAAGTAACAGAAGTTCCTATTTTAATTAGAATGGGGAAAAAAGAACTTTATGTGAAAAAAGCATGTTCTAGGAACTACAGTACTTTGACCATTGCACCTCTTACTAAAGTACTGCATAACACAAGCTTCTTTAATAAAAATTACACCATTTTTAAAATAATCAGTTTAAGTTGATTTTTGAGGTCAGAAAAACACATCAGTGCTGAAAAGCAGATAAAATTACAAAGCTGTATTGGACTAGTGCTAATATGGTAAAATATGAATAAGAATTATTTTAATCTACCCTTCATTGCCAAGAGCTGATAGCTTGAGAGAAAGTTGTCACAAAGATGTGATGTAGCACAAGTGGTCACTGGAACTGAGACTGCTAACAAAAATCTATGCAAACCAAACTGAAATGACAATTCTACAAAAGGCTATCTATGTGTGTGAAACCAAACTGAAGGTTATGGATGAAGTTTAAGACAATAGATCTGGGACTGCTGTAATTATTGTGCAGGGCTATTACTGTAAACTCCTCATTCAGGTGAACTTTCCAGGGTACCACACGTAATGAAGTTTAGAGGCTCTTACTTAAAGCTGAATGCTCATATAGGTTGATTCCTCTTGGCAATGCTGCCAAGTCTTGTTGAATCTTCAAAGGGAGCAGCAGACTTTGGGAAGGTGAGGTGTTAGGTGCGGGTGACTTCAGTGGATTCTGACAGATTTAGAGGTGGTTTTGAAGCGTTGAAGGAATGTAGAATGGTAGTGTCTCATGACGCCTGGGGGTGTGAGCAGATGAGGCCCTCACCTGTGCAGAGAGATTTAAATGCTTGTGCATCTGAAGACAGGTCCCAACCCAGATGCAGCTGGGAATGTTCCTCTATTGCTATTTGGATTCAGTGCTCTACTGTAATTCCCTAAGGTACCTAACAGGACTTTTTTTTATGATTCTTGTACTATTAAACCTTGACAGATACTGGGTTAACTTCACTCCATTCCATTCCACTGTCTCCACCACCACCTTATACATTTGCTTTATGATAATTCCTAAATTTTTCAACTGATTTTAAGGCCTCTCCACTCAGGAGACTGTGGTTCTGTCCAGATACTCTTTAGCTCACAGATTTGGGCTATGTTTTAATGATATAATAAATCCCAATTTAACACTCCTTCTTAGTACAGAAGAATTGCTACGGGCACATGGCAAAAATGCCGACTGAGTAAAACCCTGTGCATGTTCTGGTAAGTTTTTTAATTATTGACAAGTTGACGTTATGCTGAACAGGTATTATTTGACTTTTGTAGCCAGAGTAGTGTTCCATAAAAGTGTAAGGCAGCCTGAATTTCAGAACTTCTGCTTTGGCTAACTTGGAAAATGCAATTGTATGGATCCAGGTTCAGGTCCAAATGCTTGGACATAATGACAGTGACAAGAGAACTCTTCCAGCACTGTATCTGGCAAGGACTGTGAACAATGGATACACTGGAAAGCGAAATAGCTTGTAATTTTATGACAATAATTATTGACGTATTTTTATGTAAAAACTATTGTCATGAAATTGAAACATAATTCTAGAAGTCCCTGTTGTTTGTCCATCAAGTAATATGGGAAATGACAGAACTAAGTTTAAACTGCTTTGAAGCAGAAACAGCAGAATAGTTTATACTGAGGGGTGGGGGGTTGGGGGGAAAGAATAGTATTTGGGAACAGTTGGAAAAGCAAAGATCACTGGTGTGCTTTGGTTTAAAAATGACTTGCTCTTTCAGAGCACAAGGAGGAGTGGAGTCGAGACTAGTGTTTACATAAGATCTCAGTTTACCTTTGAAAATTGTATTGCTCACTTTGTGTGTGTGTGTGTGTATTTTCAAATGATAGACAGGGAAACAAATACTGGTGCTTATGGCAGACTAATTTCTGGGAGCATTGTATTTTCCTCAGTACTAATGGACTTATGCAAACCTTAGACCTTGAAGAACTGCTCCTGCTCTAGTTGCCCTTTGTCACATTTTCTTCCCTGGTATAATTTAGGAATGAGGCCTTGCTGCAGTATGAGGCCTTCCGCTTTGCTTCTCTTTCAAGGAGAAATGTGAATGTCCTCCAGAAATGTGCCTGGGGGACTCCCTCGCAGAAAAGAGAACAGGCCTGGTTACATCCATTTTGTTTGGAGGAAGAAGTAGTCTGGGAAAACAAAGTCAGTCTTCCTAAAGTGAGATCTTGGAAAACAAGACACGCAAGTTGTTAGACCTTGTGTTTGGCTATGGTAATGAAAGAGAACTCTGCAGCGCAGAGGAAGTTCGGCATTGCTGCCTTTGGCTCCTCCTAATTGCTAAATTCCCTCATGTTCATCAGAATTTGCTGCTGGTGAGAGGCTGCCAGTTTTGATAGAAACAACCAGAAAGCTGAAGTGAAGGGTGAGAAGACTGTAACAGAGTTGTTATAGTGACTAATGAAATCAAAATGAAGGCTGAGTGACACTGATGCCTGCATGATAAACACTAGTGGGTCAAAATGGGAGCACTACTCTACCCTAGGAAAATGCAGTTATATTTAGGAGAAAGGAGAGGAAAAAAAAAGGCCTCAAACTTCCCTGTCAAGTCACATTTCTCTTACTTATGTTTACTCTTTCACTGTTGTCTCTTCAGCTTTTCCTTTTCTATGCCTTTCCTTCTAAGCCTTGACAAGATAGGCAATATTGTCACATTGGCACATCACACTAGAATAAGAAATTTAGGGAAGTATCATGTGAAAATGGTTGTCAGCACAACTGTTCTGGTGTTCTTCTAGACTTTTAGTCAAAATATTAGCCACTATAAGCTCTTTTCTATCTCTTACCTTGTGATTTAATCTACCAGTTTACCTGCTGGGCCACAGCACCACTTTCTGTACTGTTCCCTTTCTCATTTCCTGACTTCTCTTTCAGACTTGGACTCTTTAATGAAAGAAAACCAGGAGTGCTCCTCTACCCTTAGGGTGTTGTCCTGGATTATCCTGCACGTGTATGTTTCTGACAACACATCAGTCTTTTTGTTGTGGCCATCTCTATTGTTTCCTCAGTCTGGTTTTAAATAAAATGGATAAACCTGGATTAAATTCTTGAAAATAAAGACCAAAGTGCTGATACAGGGCATACAATACTGCTGAATGAGTAAGTGAATTTTATACAAGTTACTTCTTCATGTCACTGCCTGCTCATGTGCCCAGCTTAGTTTTAGGAAAAACCATCAATTCACAGTGGCATTCAAACACATATTTTAGTGCTTTACTGAGCCAGAGTTTCAGTGATCTGCTTTTTTAAATTATATCAAATCATATAAATTACTCACATCTGCCTTTGGAACATAAGTCACTTTTTTGAGATGTTAGCCTTGAAAAATAAACAAGGCTAAACCCCAGAAGGAAGAAAACCCACATTCCTTTTCTTCATTTTAAGCACAGGATTCTACTGCAGCCAAACCTCCCTCTTCCAATAAAATAACCCATGTGATGAGCTCAAGTGTATATATATATTTTTCATTATTCTCTAACATCAGCTTGATCATTTGGAGAACTTGGAATTTGCACCCTTCATCTCATTGGAAAACTTTAAAACCTATTGCTTGTGGTGGAATGGCACAGGGCTGCAAGCCGGAAAACCCGAACACATCTCCTCTGCTTCTTGTGGGTCAAAGAAATGCACTTTCACATCAAGCCTTCTATCCAGGATGGTAGTGGATTTGAAGTCAGAATGGCATTCTTGGAAATGTCTTTCCTTGAAACAGGCTCAGGGGGCTGCTTATCTGAGTAATGAACTGTGAGCTGCTCTGCAGTCGTGAGCATAACCCTTGGGGTTTCACTGAGGAGGTCTGGGAATAAACACACACTCAAAATTGAACAGGGCTTGCTTGCCAGTGTTGCCAATCAAGGATCCTCCCATCCCAATATACTTGCCTTTTATGCTAAAAAGTTACTACAAAACAGTTCTCATTCTCTGACTGACTTTTCCTTGTTAACCAAAATTAATACTTCAAAATCCTTATCAATATAATGAATCTCATTCTCACATAAAGCGGGCTTTTATTAGAAAACTGTGGTCATGTGTCTTTTCTTACTCAAGGCTGATGGTTCTACAAGTACAGACAAGATGAATGAGTTTCATTCCCCCTGGGATTCTGTGTGTTCCTTATTTCTCACAGCTCTTTCACTTTTAGGATGGACATTGGTTTAATTAGAGCAGTCCTGCCAGTCATACTTAGTTATTCTTGGAGACATAACCTTGGCTAGTAATTAATTATGCTTTGAATTTGTTACTGAATTTGGGTTCTGGACATATTAATAAATATTCCTGTATCACAGACTGTACCTATATCCTAGTCAAACATACATGATTGTCTTTAATAGGCTGATATTCATAACAGGCTTGAAAAGATATTGAAATTCTTTGAAGCTTAAAAATTAGGATCCCTATCAGCTCCTGGACTAATGGCAAATTATCTGAGAGAACTGCTTTGCAGCTTATAACATCAATGTGCTTTTTATCATCAAATTCTTACACGTTGCATAAGGTAAATATTCATCTTCTCAGTTTTTGGAAGTGCAAACTGAAGAACAGCAGCAATGTCATTTGCAGGAGTGCAGCACTTTGCTGGCTGTCTCAAGCCGGGAAATCCCATTTCAGTCCTTGTCCACCCTTTATTTGGTGGAGGAATTCCCTATGCAAAACTGGGGCACTGCTGCAAAAGAAGCAGCACTTCTGTGCAGCTGTGCCTGCCTCCTGCCCACCATCCAGTCAGGGAGTTACCAGTTTGGCAGGAGCTGTTTTCCTTCCAGCTGCAAGCAGGCTGCAGCCTTCACAAGAGAATTAACGCCATTTTATTCTTCTGTGGGAGTTTATCTCAGTTGCCAACCTATGAATATAAACATTAGTTGGGAAAATGAAAGATTTTTTTATTGATAAGGTATGAAATTAAATTCTCCTTTGATCTTTGCTGGAAACCATCATATACATAGGTTTCTCTGTTCAGGGAAAATAAAGGATTAGTTGCATTAAACATCTAGAAAATAAAAAAACCCACAACCATTTTTTCTAGGAAATAATGGTGTCACGTTATGTGTTATCAGTACAATTTAGCTATGCGTTGTGTAGAAAATGAATCCTTTAAAAGGCTATTGTGAGGAATAATTAAATAGAAGAAAAGTAGCGTTATTAAAAGCAATCAACAGAGTTTTTTGTCAGTTGTGGTCAGATATGAAACCTGTTGAAATCAATGAAAGGTGATTTAAACTGGTTTTCAAATCACTCCCTAGAATCATGAGTTTGCTGCATGGAGTTGCTGGGCTGTTTTCCTCTACCATGTCGTATAGTAGGTAAAATATTTGTAAGTTCACAAAAGAATCAAAGAAGCTTATAAACCAAATCTCATTCCTAGTTATTCCTCAAAGGCAGGTTTTGAATGTATTCAGATGCCTAAAAATCAGCTAAAGAACCTGCTGGGGTTACCCAAATCACGCCAATGCTTTCCTGCATGAGCAAATGGACTGCAGGTCTGTGCATTGAACACTGGCTGTGCATTCAAAATTGGGATCCTGTGTAAGTGCCAACTTGATTTTATAAAGAATATTTAATCCTTAAGGTCAGTGAGATCCCTTTGTAAATGCTACCCAAACCCCCAAATTCTAGAAGATCATATAGGTTATCAGTAACTGCAATATGCAAACTTCAGTCAAACTTGAACCCTGTCTTAGCTATGAGTGGTTAGCAGTGATTCTGGAATATATGACTATAAAGTAATATGACTTATAGATCATCCTAAACGGAAATTGTGTCTTCTATTCTGTTAAATATAGTTAGTATGCTGAGTTAATTATGCCTTAAGAAAAAGATAAAATATTTTAAAAGCTTTCAGAAAAAACCTGCAAAATTGTATTAACAAGAAAGATGTTAGTGCCATGAGATAATAGAAAGCTTACTACTTGATACTTGAAGCAGAATAAATTACTTTTCTTCATAATAGTTTTGACTCAGGTTATTGATGGTAAGGGAAACATGCTTACAAAGTCAGTACAACTTAGAAGTTATGTAAATTCAAGTTTTAACTTTTTCTGGAAAATGTCCTGGGAAAAGTCTAAATCATCTTACAGAAGCAAGCAAAAAAGATAACATCTTGTACATTTGGGGTGTCATTTGGAGGTTTTGAGAAGTGTTTCATTGTCAAAGAACTGAAAATTTTGAATCTGTGAAGCCAGAGTGTGTAATGTGATGCTACAGTTTGTGGGAACTCTGTTTCTATGTTATCAGATATTCCCAAAAGACTCTTGATATAAAGTTTAAATAGTGAGTAAATGTAAAAGCAATTTAGTGTTTAAAACTGTAATGAGGACCAAAAACTGTCAAACGGCCAAGACAGATGCAGATCCCTTTTCGTAGTCTTTTTCAGGTATGTTCTAAGATTTTTGGATCCTGTCTTCAATCCATAATTTATGAGATGCAGTCTAATTGTCTTTATCTTTCATTGCGGACCTGTGCCACTAGAAGGTCTTTGCTTCCAGGCAGCCTGTGGAATTTACTAGTCAAATTAATGAGTCAGGGAACATTAAAGACTCTGTAGCATTAAATGCTTTGTATATCAAGAACACCCTACTATTAGTAAACAAGGTTTATATTTAGGCTTTCTGAAATTACTTTATTCTCAAGAGAAACTGTTTTACAGTGGAAGCCTCATTTTCCAGTAACTGGACATACCTATGTGTATGTAGTAAATCTAGCACAATTGATGCAATGTAGCTTACTAAGATGGTGCAGTAATACAAAGTTAGGGATATGGTGAAGGTATGGTGCTATTCACTCATTTTGTTGTTCTCAGATGTTGCTGGAAGTACATTCATTCACTGAAAAAGATGATCAATGAAGCAGTGGCTCTCTGGCCACCATCTCAGATACATAATCCTAAAAATAAGAAAGCAGTAGGAACAGCATTGCAAGCCCCAGTTACCCATAAGTGGCAGCTTGTCCGCTTGAAAGGCTGGTTAAAAGGGTTGAATTCTGCAGAGAGCCTTGATGTTACCTCTTAGCATTCATCAACAATAACTATGTCTAAACACAGCAGTGACTGGGAAAGTGAGTACAAATCACCTCAGCTAGAGGAGACTGGGATTTGGAGCTCAGAGGAAAGGAATGGAACTGCTTTTATGCTGATTTCTCTTTTATCTTTTTTTCTTTCCTTTGAGGAAGGGAAAATGAAAGAAAACCACGTTCAGTACATGTGGAACTAAATAGCCAGTGACTGTTTAGCTGTAAAAATGCAATCAGCTCTAGTCCCATGCTGTGTACAGCATGTACAAGATGTTTTACTGCTGTCACTATAAACAACTACCTGGTCAAGTACATTAAAAATAGGTTTAAAGCCTCACATAAACATTCTGTTGCTCCCATGCAGAATCTTAAATTAATCTTAAAGGATCCTGCAGAAATCTTGATCATTTATTTCTTAGCAGCTGAGTAGCCATTGACTGCTGGCTGCTGGAAGCTCTGTGATGAACAGTAAATGGCTTGGATTAAAAACTGGCTGAAAAAATTACAAGGTATGAGGAAACATAATCATCCAAGTCTTTATTAACATCAAACGAAACAGTGCAGAGTGGCCAGAGACAGCTGTGGAGGTTGCCAGAGCCTCAGACAGGTACCAGTAACCTCTGTGAGCTTTTCTGCTTGAGGGATGGAAAAGTGATGGAAAGTTACCTGTGGTTTGAGAGCATTTTGGCTGTGAAAATGGAAAGGTTTAACTCACACAGAATCTAAGCACGAAATCTGTAATTTAATCTGACATGTATCTGATTTTCATCCGTAATCAAGAGGTAGAAATGCGTGTATCTTTTGTCTTTTCTGTATCCATTATCCATGAGGAAACTCAGGAGGGCCAATCTGGCAGAATATTATCTTGCAAGCTATGGAGATGGATTTGTAATTAAAGCATGGTAATCTCCACAGTACCTTATTCAGCCCAGGCCAGAGGATACAGCTCCTCTAATGCACTGCTTTCCTATCTAGGGCACAAGAACAAACACAGTATTTATGTTTTGCAATGGCTGGCAGCACTGCAGTTTGTGCCTCCACTGCAGTTATCTTTAGACTCTATAACAGAAATGACCTACCTAATATCCCAGACATCCTTTCCTTTAGGGTAGGGTAGGCCTGGATGTCTCTGAAATAAAATAATCATGTGTATTATCTAATTCTGCAGGCAGCTGAAAGGAGTAAATTTGTGCCTTCCAAAATGTTCTTCTCTATGCAGACTGAACTATGTTGACAGGAACCACTAAAAGCTGCAATGTGATGCAGTTATTGCTTAGCTGTGTGAAGTAACATCATGAAATGCTTTAGAACAGCAAGTGAAATACTTAGTTAAGATTTTATAAGAAATTCTTACTTCAAATATAATGTACTTAGAGACTTAGCTAAACTTTGCTTTTTCATTGTAAAAAATACTCTAAAATCTTTAATAACTTCAAAGGTTGAGGGCCGCAGTTTTACAGTAGCAAAGTGCTGACTGACTCTTTCCTCAGAAGGAGTTCAAAAGCAAGAGCACAACTTGCTTTGATCAGAGACATCTCCTTAATTATATTATGGTTCTACTGAAGTCTGCATTGCCTTGATAACTGCAACTGGCAAGTTTTACCCTCCCGCTCCTCCAGCACACTATAGAAAATAATCACTTTCCACATATAACTCATGAATTAATGAATTATCTCCTACATTGCATGGCCTTGCCTCTGATTTCTGATTAAAAGATCAAGGTTTTCAGTATACTATGGGAAAGCCTTCCATTCCTACATGTTCTAGCAGAAAACAGGAAAGGAAAACAGCCCTTCCTAGGTGGTGTGTACCTGGGTCAACCACTTCAGATTTCTGAAACCTGTAAATTATAGAACACGTTGTTTCATTTAATAACTAGAAACCATACTCAAGTCTGGCAGGTCATGTCTGTATTCACCAACAGATGAAGAATTACTTTGACACAGGAAGGGGGAAACTGAACCCTGTTATGAAAAAGAGAACAGAAGACTGCTATTATGCAACTTAATGCCTCTTACTGGGACGGCCAAGGGGCTGCCTGCTTCTATAATCCCTAAAAAACACACAAAATACTCCTTTTATGATTGTGGTTAGGCAAAAGGAGATGCTGATGAACTGTTGATCTCTTCCTTACTCTAGGTCTTCTCCAGGTGAGACTGAACACAGTGAAAGGCTTTAGCCAAACCAGATTGGGCCCAAATCCTGCCAGTTGTGCCAGAGGAGAAAGGATATAAAGCATCACATGTCCTCACATAAGTAATGAAGGTCCATTAATTTGCATGTGTTAGCACTTGTCTGTCTGGGATGTCATCTGTTCTGAGACAACTGCCTGAACTGTCCACAGCGACCTTCTCACCACCTTCCCTGCCCTAGCCTGTCTCCACACCATTCCCCACTTGTTTTCATTCCTTCCCTTCTAAATTGTATTCTGTTTTTCTATTTTCTTCAGTCTTTTGTTACTAAACTTTTTTTCATCTCCCTGTCACTGTCAAGTCTCTCTAACTTGTCGTTTTTCCCAAATTGTCTCAGGTCTTTTCTTCTGAATGACACAGCTTGCTCTTGTGTTCAGCACCAAAGCAACAAAAACAAAGGAGGAGTTTCTCTTTTCTTGTTTCTCACGCACAGTGTTAAATTACTCATGGCAATTGTGCAATTACAGAAAAAAACGTCTTTAATTCAGGCTACAAGTTGCATATTCAAGGCATTTTACTGTCATGCTGTACCAAAAGTCTCAACTGTTCACGTGAGAACCAAAATTTTGGAAGCTTATATTTTAAGCAAATGTGGAAGCATTTTCACAGCATGATACTGCAGTGATACTTTTCCTCTACCAAATTTCAATTTCTTACTCTCTAGCTTGAAGTGTTAAGATTTTTAAATGAAATATTCCTGCTTTTTTTCTTTTTTTGAATGGTAAATCATTATTCACTTGCATCTTTCTTGAAGCTGGCTCATTTGTTTAAGCTGATGCTTTCCAAAATCTTTCAGCTTGAGCCAAGCACCCAGCAGCACAGGAAATTCCTTGGAATGGTCAGCACTGGCAAAGTTATAAACATCTAAAAATAGGTCTTACCATGGAAGGCTTTGAATATGCTGACTGTAAGAGGTATTGCAAGCTGCACATGTAGGAGCCAGAACGGAGAGCCTGGCTTTCTTTAGAGGTACCTTGGCAAAGACCTGCTCATCTCCTGAGGCAGTTCACATACACTGTTTCCAGGCATGTTTCCAGACAGAAAGTGGAGTAAATGCTACACCACAAGCCAGGGCAGGATTGAAAAACTTGCTCTGTAGCCCCTGCACTCTCAGAGCAATAAGCAAAAAAGTTAGGGTGAGACTGTGGTTTGTATCCTCCTTCCAGATCCCAGAGATTACTGTCTCCTGCTGCTCATCACCACCTCTTTGGAGTTTACAATCTCTGTTGATTTGACAATGGCAGATACAAGTGCTTGGTTAGATCAGAGGGTTCATTGATATATCGAATATGAAGGCATCTCAAAGCCGGAGAAAGTTTGTTTGCTTGTTTTATTTTCTGGAAGGACAACGGTGTAGTTATTATACTGTGGTGCAAAGGCCAATTTACTACTAGTTTGCTTTAAAGAATTTATTCTTAAGGAAATGTTAATGTTACTCAGTTCATCTTCAAGTGCTGATAGATTAAGCTGAGGTGTTCTTAACCTCAGCTCTCCAGCATGAGATCAATATGAGCCAATGGTTTTCTGATTAGCCCTATATTGATTTCCCTTAATCTAAGTGTCATGTTTCTCCTTAATAACAGTAATCCCTCAGGAATGCCATGGCTTCCTTGATGATAGATGACATTATAATCTTCATTACCTTCTTCTCATTGTTCTTTTTGTGGCATGGCTACACTTCACAAGTAGTGTATGAGCTGTTTTTCCATGAAGAACATGCCTTACCCTTATTGCTTCACTTTGAACTTAGTGGCATCATCATTATTAGTTAATTAACTTGTAAAACCTTTTATGTAGATACCTGTAATTTTTACTTTTTGGCATGAACATTTTTCAGTTTTTTAATAATCATGGTCTGAATAAACATAGTTTCTAGAAAGAGAGTGTGGTATGCCATTGCCGACGGGGGGTGACTGCAAAAGAGTATACTTTTGCCTTCTATAAGTTATTCTCTTGAGAAAAAAAAAATCTCTCAAGCCTGACTGAAACCTGGTTATGCTAGGTCTGTAAAGGTGTCAGTGAACCTAAAGGAGTTCTTCTTTTGTCATGGAGTTTTATCAGCTGTGCTCTGCTTATGTCTAGCAGATCCCTGATCCCTGTTAGCTCTGTAAACATCACCCAAGATCCGAAAGCCAGAGTGGATACTTTCCAGCCCTACTGCTGTTAGCAAGAGCACCACAGGCTAAATGATACCATCATTTAAATTTTTATTGTCCCCGTTTATTTCTTTCTTAAAAGACAACTTTGAATAAACTTGTCCCAGTCTATTAGCTTTCAGCAGGATTTGCAGAGGTGTAACTGAGGACAGTCTGGCCTGCAGCAGTTTGTGCTCTGCAGGTGACAGCACATGACAACATACATAACCAACGCATGACCTGAACATCTCTGTCTTTTACCCTTCCCTTTCAGTATCACAAAGCAATACTCTTGTTACTGCTTCAATACAATTGCATTGTTTTAATACAAACTGAATAAATAGTAATTCCCTGTAACCAGAAAGATTCTTTTCTTCTTCTAGATCCATTCCCTGACAGTAAAAAATTTCTATGTACCAACTTTGGTGCTTTGCCTAGTGCAGTTTTAAATTCTCCAAGAAACAGGAGATCCGTTGTTCCTATTTAAAGACTATTTCAATACTTCTACTAGGGGAAATCTGCAGCTTCCCTATTTTTAACTTTACATTAGCAAAACCTGTTCTTGTCACAGGGAGTAGCAAACTAAAGACACTTCATTCTCTTATCACCTCAAATTATGGTTAAAGCACAGATCAAACATCTTCAAGAGATACAGAACCAAATGTTTGGCTGTGTTTTATTGCCTTTAATCCCATTTAGCATATTCACTTCAAGTACATTTTGCCGAGAAAGTGACTTTTGATCCAAGACTGGCTTAGCAACTTTTGTTGCCTAATCAGATACCATGGGACATATTGGGAGCTACCCCAAGTGATGCCATGATGCTATAGATGTCTGAATTCATAACTGGGAAATAATAACTTTCGAACACAGTTACTATACAGGGGCTGCAGATTTTGATGGGAGGAGAAGAAGACAGTGGTAATTTGTGCTTGCAGAATCAGCTGTGCTAGAGGAGGGGTTCACACCTTTGGGATTGTGTCAGCTGTGCAGCTGATTTCTGTGAGTGGTGTTTTTTTTGTTTTTTTTTTTTTTTTCTTTTTTTGCCGGCAAGAAGGTTTAAATTCTGCCTGCCTAGTTAAGAAGCTCTTTTAGGTGGCTACCTGGAAGGACTGTGCTTCTGCCTTGTCCCAGCTCTCCTCTTTAGTTGTTTAAGAATGATGCATTGGATAAATCAGAAAACAGAGCTGCAGGTAAGACTGAAAATGATTTTGTCTTTTGTTATTGTGAGAGGTGATACTCATGTGTGCATATTTAATGTTTTGAGGTGAAATCCCTGGAGGTATCACCAACAGGCACAGGGCACTGGCAGCATGTTGGCCTGGACCTCCCCAGTTCCCGTGGGGTTCACAGCTTGGTGTCTGCCTGTGCCCCTCTCTCATTCATCTGAGGTTCAGCCGATGGGTGGGAAAGGACGTTGGTCACTGTCTCCTCTCCAGAACCGTACCCGATAGCAGCTTGGAGATGTTGCCTAAGGCTTGGCAAAGATAGCTAATGGGGCTCCCTCCATGACTAACTGGTCTTGTTTGGTTTGTGTGTGTGTCTTTCAGCTTTTACTGGCCTCGGCATGGTGAGGGGCTGTGGGTGCGTTCTGCTGCTGTAGCTGTCTTGGTCTGCCTGCAGGGAGGGTGAGATAGAGCTTAACCCGAGTGCTGAGGTGAATCTTATTACTGAGGCCTACATTAATCTCTCTGACAAGTGTGCCGTACAACTCAGTGCATTTTTACTGGATCCAAATGAATTATTTTTCTTATGGACAGTAATCTGCTTTAAAGATAGCAAGTACCTACAGCACATGAAGAGACAAGTAGGAACTTATGCCAGCATGCTTCAGCTATATATTAGTGGGATAGGTCTTACAAAACAAGCTAGCTCAGCAAATAGGAAAGAAATGATGTTTTGTCAATCCTGTACTGGATCTGTCTACCCTTATTATATGTGTAAGATTGCATAAATAATAAACCAGGAGCAAGTAAATTGTATGAAGGCAGAAAGCCATTCAATCGTTTCTAATCATCACATTATGCTTGACAATATCTTTAGAAAGTGCTTCTGTTATGAGGGGGATGAATGGAAACTTTCTAGCACAGTAGCTACTAGCTGCTGTGCTTTTAGAGGTCTAATGAGATGATACTAGATTTGAAAGGTAAACACCTGATTTTTTGTTTGTTTATTTTTTTTTTAAAAAAAGGAACAAGTTAATCTGACAAACATGCTAGTTGGTTTAAGAGTGATTTGGGAACAAAGCATGTGGTAGAAAACCATTTGTTAGGCTTCACAGAAGCAGAAAATCAATTCGGCTCCTACAAGGATGGTTGTTATCTCTGGTGTGCATACTTACTGCCTGTGTCAGCCCATCATTTCTGGAGCCTCTTGGTTAAAGATACCATCTTCTTTAATGAAATTTAGTTCATTTTCCCAAATGATCCCAAAGTCAATTACTATTTAAAATACACACTAAATGCAGTTCTGTTTTGGGTTAAAGAAGATTGATTTCATTTCACCAGTGTAAAGGGTCTACCAGTGAGCATTTTATGGATTGTATAGAAAAACACAGATCAGTAAATCTGAAAGGCATATGTTCCTTCAGCCTTTCTTCTCTACTTCTTCCACCTGCTGCTTTCTTGCAGTGACCCTTTCTTTTGGAATAATATCCTTTTAAACATAGGCCAGGTCTCTTCTTTCTGTACCAAAAATTTGTCAGAACTGCAAATTTTTCCAGTCTTAATAACAATATACTGTTTCTAAAATAGTTTTTTCCATTAGGCTTTTGGTTCTTTGCCTAAAGTTAAGGATGTAATTTTGCCTTTAGTAAAAAATTTATTTTTTTTTGTTTTTACACAATGTGAAAAAGGATAATTTTTCTTCCCACTGAAATGAGGTGGCTACAAGGAATAGACTACAACTATCAGGTAGAGCTCAGCAGTACTAAAAATCTGTATATCAGATCAGTGTTAAACTGAGAAAGAGGCTTAAACTGCTGCAGTAAATTTCAGAAGCTTGTATTTGAGTAGCAAGTAGGTGAACATTCCTGTTATTAAGGTAAATAGCTTTGGATATTAACCACTTAAAGAAGTATAAATAAGATAAGAGGAAAACCTGGTCTGTGTAAAGAGCTTTTCTGCATTGGTATTGCAGATATTGCATACAATACTGTAGGAGACAGAGGTCAAATCATAGTGCCACATGGATATAAAATTATAGTGTTAAAAGAGAAAGAAACAAATTCAGTATGATGATTTAACTGAAATATTTATCATTATTAACTTGCAAAAGAGATAACTGTGTTCTGCCTTGCCTATTGATCTTACTGAAATGTGATGGATGCTTTTCTACTAATCCACTGTCTCTTCAAAAATATGAAAATATGTCTAATGAAGCTTACAGGAATCCCATGGGATGCTTTATTGGAGAACACAATATTCTGGTTTTGTTTCAGGGGTTTTTTTGTTTGTTTGTTTGTTGTTTTTTTTTTCCCTTCTGTAAGATACCAAGTTTCTGGGTTTTTTTAGGTTAACAAAAAATTGAAGTGGGAAACAAGGAAACGCCCCTCCTGCATATCAAACTGACTTGAAGTACAAAAGAGTAAATATGAGTAAAAAGAGTAAAGACTTTGGTGATTTGCCCTCTGTATAATTTGTGACATCTTAATCTCACAAAGCTAATTGTGCAGTGACTTTACTAGTTTCTAGATTGGCAAATTACCCTGAAGACACATCACTTAAAATTTGCAGTAAGAGCTGAGTCAGCAGCTGCCTTAGTTTGACAGAGTGAACAGTTCAGCATATTTTTATCAACATAAACTTTGAAGAAACATCATGATCTTCTCAGAATTATTTGTCTTTGTCAATTAGCCCTTCTTTCCCTGCTCTTTCCTCTATCACTCTGTCACATGTGCGCAGCTGAGCAGTTGTGGAGACAGACACAGCTCAGTGTCTGTGCTGTGCTGGGATGGCTCTGTACCAGACAGGGATGCTCTTTGACATCATTCCAATTAAAAAAAAATTACTGGCAGTTATATACACAGTCAGATTCTGGAGATTGCTGGGAGTTTTCCATGACTAATTTTGACTTCTCACAATTTGATAACTCGCTGGTTAAGAAAGAAAAATGAATATTGCAGTAAATCTTTGGTTAAGCATATGTTTATGTTAAACCTTGTGGTTCATGAATCCATCTGATTGTCAGTCACCTCTAGGAACAATTATTTTTGAAACAGGGTAGCTATTTATATAGCTTGGTTTGCCTGCAGCTTTGGGGCCTGTCCCTCTACACCCCTTGCAGCACTATGCTGTGATCAGTGCTTACTGAGCACTCCATCTGTTAAGCCGCGCTTTCCACACGCTTCTCTTTCTCTCTGTGTTTCTGGGTTCGTGTTTGCCTGTCCCCGCTGTGCCCCCTCACGGCGCTGAGCCGGGCGCTGGGGCGGTGGTGCCGTGTCTCCCTTCCCCAAAGAGCCTGGGTCCAGGCACACAGGGCATGTGGTGGGACCAGTGGGGAAAGCACGGGAAACCTTTCAGCGTGACAAAGTTACCGGCAGTGCTGGGGTGTCTCTGCCCAAGGCAGAGCTGCCGGCCTGAGCCAGGTGTGGGAACACGCTGGGGGAAGGCAGGAGGGCAGAGCGGGGTCAGGATGAGCACCCCGCCGGTGCTTGGCAGCGCTCTCACACCTGGGGGTCCCGGGAGGCAATTCCCCGGCCCTGTGACATGCGGGACGGCGAGCGGCGATGCGTGGATGATGTGTGGCAACGTGGCTGATGTGTGGATGTGTGAATGTGCGCTGCCAGCGGGGCTGCCGTGGAGCGCATCCCTGCGCGGGTCCTCCCTGTCCCCGCCGTGACAGACACGGCGTCGCGGGGCCCGGGCTGAGCTCTGAGCGCCGGTGTGTGTCTGTCGTGCCCCTCCTGAGGAGCGTGTTCTGGCCTTGGTGTGTGTCGGTGCCGAGGGCAGACGCGCTGTGGACGTGGCAGCAGCACAGACACCTCTGCCCCGGCCCCAAACGCCCGGCCGTGGGGTGAGCACAAACCACACTGGGGAACTGTTCTTCTCAACTAAAAACCTTGTCATTTTTAAGGTTTTTGTCTACCGTCTTGCTAAAAAAATAAATAATAAAAATTAAAGTAATCACTGGGAGCGATGCAAAAGTATGTGCCAAAGTGGTGCTCCACTTTAAACTCGTGGCTGCCTCATCATCAGGATACCCAGTGCACAGCTTGGCTGCTTCAGCAGCTGTCAGAAAACAAAAGTAACTCTGGAGAGTAGTACACTCCTCAGGCATCATTTCAGATTATGCAAATAATTTAGTCTTAACCCTTCAATGCTTTAATAAGCTTCAGTTTTTTTACATATTAGCACAACATGGATATGCCTTTCCGAGCAAGATGCCCTTTATTGTTAGTTTCAAGTAACAGCAGTAGTTTGTTTTGATATTGTGTCAATATGTTAGTGTATATATAACTGTTTTATTCCCTAGTCATGTGGTGTGTCTATTCTGTTTTATTTGCAACTTTGTATCTATTTTTTAATATCAGAACGTATCATATGTTGAATTAGGGTTCATGAAATTACTGTTTGTGCTAGGTAAAAAAAAAAAAAATATTTCTTTGGATGTAGCTGCATGACCTAAAAAGTTAGGACTACTATTAAGAATAATGAGGTAAAATAAAATGTAATTATTTTCTGCCTGAATGATAGTGCTGGGATCACCAGAGAAATAATGAATTTTATTACTTTGTGTTAACTCCAGCCACCTTATTGTCCTTTTGTTTTGATTTTAGTTGCTGGTTTGCAAACAAGATACCTTTTGTACTTCATATCCTGGGCACGTCTTGTTAGTAATCTATCTAGACTCTAGTCTTATATTTTTGTCACTTTCTCCTTAAGGCAGTCTTAGACAGAATTTGTCTAAAGAATATTGATGAAGCAAAGAAATTTTCTGTCTGTTGAAAAATGTCAGAGTCCTGAGCAGCCAAAACACACATGGTAATCTTCTGTGGAAATCTGGAAAGCAATAATTGCAGTTCTCTGTATTATTACAGGTTGCTAATCTTGTCTGTACATTTTAAGAGGAATCTTACTGCCTGACCTTATATATCATGTAGGAATATTTCACAGATAGCTCCAGCATCATGCCCACTAGCTAAAATGACTGCCAATCTTTAATCTTCAGTTTTTGATTTGAAGACATGGTGAGTGTTGGAAGCTTGCCACAAATCTTGATAGGCTGCTAGAAAGGTTAATTACACATTATTTTACTTTCTTGAAAATCTGCTTCATTTTCTGGTCTGAAATTTCCAGCTGCTGTGGCAAGGGGGCATATTCCTGTTCAAGACATATTCCAGTGGGAACATTTACAAGGCCAGAGTTCAATACATTAATGCCTTTCCTCTGGGGTGAAGTGAGGCAGGAAGCATGCAAAAGACTTGCAATAGGTAATGTGAGTCTGACAAAGGCAACGGGAAGCAGAGGTGAAGGCTGGAGGTGAGGAGAAAAGAGTAAGAGGCTAGATTCAGGATGGTCCCTTTTTGGGATATTTCTCCATTTTAATTGGATTTGAATTTGTACCATGTACTTCCGCAGAAACCCATTTCATCCAGAAGCTTCAGGCAGTCTAAGACTGGAGCTCTGTGCACTCTTAGCAATTTCCTGTAGTGTGATAGGACATAATCTCCTCTGCCAAACAACATGGCATGTTATCCTGTTCACAAATACACTGGAAAAGGAGTTTCTAGTGATCAGAAATAAGAAACTAGAGCTAAAAAAGCAAATCTTTTCTGTTCGGTTCAGTAACTTGAAAGTTACTCTGAAAATGCAACCCTCATTTGAGATGGTGGCAATTATCGTACATGAGCAATGCTGCCCAAAACACTTCACTTGTGCAGGTCAGGCACAGGCTGAACACTTTAGGGACAACTGAGGGGGGGATCACCTTGGCGGGTAAACACGCAGTGTCTGTCATTCCTGCTGTGGTTGGTCTGCCCAGAGGCTTTGCTGCCTGTTGTGCAGGACAGTCTCAGCCTACCCAGGAGCAGATCATCAGCTTAGTAGCCAGAGCTTGGCTTGTGCTGAACAGGAACTGCAGTTCCAGCCTGCTTGTGTTGTCTGAACAAATATTGCTTTTATCTCCATGGCCACTGTTAAAGAAGTTCCCTCCCTTTCACCCTCCATCCTCTAGGAATGCTGTGTATACAAATATTTCCATATTTCTTCTGTGTTTTTGTGTGGGTCAGGTGGGGAGCACAGTGGTGTATCAGTGTAGGTCTGACAATGATTTTGACAGTGATGTGACTCTTTTGGTGAGAAAATTTTAAACTCACATCATTGCTGAGTTGCAGACTTCCAGCTGTACGCTGTACTTATAAAGGGGAGCAGGTTTAAAGGCTCTGCTCAAGATACCTTTTGGGGTTTTTTTGAACTTAAATTGTTTTGTTGTTTTCAACACTGAAATATGGATGCAGCGCAAAAGAAAACATGGGTTTGGGAAAAAGTTAATTTGCTGTTATGTACTGTTTGGTTTGAAGCTTAATTAGGAATGTGGTCAAGAGCATGAAGCTCTTTTGCGATGAGCACCCTGAAATTATTTACTCAATAGCTAGAAAATGTTATTGCTTTGGTAAATATTTGCATGTAAGCAAATAATGCTGCTGCTTGGAGCAGGTACCATCTCCTTATACATACCCTGTGATCAGATATCTTCTGTTTTGCTTGTGTTAAGGCAAAACAGCTCCCCCTGTACAGTGGTGCTCCCTTCTAGTGCTTTCAAAGGCTGTGTAAGATGCAGTGCAATGGTTATTAAGGCCATGTGCACCCAAATTTAGAAACACTTTCTGACAGTGAATTTCAAAGTCTACCGTTATTTTTTGCTTTAAAAACAAATCACTAAATCCTGTGAAAACAACCTGCCAAGGCCTGGAAAATTTGAGGCCAGCTTTAAAATAGAAAGGAAAATGCCTTCTGGCATTTTACTATATAATAGCTCCTATTCAGTTTGTATGCAGCTGCAACTCTTGTAGAGTCCAAGAGGAGTTGGATTTGTTTATATGGCTGAACTTCTCTAGTTCAATAATTTTGAATATATCAAAGTGTATGAAACAATTGTATGCATTTTGAACTTATGTGGGGTTTGAAAACTTATTTATTTTCATGTTGCATTTGCACCCAGAAGATCTAAACTTTCCAAAAAAAAAAAAAAAAAAGAAATTTACAGTCTAGAGATAAGCTTCTGTTTTCCTCCTGTCTGTTTAAATAAATCTTTCTGCTCACTTGCTTGTGAATATATGGTTTAGGTTTCTATATATCTGGCCTCACTGGGTGGCTGAGGAGGCTGATGGTATTTTGAAACTTAAGTTTGAGCTAAGTACAAGCACAGAACTACAAGGTGCCCTGGAAATGAACTTGTGCCATTGCATTTCTTGATGTGGAAGGTTTCTGAATCTTAAGGTCATGTACTAAATTTTTCCTATGTTCCAATGGAAAACCCATTTTTCCTGCATATCATATAACAGTTTGAGTTAAAGGGACCTTTAAAGGCCATCTAGTTCAATTCCCCTGCAATAAGCAGGGGCATCTTTAACTAGATCTGGTTGATCAGAGCCCCATCCAACCTGACCTGGAGTATTTGCAGGGATGGAACATCTCCACTGCCCTGTGCCTGTTGCCACCCTTGCCATAAAAGCTTTATTCCTTATTATGTAGTCTGAGTCTGTACTCTTTTAGATTAAAACCATTACCCTATCACAACAGGCCATACTGAATTATGTTTTTTGCACATCTTGGAGATATTGGGCCAACTGTTTATTTGTGAAAGCAACGTTGTATTCTAAAATTTAATAGAACTATTTTGATTTTAATCCAGAAAAGATCTGGTTCTTACTTTCCAGTGTTTTCTCTCCTTTTATTTTCAAATCTTCATGCAAAGGATAACAAAACTAAAACCTGGAAGACTATTAGTATCTCCATCTTTTCAGAGTACAAGTGAAATGACACAATTTTCTTCCAAGTGCTAAAGCTAAAAGAAAAGGTGTCTGCCTCATTTTGAATGGCCTTGAAGTCATGTGTTTATCAAAGTTACTGTGTGAAACTTTATAGACTGGTGTTATACAAGTGGCTGTTTTGTGGAAACTAACGTGGAGATGGACGTGATCCATCCTCAAGGTGAAGTATGGAATGTAAAGTATGCAACTTTGGAAACATCTGTTGTTAAGATACCAAACCAGTGCTGGTCTCCTCAGTTTCAAAGACTAGCATAGTATAATTGTTGGAAAGAGTGCAATAGTACAGTGTACTTCAACCTGTGATCTCTAATCTGACTGGACTGCAAGTGAGCACGGAGGCGTCAAAACATTATCTGTGAAGTGTTTGCCAAAAACTGAAGTGCTGACAGGCTTAGCTGGAATCTGGCTCCTGGTGATCGTTAGCACTTGCTGGCAACAACAGCTACAAATGGCTAGAAATTGCCAGCAAGCAATTTTAATGCTTAAATTACCATTCTGTGAACCAAACATTTTCTGTTTAGCCCAGTGATAAGTACTGTGATGTTCATGTTTCCAAAGAAGGATTAGGACTGTAACTCTTTCAAGCCAAGTCAAAGCAACTAGACTTGATCCTCCCTCCTTTCCTCTCTCCCTTTCCCTTCTCCAGTTCTGAGATTTCAGCATAAGTATTCCAAATAGAAAACTCTTTACTTGTCCATGCTATTAGTGGTGCCTTTAGTTTCCCATTTGGTTTGGAATTCTGTTGATCCAGGAATAAGCAATGGAAATTTTAAATATACTCAGGTGTTCTAACTGGAAGATAGATCATGCTGTAACTATACTAGCAATGAATGAGGGGGAGAAAAAAACCACAAATATGTATCACAAGAACTGTCTTAAATACTTATATATAGCTTCAGACATTCCATTCCATCTCAGGGAATAAATAGTCTCTTTCTGGTCAGAATTGAATATGAAGGTTACAGCGGAATACAGTATTTTCTGTGGGGATCTTATTTTTCACATATGACAATGGATTTTTCTCTTTTAAATAGCTCTTTAGAAAGTGCAGCTACCTGAGCTCTTAAAGCACTTCTTGTCTTTACTGTGTTCTTTCTTCACTCTTCTTGAATTCTGTAATTTTACAGACAGTTCTACTTTCAGTGAATTCTAGCTGCTGTAAGGAAAAAGTGATTAATTCTTTGTTCAGCACAACTGTAGCATACAGGATACGCTTTTGTCTGTGCACAGTTCCTTGGTACCTTAACTGCATTGTGCCTTACTTTCGAGAGTGTTGTGAAAATACAGAACATGTAACTATTTTCATAAAGTGCATTTATATATATTCACATTGTTCTTTCCCTTTGCTCTACTAGTTACTCATCCCCTGTCATGTTCCTCCTTCCCAACTGCTTCTCCTGTTCCTTTTATTTCCCCCTCTCTCAAATTCTTATTGTAGAAGCAGTGCCTCTGGCAATATTCCTCCTGTTGTTTTGCTTTAATAACATGACAACTTCCCTGCAGTGTGGTCCTTCGATGCTGATTTGTGACCAGCTCAGTGTATCAAGGTCACTGAGGCACCCTCCCCATGCCCTGTGCTCCTTGGGGAAGTGCAGCTTTGTCAAGGACTGGAAATGTGCCACTCACTCTGATGGTGATTCCTGACCCAACCAGACGTGCTTTCAGATCAGTGTGTTCTGTACCTCTCCCACACTGATGTATTTTGCAGGCATTGTTTAGGGCTGGCTCCCAAAATCCTATAGCACTCTTAGGAGGACAGCAGACCTTATTACAGTGCTGAATGGTTTAGTAATTGGAATTGTCCTTCACTCCAGAAGTTCTTCACAGGTCATGAGAACCATCAGTGATATAAATTTGCTTCATTTAAACACTGTTTTATCAGTGATTTCAGGCCCACGTGGACTGCTTTTGTAACAGGATTAAGAGTTTTAATTCTTATAGGAAGGAATTTGGTTTCTGGAAGGGAGATTGAACTTCTGTTACATAATGCCAACTTTTTTTTTTTTGAATGAGTGTTAAATAGGCAAAGATGTATAATGTTACATTATAAGCATGCTTACCTGTGTGAAAGATTTCTGTACTGTATGATTTTATGTTTTCATCCAGGAACTCATCCTGTAGCTTGATCCAAGAAGCATTTAAACAATGCCTAATGTTAAAAATGCACGTGGCTAGTTGGAATCAACAAAGACTAACCCAGTTGACATGGTTTCCTGGATTTGGTGCAGTGGGGCAGACTGGGGGGTATTTAACTCCTGAGATAAAAACACCTCAGTTGCCCTGATGTAATTACATCCCCCTCCCCGCCTTTGTCAGGCTGTGTCATCTCTAAGTTGGGATATGGCACTTTAAGGAGAGCAGTGTGATCCTTGCAGCTCTCTAACTCTCAGGGACAGTAGGTGATTTTAAAAACCGGGTTTTCAGTTGGAAGCCAGTGATTCAAAACTGCAGATACTGTTAGGAAGTTGACAAAATCATTTGGCCACTCTGATGATTAATTTATCAAGGGCTTAAAGGCATTAAACCAGTGACCTGTTAAAAATCATTGGTGTCAGATAAGGGGATGCCTACATTAACAGAGCCGAGGCCTTTTAACAGCTTTTAGAGAAAAAATTTGTGTTAAAAGCATGCTGAAAATGACAGCGTTCAGAGAACAGGACAGCCAAAGTAATTCGCAAAGAGAAATAGTGTGAGATTTTTGCATACAGATTTTGATTGCTGCAGATACTAATCTAGGCCCACAGCATCAATGAGATGAAAGCTAGAGAAAAATAAATGCCCAGCCACTTTTCTTAGAGAAAAAAATAAATCCTTTTTCTTTATTATTAAATACTTGGATAATAGGAAACCCATCTCATCTTGCAGTTTTGGATCCTTGCATTCATCTGGAGTCTCATTTAAGCTATTCCCAGCAAGTGTCTGTCTGAGAACTGTGCATTTTAGCAAAGGGGTCTCATTCTGGAATCTGTGCATATTCCCTAAAACTATTTGGAGCTCTGATGCTGCTGGTTGTCTTATGGTTCATATGTGTCTATAACGTTTGTGTAAAGAATTTCTGTAAACTTCCCCACTCAGTCTAGTTAGTAGTGTAAATACTTAAGTCGTTTTGATTCTTAAATAGGCTTTTATATGTTAAATTCTGCAATTCCAAAGATGTTTTGGAAGGTAAACTTGTGGGTTTTTTGGAAGTGTAAGCTCATCCCTTTTGCTAAACAGTCTAAGAAACACATATTTTTGAAACATGTCTGCCTTAATATGTCAGCAAGACTTCTCAAATAGTTTGGCAAGCAGTATTCCAAACAGGCTTTTTCAGGAAAGAAGGTAGTCAACTTGCATTTATTTACAGATTGTCTGTGTCACAGACGGTGCTGGATGAGGTTTGTCAGGGTTATTTGCTCTCAGGCAGCACTACAGCGGTGTGACAGGACTGCCTCAGATGTTGGGGCTAATACCATCAAGCCTTGCAGACCTGTGCATTGCAGAAAAACCCATCCCCAGTTCCTCCTCACTGCCTGTTCAGAATGGTTTGCATGGCATTTTGCTCTTCTCCAATGGTCGTACTTTTTAACTTTCTGTCTAAGATTGTGGCTGTCATAACACTACTTCTTCCTTTGCATTTAAAATAGCCTGGGATAATGTAAGTTTTAAGCAGTAATTACCACTATATTAGACATTTTGTCTGCTCCAAGGAAAGATCACACCAATTAGATTTTAATGATTATATGTAAAATTAAAGCCACTAGTCCCCATCTAGAAAATGCCTGCCGAGATAAGTCTATTATTGCAAACAATAAGAAACAGCAATTCATATTTGTGGTGGCTAAATGACCACATTGTTTGCCTGAACCTGTGTCAAATTTCTAGCATTCAACAATGTTGTAATAGGATATCAAGTCTTGGGCAACTCATGCAATAAAAAGATGCAAGTATCACTGTGCTGTAGTTAATGGATGACCTTGCTGACAGAAACAATCATTACAATTAAACATATTCAGGTTGTTCTGTTTGTTTTGGGTTTTTTTAAACCCTTCCCTCTTCAAAAGAAAAGTGCCTTTGGTTTTAGGAAGGAACTAATAATCAGATTACAAGGGAATTGTAAATAAAATAGCACATCTCCTTTACCTTCAAACATCACTGCTGGTTTATGTTTATTAGCAGACAATGTGCATTTGCTGATGTCGTCTTTAAAATATTTTTAGCTAGTACTTAGCCAGCAAATCTAGAGTTTATTTCCTAGCACGGCATTTCTTGGAGCACTGACAATGAAGATACATATCCAGGAATTATTTCTCAATTGTGATATGGGCTTAGTCAGTTCTTTTCTCTGTCCTGTATTCTCAGTTCCCATTTTTTGAGCAGTGAACTTGGTGACAAGAGTGAAGAAATCAATTCGGCTAAAAACTGCAACTTATTTCCTTGCTAGGAGAAAGGTTGTGTTATTCCAAAGGGATTTGTAATGAAAGGGTACTTTTGCTTAAATATGCATATATTGCAGTAGATAATTCTGCATTGTCTTCCTACAGATAGGAAACTGAGTCAGTTTTTCCAGTGATGTTGTCTATATTGAAAAACAGGGTAGATTGAGCTCCTTATTTATTTGTTCACCTAATCAAGCCACCCAATCCCCAAAACATTGTAAAAGTCAGGAACAGTACTCCAAGGAAATATTAATAGTGTGGAGTGCAGAAAAAGAATTAAAAAATTATTTAAAATGCCACTATTGCAGTTTTATGTTTAGTTCACTGGATCCACATTAAATAGAACAATAGAATTAGGAGGTTTTGAGGTAAATATCTATTTTTCGTTGTGCTTTAGTGAAACTGCTGTTTCTAAATTTTCTTATATACTTTTCTACATAATGTAACTATTTGGAAATGTAAAAGTTTTTGTTGAATAGGGATTCTGCAGTTGGCACAGATAAGAGGGTTTTTGAGACAGTTTTACCTATGAAACACTGAAACTGACTTTCTGACCTCATTCAAAATTACTTTTGTTGTTAAGGCTGAGCAAAGTAAAAGTGTAGGCAGATGCATTGATTAAAGAGGAAAAATATTTTTAAAATTTTACCTTTATTATGAAGGTAAAAGCCGGTGACTTTAAATCTGTGAGCTCTTTAATATAAAATCCCCATTGATGAGATTCTCTCCTGTACTATCCCGGTAAGAAATTGTACTGCTTGCTATGTGACTGGCTGTCTTATGAGACAATAACCTGACCTCTGGGTGTTGTCCCTACATGAGGTTTTGTATAGTATATTCCTTCAGAGAACATTGGAACTGGGGCTTGGGTTACAGTTTACCACAGTGATCCTTCAGAGAAACCTACTGTCAAGAGGATGTTTGGGTTATATTGTTTTAAAGAAACAGAATATTTTGAAATGTTTGTCACTGATGTGCTGAGCCAGCACTATTCTAGGCTTAGAGGGGAAAATTGTCATGCTATTTTCACTATGCACCATTGTCTAAACTTAGCAATTACTTGAAATAATTTTTAGTTGCAACCCTTTTTTTATTTTATTTTTTTTTTTTTAATTTTATTTTACTTGAGCAGTAAAAGCCTATTCAGGTACTTGGCTTTGGTGAGCTGAATGATTTGTGAAAAATTCTTCCAATTTATGACCGCCACCTGCTCTCTTGGTCATAGATTAATAACACCTGACCAAGCATGAAAACATGCTGAGTCCATCTGCCTCTGCCCACGCAGGGGGCATTGCAGCGTTGTCTTATTAACTCCCCAGCACAGCATCCCATCCAGAACCGTGTTATCAGTTCTGTGCAACCAGCTCATTTGAGAGAAAGGGGGATCTGTTCCCACAGGACCTTGGCAAGCAACCTCTTTATCTGGACATCTTTTGTCATAGTGCTGCATGGTACCCTGGGTTTTTTGGGAAGAGGCTTTATTGTTAGTTAATATTCCCCGGAGATTCTCCCTGAGCCTCTTCCAGTGAACCACAGGGATATGCTGCCTGTGTCTGTCAGACCAATCTCACAGGACTGCCTGTGGATTAGATGTTCTTGCTTCATTCTGCAGACTGCTAAAATATGTTTTCAGTTTCAATAAAAAAGAATAGTCCCATTGAAATAAATACCAGGAAGAAACAAAAATGATCAAGTAATGATTACTCAGAGTCTTTCTTGGAGCTCAAACTCCACTGAGATAGCTGTAACAAGCCAAAGGTATGAACAAGTGGTGGCTTATATCTGCATGGAAGATGTTGCTTGAAATAGTAAAGCTAATTAGTACCTTTAGGTGCCATCAGCCTGTACTGTACTTATATAATACCCAGCTGTATAATTAAGTGATCTTATTTCCAGCTTGATCCTTTCTTTTTCTATACTTATCTGTTCAGATCTTGCACTTGAGGCTGTGAAGCCTGACACTTGTGTTTGTGGTGCAGTTAGCCCAGGCTTAAGCCTTTATCCTCTTTATCCTTCAGCTGGATGGACCTGTGCAGAATAGCTTACAGCCTCAGGCAGGAGCTTTAAGCTCCCTGGGCCAAAGGCCCCACCAAAGTGCCTTGTTGTTTCCAGAGCAGACTTGGCTGTGATCTCGTGTGCTGTACTGATGCTAATGACCCACAGAAGCTCCATAAGGCTGTTCCAAATCCAAGTAGAAAAGAAGCAAACAGAGAAATTAGTTTGTAGGAGCACTTATAAATAATTAAAGGTATAAATAAAAGATTCTAAGGAAATTAAAGCTGAACCATCATGTTGAAAGAAGACACCAATTTGAAATGAAGTAAATGCCTGCCCTTTTTCAGGGGTTGTAGACCCCCCACCCTGCCCTGGTATTTTTCCCCTCATGTTGGTACTGAAATTCCGTTTCGATGAAGAGAAATGTATAACTTCTTTTCAGTGAAACCAGAAATTACAGTCATTTAGTGGGGGCTAGAAGGACATCTGGTGTCTCCTTATCTATCTGGTGTGGTTTTCAGGTACTAGAGGGACTGTGATGAACCTTTTGTTTTGTGTCACCTCTGATCAGAAAACTTATTGTATTCATTTGGGTTTTTTTTAAGATAGGATCCAAATTAATATTATGATAAGTCTAACTGAAGGGCTTGTAGAACAGGAAAAGTTAGTAAAGAAATGTTGGTGACTTTCATATATTTACTTTTATTTACATTTGCAGCACAGCTGCTTTTATAGTCAGTGGAGAAAAGAGAAGATTCACTTGTAGAGAACTTCATTGGGGGAAAAGGTGATTGAAAGACAAGTGCAATTAAAAGTAGTATGAGTTTAAGCCCATTTTTAGACAAGTGGTATTGTTCAATTTAAAAGGTAATATAAAAAAAATTGTCTCACTTTCACCACATCCTAAGAAAGCCTTTTGTGATGAAAATTTGCAAAATTCTTTGGACAATGGATTTAATTATAAAAATTAAACCATTTTCTTGTAAGGTTTATATTATGCAGTGTATTTTTCTCCTTTGATAAACACTATTGTGATATTCAGTCTCATTTATGTGATAGCTTTTCAAAACATGACTCATTCTGAAAGATTTATCTTCTCAAAAGATAGGAATTGCTCTCGCTTTGGAGAAAAGAGAACACTGAACACTTTATGAGGATAAAAATTATCTTAGCTAGTGTATCCTGGCAAAATGATTTGCAGATCCAGGGAGTTCATTCCTGTTCAAGAATGGAAATGAAGAATGTATGGAAATTATATGAAGGAGACACTTTCTGTTGGCTCCTTCTCATGAGTGTGCCCCTCATCTTCCCAGGCTGGGATGTCATTTCATGAGCAACAGTTCTGTTCTGACTGATCCCAGTTTCAGTACTCTCTGGTGTATCTGATTGTGTCTTTCTTAACTTTCCTAAAAAAAAAATCAATCTCACAGGTCAAAGAAAACAGGTTAAATGCACAGCAGAACTAGCTGAAATGTGGTCTGATGAAATAGATTTCTGCTGGGAATAGGATTCAAATGAAATTTGAATCTCTTAAAATTAAAAAAGGTAATTGATTATCAAATTTGACTTTTCTGTTCTAAGAAAAATGAAAAATGTTATTTTCCCCTCAAAATAGGGCATTGAAATTACAGTAGAAATATAACTAATGAAATAACTGACAATAAAATATCATTATTGTATAATTTGGGGCTAAACTGTGTTTCAAAGTTGCAGAAATTTTCATTGGATCAAAAATCATTGGTTGCTTTTTTCTTAGCACGATTAATGCAGATGAAAGGCTAGATACCTAGGAGATATGTTATAGTAGTATGCTCACTGTTTATATAAAGATACATTTCTCCCTTTGGTCCTAATGCACTCTCCATCTCTTTCTAAGTAAAAACATTAAAAGAATGTGTAATTAATATTCTTAATCAAATACTATTGCAGAGGAGAGAGGATATAGGGCAGAGCCTTGTTAACTCTGAGTCCTGTGTTGGCCATGCTCCTGATCAAGGATTACAGAGGAATAGTTCTGTTGCTTCTGCCAGACATAACTGTTCCCTTCCTCTCCCAATTCTGACTTCCTGTCTCTTTTTCTTTCCACTTTATGGACTATTCCTTAGACATCTTAGACAGGTGAGAGCTGTATCTGACAGCAAAATACCTTCTCAGTAGTCCATGAAACCATGCAGGTTTTGGGTTTGCTTTCAAACTTATGTTTGGATCTCTGAGTCTAGTAAAACTGTAAGTGGAAATTAGATATAGTTTTGAGCAACTTTTAGCTGCCTTGCAACACGTAAAGATTATTTTATCTGCTGCACAGACTAAAATATTCTCATTTCAAATAATTTTCAGTATTTTGCACAGATCTCAAGGAAGCTGCTTTTTCAGTCTTGAACTGCTCTCATTCGCTGCCTGTGAGGAGCTATTTACCACACTTTCTTCAAGGTGGGAATTACGTTTACAGCATCCTTCTTCCCAGTATCTCTACAGACATACACTGCATGACCAGCTTTTGGTGTTGTGATCAAACACCACACACATTTATTTTTATATGCTTGTGGGATGCGTATACCCTTATAATTCAGTTCAGGAGGTCTTTGGATTTGGCCTTTATTTGGAGAATAGTCTATAACTTTGACTTGATAACTGTATAAATTGTCTGTTGTGCCTGCTTTTAAATTACTGTTTACTCAAATCAAGGCTTTTAAATTAGAAAACCATACTTGATGAAAGCAGTTATGGCAAGGAAACCATGAAAATGTCAAGTCTTCTCTGCCTGAGGGCTTTTATTTCAGGAATGGGCTCTAGAGTGTTGACATTTCAGTCTCGGCTCTCGCTTGCTGCCCTTGGGTGAGCCTGCAGGTGTGTGCAGGCTCTGGGCACATCCCCCAAACACATCATCTGTCAAAGCCATCACACTTCACTTGTTGGTTGATCTTTTTGGCCCATGTGGCTTTTTTGCCAGTGCAAACTCACTAGAAATCTTTAACCTCTAGTCCATTTACTGCTTTGCAGCCTTTTCTGTCTGTACAGGAGCCTGTTTTGCAACCAGCTCAAGACCTTGTATGTTATTACTTTAAAATTAAAGCTCTCCCAGTCTAATTTCCTATACTTTCTTGCCGCTGAATGGGAGCAAGCTGTAGTCAACTGTAATTGTAGTAGAGTTCCCTGATGACAAGGGTTTCCTATTTTAAAAGAAGCTGCTCTGCTTTGTTTTGCAGCAGTATTGTACACAGAAAACTGTCTGTGTTGGCCACTGTTAATGGTACACGCAGTCTTGTTTTTGTTTTGCTCTCACTACCTGTGGCCTTTTCAAGAATGTTCTTGTTTATATAACCAGAACTTAAACAAAAATTTGTCACCGTTTACCTATTGTGTTCCTGCAATCGATGTGTTAAGGTGACACAAGAGATGTGCATAATAATGGGATTGGTCATCTAAAGTTTATAAAGAATGCTTTCACTACTATAGTTGGTGTAGAATTACTGTAAAGATTAAATGTTTGATAGAAAGTATGTGGTATTGAATTAATACTCGACTGAAGAATTATATCTACTCTGCCTCAGGGTTAGAATCTGATGTTCCTAATAACACTGGTTCTGATCTGCATTTAGGGAAGCTGTGGGATGATGTATTCACTGTAAGAGAGAACTGCAGAGCATCTTCAAGATAGTAACTGTAAGCAAGAATTGCACATGTATTAATCTGACATAGTTATATTGTTTTAAGGAAATCTGTCTATCTTGCAGTTTCTAGACAGATGAGAAGGCCAGCAAAGCACTCAGTAGAGTATCTGCTGTTTTCTGAATGGTGGCCAATAATTATGTCTCTTTTGCAATGATCTACAAGTAATTCAAATTGATGAGAATGTGAGATGTGCCAAATGATTTGGCAAAATATCAGGTATCTCTGAACATGGTGGTTCCTGCTGACCTGCTATAGAAAATGACATAATGTGGTGTGACTGACACTGCATAACATTAAGCAGCATGTAGAAAATTGGAACATGCAGTGTTTTCAAGGCCAAGGTACTGAGGAAAAATGCATTTTTGATGGATGTCTACTTAAAAAAATCTTGCTGTTTGTGAAATGTCACTTTGGTCTATTGCAGTATTGGAGGACAAAGGAGGGATTTTGTGTGGATATTAGCCTTGGTTCTGATCAGCTAAAAGATACTGTTGAAGATATTGGGAAAGGTGGTAAATTATTGGGTAAGCAGTTGGATCTATATAAGGTTTGTTTTCTTAACCGGGAGAGAGAAGGAAGTGAAATTTCTCTTAATAGACTGAATCAAAAGCTTGAGAAAAACATAATATTAGCTATTATTCAAGACTGGGTCTCTCTCCTGCATTCAGAATTTTGTGCTTTAAATTTAAACATTAAGCTCCAAGCAGTGAGATTTAAATATCCTCTATTATTTCTTAGTACTGTGCCCCATGCACTGATCTCCCTGACATGAGCCAAGCTGCTCTCAGAGCAAGGGGACAAAGGGTGACAGTCTGGTCTACAGAGAGATGCATGTGCTGGCTCTAAAGTGAAGAGCATTTGCCAATTATTCGTAAGCCAGGGCTTCCCTGTGAATATAGGCTGATGGAGATGCTTTACCAGCTTGCCAAAATGTCCTGAGAAATGGTTAATTGTCTCTGTAAAATTAATGGTGAATCACTTTCATGTTTTCATTCCTCTTGTGGTTAAAGAAAAAGGACAAGGAGAAGCTGCACAACTTATACTATCTTACAAAGAGCCTGTGAAACAGGTGGAAATTGTGGACCTGAAGCTTATGAAGTCAGCTTAAAATTTTAAGACTGACAATCTTGTCATACAAGGAACTAAAATGATTGAGTGTAATATTCATATACTAAAGCAAATTTAGTTTGTGTTTCTAATAACTTTGATTTTTTTTCATGAGTGCAAACACATTTTTTGAAGTAGTGGAGGTTTTTTGTAATATTTGCTTTTGTCGAGTCAAAACACTGAGCAACTTACAAGTGCTTCAGGAGGACTTCAGGAAGCATTAGTTCAGAAAGAGTCACAAATGTCTTTTCTACACTTTTTTAGGGATACAGTGATTTACATGCCAGTGATATTTCACTTTGACTTCCATTCTGATTCAGCTGCCTGTCTTGAGAAGCAAGATGACCCAAGCAGTGCTCACCTGGCTCTTTCAGTACTTTTATAGATAATCTGCTGAATTTTGTGTGTTACAACTTGAGGTCTGAGCACAGCACCAAATGAAAGGGAAATTGTACCTTGTTCTTATTCCCTTGGAAGGGACTATAGCCTACATTTGAGTTCAGCTCAGTGAGATTAGACTATTGCACAAGAGATTCCTGAGGGGAATGGGAGCAGTTGAAAGAGTATAGATGAGTTGGGAAGGGATACTGTCATCTACATCAAAAAGAAGCCCTACATTGACAGTGAGAGCAGAAGTGAACTATGTGATACCAGTTCACTGGTATCATTCACCTCTTCCTTCTCTGGTTGGGCACCTGAGCTACAAACACTGCAATGACTGTGGTGCTGTCTGAGCTGTGTCACAGGTCAGAGCACGGGGGGTTTAAAGATAGTGTATGATTTGCTGCATTTTTATATAACAGCAAAGATTTCTGGTGTCCTTGCCACTGTCTTCCAGGACCGCCTTGATCCCATAGGACAACAGCTCTCATAGTAACACCTTTGTTTCCACAAACTTAAAACTTTCAAAGTGCTTTACAAAAATCTGTAGCTGTCAAAGATGGTAAGATCAAAGTCACACTGAGCCTCCTTTTCTGCATATTTTGTGAGTTGTTTTGATGCACAGCAGCACGTGGGTAGTGGAGAATATGAAGCCGGATAAACAGGGAAGAAGAATCATATATCTTATGAGCAGTCTTCAGAAATAGAATACTAATATTCCATAAAAGCTAATCAGTATTACTGGGAGGTTTTACATATTTGCTCTCTGCTGTTTCTTTCATTTTTTTTCCAACACTTTTTTAATCTACAATTTGGTTTTAAACCTGCAGATTTTCACAGCCTTTCCTATCTTTCATCATTGGCCCAAATTTAACCAAGAAGTTGCTTTACTAGCATGTAATTTTCAATGAATTATGATTCCCCATTTTCTAACCATACTTTCCTCTTACTGGTTCCAGAACTATGTTTCTGTGTAGACATTGTAACTTTTAGAACTGTAAATTTAGATAGTATTTTTTTTCCTGTGACTTATTTTTTTGTTCAATTTTTATGCCTCTAAGCTGATGATTTTTAGTGTGTTTGTAGAATCTCCTCATGTTTATGTAAAGTGCATATAGGTGGAATGTGATGTATTAAGTTAACTCTGCATGTATTGAAGTCAATGGGGATAACTCTTGGATACAGAATTACTCATCCACTTCAAGTTTTTGCAGGATTGAAATCTAAGATTACAGCAATTATTTTAAGCTTTTATTTTTGTATCATTTAATTTTGAGTGGGCTGAAGTTATTTATTTTTTAGGATGAGTAAGCAGTTAGTTCTAATGGCTGAAACGGGGGTGTGAAAGGATAATTTTGTAACCCCTAATACAAATGCACTCAGGTTTTTAGAGATTTTTAAGAGAAATCAAGAACTTCACTTAACACATCTTTATTTTTCTTTTAGCTTGTATTTCTTCATGTGCAGTTTTCGGTTTGATTGTAAAGAGATAACCATGTTTGGAAGCTGTTTGCCAGACTGAACCAGGGAACTTGCTTCTCAGGTTTTCAGTCCAGTCAGCAGGGTTTCAAGTGTCAGAAGTGCCAGAAAACCTGTCAGCTCAGTCTCATTTGTAAGAAGTACAAAGTACTATAAAGCCTTTTATTTTCTGACATGAGTAAATGCAGAAGTTCAGTTTAGTATGTAATCCATAGCTTTATTAAGTCATTAAGTGGGAAGGCAGCAGTTCTGAGCTGCACAGTTCTAGATGGGGCATGTAGGTAGTGAAAAGTTGCCTCTGATGTCTCACTTTGAGCACTTGCCTGCTGGGGCTGGGTGTGAGATCTGCTGTCACCGTGGTGGGGACTGTTGATGCTGCCCTTCGCTACCTTGAAGGAAGAGTTAGAATAACAATTGCCTCACATCACTATCACTGTGGGGCAGGGCCATTAATATGGAAGCCCTTGGTTTAGCTTTACCATGGACCTTTCCTACTCATTCCTTTAACAGCCTGGTGCAGATAGGTACAGTCTGTGTGCACCCTACCAGGGCACCAGCAGGAGCTGGAAATACAAATGCAGATGAACTATGAAATGCCCAAAGTATTATCATATTAGCTTACAAAAATTAAGGCATAATCTATGGTAATCATAGGTATAAACAAAAGTAATTTATTTTTCAATTTGGGCAACACAGAATTTACTACTTTTTATTGTCCAGGTTGGAACAACACTCAGGTTAATTTTCTTTCTTTTCAGTTCTCATCAGCCCATAGTAATGATGGATTCTTGCCAAACTATAAACAGTGCCATTCCCAATTGCTTTTGGGCTTTTTCTCTTACACTGATGTAAACAGTGAAGGTAATTTTAGTTTTAATTTTTGTTCATGCCTAGTGATCTTGGCCAGCCAAAGCCTTATGTCCCATTTAATTCCAAGTCAAGGACTGGGCTCAGTCATGCCTGTGAAAACTTGTCAGTTTTCCAGCCATTCATGTTCATAGCCAAGGAGTAGGAAAAATGTCTGCAGCTGAATGCTGCTCCTCCCCCGGATTGCTTTTGTCTCTTGTTTTAGAGACATTCTTATGCAAGATGCTTTGGCTGTGACGTCGTGCTATCTCCAGTGAGGCTTTCTCAGTTCCAAGTCATTATTGCCTATTATATTCTTCCTGCCTCAAGAGCTGTTCTAATTATATAAAGAGAACTGGCTTTTCATAAAAACAGACCTATAAATCAGAGCATGCATCAACTTTCATAAGGAAAAAAACAAGCTTCTGTCACTTGGTATTAATTTCTACTGTATGCTTTCTGCATAAAAGGCATTCATGGTTTTGATTTCATATAGCCAGATTCTTTTAATAGTTATGGTTCATAGGAATGGATGTGAAATAGTCATGCTGCAATGCCAAAATAGCCATTGCTGGTTTATAGTTATTGCAGGATTTGCTCTTTGAATGATATGTCTTAGTTTCCTTAAGATTTCAAAGAATACTTTAGTAGTATTTTAATAAGAAAAGGAATAAATGGAAAATTTAAGTTGCCATTGAATATCTGTGGAAGGCATCTCTGAACAACATATTATTTCAGCTACGATGTAGAAGGGCATTCTTTCCAGCTAGGAAGAATGTTAATGATGCCAATTACCCACTTTATCATAATGAATGAGTAAGGCTGGAATGCAGGATTTTTTTCTGAGGATGATGTGGCTGCGTGAGTGATGTTCAAATAACTTTCACTAAGATCATATTATAGGGCTGATTTTTAAACAATGCAACTCATTCCCCTTTGTTCTGTGTCTGCAATGAAAGTGTTAGAAGGTCAGATAGTGTATCCATTGTTAGGGGGAGGGAGGAACCCATAAATGATGAGCATTCACTTAAGTGGTATGACAAATGGCATGAGACAGTAGTGCCAGGAAGGATAATCTGAGGAAGAAGCACTGGTCTGTGGTGTCGGCAATGATGCTCTTTGGAGCAGGATTGTGCCAGAAGTTTCCAGCAGTGGGGAGGCACATATTCTCCCCCAGGTGACCAAGAGGCTCTAGGCTGGATGAATGGTGGCATGAACTCTTCAAAGGCTGCACTGTTGGTATTGCTGATGTAGCCTCTGACATGAGTAACTTATCTGCCTGCAACTGGCCTTTGGTGAGGTGGATAAATCAAACACCAAATAATTAGAAGACTCCAATGCCATTCCAAGGACAAATTAACAGATCTCGAGACTCCTGACATGGAGAAAATCTCTGCTGAATGGCACAAAAGTTTTGCTTCTGGAAAGTGGTGAGGCTCCGTTGCACTAAAATATACTGACTTTAAATTTAAAATATAACCCATGTTCCACATGAGGTTGCAGTTTTTTTGGTAGTCTCCTGCCTACTGAGGGGGAAGTACAAACCCCCTGACTGCAGAAAGTGTCAGAGGTTTGGGGAAAGACATCAGAGTAGAACTTGGTTTTCCACGTGGGATGAGGAGTCTGAGAGAAGCTTGAACAGGAAATGTAGAGGAAGGAAGTAGTGTATGTCTCACTGCTACCCTGGTGCTCATGCACACAACACTGCATTTCAATTTCGAGAGTATGTTTGTGTGGGCTGCACTGATCAAATTAGAAACAGAAACCACAGAAATGTACTGTAAAACTGCTGCTTGATTAAACATTGTCTCTTATTTCCCAGCCTGCTTCCTGCCAGGACAGCGTGTTACGAATGAGAGCCTAAAAGCTCCCATGCATTGTTCCTCTGCTGAAAACCTCCCTGACAAAATCTTCCCCCGAGTTCACTAGCAAATTCCAGTAATGCTCTGGGTAGTCGTGTGTCATGTAAACTTGTCTCTTAACCCCTGAACTCTGCTGTTTCTAATTTCAGCTGAGCATGTGTGACAGGCCAGGGCTGTGGCTTATGAAACCAGCTGTTCTGTGCTAACACTGCAGCTGTGCTGGGCCACCAGGCACTGCCTCTCATTCCTTGTGTAAAGAGAAAGTTTATTCATGTACTCTAGTTTTGAAATTACAGGATTCATGATGGAGACATGATTTGTGTAGGCTTTCTCGCATTTCTGTGTTTGTTAAAAATATATGGCACAATTTAGAGAAATGGTTCAGCAACAATACAATGATTCACTTGAAAGCCAGTCTCCTTCTGGCTACTTTTTGTGGCTAGCTGCAGCTGAAACTTAGCTCTTAAAAAGAGGGGTAAAAAAAGAAGGCCAGAGTGTTGCTTTTCTGTCTGGATTTGGTCAAGTTACTCCAGTTTCACAGTATTTTTTTACAAATATGTGTTGTCTTACTGGCATACCTTGGCTGATAGACACTTGTCTGACTTTTTGTTTAAAGTCCACCAGAATTCCATGCTTATTATTTAGACTTAATAACTAGAGGTATTAAGGTATATTTGGGCATCATAACACAACTAAGTTCCACAATTATTTAGCTTTCCTTTAATTCTTGGTAAGTTATCTGTAGCCTTGGTGCTTTATATGCAAAGACAGAAGAATTGAACTTTTTTTCTGCATTTTTTTCCTTTCATTTCTGCTGGCTCTTGGTGAATTGAGTTTAATAAGTAGCTGTATTCTGCAGATCAACTTCTTGCTTATTCCAGATCACGACTCAGCTGTATTTCCAAAGACTGCATCTGGTGCCTGTGCTCCCCCCACTCCCTGGAAGTGAAGAATATGAAGAAGGAGAGATCACTTCAAAATACGTTTTTAGTTCAGTATCTTTGAATTCTGAGCTTTAATTGGCATGACCAAAATCAAGTTCATAGCACCCAAGCATGCAGAAGTGACTCACTCTGTTAAAATTGCACATACCAAATATGGCATGTCTAGATGCTATTTAATGTGCCAGTTAGTAAGCTTCTATGTGCTACCTACTACTGGTGTGACAGTCATACTGCTTTCCCTGCTTAAATATGCTGCTGCTTATTTATTTTTATTAACAAGAGATGCCCAGCTGTTTTCTATCCTAGGCATAAGTATTTTCTTGCATGGAGGCAGGCAGTGAGGTGGGCCCCTCCACCTGGTGGGAATCTAGAAATACTCAAAGAACCTTTATTTTTAATTTTGTTTATTTGTTTTGTTTCATTTTGGTTGGGGGGGGGGGTTGTGTGTTTTTCTTTATGAAGAGAGAAGTTTTTTTAATTCTATTCAAAGTCAGGTGGTTTCATCTTTTATTTTTTCAATTGTCAGTCTTGGAGATGAAAACTTACAGGCTTAGGAAGAAGGTTGTTATTGGTTTCTAGCTCTAATTTCTCTCAGACCTTCATTGTTATGGTACATGCTATCAGCAGAAATAAAACCAACACAAAGCATACAAACCCCACCAGGCCTGTAGAAATCAAGTACTTGCTGGTGCATACGTTGTTCGTAGTCTGGTTTGTGTGCTGCATGTTTTCCTGGGTCTTCAGGTGCCTATTAAGGTCATACACAGTAGAAAGGAAGGAAAAGGCTGTACTGAAGCTCCTTCAGCTTTCCTTCACGTCAGTGAATGAAGAAACAAAGTGGACAGCAGGGCACAGTGTTGAAATTAGAAAATAATGCAAAAAGGATATTAGTGTAAAAGAGAGAAACACACCAAAATGAAGCTGCTGTGCTGCCATATATCAGGAGCCAATACTGACTTGCAAGAAAGGTGTGAGGATCCAAGGACCTCAGAGTCCTAACTTGCCTTTGTAGGAGAGAGGAGCTGAGTGATAGTGTGGTTTCTGTCTCTACTGTTTGCAAATTCTCCTTCCCCTTCTTACACATTCTTTTTTTTTCCTGCCAGCAACTTGTGTTCTGCTTTCCTTGCCTTCAGCCTCTGCCCCAGCTGGCTGATGTTTTTCTGTAGCAATGCTTGAAGCTGCACTGCTTATCTTTGCAAATATATGGCATGAACCTGTGATGTTTTCTGATTTAAAATACAAGTATCCCTTGAAAGTTTTCATGACTATAAATAGAGTGCATTTGAAACCTTGTACCAGATCAATTACCTCTTTCTTTGTCCATTTAATGGTAACTTTCTTTAAATAATACGCTGTGACATCTTTATTATCCTTTAGTGATGAGGACAGTGAGCACAATAATAATTTTAAGCTTCAGTAGGTTAATGGAGTTAGGCTTGTCACCATACATTATAAAAGCAATCAAAAGTGTTTTTAATGAGCTTCAGTCGAGTGTGAATCTCAGTTTTATACAGCTCAAACAAGAGTGACCCTTAAAACGGAGCAGGTCTTACTGCTTTGGAAAGCCACTAGAGGAGGAAATTTCATCCTCTGTCACCAAACAGGCACTTGACTGTACAGTTAGTCCTGCTTGTGTAGAGAAAATACAAATGGAATGAGGTAGAGTGATATTTACAGATGTATTTTAGTTGGCCATTTCTTTCATCTCTCTATTTTTGTCCTGACTGAAAACTATGCTTGAAAGGAAATAGAGTAACTCAAGAATTGTTTTGTTTTGCAACACATCAGATTCCATGCAGTCAACTCAGGCCAAAGAGAATCTATAAATACTATTAACTAGTAGTGACAATAGACCCTTTCCTAGAATAGTACTGTAAGAAAAGTCCTGCTATTTTAAATTGTGACAATCTCCTGAATGAGCTCCTGGTAATTTTGGTTGCTTTATATCAAGTCCCATTTAATTCCTTAGGATCATTGTATAACCCTTTTTCCCACTGCAGGATAAGGTATCTTTGTTTTCCTGAGCTTTATGACCGGATTTGTTAATGTCTATACCTTGCCAATCTGCTTTTCTCTGAGGTCAAATAATGATCCAACTTCCTTTATTCCCCCCTAATCTTTCTAACCTAAAATATAAATTTATTTCATCTGTAGAGAGGGAGGAGAGGAAGAGTTTACTGCTTACTGAAATAACATGCCTTCTCTAGTGGGAAGCAACAACACTTAGGAGAACAGGTCTTCTCTGGGCAGATAGTCTTTGCTGCTGCTTGCCTCTGTTCTTAAGGCATTAATCCTACCTGTTTGTGCTGTGTGTGCTCTCTCTGAATAATTTTCTGACCAATTTTGTGTGTTTTGAGTCTACATTTGTAATTACAGCATTGCAGTTGCATACAGATGTGGAGATGGTTGAATTGTTATTCTGCTGTAATTGAGGTGATAGTCACTTTCTTTCAAAGTATTTTTCTGAGATAGTTATAATTTTCTGAATAACTTATTTTTCCTGAGAACTTGTATTACTTGGGTTTCCCAAAATGAGATTTTAAAAATGAGTTCTAGCAAAATCTTTATGGTATTTGGAATAGTATGACTCAGAAAACTTGTGAATTGAAAACAATTATTCAGAAACTCCCTTTATACTTCATTAAGGTAATCACCTTTATTACAGTTCAAATTTTATGTGTACATAAGAGATTTATTTTGATGTCAAATTTCATGTGACTGGTGCAGAGGGTGATGTATCTGAGTTTAAAGCTCAGGTTTGGACCATGAGCTCTGGAACTCAGCAGATTTGAAACAGTTTAAAGTCAGAAATTAGAAGAGATATCTTTTCTGCATTTTTAATTTCTAATTCAATTTGGATGAGCATATTTGCTTGTCAATCAGGTCCCTGAAAATTCTTCAGATCTTGCTGTTTACAGTGTTATTCTGTTCTGCAGATGCTGATGGTCTGTTACCCACATTCCTGCTAACAGCCTTCTCTGCTCCACTTTTTTTTTCTCCTTTCTCAAATGCCAGCTACTCTTTCTTTCAAATTTTCCAGTTAATTAACTTAATTAGGTTAAATCATGGTCTTGGAGACAGTGATACAGAGAAACCTTTTCTTGGCAGTTCTTTTTCTCTTGAGCAGTTCCTGTGCTTGTTCTTCGCTTGTTCTTCCTGCTTCCCACCACTTGTTTTCACTGGTGCAGCACGTTATAACCAGATTCCTGTAAATCAAATAATCTCTTCTGCCTTTTTTAAAACCCAAGCAATTTACTGTTCAGCTTCACAGAGCAGCCCCACAATTGGTTAGTTTGGCACAACCAGAAGGTGATAGGAAGAGGGTGAGTAGACAGGAGCTCAGGGCCAGCAGCAGAGAGAGGGAAAGAAAAGACCTGGGCCACCATTGCTACTAAAAAAGAGGAGACCTTGTGTATTTGAGATGTGCTGCTGTTTGCTGTTACAAACACTCTGCTCTCCCCACCCTCCAACCAAAAGAACCAAATCCTGCTTTACGGAGCTTGCAGGACTTTATTCACTTTCTTCAGCTCCATGTCCTAACCTGAATGGAGTTGCCTTAAATATTACCATTGAATTGCACCTTAGCTTGTTCTGTTATGCCATACACTCACCAAAATTTCCATCAGTGCCCCTGTTGCTTTAAGCACCCCCTTCTCTGTGCTGATGGCACTGGGAGATAATCGTGGCCTGTGATGGTGCCATGTTCATGTGGCTGCAGGGGAAGCATGTGCAGGTTAATCAATAATGCAAGGCACAGCTAAGGGGGTAATCAGGAAGTAGAAAGGCACTAGTTAAAGTGAGAGAGGTGCTTTAGAACTACACCTGTAGGTGTTTCTTGCTGGGGGTACTGGGCCTCCTCAGTAATTCTCTTTTTCAGTTATTTTAAAGGAGTAACTCCATACAATGGTGAACTTAAAATAATCACTTTTGGCTAATAAATTTGGAAGCTTGACTCTACAGCTGGAGCTGATCTCCCTTTCAGTTTTCCTATTATAAAAGTGCTGTTTGAAGTATGGGTATGCCTGTGCCACAAAGCTGAGCCTCCATTCTCCCCCTGAGGAATGGCCCTGGCAGGTAATGCTCCAGGCAGGTGCTCTGGAGTCTGCCTAAGTAAAGCATCAGCCTCTTGAGACTTCTATGTTGTTTAGAGGTTTGTATAAGCTATTCTGATGGGAGTTGATGAAAAGCACTCTTTCTTTAAAGCAGCTGGGGAAATTTTAAGGAAATCAATGGGAATATCAGCCACAAAAAGGCTGAAAAAGGCTGAAAACAGGTAACATAGCCAGTTTTCCTGAGGATTTGTTCTGTGGTGATATGTCTTCCTGTAAAGCACAGCAGTGAAGGCAATGAAAACAAGGCAAAAGAGAGCAAATAACTATTTGGTATGAAAGATGTGAACAGAAACTTTTTTTCCAAGTGCTGGCTCCAGCAAGTTTATTCCAATCTCTTTAAATCCCTACAAAATAGGTGGGATTGATGTTAAAAAAACATATTGCTTAACAAGATTAGTGGTATTTACTGTCATTACCTGGGCTCTGTCAATGTTACTGGGTCGCCAAGTCATCCATGTGTTTGGTTATACTGCACTGAGACTAATTACACTGTGGTGGAGCAGGTGGAGGCCATAAAAAGGAGCTGTTTCTTAGCAGCTTTTAATGGTAGCTGTGCTTTGTGACTTTCTGGATGAGCACTGCTTGGTGGTCTCTGCAGTGCAGACTTGATAAAATACAAAATTTGCCTGCTTGCAGATGCAAAGCCAGATTTTTATTTTTTTTAACCCTTTCATTACTCTAATGTGAGCTTTGAATTCATTCTAGTTTTGAAAAAAAACCCAAATCATGCAGTTCTGGAGAGCAGTTTAGAAACCTAAATATTTTTTCTGCTTGCTGTCAAATTCTTAAGCTTTTCTTTACTTTATCTGTGGTCTTCATATATATGATTTTGTCTGAAATAATGTCTCTGCCACATAATTGCACATCAAAACCAAGGTAAAATATGGGAGGGTTATTGGGGAATTTTCTTTGTAATTCCTCTCCTCCTTTCCATATGCTTAATAGGTTTTTGTGTGTAACTGTGGCCTTGGCATAAGTGAAAGATTCTGATGTCCTTGCACTCGCACCTGTTTTCACCCAGGCTGAGTTCAACTTCATCTTTTGTAATTTGGGTGCTCTTTGGGAGGAAAAAAAATTAAAGGACTTGAACCATAACCTGCAGCAGACTTAGGGAGGAGAGGTTAAGACCTTGCCCTGCTCAGCTGCCTGCCCTCCATCCTGCCAGCTGAGGTCAGAGCCAGGACAAAGCGGGCAGGGGACCTGCAGGCACTCATATCTGGAACTGCCTCAGTACCCCACTTGGTTTTATCTTAGGAAATTCCAGCTTTCTTTGCTTTGACGTTGCCTCTTTCAGTCTGCCCTTGAGAACAGGATGCAGCAAAGTGTCTTAACAGAGAGAACAAGCTTCACATTTTTTTTACATTAAAAAATAGTGTCCAGTATTTCTAGTTGATTCTTTTAGTAATAATTCTAATGTCCTGGAATTGCTCTTTCTTAAGTGAAGAATTCAGTGTAAATTTCATTGCATTTGATTTTTTTCTTTATCAATTGCAGTGATGAATAAAGATTATTTTGTTTTGTCTTTATAAAAAAGCCAGAACATTATTTTCCTGTTTATGTAAAGCTTTAAATAAAGCCATTTTTATCCACATCTTATTGTGAATGTTATATTTCATTTTCATTGGATGTATTTTGAAAGGTTTTTTAGTCTTCATGGTAATCTCCTGAGTCTCCTGCTCTTGAAGAACTATTCTTTCTCATCCATGTCTTTGCTTTATATGCACTGACATCCTAATCCTGCCAGATCAGAGATTTGCAATTTTGTTCTTGCAGAGCATTTAAGTACTAATGGTTTCATAGTAGTGGAACTAAAGATCTGGCACCTTTTAGTACAGGCCTGAAGAACAAGGACTTCTGATTTGTTCCTGTTAAGGGATATGCAAGAGTAGTGCTGGTTTGCCCTGTTATACAGCATTTTGCTTCCACTGTCAAATGTCCCCATAGCAAACCCCAGGACTGCTCTCCCCACCTGAGCATTTGTTTTTCCTCCTTTCCCCTCTCTGCTGTCTCAAAACCAGTTGGCACTGGGCTGGAGGATATGTGGGAGTCCTCTGTGGACAAGGCAACTGTGGAAAATTTGAGGGGTTAAATACTTTAATTCTGAAACTTGTGTGAGTTCTATCACACTTTAATCATTCCAGCTCCATCTACATTCAGTGAATTTTAGGGTTTGGTGCAGGATTGTCCAGTCTTGATCTAGCAGTGTAACTGAACTTTGTATTACCAGTGCTTCTCAGGATGGTTCTAGGAATCATCCCAATACTGATTTATTTGTTCTTTCTTTTGGTCTTTCTCTCTTTCTTTATTGCCTTTAGATGCATCCTGCATGCCTGCTTGTGTGAGTAGGAGCTGATATCACTAATTAGTATATAAGATGGTGATGCATATTTTAGATTAACATATTTTCACTAGATGTTTTACGAACATTCATTGAATCAATTTGAAAAGACAGTTACTTATATGCATGACTAATAGAGGACAGAGTCTTCAAGTTTATAACAAATTTTCACGTGTTGTATAATAAAAATAATATATTACACTAAACATGAATACTTCATTCCAATTCATCACAGACAAACATGTGCATGTGAGTAATATTTGATATATCGTTTCTTTTGTTTGTGGCCTCTGAGATGAGAATTACAAATGGCTAATCTCCTAAATCCACAGCATCTAATTTATGTGTGTGAGTATGAATGCAGCAGTCTAGTTTTAAGCATCTGCTTTTGGCTATACTGATCTTTAGCTTTTCTTATTTTAATGAGAAATTTAACCTTTTAGTTGCTACTTCTTTTCATCTGGGCTCATTTCAAAAGGGTTTGATTGCACACTGTTCTTTTCACAATCATGTTCTTTTTTTTTTCATATTCTCACAGAGACCAAAATAACATTGCCATGTGAATGTGTGGCTTTTTTGCCCCACAGTACCAGGTAAAAAGTAGTTAAAATCTATGTTAATACTATTTTTGTTCAGCTTTAAGTGGTTTTCCACTCATTTTCACTTGGCAGAATAAACCAGAGCCATCTGACCCAGAGCCAAGAATAACAGTAATGCCTCCTCTGTCTTCTCCCTTCTCTTCCTTCTCTCACAGAAAGAAGAAAAAGTATTTTTCTGTATTATCTGGTACGTCCAGGCACGTTAAGGTCCTGCATCAAGTATTTTTGAATCCTTTAGCATTTCTGAGGTATGATAACATATTTAGTGTTGATAATGTGACAAATAGTTTACTTATGTTATGCTTGTAAAAGTTTCCGTTGCCTGTACTGGTGGTTAGAAAGGCTGCCAGCATTCGTGAGTAATTGCTAGAGCAGCCATTGCTCAGCAGCTGAAGTCAATATTTGCTGGTGCTTCAAGTTGTGGTTATGTTTGTGTGGGAGCTTAAAACAGTGTCATTAAAGGGGATGAAGCCTCCTTTCTCTGGAATACAGTAGTGACTCAGGTGGTGTTAGAGGCACTGTGTTACAACAGCACACAAGAAATGTGCTCCTTACTCTCCTCTAAAACATGACACTGAACTAAATGTGAATTTGTGATTTTCACTTTAATAGTTAATGGAGTCTCAAGGGTTTAAAGAGAAAAAAATCTCAAATATGCCAGTGTTAATGTAAGAACTAAAACTTACTATTCTCAACTTACTAAGCTTAATAAATCTGGTCAGAAAAATCTTTCTGGTGATGTTTCAGATTTTTTTTTAATTTTGTCTTTATTTTTGTATTAGAATCATAATTAGAAAACATGCTGGGGTGCAACAAAGGAAAAGCCCGAGGCAGATTTGGATTCTAGCTTATGGTCTTCTAGGTATCACTTTGGAGGGCCTGTGAAGGATGAGGTGAGACTGGAAGGATCACCTGTTCAATGTTCATTCCTGGTGCTGGCAAAAGTTAAAAAGCAGGAGTTTCTGATATTTTAATTGTATACTGAAGTAAGAAGGTGGAGGGGAGGTGGGAGGGAGTGGACTCTCATGGTATATACTGCAACACAAATTTGCATACATATGGGATTGCTGGTGTCTGAAGAGCAGCTTTCACAGCCATCTGTTCTTTTGTTGGGGCTGCAGCAACTTGCATCAGTTTCAAATATTCACTGATGCGGGCCAAACATGTTTAATAAGCCCCTATTGAAAGCATGGGTTACAGGAAGCAAAACCTGTGTTGTTCCTAGACAAATGAGGGTGATTAGTGTGGTGCACATCCAGTCAGCTAGCTCTAGTCCATGATTTTCTATAGGCAAGATAGTGGTTGTTTTGACATGTTTATCTGCTTGCATTGGCATATTCAGAGATCAGGGAGTCTTATTGCAGCAAGGGAAGGAGTGTTCTGCTCTGGCTGGGGTCAAGAGCTCTGCCTTTCTCAGCAGGCAAAAATTTAGGGAGAGAGGAGATGGTGACAAAATGATCTGATATTTCTTTAAAAAGGAAAAAATGGATTTGAGAAGGATACAATCAAAATATCTCTACAGCTCAATCTCTGAAACTGGTGGTGTTTAGTAGCTGACTTGGCCTCTCCAGCCTTTAAACTAGGAGTTTGTATTTGTCTTTCATCGAACTGCTGGTCAGCCCTATGGCAAGAGGGGTTTTGATGCAAACATCTGGCTCTAATGCATTCTGCATCCCTTCAGATAATCAATCTCTTTTGTTTTTCCTATAAATTAATATTTGGAAAGGATTTAGCCCAGATCCTCTCCTATTGAATTTTGTTAAGTCCCTCCAGCAAACCATCCAAAACGAAAAGGATTGTTGGAGTGCTTGAAGGTGACTTGTGTTGGCTATTGATTTTTCTGAGGGATGGGAAAGGATGGGCTTTTTGGCTTCCTTACTTTGATGCCCTTTTTGTTTTGTGTGTCTGTGTTGTGTGTTGTCACCACCCCTCACCTTCCCTTCAGACTCCTGTAACATTTCTCGTTCTCGAAACGTGAGTCATGCAGAAAAGCAAGTTGAATGTTACTTACTGGGGCAATGCTGACTTTAACATATTTTCTCTTCAGATCTTTGCCCTGAGCTAACATTAGAATGGAAAGTAAGATAATTTTATATTGCCTCATGTTAACTTTTTCTCAATTTCTGATTTTTCAGTAGTTACCTTACAGATTTCAGAGTATCTGTCTCTGTGAATGTGTCAGAAGTTGCTAATAAGCACTTACAAGTGTGAAAGCTAAAGTATCAATATTTTTAATCAAACTCATTCCTAAATTATCATAGGTGGTGAATGAATAAGCATCTAGTTTGCTGTTACAATTTTTCCAGTGACATCCATGTTGGAAAGAACTATGATTAGTACCACCCTGTGATCATCCAGTCATACATAATCCAGCACTGTGTAGCTGCTGAAACCATGTACTGAAATCCAAAGTATTTTGACTATTTGTGCTTTTCAGGATTCAGTTACCATACAAAGATTAAAACTGCTAATCCAGTTAAAACCAAAACAATTTCTCCTATTCCTGGAGTTATGAAAATAATTGTTTGATATAGTTTGGAGGAAAGTGTACATGATGACTGCTTTCTGACTCTGTCCTTTTTTCCAAGGGTCTATCAGAGTAGAAGGCAGTTTCTGGACTTCGGTATAGAAGCTTACAAATTTGAAGTTGCTTAATTCAAACTATCAAATCAGTTAGTATTATTAATTCAAACTATCAACTGAATTCAACTCAGTTATTCAGTAGCTGAACAGGCATATCCAGTGTGGTGAAGAGCTTCAGACAGTGTGTTGAAAGATGTTTTTGATTTATTACTTGGCGCCAAAGACTACTGTATGCTTGCTGTGCCCATGCCACTGATCAGACCTCGTGGAGTTCTTTTTGCTGTGTAGCCCTGACAAAATCAATCAAAACCTAAATAAATTGAGTTGTTGCATTGGCAAGTCATTCTATGTGAGGGGTTAAAAAGGAAAGCTGGTGCTCTGGAGCACCGGACTGAAGTAGTTGGAATAAACTGACAAATTCAGAGATGTTTGACTGGTCTTTGAATGTAATTTGGAAGAGTAAGTCTTTACAATCAATGTTTTCAGTTTTAATGTAGATAGCCTCTAGTTACATAGAAAAATTACGTGTGTGTGGCTGATTTGTATTTAATCATGAAGCAAACCAAAGTCACACTGATGAACAAGCAGTTGTACATGCACAATTTAAGCCTGTAGGTCACGAGAGCTGGAGATTTTAGGCTTTGGGATTAATCTGATTTTATGTTCTAATTTGCATATTAATGAATATGCACCATAATTTGCATATATGACATGATCCCTAACATCAGGCTTTAGCCTAACAACATATTTCCTCAGCAAGAAGCCAAATGACTGTGATTTAATCTTACAAAGGCTGGAAGCCAGCACACTAAAATTAGATAAAATCTCTGTACTGTGAGTAACTGGAAGAAAGTGACCCTGCCACCTTTTAGTCTGTAAAAGCTGTTTGTAATTTCTTGGAATGACTCCCTTCCCACAGAGATAATATTTGGAGATAGTATTGAAGGTTAGCACTCCTACGTATCTTAGGTCAATGATTTTTTGTAGCTGGATGTCCTTCTGGGTTCTCTCTAGTTCAAATCCTGGAGAAAATCAGACCAATAACTTGGTTCAGCAGTTCTCTAGACAGGCTTGTGTTTAGCTCCCTTTGGGAAGAGGAGGAGTCACTCCCATGAGCCATCATGTTATGGGGCTTCCTTTAAAGGTGTGAGAAATCCCCTTTTCTATCCATCCCCGGTTCCACAACCCGCTGGCTGCAGAGGCTTGTCAGTCCCAGGCACAGGCTGGGCACAGGAGGAGGGCTGAGAGCAGGAATGAGGGGCTGCTTTGAGCTGGGTTGCCATGAGAGATGGTGATCTGAACTTGGGGACTGTGTGCTGCGAGGAGCTCTGTGTCTGGAGCAACTGGGAGGCGCAGTCTCACTAGGAGACTTGTAGACTTCTGGATGGGATTTGTGGTTTGGGAATACTGAAGATGTGGAGGTGCCTCTTTATTTTTCCATTATGCCTTTATCCCCATACGCTGTCTTTGTTCTTATCTGCCACATAGAATTTCCTCACTTTTCGTAATCTATTATAACTAAAAAAAAATTCGGTGTTGCTTCAGTCCAGTCTCCATATGGACTGCTTTCTCTGGGCTCCTGCACTTGTTGTTGGTGTTTTTCTGCAGTCCTTTGTCTGGGTTTGTCTTGAAAAAGTGAAGCCCAGCTTCTGCTCCAGTAGGTTTTAAGAGATGCTGGATGGAGGATGAACAGACTTTCTGTGACTCAGAAAAAGAGTACATGTAGAGTTAAAAATGGTCACTAGAATGGAATTATTCCAACTAAATCAGGAATTTTATTGCATTTTTATGCTGTTCCAGTTTGCCTGAGATAAAAGGCCAGGCAGTGGCTGCTACTCTCCTTCTAGAAAAGCAAGCAGGAAGAGGAGTTTGAAAAGAAAAACACATTCAAGCCTTTGGTTTGAATGATGAAAAGTTTAAATGGAAATAAGAATGTTTCTTGGTGCTTTATCTGAAACAGGAAGAAATGTAAGACTCAAAAGATTGATAGGCAAAATGTGACTGATATCAATACTTATATTGTTTGGCTAGTTGCGTTGCAGAGGGGTGTGTTTTTTTGTTTATCTATTTGTTTTCGTTTTGTTCATTGTGTCAAGGAAGTCTGGAATGTTACTGTTTTCTGTGAGATAACCAACAACAGCTTAAGGCTTATTTTCTTGGCTTTTCTAATGAGAGTATTGTTTTGTTAGATCTTTTAGTCCTTGCAGAGTTGACAAGAGGTGAAGTTTCATTGTTACTCTTTGTTTAGGGGCTCTACACCTGACCTAGGTTCTGCTTCTTAGGCACAATAACAATGGAACAAAAGCACAGTCGCCACATCCCCTCCTACTCACCTCCAAATGTTCTGCATGTGAGCAATGCCTTGCCCTCCTGACCCTGAACCAGGGTGTCTGGTTGTAGTTCTTGTAATTTCTGGTTAGGATTGATTGCTATAGCTCCTTTCTGCACAGCAAACTTCATACACTGTCCTGGTGTGACTCTTGATAATGAAAGTTGCTTTTTATGCTTTGGGAATTATTCAGCTGATTTAGTGAAGTAGTTAACTAATGGAGTGTCGAACAGACCAAGCCCAAGTATTAAGGTCTGGTTCTGGCTTTTTTGTTTGTTTTGTGATTTTTTGGGTCTCCCGCTCCCTTCATTCCCTCTTTTGGAAAGTGCTGTCCAGCTCCTGGAGAAGCCTTTTCAGAGCCAGCAGAATGATGGATCATAGTCAAATGCTGCTTACTGGACATTTATTTGCTGTAACAAATATATTTGGGTTCACTTCAGATCTAGCTTTTATTTATTGGCAACCTAATCGCAATCACCAGGTCAGAAGAAACTCTCCATGCTCTGGAGGGATGAACTTAGTATAATTTGACCAGAAGAATGTTATTTTTGACGTTGCTGCAAGTTTTAGGATTCTGACATATCCTAATATCTTATGTTTATTTTAATATTTTAATGAACACCGACAATATAAAATACCCTCAATTAATGGCTAACAATAGGAAATAAATCTTTATTGTTGTCAGATAGATATGCTCCATGAGGAAAAACAAATATTCTTCCTAGTCTGAGACATTTGATAATGTTTCCAGTCTCTTTGCATTAATCCTTATTTAAGTGTCTGTTCTAGCTACTCAGCATCCAGCCATAAAGGGGAGAACTGGAATGCATCACACTTAGAGTATTTTATTTTCTTCATTGTCTAAGGTGCTGAATTGTCTTCTTTCAATAGAATTTGTAATAATCTTCCATCAGTCTCACCTTTTTTTGGAAACTATTGAAAACTTGTGAATGAGATCATGCCTATTCCCCATGGCAGCAAATTGTGTTAAAATTAATGGTAGCATTATACTTCAGAAGAAGCTTGATAGAATTTTTTAAGGTCAGATATTCTGATTAGACCCACATAGTGTCACTTGTAATTTAAGTAATGGGACTGCTTGGTACCTTGTTAAAGACCTTTTGTACTGAAAGATGGCAGGAAATGTCATTGCTTTTTAGAAGCAGCATATGAAATAACATAAGCATCACTGAATAAGACAATTTTCTAGAATGCTTTAAAATTGGACTAAATTCACTGTCTGTATGAAGGACAGATACCAAGTCTCATTGCAATGGGCTATGTCAGAAACAGGCTGAGTGATGGGACCTGAACTGACAGATGTACTGGAAGATGTAATATACTTATTGTTTAATCATGTGGATAGAGCAGGAGATGGAAACATTGAGAATAAGAAGATTACAGTAAGAGCTACTGCTTAATCTGAGCAGTAGCCTCTGAAGCTTCTTAATCTACTAGGGGAATTGTATAGATGCAATAAGTCTGACAAGACAAATACAAGATTCTTTATTCCTTTAAGACAGTGAAAAATCTAGATTTTAATTTCTGTTATTCTACAAGAGATTGAGGAAAGGGAAGTAAAAAGAGGAAGGAAAAAACAATGTGCCCTCCATTACTTCATTATTTCAGAAACAGATGATGAAATCTAAGATGTGCCTTTTTGCTTTTGGAGGCGTATTAATTGCAGTCTTGGAATCCCCAGCCCTGACTGAGGAGTCAAGAGGACTGTGCTGCTGACTGACGCAGTTTGCAGTCAAATATTGCCATGGTGTCAAAAATCCTCAGCTAGGTCTGAGGAAAACGTGGTAAATAACTCTCCCTGTGCTATAGGATTTGTGGCTTAAAAGTCTGCAAGGAATTAAAGGATGTAACGATCTGCCTGAGGGGTGTATGGCTGCTATCTGTAATGGCGCGTGTGGGGCAGGCAGGATTGAAGCAGCTCAGTTATAATCAATGGCAATGATGTGGGATGGGTGGAGTAGAAGGAGAATAAAAGCAGTAGGTCTTAACATGCCCATCTTAATGATTTTGAAATGTAACCACTCTTATGAAGCCGAGTTTTTCAACGGGCACATTTGTGTGGGAAGGGATTGGTGTTACCCTGGTGGCCACAGAAGGTAGGGTGATGCAAATAAGTGCCAGTAATCTCCTGGTAGGTAGAGGGACCTCAGATAAAGCTTCCCTATATGTCCTGCAAGAATACACTGCTTTTTGTAATGTGTTTGGAAAACCATAAATTAGCATAATTTTTCTAAGCTAGAGAATCATAAAAGCTATTTATTATTACTCATATAAGTCATTAATATTGGACACTATAAAGTAAACAGACTGCTTTCACTGACTCATCTGTCATTAAGTTGTTCAATAGCATGGTAACTTGAACAATTCCAGCAAATGTTAAATGTTCTAGGAAACATCTAAATTACATCAGTAGCAAAGGTATTTTAGGGAATTGAATGAGATACCAAAGCATGCAGGTGCTTGCAATTTAATTGCTCAAAAAGGAGGGATTGCTAAACATTATTTTTGCTTGCAGTCCTCTTTCTTAGTGCACACTGGTTCCATGAATGTTAAGCAGTGGAATTTTTAGCAGAAATGTTAATGACCACTGCAATAGACAGTTAAAAAACTATAAATGCTTAAAAAATCTTCTGAAACCTATAGTAGCTATATGATTCAATGATTTGAATTCTTCTATATGTTACTGTGAGGATCTTGGAAAGGCTTCTTTTCAATCCAAGTCCAGAAAGTGTTGTGCCTCATGTGAGTTTCTGCAGTGTCGAAGACTGTTGTAAGTCATAAGTTTTCAAACAATATAAGCCTAAAAACCCCTCAAACCCCACTTCTAGTACCCTTTCTCTGGAATGTGTTAAAAATTTCGGCTTCAACTTGTCTTTTGCTTTCAATTTCTCTATCCTATGTTCTTGTCATCCCTTCATCATCTTGTCATCTCTCACCCTGTCTCTGAATTTTTCTGAGTTCCCAACCACAAAAGCCTGGCTTAAAACTTGGGTTGCCTCTGGAGGAAGTGGTGAAAGGAAGCACGACTGTATTGTCATGGGGAACCACAGAAACTTGGGAAGTAGCATCCTTCTGTGGCTGTTGAAAGAGATGGCTAGAAGTCATCTTTGGAATTACAGTAAACATTCATAAGAGTTGTCAATTGAAGATAATATTTATCTCTCCTAGATGTCTTCTCTGCATGCAAAGAGGGGACTTAAGAGTTTTTGCATTAAGCATATTGCTTTCCAGACTGTATCCACTTCCCTACAAAGAATAACTTCAGGACTCATTCTTTAAGTTCTAAAAAATTGAACCAAAATATACTTGATTGAAGCTCATAGAACAAATGATTTAATCTCCCCTTTCCTCTCCTCCGTGTTATCACAAACAGTGCTGGAATGTGTTTCCCAGCAGCGCTAACACTGGCTTGTCAGTCCCCTTACTGCTGTTATAACTTGCCTGACTTTGGTGCTCTCAGTGCAGACCCATCAGCCCTGCCAGGGAGTGCCCCAGGAACATGCAGAAAGCAGCAGAGCAGGATTATTGCTGTATTTCACAGTTAAGTGTAGCAAGACTCATTTCAAACTGACAGGAATTATTCTGATTGTGGATACTTGGACAGTCATTTTATAATGTGAAAGTGTTTCTCTCTTGAGAAATGGGAGGAAATGTTATATAAACGAAATGATAGTTTCAACAACGTTTGTGAAACTAAATGATTACTGAAAAATATTGTGAAAAGCCTTCAAAGTCATGCATTTCCCTGCAGTTGGTGCCACTGGAAGTTGGTGTGTCTGAGCGGCTCCGTGGGTGTTCTGCTTGGCCAGATTCTCAAACACAGTTCCTTTAAAAAACTCACCTATTTTCCGTGTCATGTTCATATCCAAGCATTTCACATGGATAGTGGTTGCTCTCCCATCCCTTCCTCCCTCCCAGCAGTCCCAGCTTGTTCCAGTGACCTTTTTTTGATAAAAAACAATTTATGAAAAATATCAGAGGAGAAGTTTTCAGTTTCAAAACTATGGTACAGATAAAAAAAAAAGATGACAAAACTAAAGTTATTATTTCCATATTATTTTTCTTTTAATTTGTTATTTAATGTTGGTTATTTTGGTTATTTTAATTTTGGTACTTTAAAATTAGAAGTATAATGAAGAATGATTAACTAGTAAGTACCTATAATCCTAAATGGCTTTGCTCTCTATATCAAAGTTATTACATTAGAATACACAAAATATTTATATTTCAGGACAAATGAGATGAAGGTAACATGAAAAAAGAATTATCTGGATACAAGATACTGAATAATTAGCTATGCAAGCACTAACAAAATAATTTTTTTCTCTGGTTTCATTTGTCAGTTCTTTGTGTTTTTTACAACGAATTCAGAAAAAGAAAATGTCAATGAGATTATAATACTCAAAACAGTCAGAAGTCACGCTTTGAACCTCTAATCATGCAAGTTTTTACATGTTTATGTGCAAATAATAGGAGCAGTCAATGTATTGCGAGTAAGCCTTTGGCCTATAGTGTGAGCAGAGTCTTCTGTGGTTGTTATCATTGTTACTTGAATCAGATATGAATAATAATATGCTAAAGATTTAAGTTAGCAGGGGCAAAATGAAGCCAGATGATTTAAATTGGGTTTTTATGTATTGAGGGGCACTGAGATTACTCGAAACTCTTTAAGACAAGTTTTCTATAAATTTATATGTAAGCATCTTATACACACAGAGATAAACTTATTTCTGTATTTTATTTTCTTTCCAAAAGAGGTGTAGATAGAAGATAGAGAAAGGCAAGTCTTGCCTAACATATCTATATGCTTTAGCAAGGTAATTCCGTAACTGTTTTGTAGAGCTGGGCACGATAACATTTTGTTGTAAAGAAACATTTCCCTTTTGGACTCTGGGGCTCTTTCCCAGTGTATTGTGATTCAGAAAGGAGAAACCCTTGGTTTTTTTCAACTGGGTACTGAATTCATACAAGAAACCCAACAAAACAATGAACAAGGAATAAGTACCTGCCAGTCTTTGTGATCTGATCTGCTTAGAATTCCTGTCCAAACACTGAGGCAATGGAGAGTCGTGTCCACCAGCTGTGCAAGAACTTTACACTTGCAAAGTGCACCTCTTGTACTCCTGCTGTTCCCTCTGCATCTGTGGAGAAGAATCCTTGATCTATGACTGTTTTAATGGAAAACTGTTCAGCTGGGAAGATCATTCTCTCTTGTCAAATATTTATTTTTTCATCTTTGTGCATCATATGATTGAATTGTTTAGCTTGATAACTCAAGTGCTTTTTTTGTTTGGTGTGATTTTATTGGGATGTTTTGGTGGTTTGTTGTGGTTTTGGGTTTTTTTGGGTTTTATTTTTGGTGTGGTTTGTTCTTGTTGGGTTTTGGTTTTGTTTTGAGGGGTTTTTGTTGGTTTAGATGGTTTAGACCAAGGAGAATTATATCAGGGAAGATTCAGTTCTTTTATGTCTTATATAAAACCAATGGAATATTTCCCACATCCCACGGCTGGTATTATGAAGAAGGGAGATGAGGAAGACCTTATCAGTAGACAAGACTAGATATTCAGTAAGCAAAATGCATGTAATCAGCTGCCAGGAACATTCCAGTCATTTAGTCCTCCTAATCAGGTTTTATGGTTCAGTGAGATGAGTGGGAAGGTTACTAAAGTGATTGTGAAATAAAGAAAAATGGAGATAGAGCAGATTTGTAATAATTTGTGGTATGTAGTTTTGCAATTAACATGGGCTATTTTCAATTTATGATCACAAAAAACACACTGACTTCTGTAATATTGATTGGCACACAGCAAATTGAATCTATTTACCTAATCTGCTTAATAGGCTCTGCATTAAATGGGGGGCAAGATGGCTGAATATAAGAAGGTAAATCAAAGCAGCTGTCTCCTTCCATTTGTGATATGTAGAATTCTAGACTAGAAGGGCTATTTCACTGGGGGACAACTTATTTCATGAGGCAACCTACATAGATGCTTTATGACAGAAAATCTCTTGTTCATTAGAAAACAGCTTTGAAAGTATTGCTACAAATATATCCCTGAAAATCACTTGTTGGAGTAAGATGAATTAAGATTTACATCATAGTTAAGTCTCAGTAAGTTTCATTATGTTTTCTATATTCTTACTGAAGATTTATAAGAGCCATTACCTTGCATCTTGCAATTCTATGAAGATGCATCCTTGTGAAAAGAAAAATGGTTATTTTCTGGGTCGGCTTAATGCCAGTTTACATGTTGCAAATACTCGAGGCTTTTATAATTCTTTGTGTTCTAGTCATGTCCTTTGTTCTATTCCTTACTGTACAGTTAAGCTGATAAAATTATTCTTAAGATGTTTTTAGCTAAGATACTTTTAGCAGATTAAAGCGAATAAGCAGGATGAACATCTGTTTAAGTGTACAAAGAACACTGTATGCAGCAGGCATCTCCTGCAGCCACCCTTGGAAGATTTCTGCTCGGTGAATTTTAACAACTCTAGTTACAGAGGATACTTGTTAGCATCAGTTTATTACTGAGGTCATTACCCACAGGAGTTCCTGTAAGTCTGGATGTGTCAGAGCAAAAGGAAGAGCACAAATGTTGTCTTGTGCTCTAATTGCTCGGAATTAGCAAAAGAAACATGAATATTCTGAGCAATGTACTAGTATGAAAAGAAATCTGTAAGATGAAACTTTGGTGGTTATTATGGGATCATATGTGCCAATGATCGGAACCAAGGGTGTCCCAAAACCACATTGGGGTAAGATTTTTCCCTTGAAGATGCACAAAGATTTCCAGAATGCCTCGGGAACAGAGGGATTTGTGAATGGTAGCATTTCGGGATTGACTTAAGGAAGATTTACTGAGCTGCTTTTTTTTTTTTCTTTTAAGAAAATGTTTGGTTTGGATTCTTTTTTGTTTGTGAATGCAATGATTGCAGTTCAGAGTATTCACAAGTTATATAATGTATTTTTGTCCTAAGAAAGAGCACACAATGTGAATCAAGTAGTTGATGGGCTGTCTTGTAGAAGAGGGGCCATTGCTTCCCAACTCCTTCCCCAACCAGTCCATAGGTCTGAGGTCTGTTTTCTTTAGTGTGTAAAAATTGAGGTGGGGTTTTTTATTTGTTTGTTTCACATAATTCCTAATGGAAAGCTTATGTGTTAGTTACATTTGGGAAATGGTAATACTTCACAGAAACAGACATCTGCTTTTTCCAGAAGTGACTAGGAAACATTTGAGTGCTGATGTGCAGCAGTGTCCTGCATGTCCTGTGCTTGAAGCATCCCATTTTGCAAAGTTGGCCAAATGTGTCTCATTTCTTATTACCAAAGGCAATACAAAATCTGTTTGGAAAGATCTGAGAAATAAAAGCTTCTATGATAAATCATCTTCATTTCTTCTGAAAATGATCCTAATAGTATCTGTTTATGTAGAACTGAAGATGAGAAAGATTGACAGCTAAAGCTGAAATTTCAGTAAAAATTAATTTAGAAACTGAAGCTGAAAACTGGATTCAAGGAGTGGTTCCTCAGAGTTGAAACAGCTGCAATAACAAGTTTTGGGTTGTTGTTTATGACTTTCACCTCAGAGCAGACATGAAAAAAAGGTCAGGATGCCCTTAAGTGCTCAGTAAGGGATACTTTTGAGCATACAGCTGTACAAGAGTTGTGAACTTTAGAGTATTGACTTTATATATGGGGAAGGACCATTTGAAGAGAAGAATGATAGGAAAAAGTGTCCTTCTGGGATGCTTCCATTTCTTTTTCCAGCTGAACCATCTTAGAAACTTTAGGAAGGTTATTTCATGCATGAGTAGGAGATCTATTAATATCTGAGCTGAGCAGAACTACATTGCTGCTGCAGCAATGTCTGTAGTCTGCACTGGCACATCTGAAGGAGCTGAGTAATAACCCAGTGGTCACAGGAGCTCATGGTGCGACTGGGTAATGGTTTTGGGTGAAACTCAGCCCATCCTGCATCGCTGCTCTCACTGACAGCCAGCCCAGGTCAAAAGTGAAAAGTCAATCTGCATTTTCCCAAGGTCATGCAGCTGCACCAAACAGGCTGAGGAACAAACAAGTGGCAAAACCTTAATTTTAGAAATGCTGTAGTAAGAAGGGCTTCTACCTTAGAAAGAATCTTGGTGCTGTCGTTGCTGTTTCTTGATCCTGGCAGAGAAGCAGGCACTTCTGCCCAGTGTTGCATTTGCTGTGCTACCTTCTCTGAGGCTTCCAAGAAGGCCATGGGACCCGCTTCTCTGAGTGGGCTGCAGAAGGGAAGGGAATGTGTTTTATGCTTTTGGAACACATTAAAATGGACACAACCACTTTTAAATCTGCACTTCTGCCTACTTTTAGCTAGTGGCATGATATGCCCTGGCTGATTTGCTGCTGCTTGGGAAAGGGATGGGTCTCGTTCAAACCCCCATGAAGCACTTGAAGCAATTACTTGTTTTATTTGATTTTTGTGATGCTCTCCAGTCAGAACGTAGGTGTGAGAGCGAGGAAATTGATGATAGGGGAGTGGGGAAGTTTAATGCACTCAAGATAAGCAGATGAATAGCTGTCTCTGGGAAAGCTGGCCCATGCCCAGAACATTATGCAGGATAAAAGGAAGGTCATCCTAATCAGCAGATTTTCCAGTTACTTAGAGAAGACCTCCTCCCTGCTCCATGCTAGTGAAAACCAACACAACCCTTTTACTCTCTTGAGGCCAGTCAGTCTCCAATTGCTCAGTTTGCTCTTGAAACTACTTTTAGAAATTGCTTGAGGGGAGAGGACACTCTTAGAGCAACAAGAGGAAAATTTTTTTTTTTTTTAAAAAGATGCATTTCAGAATGTAAATGAAAAGAAACCATTTCGGAGAAGTCCATTAAAATGAACTTTCTGAGCAAAACTGAGACCTTGATTTTACTTAACTGCTTTAGAGTTTCTTCTAGCTCTATAGCACACTGACCTTTTATATTTATCAGTTTTAAAATACATGGGTTTTTTTTACTCTTTTAAGTGTTTTACTGCAATTTGAACTTTTTAAGGTGAAAAACCCCCCATCTGGATAAGTAATAAACTGTAGAGCTAGAACAATTTTTAAATTGTGCTTATTGGTGTTCACTCAGATTAGATAAGCTGAATTTTTGTTCTTGCTTGTAACATAAACTTGGTGTGGCTTCACTGGCTGATAGTGTGCTAGCTTGATTTATTCTCAAGGGTGTTCTTGTCTTTCCTAAATAAAAATCCTTGGCAAATGCTAGAGCTGAGATATGTCGTTTTGTGGAGTCACATCAAGACCAAAAGTTCTCACTTTAATTTCTTTTTGAAATTCTCTGGCCATGATGTGGCAGTCAGACTTGTGATGCTCCAGTGCCTAATCCTGTGCCTTTTGCCTGATGGTGTTGTATTATGAATGTGTCAGTCTGTACTGCCATCTTTGTCTTCTCTTCAATTGTATAATGTCAATTTAAATTGTTGAGTTCAGAGTAATATTTTGTGAAATAAAAACAATGTAAAAGTACTGTAGCTCTCTGGTGGTTCTGAAGGGCCTACTTGTCTTATTATAATGGTGTGAAGCAAACATTGTCCAGAACTACGTGTAATTTCTTTTAATGGAATGAAACTTGGTGATGTTTTGGGAATCTAGAAAAGTTTTTAATTTGGGAATTATTTAGTCTCTTGGTTTTGGATGTCCTATAAGACACACTTTTTCAATGCATGGGGTTTGTCCATGTGATAGAAACAAGTGACAAAGGAGCCAGTATTTGTCGAAACCGGGAAATGTTGAAATGGTGCACAAAAATAATGCTCTCTGTGCAGTGTCTTCTGTTTAAGCATGGTTCTAATAATTTATTCTACATGGTGGCAAAAGTCTTCACACAACTGAAAACATCTGAGCTGCTTTGTTGTGGTAGATCCATTCCTGCAGAACATATTTATTTAAAGGTGCCCTGGGTTTGGTATGTTCCTCAAACAGCATATTGTAACTACAGCTGAGGTAGACTTGACATATGAAATACCTGATGGCAACTTGAGAACATATTGGTAGCACACACCACTCCATGTGACATGTAATACTGCTTTGCACCATCTGTGAGCAGCCCTGTTCTGGAGGTCCTGACACTGCTATTAGCTCACAGCACAGTGTGTTTATCCATTCACTGAAAGGTACAAGATAATTTAAGGGAAAATTAACATGTCACCTTGAACCAGTGCAGAAATGCTTTTATTCCAGAAGGATATAGAAGTTCTCAAGTATAAATAAATACCTGCTGGTATTTAAGGTTACCAAGAGTTATATATTTGCTGCTTCTTGAATTAATAGCCATAATTTTATACAGTTTTCTTTGAGGTTTAAAGAGTTGTGAAGGTATTTCAGCTTTCAGAACTCTAATTCCTTCTGACTTTTGCTTGGCCTCTTTTTCTAACTTAGGAAAAAATGTGAAGTTGTTCTGAAAAATACTTAGGTATTTGCTCAGAGGTTGCAAAAAGATGAATAAGTACATCCAGAAAGAGAGTTATTTCACTTTATAGTGATGTTGTTTCTTCACATTAACCATTTCTTGGTGGGGTTTTTCTCTCCAAGCCGCACCCATGACTGACTATATGCTGATAACTTCCTGCAGCTGATTAACCAAATAACCATGCTGTATTACACTTTGTAAGGTGACACAAAAAGCTGACAGGAGCCCACGCAATACCCTCCACACCCATGAGATAGCTGTTATCAAGAAAAATTAGGCAGACTCTTTTTTTCCTGTGGGCTTGAAGCAAACATCTATATAAGGCAAGTTTGAAGGGAGTGGTGCAGTGAGGGAGAGGGATTTCACATAGGTTGGGTTTAGGCCAGGGAATCTTGTTTCCATACGCTTTGAGGGTGATGATGGCAGACAGTCCTTTGAGAAAGCATAATCTGAATTTTAACTGTACTCAAGAGGACCGTGTCTCTCCATCCATCGAGTGTATTGAAAACATATGGCTGTGAACATCCTTGGATTAAAGCAGTAAATACTGCCATGATGCTCCTTCCATTTTAGGAAGCATAAGTAGCACTCTGTTCTGTGCTCTGAGATCAAACCAAAGCTCAGACATACAAATAAAATGTATAGTGTTGCTTACCTCTTTGGACATTTGAGGGGAGTCTGGAGCTCATGGTCAGGATGTGATATAATTTATGCAGAAATAAATGGTGGCTAGAAAATGCTGTCTTGGTGTTTTATAGACATGCTTTGTTTTCAGTGATAACTAAATAGTCATGTCCTGTTTGTGTAGACAAATCCAAATCAGCATTGTATGAAATAATTTGCCCTGTATATCTGGATTAAGATTACCCTTTTTCACAGAACTGCTGCTTGTATAGAGCTGTACTGTATATACTACTGTTTGCAGGATCTTCATGAGACTTTGCCACTGAATCCATAGTTAAAAGCAGATTTAAATTACACCAATATTTTTATTAGAACCTAAAATACAGTAATTTTTTAAAATATACGATCATTAAACTGACTCTCATCAAGTTAAATTTCAATATTCATGTAGTTATGAAAAATGACTCCTCCTTATTCTCCATAAAAACTTTATGCCCTGCTGGGCAGGGGTGAGATTGCACAGGCATTCGTGGAGGTGTGGGATAAATAAATCTGTCTGTGTCTTTGCCACTTAGACCTCTTTTCCCCACATATGTTGGCCTTGACTTCATAAGTCTTTTCTAAATGACCCAAACCCATAAACCCCAGAATTTAGGCCTGTCTTCATCAGTGAGTGTCTGTTATCTGTGTTGACATTGTAAATTTAACTCAGTCAAATGCACAGCTGTCACCTGAGCTGGTCACAGTTTGAGTGTTTTAGCATACATGGGAAATAACAGGTTCCCATCTGTACTACAATGGCCAACTGTGTAGCAGGGAATAACAATGTTCTAATCAGCTTCCTGGGTTAATTATAACCTTGGTAATCATAAAACTCAAGGGAGTATGGGGGGGCTGCTGGGGTTGTTAATCTGACATGGAGGCTTTTCTTCCACAAAGTGGTTTGACACCACATGGTCATCTCAGTGACTCTGAGGTAGCTGTGAAGGGACCCAGCTCCTCTGGGCAAGCCCTTCTGTGTTGGTCCAGCAGTCTCTCAGTCACTGCTGTGTTCTGAACGGGTGTCAGAAATAGACCTGTCTTGTACCCACAGCAGGTCTCTCAACACTTAAGCACAAATGTTTCTCTACCTTAGGAAGCCTTGATCAGTACTGAGAACTGAAATGGAGGATTTCTAGGGCTGTTTAGATGGAATATCCCACATTATATTAATATATTCTGCTCTTGTTTGTGTGACTGGTGTTCTCTGTTCCTCCCCTGCAAGCCTACCTTCAAGTTAATTCCTGTCCCTTTCAGACATCCTTCCTCACCAGCAGTAAAGGGAGCCCCAGGTCTCTCTTTGAGCATTAGAAACAGCTGAACAGGCTGCCTGCTTTTGTGCAGGTCAGTGTGAAGAGCAATGTCTTTGTCAGCATTGCTGTGTCCTAAACGTGTAGGGCCGGGCTTTTAATCTTTGTCTGGAGCTGCTAAAGTAAAGTCCATCCGAAACAGGAGTTGTGTGCAGAGTGAGTGGGCGTGTGTTGTGTTGCGATCACAGCTGTCATTATCACATGGCTGACACTGAATGACCTGTGGATATTCACTAGCAAATAGCAAAAGATACCTTGCTGTTCTGTGAATATCTTCAGTCTATTTTCCTATATTTTTATTGGCTACGTACTCAATGATCTGCTCCACTGTGCTGTAGCACAGCATGGAAAATTCAGTGTAACTCTGGCTGGTGGATGGGTAAGTGAAAAGAGAATACAAAAGGAAAGCTTCAATGGTCTTGTGATCATTTGGGAAAAATTTTCCTCTCCTATCAAGTGCAGATCTGCACATATAAGAAGCCATAAATTACTTTTACCATTAACTTGATTATAGTAAGAATTGCAGGACTTAACCATAAGAACTGGTTTCAGTAACTTGCAAAGTGAAGTAATTAATTCCCTTTACTCCTGATTAATACATTGTCATGCATGTAGTAGCTTGCTTCTAATTCTTCTAGGATGACTCCAGTTTCTCCAGAGACTTGCCAATGAGTAACATTCAAGCCAGCTTGGGCAGGTTGCAGTTTGCCTCCCACACCAATGGAACAACTGGGACAAAAATGTGAACTCCTGGAGCACTTAGCTTGGAGAAGTCAGCTGTCTGCTCCACCCAGACTGACACCTCTGATAAACTGGGCTGGGGAGTGAGGGCTTCTCAAGGTTGTGACTTTGTCACCTCCCCCTTTCTGGGAGTTACTTGACGTGAAGCTCAGTGTCTGGTAATATCAGCCACAAAAGTGACTGTGGAAACTTGGCAGAGATCGTGCCCAGCCCCTGAGTTTCTGTGGAAGGCTGTGTGCTCCAAGGGATGGTATGTGGGCTAATCCTGGCTGCCACACTCCCTGTTGCACAAACAAACGTGGCCGGGGTTTGTCTTCTTCCCCCAGGTTTGCCTTGGATACTAAACAAACTGGAGATGAAAAATAACATGCAAGCTTATTGTAGTGAAACAGAAGTCTAAACTTCTGCTCTGACAGTGGAAACAGTTATGACAGGGAAAACTAAACCAGGAGTTTAGAGCACATGGAGCCAAATCTTTCTCCTGAAGAGACACTGCAGCTGTGCAGACACTGAGGCAGCTAAGGAGAACTTAATTCTTTCAGTATGCCCTGAAATTATGTTAAGGCTAGTTTGGGAACAAGAGAGGACTGGAAATCCAGTTCTTTACTCTTTATGCGCAGGTTGATAGTGGTTCTCTCTTTGAAAACAAGTCGTCTGTCTTTATCCACTGCAAGTCTTTTTTTTTCCATAAAATGAAAAGCTTCTGCTCTGAGAATCATCATTCTGTTGTATCCCTTTTGTTTAGTAACCGGCATATTCCCTCCTGCCTGAGTGCCTCCCACAGTGGCCACGGGTGTATAAACCATAAGAAATGTTCATTCATTGTTCATGCATTTTCATAAATTCATTATTTGCTCCTCACACTTGGCTTTCATGGACGCTGCATGTAACTCTCTCGAGGTAGACTCAGTATCAGAGGGCATTAGTCAAGTGGATCTCTCCTTTTGTTTTAGCAGCCCCTGGGATCAAAAATCCAGCACTTTCTGTCCAAATGTGACACACATCAGTGTTTGTGTTGTGGGTATTGTTATCCCTCCTTGCACAGCCTGGAGCAGAACGTGCTAATGGTTACATTCATAACATGTAGCTGTTGCTGAAATAAGTGGTAGAGAATGGCAACTTTCCTGATAGACTATGTTCTCAGCCTAGATTAATGGTTAACTAAATACGCTGCTTACCCTTTTCTTATCCACAATGTCTGTCTCAAGCTGAGAGCATGTTCTGCTGAAGCATTCCATAGTCATCACTTTTGGAGGTAGATTTGATATAGCAGCCTCTTGGTTAAGAACATCTTAATTTGGATAATAAATAGTTTGCAGAAGGAGGCTGTACTGCAGAATTTTGTCTGTTTTTTCAGATATTTTGTGTATTCAAAGCAAGCGAAGTCTTAAGTATTTGAAATAGAAACCTGAATAGCTACAGGAGAGGAACAAAACCAGGAGCTAAGCATAAAAATATTGATGAGAATTAGAATAATTTCCAGAATTGTCACTCTAGATCAGACTTCAGAGTTCTTCTCCAGAGTAATTCTTACTGTTTCATTTTGCAGTGATTAGAATCAAATAACTGTGAAATTAAATTTATTCCCATTCATAAGTAGTTAAGGTTTCCATCCCTAATACCTGACAAGTTGGAACCATGTTGAGCTCAAAATACTAGGGCAGAAACCCAAAAAATGGACTAAAAATGACTAAAATTCTACTGGTTGAATAGACACAGACATAGCATATGAGGCTAGGAAAGCCCCTGATTAAATTGAGACTTGTGTCTCTTTAATCTGCTGCTGTGGCTGTCCTTGCCGTACTGCTCTCCAGACATTCAATCCTTGTCTGAAGTGTTTGTTCTCATCTTTTCTGTTCCTGCTCTTAAGCTTTTTAATTCTTTCCACCCTTTGGGATCACCAGCGTTCATGCTGCAGGGGGACTGAAAGAAAATATTACTGTTCTGCGGAACCCAGGCTGGATGAATGATGGCTTTTCCCTGTCCTGATGGTCATTAGCAAATGCATAATGTGTACTGCGGAGTTCTGGTGCCTAAAGGCTCAGGTGCACATGAACCTCCTTAGTGCCCAGGCTGAGTTTTAGCGTGCCTGAGCTATTCTGTCATCGAAAATAACTTTCACTTCTAATTGCAGAGAAAAGGATATTAGAGAAAAAAAAGAAACTTTTTAATGTTTGATAGTTGTTTAGTGCAGGTATATTTTCTGTGGCTCAGGGACAATTCTAAGGATTTCAGTGACACCAAATCTCTTTTACCAGGAAATACACCCTTGGGTCATGGAAATTTTATCATTGTGTTGTCATCATCATCATCATCATGTACAATGTCTGCATCTTTTTTTATTTGAAAAAAAAAAAACCATGGCAGAAGTTCATCTTCATATGACTTCACAGAAACAGAGTGATTCTACATTTTGTTCAAAGGGTGATTGCTTGGAAAAGGATTTTTCTTTTCTGTGGTGGTGGTGTTATTTTTCTGTCTATACTTCCATCCTGCTCTCCAGTTCCTCTAACTTTTATTTACTTCTTAATGAAAACTTTGGTCCAATTGTCAGGAAGTCACACACTTAGACTGAAGAATAATGTAGCATAGGAATTGAATATTTATTAATATTCTGCTTTCATTTGGTACGATTCTGGTGGGAAATACTGCTTTAAGTTCAGACCCCAGAACCGCTGCATTAACTTGAAGAATTAATATATGTATTTAAATGAAGTAAATAGCTTGAAATTTGCTTCCAAGGAAAAAGCAAATCATCCCACTTAGAGAAATGTTTTTTGAATTGGCTTAATATCAAGGGTCCAGCACAGAAGTTTTTGTAATTCTCCTGCAAGGACAAATAATAATGATTTATGAATTGTTGCTTTTATAACATGTATACCAGAGTTTCAACAGATTTACCACAGTCTTGCCATGAAGTGTTTGCTGTCTTACTGTGCAGTCACTGAAGAGTTACCACATTTAATGCTAAATGCTGTAGAAATAATAGTCTGAAGAACTGCAGTAAGCCGTGGGAAGAAATTGAAATCACAGCTCTTGTGAATGGCAATTGAAGATTTTTAAGTACTTGGGCGAGGGGGCTGAGGTTTTATTACTTCTGCTTGCTCCAGCTTTTGCAGGGATATTGTCATGTGGTTGCAGTTTTTTTCTCAACTGGATCAAGAGAATTTAAAGCTGATCTGGTTTCTAAGTGTCTGTCTCACTTCAGAGCCCAGGTTTTTCTACTTTTTACTACTTGCTGAAATTTTAAAGAGACAGTATTTGGATTTCAAACCCTTTTTCTCCTTTCTGATAAACTTAGCGCTCAGGAGGCTGCTCTTAGTGCAGAGGAGCCTGCAGAAAACCAGCAGTTCTAGCAATAAGAAGACTGTTTACGTGTTGCTGTGTTCCTTCCAGTATTGTCTTTTCAAATGACGTGAAACTGTGTTTGAGAAAGCATGGCAGGCACACAACTCGTCTATTTAGTTTAGTTTGCCAATTCAATGTGTTTAAAAGCACAAACAATTTATCATTCACTTGCAGAGAGCTGAATACAGCTGTCAGAAAACACACATTTTCCCCGTAAAAACGTGTTAATGTGTGTCTAAATAATGTATCTGTCTGCTTGCACACTGTTTATCAGGGTCAGAAACAATGTTCAGAGTTCCCATCTGGCAGGATTATTTCATATATTTCATATTGCTCTTGGTTCAGGCAACTTCTGGTTCAGCTTAGCTCAATGCTCACGTGTCAGTCATAGAATCACCAACTTTTGCAAACAAGGGTAAGTCTGTAGTGGAGGACTTCTGCAAACATTTTTTTCTGTACAATATATACAATTTTTTAGAAAGTGTGCAAAGTAGGCTACACTCAGATGCCTAGAGATGCATCAGAAAAATTCTGACATGAGATCTAAATTATTTAGGGTTATGTTTTTTCTAATACCAGTGAAACCTGATATTTTCTGCATTGTGAGGCAATGCTCTGCTCAAGTGCAAGTCATATTTGGCCTCAAATAATTGAGTTTGAATAAAGTAAGATACAGCGTATCTCTACTTTTTTGGTCTCTTGCCCTGAGCAAGATAAGAAAAATGTTCAGCAATTGATCTGCCCCCAAACACAGATGCAAAAGGTTGGGTTTTTTGTCATCTGTCTTTGGACTTCATTGCTTGAGTGGATCTGGTGTATTAGACTTTATAGCTCTTTCCTCTGCACTTCTTTGATAGCTTCCCGTAGCTACCACTTTGCCAGGCAGGTTTAGACTTACACTGAGTGTACACCAAGTTCTCTTGGAAGTGTCAGTGCCCCGATAAACATTTAGTGCTACTGATAAAATAATCATTAAAGACTTTAGTAGAGCAAGGATGCTCTTCTAATGTTCAGCTGTTGGTTCTTAGAGCATGCAGCTTCCAGGGTGCCAGTATCATGTCAGCTCGAAAACTGACATGGAAAATTATTACTGTAAGGATTTGACCAGGCTTTCACAATTCCCAATTTGACAGCAGACTAGAGATTAGGTTTTTGTTGTGAAGTAAGTCTCTGTTATTATAGATTTAACACTCCAAGGCAGAAAGGAAGATGGTAAAGACTAAAAATGTGATGTGAAATCCAAAAGTCTTCTGCAGAACAACGTGCCGACTGTGCTTTTTTCTTTGAGCTGGAAGATGGGTTGCCAGCGCTAGGAGATTGCAGGGGATCTGTGCTGTCATCAAAGACAATGGAAATTGGTAATGCTGTGGCATTCGTTGCTTAAAGCCAAAAGCAAATGCATTCCTGGACAGCTTTTGGCTGTTAGACACTGGCCAACGGAGTGATGAGGTCTGGAATATATTTAATAGCATTTAGAGAAATGGATCTATCCAGACTGGAGATAACTGATGTATTAATGAGGAGCAGGTCATAGGCTTTTTTATTTGACATCCTTAGAATGTACTGGAAGCAGAACAAAGGTCTTGTCAGGGAATGCCAAATACTGGAAATTAGTGATTGTCAGCTGGTGCTGAAGCTGTGGCTTCCAGTGCGTATGTTATCAATGAATTTATTTTTTTAAACTTTTTTACACTGTTGAGCCTGAAGTTCAGATGAAAGGGCTGCTGTATCTCAGGCCAGCCAAGGACCTGGAGTTCACCATTCTCCCTCCTGTGATCACTATTATGTTTGTGTTCTGCCCAATAGAATGCACCATCTTAATAGAAAATCTGCCAGGGATTTTGGCGAGGTCAGAATTAGCACTTGGGAGGGGAAACCTCTGCTTTCTGTTCAAAAACAACAGCCTTAAGACAATGAAGTTTGGACTTCATGGTATTAATGGAAAGCTTTTTTAGAATTTCTATGCAGAACAATTTTGCTATAGGTGGTTTGTAACTGCCTGTGCCCCTGGTTTTTATGCTAATCTCTGTTTTGAGGGTGCCCCAAGTTTTCTGTGAGGAATAGAAAGTCAGCTGCACAGGAACTTTTTATAAAAACTTGCTTGCATGAGGTGAGTTAGAGTACTCCGTTACTGATTAACTGGAGAATCCCATATTTGAAGTGTTTCTAGTGCATTCCAGAGGAATTAGACTCCAGTGCTTCAGCTTTAATAAATAAAAACTTGACTACTCATTTAAGCACAAATACAATAAAAAGAGACACGTTTAGAATATTAATCACCTAATTTGATGAACTCTGGTAAGAAGCTTTGTTACCCCAGTATCTTCTGGGACTTGGTCTTGTGAGAACATGGAGTGCTGATTATGGGCTTTGGGTTTTCTAACATTTTTTTTTACTTTGGGAGCCAAGCCTTCTGCTATTTGGATCATTGAAATGTTGTCTAGTTCTTTCGTAAAAACAAGTGCATACATTAAGATAAACCAAGAATGACCTTTACATTAAGTTCAATTTAAACAGAAGGATTCTTAAGAAAAATTCCAGTGGGATGCTCCAGAAAGAACCAAATGGAATTGTCTGGCAGCATCATACATGTGTGTTAGTGTCTGTCTCATGGAAAAATAGTGATCAGGACTTGTCATTACGATCAGTTGATTGTCTCTGATAGTTTATTAATATTTACTTTCTTTACCGTTTCTACCCAGAGATACTGGCTTTGCTAACTGCAGCTAGGGAGGATATTTACATTTCTGAGAGTTCTTTGCTGGTTATCAGGAGTGCTCTAACCATTTTCAAGCAAAAAGGATTATTTTTTCTTTTCTTAATAAAAGGCATGAAGACACTGAATATAACTGTGAAATAGAAGTTTCTACATGATTCTAAACATTGTAAATTGAAGAAAGCTGTTAAATTAATTACTGCTACCTAATTCCTTTTCTAGAAAAAATGGTATGGTGGGGGAGAGAATACGAGATAATTACAAGGGAAGAACTATAGGGTGGGTAAAGGGAAGAGTGGGACAAATAGAGGGCTAACAGTTTGTTTTGTTTTTTGTTTTGGTTTTGTTTTTTTTTAATGTATATTTCCCTTACTTTCTTCTCAGTCTTTATATGTCACTGAAGTTGGCTGCTTTGCAGGAAAGTGGTGCTCTCCACTGTCTTTATCTCTCTGGCCATTGACTTGGAATGATATGCCGGTGCATTGATGTTAATGGGATTTTTATCACAGAATAAAATAGGCCAAAAGTTTTACCCTATATATCAAAATGTCTTTTGATGGGCCCTTTGGGGCAGTGAGCAGACACCTTAAAACTTGAGGAATGTGATATAAATTTACAGCAGTTTATGGGGCTCTAAAGTACGTCAATGGATTTATGTGTTTGCAATGACTGTTGTATGACTATATGCAAAAAAGACAAATTAATTTATGATTAATTACATCATTACATATTAATGAAATACAAATGACTGCCAAGTTTGTAGCTATGGACTTAAAAAAACCACTAGAGAATATTTATGTAAAGCAAATTTTGAACTTGTGTTATGTATTCCCACACAAGTTACTTCTGAATCATGCATGTCTTTTTCATTTTATTACTAAATCTTGTGGTTTTTTTCTATGTAATTCCAGCTAATATAAATTAGTATAACTAAGTCACTAATGTATGAAGTGCTAATATAACATAATAAAATAGTCACTATTAAAAGTAGTATTAACTTTAGGGAATGATTCAGCTTGGAAGGAACCTCAGTCCAAGCTCCAGCTCAAAGCAGGGACAACTCTGCGTCTCTACATACCTGGACAATGTTATGGAATTATGCCTTTTTACCTCAGGGAAAAAAAAAAGTAGAAATTGTATTTTTAAAAGTGTAAAATGTCTGTAGAATTACTTGAGCAGTCTAGAGATTGGATATAGTGGAAAAATTTTATGAGCACTATGCAAAAGCAGGACCCTTTTCTTCACCAGTTCTCTTTGCAATCCTAACATTGTTTTTTCCGCATTTGATCCTTCAAGATTCTGAGCTTTCTGACCTAGTTTTAGTAAAATATTATTTTATGTGTGTGAGCAAACCATAAAAGTATAATAAGCTTTTCCCCATATTTCAATTTTATGCCTGCCTGGTTTTCTGGATCATGCACTGTGCTTACAATTTGCATGATGGTCTCAAAATTTTGTTTGCATGTGATAGGCAGTCAATGGCTGGTTTTGCTAGAACTTTTTTCTTTTACACTTGCATGCATCTGGTGGTTTAGATGATGCAGCAAATCACTTCAGGGCTGGAAATGGTTAAATCTGTGTCCTGGTCAGGCGCAGCTTAGTAACTTATCTCTCTTTTATGCAAAATGCTGATGTTCAGCTTTGTTTGTGGGGCTTGAGAGAATCTGGCACCAAAAGTAAAGCGAGAGGAAACACCCCCCCCCCCGCGCCCCGTTATGTTATTGCTTTTTATGTGCCTTATCCTTCTCCCCTTCTTTACCTCTAAAAGTGAAATAAGTCAATCTATTCTTTACAGTGGTCAGTAAAGCTGCTTTGTGCAGGTATCTTGAAGACAATTTCAAGGTCCTCATACAACACATTTCTGAGCTGGGGCAGATGCATGTCGCTTTTCAGACATAAAAGAATTAATTCAGCAGATCTTGATATCTATGTGGTTAGGAAAGAACCTCCAGCCCCAGTCTGTGTTTGGATGATTATGTAGAAGGTCTGTTTTGAGTTCAAGAACCTATTTTGACATTGAAAGAAAGAAATTTGTAAACATCTCTTTTCCTTTCTTAGCCAAAGGAAGAGAATATTTTTTATTTGAACTTTTTTTCAATTAAAAAAGGATAATTTGATAAAACTTTACGATGTTTCAAATTTGGATTTCAAATAAATGCTTTCTGTTCTTTAGCTTCTTTTGGTGACTCTTGAATTTATACTATATTGTACCAGGAAATACATATTTGTGCCTATGTATAAGGAGCTCAGACAGATGAGAGGACAGATGCTTTCTTCAACCAGTGTCTTATGCATGTTCTTGCTACTGCAAAGGTTTCTGTAAGTTTTCTTTAGAATTTCAATCTTTAGCTTCACTGTTACTTTAACTCTTTGGGTTTGATTTCAGCTATTTCGATATGGCAGGAGTTTGGTGTTACCCTTCTTAAGGCGATGAGGATTGTTCAATTCTGTTTGTATTTACATTTATAAACCTCTGATAATCAAGCATGTAAACAAGATTCTGAGGAATATTTTATTGAATAAATACTTACCCACAAACTGTACTTATTCTGTGGTTAATGCAGTTCAGGAGTATCAGTTTTTTTGTTCAGCTTTCATGTGCAATATTCTGCAATATGTTTGTGCTAAGGAAGGATGTTGTCCCTCCCTTACTGAGGAGCTGAAGTGCTACAGTCTTCCCAGGCTGGTGGCAATGGTTTGTTTGGATTTTATTTTTTTTTTTTTTCAATGTATGATGTGAGCAGCTTTTCCTCCCAGCAGAGAAGCCCTCTGCTAGAAACTCCTCCATGCAGTTCTGTGATTCTGAAGTGGTTCTGAAGAGGTTGCTCGAGCTCTCTGAGGGTGCAGTGCAGCTGTGCCTGGCACGGAGAGCTTTAGCAAATCCCTGTCCACCTGCACTGCAGCACCTGAGTGTTGTCAAGGCTGTTGCCTTGTGCTATCTCTCGTACTGGGGAAACATAAGGTGGATAAAATACTTGTGAAGCACAAGATATTCAGCTCATTTTTTAACTTTTGGCGTTGCAGTCAGTGTTCCTCACTAAAATTGGGATCTGACCCAGTACCTGTTTTCTTCAAGCACTGCTCACTTGTGATGTGTCACAGAAATCACGTAGCATGCTCTGGGTGATGTTTGAACTAGGCCTGCTTTCACTCATCTGCTTGGCTTTTGGCTGTGTGGGTTTTTTTGTTGGTTTTATTGGTTGTGTTGGCTTTTTTTTTTAATTAACTTTCAAGCCTTTGTTAAACCTCATGGTTATAATTTTTTTCTTTCAAGTGCATCATTTCTCCAGCCTTCCTAGGATCTTCTCAGATTGCTATATAAATGTGAACTTTGAAATGATTAACAGCCCAATTTTAACACGTTTTCTATAGGAGCTTTCAGTTCTATTGTTACTGTAAAATTTCTTGCAGAAGTCTTCAATACAACAAATAGGGTTATTTTTTTCTTGTGTTGCTAGCACTGGTAACTGCTGTCAATTTGTCTTCACCTTTGGCTTCTTTAAATAACTCTTTCAATGCTTTCCAAGAGATTTAAGGATTTTCAATAACTGGCTTTACTGTTGTGTATCTTCTTGGTTATGTGCTATATCAGTAGTTCTCAGCTTGTGTTCCCACAGCTGTTACCTACCTGTCTAAGGTGTCATAGGCACTGGTCACAGCCTGTCAGGCCTGATACCCTGCAAGCAAGTGGCATTTTCTGTGCATCCAGCTGTCTGGAGAAGAAATGCCAGAGTCACTGTGAACACTCACGGCAGTCAGGGGAGAGTGGGAAGGAGGTGTGTGACAAGGAGACAGCAAACATCACCTGCAAGTCACATCAGGTCTTTGCAGTTCTCTAGGCTGTCAGGTAACCATTTTTTCATTAAGAGCAAATAAACAGAATTCTGCCCAAATCAATTAAGCCCTTTAATGCAAGGAGGAGATGAACAGGCTGTTTCCTGACTAATTTTGAGGTGTCTCTGATTTGCCTCCTCTTCTGGGTCTAAAAAGAAGTTGAGCAGTGCCCCACGAAGCAGGTAAAGCAACTTTGTCAGCTCCAAAAGGCAATACCTCACTGAACCCCAGGGAATTACATGTCTAGTGTCTGATCTTTCAGTGCTGCAGGTGAAATATGGGGAATGCTCCCAGTGGTCTGAAGAATTCAGCCTTGTCTTTCCATGTATACTTTGTAAATTCTTTTACAGCTTAGGCCTGTAAATTTCCTTTTTTCTCTACCAGGCCTTTGTGTTCGTATGGTTGTTGTTTTGCTGATATGTTTGTTTATGCTTGTGTAGGCAAAGGAGTTTCAGTTTGTCAGTGTGATGTGAGATGTAGCAAGGTGGCAGAAATCTGAGGATGCTCACAGATAAAATAATATGTTTTATGCATGTGCCTTGGTGGTGCAAAGAATGGGAAATGCTGATTACTGGTGACAGGGTAGGTTGAACAGCACCGCCCTTCTGCATTACATTTTGCATTTGAAATGTTAATTGCAGGTTACTAGTTTACTGAAAATGTAAAGGGTATGTGCACCTTAAATGTAGGTCATACTGCTACACAGGGAAACCTCTGCCCTTGCAGCTGTGGATGTGCCAGGCATTCTCTCCAGGGGCAGCAAAGACAGGGTACACTTGACCTGATCTGCATAGTTCACTGGATCCAACATCTGCGTTATGATACCAGAGTTCGGGTGTCTCATTTTTCCTTCATTTTGTCACTCAATTGCTGCCAGAACAGGATAGCAACTGAGTGTGAAATAAACCAATGTCTGCACATGCCAGCGAATTTTTTGCAGTTGCATCTGTTAGATGGTGGTGAGTTTTTCTAATTTTTTTTTAATTGTTATTCAAGAATCATTCAGCAGCTAAAAGGGAAAACTTTTTAAATATTTAATGTCTCTGAACCACTCTGAGACTGAAATAATCCTGTTTCTGCAGCTTTGGTTTAGCATAATGGACTGTGAAAGGAGGCCAATGATTATATGACCGTTTGAGAGTCAAAATCTAACCTAGATCAAGTATGTCAGCAAACAATGACTTTTGATAAAAATTACGCTTACAAAACATAGCAGAAAAATAATCTATACAGAAATATAATCTATACGAAAGATAGAGTACATGACAGTTTCAATGTGCACAAAACCCCCTATAGCCTAATATTTAACAAATTAATGTACAGTGCTCTATATTATTTAGTTGTAAGATTTTTTTATTATCCTTGGCCGGCAGGATCAGCAGTGTATTTTGTGAAGGTACCTGCTGAAGTTGGATAGACTAACATGAAATGCTGTTTAGTGGGACTGCAGCCACCTGAGTGCTGCACTTCCCAACCAAGGATCAGTAAATTTCAGAGAAGTACAAAGTTCACTAAATGTTTCGGAATATTTTGGGAATATTGTTGTTGTGATATTTTGGAAGATGGTTTGAATCAAAAAGTCCCTAAAAATCTTCTGCAAACATTATTTATAAGAACCACCCCTTGTCCTCCCCAAAACCCAACCACCAGGCATTCTTTCCCAATTTTGTCTTGGAGATCATTGGAAATGAGTGCGGGGATTTTGTTTGTTGGATTTTTTTGTTTGTCGGCTTTTTTGTTTGTCTTTGGGGTTTTGTTTGTTTTTGTGGGTTTTTTTTGTTTGTTTTGTGGGTTTTTTTGTGTTTTTTTTTAACCTTTAGGGAAGCAGCATGATGGGATTGCCAGAGCCCATGTTATTGTAAGTTGTGCTTTGCCAGGCTGGTCATTTGGTTGCACTTGTGCAACTATCCAAGCAAATGGAGTTTTGCAGACATAGAGCAGGTGAAAACATCATGGCTTGCATTCAGATGCAGTGCAGGCTGATGAAATGTGTCTGACTCTGTGACATAAAATCAAACATCCCTAATAGTCTGAGAAGGATCATTCCAACCCAGAGTCTCATGTCGAGATTCCCATTTACTCTCATATACTCTGAAATGGTTTCAGGTAAGGCTGAGATGTCTCTCTGACAGGCATGTCGGGTGGTGCTGGACACTTGTCCTGGAGTTTCTTCACCCTTTCTTTCTTTCCTTCCAGAGCTGAACAATAGCCACAATGTTATATTTCTGATCCATCTTCATGTGAGTGTGAATCCAGTTTCATTCAACTATTGACCACAGTGTTGAATTTGCCCTTGAGTCAATATTAATTAAATATAAACTGAGGTTTTGCAGGCTGTTCTAGTCATTATTTTTCTACTCAAGGATGTGGATATTTGAGGCAATTTCTTGACTCTTCCTGCTCTCCACTGTAATTGGTGGTGCTGAGTAAAAGATCATAAATTGTCCTGTCAGTCCTGAGCGAGAGAAACATAATGGATTTTCCCACTCTGAAGCAGAAGGTGAATTTACAATTAAAACCCAAAATCTAACATAACTCCACCAAACTTGTTACAGTGAGCCTTAAAATAATCCTCCATTAAATCTTATGCTAATGTAATTTATTTATTTTTAATCACTCTTTTTTGTTTCCTGTTGTGGTTATTGTACTCAGCTGATTCTTATCTCTGTGCTGATGATGTTACAACACTAAATAAAGCCCACGTCTTTCCTTAACTATTTAATTCACTATTTCTGCCTAATTTTCCTCCCTTTACTAATGGACTTCAATGAACTTCCTTCACCTTTAATATGAGGAAAATGAGCCTGTGGCATGGCAATTTTGATGTCTGATTTTAACTTAGTTTTTGTTGATTCTGCTTGGATAATTCATGTTTTACAATGACAGAAGGTGCTGTTAAGCAGGACCAAAATAAAAATTGTTCTGAGATTTCAGCAGTTAGCTTGCAGCTGTAGTGGAAATGACAGCAGAGCATGTTCATGAATCACTTCAGTTCCCTCAGACACTAACCAAGAGCAGTACAACTGAACAATTGCCTGCAGAAAATAAAGCCTCTATTTCATTTCAAGCACTTAAATTTCCTTTTGATTAAATAATTCCATGTTTGAGTGGTGTTCGCAGGTAGGACGCGCTTATGTAAAGCCCCTTGATTAGAGCAGCATCCTGAGAAATTTATCACTCGGTGCTTTTCAGCTGCAGTATGTTGTGGCAGAGTAAAGCTCGCTAAGTAGTCTGCACATCTAATCCACCAGATTCTTTCACACTGGCTTTAGCATAAACCTCTGGCTTTAAGGCAGCGCTTCAAGTTTACAAGCTGCTAATCGTTCTGGGTTAGATTATCAGCTGGGATTTACTGCCTGCATTCTGATGGCATCGGGGGGCACAGCACTGCTCCCTGGACAGGGACGGCAGAGTCTGAGACCTGCCAGCCCGGAGTCACCTTCCAGACGTGGATTACCTGGGGGGGCACAGGGGAGAGCAGCGCAGATGAGACTCAAAGCAGATTATCAAATCACACATCAACGCGTTTGAGATGGGAATGATCTGGATTATGTAAATCAGGTGTTCGAAGTCTTTTGTATAGCCTTGGTAAAGGACCACCAGATGCTGCTGGAAGGCAGACTGCTGCCTGGGTACCACTGCTCGGTGGAGACCTTTATTTTAAATTGTGCTCAGGTGTGTGCAAGTATTCCTAAACACATTTCCATTTGCAGCAGCCAGTATTTCAAAGGAGGAGGCTTACAATATCTGGGAACAATGCAAAAGGTGTATTTTAATTGAATTTCTGAAATGTTAGGCAAGTATACTTGCAGTATACTGCAGTTTTTAAAAATAAAGTAAGAGAAGCTATAATATTTTTCTTTTTTTCTTCTGGATGGTTGTAGTCAGTCTGAGGATATTTTGTGTTTATACTGCATATTTGTGAATTGTAATGCATATAAACACATAAAGGTAGATTGCAAAGGTTTTATTTGGTTGTTATTCACACAGAACACCCACAGAAGTCTACAGGAACTGTGTGTTTATTTTAAAGTAGAAGGTATACCCGTCTAAGGTGTCTACATTAATTTCTTTATATAATGTCACATTGATTTCATATGCCATTTGTTGTGAATACACATTGAAGCCCCAAAAGTACATGGGTAGGTTCAAATTCTAACTTTTAGGAAACTGAGGAAGTGCACAATGCACTTCTGTGCACAGGTAACCCACTGGTTACAAACACACTGGTTACCTGGGCACTTCTGTGCAAAGCAGTGTCACTGCTCAGGCCCTGCCGCTCCTGGGGTACAAGTGCTGGCTCCCTCTTTCTAAGGCCCTGTGGGACAGGGAAGAATAAAAGCACCATGTCACTTCACAAAGTGTGGCTGAAGCACTGACTCATGAACTTTTGCAAGTAAGCCACTTTCAGGTTTGTATCCCACTCTTGTGCTGCAAGAACAAGCCCAAAACGGTGGGAGAGTGGTCTTGTCCCCCCCACTGTCATGTAGCACCCAGAAAGGAGAGATGATTGCATAAATTGCTCTATAATTTCTGTTAATGAAGAAGGCCTGCATCAGAGTACTTGGCATGCTTTCACACAACACTGTGAGACCCAAGGGCTATCAACAGTCAGACAAACGTGCATGTGTATATATGTTTATATATTTATTTATATAGATATAGAGATGTATATATTTTCTTTTCCTGTGGGTGCCCAAATACATTTGTCCAAAGCTCTCAACTGCCATCCTGCTTGAGAGTCCAAACTAAGCTTCAGAATCAGTCAAAAGCAATGCCAGCCAGCTCTTGTGTTGTAACAAACTTGGGTTTAATTTACAGCAGGAAAATGTGTGTGTTGCGTGGAGGGTGTTTGTACAAATGCATTTTTGGCAGGTGCTTTGCTCAGTTGAAGCACGTAATAAATTTCCGGACCTGGTCGGAGATATCGCTGCTGTGCACAGCAAACGGGGAGGGGAAACTTATGGATTTACCCACAGTAGCATATGAGGGGCTGTAACAAGACCTAGCCATCTTTTACTTCTGAGCTAAGTAAATATGCCAGGATGTCCTGCTGTTTGGGAATTAATGAAAAGCTTGACTCTTTCTGAACGGTGTAAAGAAATATCCTTCAAATGGAAAGGTTACTCATCCCGTTTCTGGAAATAGAATAAATATATAAATATATGTGCATATTTTGAGGCAGTGTTCACCTGCTTTGCAATCTCATTGCAAAAGCAGTTCTGCAATTTATATATGTGACCCTGCTCAGGGAAATAGTGTTACACCTCACACCACACTGCTGCTGTGTCCCTGCTTTTCAAATGGCTGTGTTTGACAGTGTCTGTGTGTAGTGGGGATCACAGCTCTACTCCATGTTAGTTTTCAGAAACCTCAGGAAAGGGAACTTCTGTTCCCAGGCACTTCTCCAGTTTCTTTTTTGTGTTCAATTTTGGAACAAAACAGAGTTGTACAGGGATGGTGAAACCTGAATTACCAACCTTTGCTCCTGATGAAAGCTCTTCCTTGCCAATTGAGCGCTTGGGGGTTTGCCACACCTGTAGAAGGCAGGTCAAGCTCTCCTCTTAAAGAGAGCTATGGTCATTCACCAACAAGAACCAGATGAGACTGAGCAGAATGCTGAAAAATGTCCATGGTTGGTTTTTCTTCCTCTGGTTTCTACCCTGAGGATGTGTTTTTTTTTTTTTTTGTGTAGTAATGGTGAAGACTGGGGAAGATGAATCCTCTGAGTGAAGAAGTACAGCTTGAACAGGAAGTGCCAAAATTGGACTTGAATTATCTTTTGTCTCATTTTCCTCTTTATGGGTGCTCTGAATGGACTCAGGCAGTGTTGCAAAGACATTACAGGGGCAGGGAAGAAGTGAATTTCTCATCAGTGGGGTTAGGAGTTAACTTCCTAACTTTCAGTAAAGTGAACAGCCTGATTCTGTATTTCCTCCAGTCAGAGGAAATTTCCTGAGGCTGATGCTGAGCTGGAGTGTTGATTGAAGGAACAGGCAAATTATGGAACTTGCTGTTTCCTTTGGGGGAAACACATCCCTCTGCTTGTGTCTGTGTGTGATTCAACTGTTGTCTTGAATGCATACAGAGGCCATGGAGTCAGGGTTATGGCTGCAATTGGTGGGCATGGTCTAAATTAAGCAAATCCTACTTGCCACATAATTATAAAGCAATCTGAAGTTAATTTAACTTACCAAAATCAGATATAAAAATTGATATGTATTGAATGTTAATAGCAATAGGAGATTATCTATTAAAAATATATATAGATACAGGAGGCACATTTCAGTACTTACTAACTGGATATACGGTGGCAACATTCCAGGAATGACTTTATATCACCATGAAGTTGCAGTTTCTGTGTATGCTACAAAATATTTTATACTGGTTTTGGTTTTTTTTTTTGTTTGTTTGGTTTGGTTTTTTTTTTGAAGTTGGAATTACAGAATTGAGATGGAGTGTCTTGTTGAGGCTCTAGTGACAAAGCTGAATCAAATCTACCTTTGTTATGCAGTCCTGTGCTGTTCCTGCTGGGAAGTGGCAGAGCCCATGTGCTTGTTCTCTTCCCTTATTATTTGCTGATAATAGGGCCCTCCTTTGTGAAGGGGTATCTGCCTTACAGATTTAATAGAACAGTAAATTACCTTAGGTAGGTGACTGATTCATTTTTCAAGAGCACAGAAGGTTAATTTTCCAATAGTAAATAATAAAACCAAGTTTACTTGACAGGGACAGATGGGAAGCCATGCAAATAAAGCCTATGCAGTCAATTATACTTTGGTTTTGATGAGCATATGGGCAATAGACAAACAGAACAGGGCTGTGCCAAATAAATGAGTTGACTACATTAAGAAAAACATTTACAAAGACGTCTAAACAGTATTATGACCATTAATGAACAAAATAAATTATATTAATGGCACCTCAAAAATGGCTGAAATTGTTTTGTCTTAAACAAGAAAAAGGGTTATTTGAACAACAAAGGCATTTTGGGAATGCAGGAGACTGCTGAAGATGAGCTCGTTTGTATTTGGTAGGGAAATGCAGAATGTTTTTGTTGGCCAGGAATAGTTACAGATGTTGCTGAAGTCCTTTCCCTATGTGTGGCACACAGTCTGCATCTTACAGCAGGGGGGGAAGCTGCCATGTAAGCAAGAGTGAATTTCATTTTTTCTCTGATTTCCTGACGAACAAACCTACCCAGTCAGATGGCACCCAGTGTTTGTGTGATGGGTGTACCATTGCAAGTTGGTTTTGAAATCTATAGAGAAAGAAGGAACGGTGAGAAACAGTAATGGATAGTTCAAAAGAGTAAATCAATGCAGTAATTTTCTGGGGTTGAAAGATTTCTTAGCTTAGTAGCTTTTTTTTTTTTTGTATACTAAATCCTATTAAAAGAATTTGGGGGGTGGGCGGAATGGAGAGATACTTATAAATATTTCTGCATGTTTCTGACCTAAATTTCTTTGACTAATACTTTTTCTTTTAAATAATTGTAGAATTCAATCCAGCCAGTGAGAGAGAAGTAAAATGTGTATGTGAAAATGCAGATTCATGTTAACAAGATATATACCTGCTTAAGAGGTATAAACCACCTGGGTTTTGTTATAACAGGTATATTTTTATCTCATAACTGAAGAACTCATTTCTTGTTTTAAGATCAGTTTAACATAAACTGTGGCCTCTCTGAAGTCAATATTTCAATAATTTCAGTTTGAAACAACTATATCTTCTGCCAGGATTTTTACTTTTTGTGCGTTTTTAGATAATACGGAGTGTGATGATCACTTGCCAAAACCCCCACGTTTTATGGTTGCCATGCTCCACTTTTTACAAGATAAAGTGTCCATATTCCCTGTGGCAGGAAATGCTCTATGTTTCTAATCTGCCTATTGCTAAATTTGCAAATTGTTGCAAATAAAAATCAATTTTTGTAATCACAAACTGAAATTTATTGTTTATGTGGTGTATTTAGCTGTAGGAAGCTTTTGTTTAAAATAATCTGCTCACTATAACTGCTAGCAATGCTTTTTTTCATCTCTATTAAACTTCTGGTTTAGTTCATTAACATATTGTTAATTGTTGTGTGATTTTAGTTTAGTTTAACAGTGGCACTTGTGAAACCAAAGTGATTTTATTTTTTTATACTTACTGTTTGTTTGGAAAGACAATCTAAAGTGATCAGAAAGGGAGAGAGGGAGAATACTTGCATCATAGTTGTATGTTTGATAGGAACAAAACATAAATACAAGAAAACATAATAAAAATCCAAGTAGAATGACAGAAAAAGAATCTGCAAGGTAAAGTTATGGGAGTTTAAATTACAAAAATGTGGGGGTTTTTAATACTTGAGTGTGAAATTGAAAATTCAATATTTCTGTTTTAATGAAGTGAGTATTTTTTAATTGTAAAGGTTTCCCTTTGGAACTGTTCGGTCAGCTTTTCTTTCCCACTGCAACACTCCCTGAGCATGGTTGGGTTCCTCACACTGTGCTCCATATTCCTCACAAGACTCTTTTAAGAAGGAATGGTCTGTAGTCTGTTAGCAAGTTTTAGGAAACACTGTCATGAATACCTAGCACTGTAGAATAGATATATTTCCCATTAAAGTTTTACAGTTTTGAAAATAAAATTTTTGTTTTTCTGAGTTCTGATGGGTTGCTCAGTGGTGCATTGTGCTGACTTGTATAACATGACAAGTTTTTCCATGTTTCTCTGGCATTCTATTAGTAACACAAATTATAGATTATACAAAATAATCATTTTTTCAAAAATAACAGGAAAACATACTTGCAAATAAGAAAAAGCGGTTGTGGATTTATTTTTTTTAATATGCTAAGCCCTTGTGCCCTGTGCTATTAGATAGAGTTTCCTGGAGGCTGTTAGTTTAATTGTATCTCGGAAACACATATCAAATGCATGCCTTAGCCTGTTAGGGATCTTGGGACAAAGTATATGGAGTGCAGGGAAAGAGCACATGAAGGAAGAAATGATTTAGAATTTTAGACCAAAAATACAGATTTACTTGAGCCTTTTCAAAAACCAGATATCAGGGAACATGACAGTAGAAAGGCACATTTTTGCAAAAAATTAAAGAAAAATAATAGTTAAAGAAAGATTTACTCTTTGAAGCTGTGGGGGGAAAAAAGATCCCATTCAAGCAACTTACAGGAATGCAAAAAATGCACAGTCTAAGAGGGCCTGAAATATTCTAATCTGAAACCTCAAGTAGTCGTTGACAGTCAAACATTTTCCTTTTATTTTCAGACATCATTTTCCCCCCTTTCGCGCATCAACATGAGCATGCCGTGCCCCTGGAAGGCAGGGATGCTGGGCATGTCCCTCTGCAGCTGGGTGTGCAGGCTCTTGCTGGCTGAGCCCCCGTTCCTGTCGCTGCCTGTGCTGTGTGAGATGATGCTCTGACACGGCCTGGCTGCAGCCACGTTTACTTCTGATCGAATGGACTTTATTTATAAGGGGAAGTGTTTTTTAAAGCCTGGTTTTTTTTCAGCAGTACTGAGCAACTTATCTGAGGCTCACAGTCCTGTCATTCTTTTACGGTAAGAGGATCTTGCTGACAGATCAAAGGAGCCACCAGGCTTCCTCACCAGGCTTTTCAGTGACTGCTTCAGCAACTTTGCTTGCTTGTGGCTTCTGCTTGTGCTGGTCTCTGATTTGGGAAAGGACATCTGTAGTGTTACAGCCAAGTACTACATTCAAGCAGACACCTATGGTGATTTCTTGAAAGACTTAGTTATTTTGTGGATCTAAAGGGAAGAACCTCAGAAAAAAGATTAGAGCCAAGTATGAACTCTAAGAGTGTATTAATGAAGCTTAATAAAAATAACTGTGCTCTTAGTGGTTCTGAATAGAAATTTGTTTCTTCTGCTGAGTTTTGGAGGAGTCATTAGATCAGGGGACCTCATGGATAGCAGGTGCTGAGGCTGTCGCTTCATAAGAAGCCTGCCTTCCCCTTTGTAGGCACCTTTCCGTGAAGAGAAATCCGATCCAGATTTGGATACAGTTTTGCAAACCTCAGTGTTGAGTGGGTGATGAGTGAGAGCAGCAGAGGGGGAGGCTCATCACCCCTGTGCTGGCTGTGATGCTGGAGAAAATCTAAGGAGAAGCTGTGCTCTGTCAGTGAGTGGTGTTATCTGCTGGGGTGATGTTCAGTGCAGTCTGCTCCTCCAGAGTGTTGGCATTTATCTCATCAAGAGGATTTGTAATAAGAATGAGGCACCCAGAAAATATGAGCAAGGTGCCAGAAATCCCAAGACCTGCATTACCTTCTGGGGATGCTCACTCAGGGCTTACCTACAAGGGAACCTGCTTGCTCTTCTCAGTGTGCGCAGTGTTTCCATTTCAGTATGTAATTATTTGCATAAGAAGTCTGCTCAGGATAGCCATCTCCCTTTACATCTTTCTTGAAAGTCAGTTCCTTGTGGAAACAGGTCCTTAGAACAACACTTCCAAGTGAGTAGCATTTCTTTTGTGCAAGGTACCCAAAGTCCTTTGATATGCTGTTTATAAGATTATTCGGATTCAAAGCTATTTTCAGCTGATCTTTAGCTCTGGCTCTAGTTAATACAGGAAGGTATTCTAGAAGTAGATTTTTGCTGAACACATACATATAAGAGGATAAGGCATATCTAAACCGAGAATAAATGGGATAAATTAAATAAAAGATATGCGTGAAAATAAAGAAAAAAATATGAGCACTAGTGAAAAAAGTGAAATCAGAATTGCTTTTCAAGCTAGTAGCAAAATTGTGGAGTGATGGCTGATGAAAGGGTTTTAATATTATGAATGAGGTTGGGTGTCTCCAGTGCAGAGATGTAGTAGGAGAAGACAGGACTGAGTATTTAACCTTTTGGGTGTTAAATCTCAGAAAATGGAGGTCTGACTTAAACCTCCATGATCATCAAAGTTTGAAAGTAAATTCATATTTCTTATGATTAGTATTACATATCAAGATAATTTGTAGAATTTTAAAAACATGCTTTAACTACAAAGTTACTGCCATTCTTTTTAACTCCAGAGTTTTGACTCAGCAGTGAACAGTCCACTGCTTAGGCCCTGTGAGGTGCTTGGCTGCAGGTCTTTGTACACACAGATCTGAAAATACTTGCTAATGACACGCTGTTGCACATTGAACTGACATCTGTAAAAAACGTGTAATGCTTATCTCTCAGCCTTGTTTGCACACGGCATGTGAATGTATCTTTGATGGAAAGCAAGACTAAGCTGGTGGCTTTGCTGGTCCTAATTTAAAGAGTGGCAATATCTGTGTGTTGTAGTCAGGGTTTTAGAAAGGCTTGAAGGCTGATAACAGAAATTGTGTTACTGTAAAGAGGAGCAAAAATAGATGCAGGAATACTGGAAAAAAAAATGCAGGGATAGTATGGGAGAAGGATCATCTCTGGGACATATAGAGTGTTGAAGAGCCAGGACACACTAGAATTCCCATGTGAATGCAGAGACTTATGTAGTGCTGAGGAGCCAGGAAGTGATGTAAGGCACAAACAAATTTTGCAAATGCAAGAATGTTTATTACCTTCACATGCAAATGAATCATCGTTTATTTAACCAGTTTTTGATGTCTGGAGTGGTGTGTATACTGTATTTTATGTGGTTCCTGTGTGGCCATAAATAAATTTTATTTAGAACATTGGAGGGAGCTATTATTAACAGAGTTAGTCACAGCCAACATCAATTATCTCTGGTACTCTACAAATACTTATTTATGGTTACAATAAAATATTCTTGGTGAAGTGCAGTTCTGTAAAACTATCTGGAATACCTAGCATGGGGACTTCGTCTTCTGGAATAAATCCACTTTTGTACATGACAAAAAATATGGAGAATCAGTGAGTCCCTGCATAACCCTCAAAGTGTTTGCTCTTATGTTAGCATGTTCTGTCGTTTGTCTTTCTGAGGCATGGCTCTCTCATGTCATGCGTAAAAGCTCACAAGAATACCTTTGTAAGGAGAAAAATGTATAATAATTTGGACTGCAATATTATAGCTTTCCTTTTTAAGAAATGGATTTCTAAAGTTCTTCAGCAAACTGATTATAGATATTTCTTGTAATTGGTCTATTTTTTCTCCATTTTGTAATTTGTCATAGAGGTAATTTAAGTTTCTGGAGCAGAGAGTGTATTTTTTTAAAAAAAATATTTTGATATATGTGTACCTAGTTTTCTGCAGTTTCGAGGCCTTAATGAGTTACTCTGCACTTTGAGTATGCCTTTAATATAAGACTGCATGTAGGAAATTTTCTGGGTTTCTCTTATGTAACTAGTAAGGAGCATTATAGCTCCCAAAAAGCTCATTGTTTTGCAGCTTATTTGTCTCTATATTGCAAAGATCCAAATAAGAGACCCCTCTGCACACTTACAAATGTGTGCTTGTCATATAATGGAAAAGTCATGATGAGTTTTCCATTATATGATGATTCCATGACTTAGTTTTTGACAAAATGATTGGAAGATGATTAGTGGAAGAACCTTCCCTCTCATCTGAAAGGGGCTGATGTAGTCATTTGCAAACAATGTGACTTATCGGCCTGTATTAGACAAGAATATTTATGAGCTGTAGCTGGTAATTTGTAAATCACTAGAGTCCTTGAATTAGCAAAGACATTAATGTGAAGTACGTAGGTTCAAAGTTAGGGTTTTGTTTTTTCTTTTAAAACATACAGAAGTATAGATATTGATATGACTTCTAAGGAGCATGTGTTGTTAGTCATTTTATTGATTATTACATAATTCCATTCTCACTGGATTTTTATCAAGTGTCTTAATTTCAGTCTTTACACTTTCCAGAAGTACTGTCAGGTTTTATGTGGGACTGTCCTGTTAGTGATGGTGTCCTTCTAGTATGTTTATCCCCGATTCTTGCAGGTCTGGAGGATGGTGGAATATCCTCAAATTCATGTTTGTCAAATCACATGCAATTTCACTGACACTGAAACTGGAATCCTGCAGAACTTGAAATATGTTTCTCTTCTGTTCTATGCAGTATTGGAAAGTAAGAGAGAAGCAATATAGCAGCAACCCACAAAAACGGTCTATTATCATCAGTCTTAAATGGCAAATTTTAGTCTGATCATAAGTGAAAAACCATTAAAGAAGGATTTTAGGTCATCCAGATAATCATGTGGAGCTTGCATACTTCTTCCCCTAGGAGTCAAGGAAATTACTTTAGCATTGATTTTTTTTTTCTTTTAAAAATATATTAGCAGTAAGAGCAAAATATGATGTTTTCATTGCACTCTGCCCTGCTTTAAAAAGGTAGTTCTTCAGGCAAAAGAGCCTTTCCATGTTGCTGGAGTGTAGAGGTAGGCTATGAATAAGGTCCATGCGGAGTTGAGTGTACATGGCCATGTAAAACACAGCTGACTGGTCACAGTATGACAACCAAATTGCAGTAACTATCTGGGGTTTTGCAAAATTTTTCTTTCCTTTGTCAAATAGTTCTTGTTATTGGCTAGACTACAATAGATTTACTGTGGATAATTATGGGTGAACTGGAGGTTAAACTACTTGAAAGACAGGAAGGTGATTTAGCAGATGTATTAATATAATTAAAATAAAGCAAACAAAAAAACCCAAAACCAAAACACCAGAAAACCAACTCAGAAGATACAAGTAATATGCCAAAATACATAGGACTTAATGCTGACCATGTTTACCAATTAGTAAGAGAGGGCTGTTGTGTCTTCACACCTCAAATGCTACAAAATTCTGATATTATTGGAAACCAAAGCAAATCGAGGAGTTAATTTTTGCGTGTCTGTGGTACCTTTTCAACTGCAGCTTTTACAGGGACTTTCACTGTTAAGTGATTTAACAGTTACTTAAGTAAACAGACCATAATTGACTGCGCCATTTCACTGCAGTTAAAACCTTCTGAAGTGGGAGGGGGAGCCTCTGCTCCAGTCGAGTTTGTTCTGCCTTGTTCACCGCAAGAGAAAAGAGCCTTCCTCCTGGTCCCAGAGCAGCCAAGGAGGCAACGAGAGACTTCCCACAGCACAGCTTTCTGCTGCTTACCTTTTCAATAAGAACCTTCTCCAGCTGCTCCTTTTGTTCATAACTCTGTAAAATTGACTGGGCCCATAAGAAACTTATTCTTTTGTGATAATTTTTGAACTGTGAAAACTCGTTTTTCTGGAGAAATAACCAACTAAAACTAAATAACAAACAGTTGAAAAAGAAGAATGAATGCCATAAAAATAGATGGAATTTCATCTCTCATGTTTTTAGTTTGGGTTTGTTGTTTGTGGGGTTTTGGGGGTTGGTTTGTTTGTTTTAATAAAGTTTTATTTATGCTCTTTGTTTTTATTTAGTGTATAAAACAAATCAGGGTAGGGGTTTTATTCTGCATCAAGTATTGTTCCTTCAATATTCTGTTTGTTATAGTCAGAAGCTTTAAGAGCATTTCTGTTCCATTGTTGCTGTCATTACATGGAACACATTGGCATGGCAGTGTGAAAGCTCTTTCATGGGATGAACTTGAATTTTTAGCAAGTAAAAGGCTTGGATTTTAATTAGTTCATTTTTATGTATTTTGTTATGGCAGACAGACACAAGACAGGACATAATGAAAGTTCATATAGGTCCTCAGGGTATTGAAATTTAACTGAGGTGAACACATATTCTTTGTGTCCTTATGGCATGCATATTTGCCTTTGATAGCAGATTTTATTGGAAGCTCATTAAATCCTTCATATTAATAGAAACACATACAATTACAGGTCCTCCCAGCTGAGAAAAATGCACTGAAACACAGATGATGCTCCAGCTTGGCTTGTGTTAAACAAAATAGCAAAATAACTGAGATACAGAAATACACTGTAAGAGGAACAAAGTGGGAAACTTTCCCATTAGAGGCCATCACTGATGAAGGATTTTTCTCCAGAGAAATAAGACAGCAGTTGTTAGTGGTTTTGCCGCCAGTCTTGCTCCTTCCCTTCTCCTGAAACTACATTCCTGTAGGGGTCTGGGTATGCCAGAGTTTGTCAGGGAAGTCCTGGTGTGCCCAGGGAGCATCACAGTTGCTCAGGCTCTACAGGTGCAGCAAAAATCTCTTTTCCTAAAAGGAACTGAAGTTTTTGTTTATGCCATGAGTGTTTGTCCTTTTTCCAGTGGCACAAATCCCTGTCTCAGGCAGCTGCTGTAATTGCTGCCAGGGAGAGATTTGGTTAGTTATGCATCAAAGGCCTGATTAGTGTTTTACCTGTTAGAGCTCAACCAGTTAGCGAAAGAGATTGAAGCGAGTCCCTCTCCTCTCACCATTTCAAATAATTCCATTCAGAGTGTTGGCTTAAAAGGGAACTTCTGTCTTTCTGAATTTAAATGATCTATTGCTCACTAATTCCCTTGAGTTAGTAACTATTGAAAACATATGTGGCATATTCTGTATTCCTTACTTAATGTGAAATGAGATTTCTGGGGCTAGACTGTTCTGGAGGGAGAAGAAGATTTTGACTTGAATTTCATGCTTGTGTTCTGACCTGGTCAGAGCATTACATACTAAGTGGATTGACTCCTCTAGTTCTCTAAGCATTTAATAATCTCAATTGCTGTACCCAAAAGAAGCTGAGGTTGTAATTTGCCTGTCAGAATGCATTTCCTTTGCAGCAGCCCTGTAGTAATGGGAAAAATTAGTGGTTTGCTTTGGGTGTTTCATCAAGTGTGGTCAATTTAGGATGCCAAATCAGAATGGATCCCATAATTCTTATAGCATGTTAATTAAGACAATGAACTAATTTTGTGTCTATTTATTCAAAGAATTGTCTGTGTTAAGAACTGATCTTGGGGTGCTAGTCTTTTTTTTTTTTTTTTTTTTTTTTTTCTAACCAGCACAGAAAAATCTGTCAGTTTTAAAAGGGGTTGGAAGGTTATTGTAAAAATCCCTGAATGAACTTAAACTACAAACGGAATGGATGGAAATCTCTTACCTTGATGGAATTCTGTTAAAATACTTCAGTGTAAGTTATCCTGTATGCCACAATACTGCATTTGACAGAGAAGGATCTGTGAAACCTTCACGTTAAAAAAGGATTGACTAGATTACTACCATGCAGTAGAATTTACTGGTGATTATATAAGCTGTGTAGACAGAAGGCTGAAGGCTGAGATGTGTTAGACTTGCTGTATTCTTTGAATTGTCTTCACAGAGTTGCTACCTCCAATCTACTCACGTGTTGTTTTTCTTTTGCATGGACAGGAAAGCTCCATGTTCTTCGTATTTTATGTTCTGCACTAGTCATTGCTCAACACTTGTCTTTTCATTCCCGTTTCATATCTTGGCAAATAGACTTTAAATATTGGCACATTTTTGAATTCATATTTTGAATAATTGTTTAGTTCGTTTGTATAGTTTTTACTTTAAGCAAGTTTCACCTGAGATTTCGAGTAGTCAGTGCATGTAGAATTCATATGATAAATGTGATACAATTTAATCTCAGTAAATTCTCTTTTCTTGGATTAAACTTGCTACAATTGTACTGCAGCCCTATATAAAATTGAGATTCAAGAACAGAAATGAAGTTTTGGGTTATAGTAGGCTTAGTCAAAAGCCTAATTTTTTTTTTTTTCATCAACTAAAATGGGCTCAGGTCAGGTGGTAAGAAGAATTAGATACTTTTGCAGTAATAACTAAAACCCATTAGAAGATGACAGTTTCATATGTTGGGGTTTTTTTTTAAAAAATAGCTGAAGGATGCTTTGGAAAAAACCACCCCATAATCAAAGATGAAAGAGCACCTCCCTGATGAGGTGGGACATTTCAGTCCTGCAGCTCAGGAAATTGCTCTTCCCTATAGATAAAAAGACTGAGGATCCAGTACTGTTCTCTTACCTACATTACAATTACCTACCTATTACAATTAAGGATAGCATTTGTGTCTATAAAAAGTCTCATTAAATCAAACAGCATTCATTTCAGTAGATAATAGTCTCATGAAAATCACTAGGACTGTGGCTGTAGTCTGAGTCCCGGGGGAATTGTGTGTGCTGGTGCCTTGCTTCCCTGTCTTGGAAGGTCTCTGAACCTTTCTGCTCAAGCCTAGAATGTAGAAGGAGCCTATTGAAAAACTTGTTTGCTGGATGCTGAACTGCTTTGATTTTCCTTCCCTTCTGAAGTATTGTGAGATACTGTGCACCACTGTCCTTGGGGTGCCTTTTAATCTCTCCCATAGCAGATATACTGTTCCATTTCTTTTTCATGTCATTATAAAGATTTGCATCCTCTAAAAAAATAATTACTGTGCATTTTCTTTAATGTTTTTTACTTAGAAAAAAACCCCCCTTCTTAGTAAGTGGCACATCTTGATGTAATTATTCAGAAATGTAGTTTAAATCTGACTCTTCCATTTTCTGTATCTTTTCCCAGTCTAATTAACATACACAATGAAAATATTTATCAGTGTGGTTGAAAGAACAAAGTGCAAATGTATGCTACCAAATCTAATGAAAGACATCTTGCTGCCTATGGAGGTTGGTTTGAATTTTCCATTCTGCCTTGTTATCCTTGAGAGAATCCTCTCAGACTGATTATGACAGTTGAAAATGCAGGAGCAGATAGCCTGAAGGGAAAAAAACCAACTCATTAGAAATGCAAATTCTTTATATTACTATGTAATTGCAGTGAGCTGCAAGCTTACTGGAGTAAACATAACAATAACTTGTTTTCACAAAATCCTGCACTGACTTCCAATTTAAGGAATCATTCACAAAGCATGAACCAATGTTTATCCAGCTATGCTGACAATGTATTAATTAATACAGTCAAGCAGCCATAATGACACTTGAGGGCATCATGCAAATCTTATATTTGAGTTATGCTTATAGTCAAATTAGGAATTACTCAAGGGACTTCACATTATTAACTTAGTCCTTTTCTGACTTTTAGCAGGAACCTTTACTTTCTCTCCTTTTTCTGGGGATAATTATTACAGGGCTTCCCTTTTAAAGTCACTCTGACTATACCTTTCACTGTAGAATGGTGCTCTTTGTTGTAGAAATATTACAAACCATTTTGTCAATCACCAAAGAGTCAGCAATTTGTGTGCTCATAAGAATAAAAGGAATAATTTTTTTTTTTTAAAAAGACTTGATTTCAGTCTTATGAATAGGAATTGTCTGTGATATCTCCCTTCCCCATAAATAGTATAACTGCATCAGCCATTGTGGTGATCAAGATCCTTTCACTTCAAAGTGTTTAAACCGTCTCATCAAATATGCACTAAGAATAGAACTGATGAACAGCCAGTCTCTCATTTCTCTGATTTTTTTTTTTTCTTTCTGTTTTCCTTTCAAGTTTTGGAATCTTTGGCCATGGGGATAATTAGCTCTTGGGCTGGTGTCTTTCCTCTGGCTGTCAGCTTGCACAAGTACCTTAAGATAATTTGGAAACTGAAAACTGATTTATGACTGAAAGAATAAATGCAGTCAAATAAGCAAATTTGCTTCCTATGACTTCTACCTTTTCAGAGCTTTCTTCTATGTAATGCCAGATATATCTGTGTTCATCATCTTTATCCCATTCCACTTTTAAAAAAAGAGTTATTTTAGTCATCAACCTAGGTGAAAGATCATTTATGGTCTTCAGAGAGCGTGAAGCAGCTGAGAATGAGAGAAGATAAAAACCCAAAAACATAGGATGCTCAAGAGCAGAAGGAAGGAAATAAAATATCCAGTCTAGAAGTAGCCCTCTGCACTGGGTTTGCTGCATTATGGTGCTAGTGGTGGCTGAAACTCCTGAAAAGTCCAATGGAAATTACATCAAGGAGGTAGAGCGGCTGTTGTCAGGTCATTAGAAAAACCTTCCCTTTCCTCTTTTTCCTTGATACTTTTCACTTACTAGCAATATGAGAATTTTTATAAGAGGCAAATATAAGAGGTGGGAAAAAGCGTCTACATTTTTTTTTTCCAATTTGCCACACAAAAAGGTTAAAACAAAAAAAGAGGTTGAGCAAGATGCAGTTAAAGCACCAAAGTTAATGTGCTTAGCTTTGGTGTCTGAGTGAAGAGGCTGAGCTCCCTGCACGCGATAAACAGGCATCTGATAGCAGTCTATAAAATCATTAGCAACATGCAAAGAATGGCTGGGGACTAGTTGTTGCTGTTTTTTCCAGCAAGAGTAACTGGAGGGCATTGGATGAAGGCAGGATGGGTGGAGATCAAAACAAACAATATGAGCAGAAGGATTAAGGGGTAGCAGGCCTGTGATCTCCTTGACAAGGAGCTCTGTGGGTGCCAGAAGTTCAAGCTGGTCCTAAGGCAAATTAGGCAAATTCATTTGATGTTTTTGCATGAAAGACTGTTTTATTAGTAAAACGATATTGTGATCTCTCTTAAAAGAGGCCCTAAGTGATTCTGTCTATATTTACCAGTCACCATGAAAGAAAAATATTACTTAGTGTTTTAGGAATTTCCACTCTGAGAATGCTCAGAAAGATGGCAACGTATTTGTAGCTTTGCAAACAGACTTTGTCTTTTGAAGTTTGATTCAATTTTGGAAGGAGATCCCCCTATACTGATGACAAATGAGATTGTAAGAATGTGAATAAAGAATAACTACTAGGAATAATAGTATGTGTAGTTTTTGGTAGTGTCCCTTTCACACTGCACAGACAAGTTCTTTCACTATACTTCAACAGATATACACTTATAGGTCAGTATCTACTTTTCTCTAACACCTGAGGTTTTTTTCTCCAAGGTGCCAGTGTACTTCTTTCATGTAAGCATTAGATCAAACCAAATGCAGAAAGCAAGCAGTGATTAATGTCTTTCCACTGTGTTCCTAATGTGGGAAAGCTCTCCATAAATAAAATACATTTGTTCCTTAGCTAGTACTAAAGCATTACATTTAGCTACATGCTCCATTTGCCTATTGCAAGATTTTAGGTTAATTTGGCATACAAAACTAACCTGCCCCTCCAGCTTCTTTAAACCCTCCAAAAGTCCCTCATAAAGCAAGTAAATGGAGTTTTGCATACAATGTGTAGTGAATAAGAGCTATTTTCCTCTTCACTTGCTTTCTTCTTTTTCAGTTGGTGAACGTTATGTTGGATGATTCAGGTTTGGGTGGTTTATCTTTATACAAAGATACGATTATCCTTTTAAAGTGAATATGTTTAAAATGAAACATACTATCAAATAGTTTTACAGATGAAAAGCCACCAATGGATTTCTAAATTCTGCAATTTTCTCATGTATAGGGCCATTGGATCAGATGAGTGCTAAGTTCTCCATAAAAAAAATAAAAAAGGAATAGGAATGTGGCAATTGTTAGACATGCATCACTACAAGTGGACTGTTTTTCTAGCCTTCAAAATACATAAGTTTGGGTATTTATAATAGGTTTATAATTTAAGATAATCTTTTCCATTGTAACATTGCAGATCACCTACTGGCTGACATGTTTTAGAAACAGAGTATTCCTGTCAACAGCACTCTTAGGTGTATGTGTGAGACTTACATGTATGCGAATTTACCGTGTCTGCACTACTGAGTTATATTTTCCCAAGCAAGCCTCACTAGGGAACAATCTGTGCTGTAAGCATCAATCTATAATGTGCATGAAGAAAACCTTTGTTATAATAGCTATAATTATATGTAGTTGGTGAATGCTGGCAGGGTTACTAAAGAGTTTCATCAGATATTTTAAAAACAAAATGTAAGTTCTTAGTAAAGTTTTGTTCTGAGCCCACTGTGGAGTCAGTTGGATTTCCTCCAGAAAAACGATTTGTACATTTCATAATTACGATTTGCTACGCTTTCTTTGCACCACAGAATACAGCTGCAGCGTGATAACTCTCTGACTCAAAGCCACTGAAATTTTCTGCCTGGATCATACCTTTAAAGTGAAAAATGTTAACCAAAACCACAGGCAGGTAAGGCAGTCTTGCTTAAATAATTTATTAGAGTGGTCAAAAGCTATATTTGTTAAAGCACATATTATTGGAAAGAAATGTTATCTGATAAAGGACACTAATGGAAATATGTCAATGCTTAAAGGGTAGAACAATTTTTAAGAGCATTTTAGAATATAGCTGGGATGAAAAGAAAACCTCTATTGGATTCTTTGCTTGATACAGATGGTGAAATCCAGAATAGTGATGCAAAAGAGGCAAGAAATGTCAGCAACAGTTTGTGCCCTATATCTGGAACAAAGCAAGAATATGCATGCAGAAGACAGATTTTGAAGGACTAGAATATTCAACATTTAGGCCAAAAAAAAAGGTGGTAGCGCTTACTGAAACAGATTTTTCTTAAACACAAAATCAGAGAATTTGTCAGAGGCTTAAAAGACAGATGAACATTTTTCACAGATGTCAAAAAAAAAAGGGGAAACTTGGTTTCTGAAGAACAGAAAACTCTAAGCAGGCTAGCCACAGGTTAAGCAGAGGCATAACAAAATTAAAAGCTAAACAGAGACTGTAAACAAATAAATTAAGATTAAAAATATGAGATATGTCCATCAACATGACTTCAGAAAAAGTACTTTTTCATGAACAAATCTGTTCTCCATTTCAAAGACATACAGGTTTGATTGACAAAACCAGCTATGTTGAGTAGTAACTCTTGTTTTAACAATTTGGGTTTGTTCATCTGCATGCACAGATGTTGGACATGTTGGGGTCAAATATATATGGTATTTGTGGAGGAGAAACTGGGATTAGAAAGTGAGCCCCTAAAACACCTCTAAACACCCCTAAGGAAGTCAAAGTTCGGGAATAGCCCTCCCCTACACCAGAACACAATTTACAACTTCTGGGGTTGGTTATAAATTCAAATGGCATATAAAACCCCCAGTATATCTTTTCCTTTTCACAGTAAGCTTCCTTTTTCTGGCAGCATTAATAAAATACCTATTTCATTAAACTGCTCAGGCACATGACTCCTAACAACTCTCAGTGGAGACGGAGCTGAAGTTTCCTGAGTGCTGCAGTATACTTGACATAGTAGCAATATCTGCTGAGTTATCGCCTATATAATTTTTGAATTGTGTTCCACAGCACTCAGCAATCTCTGTCATATGCTTTGTATCTATGTCACAGATATTGCTGAATTCAAGTGAGTAATAATTAGGTAAGTTTCTTTGAGAAATTCTTTTTTTGAAAAGCTCCAAAAGATTTGCACTGTAGCAAAGTTTCATTTTCTACTCCTGAGTCATTTTATATGAAAATTTACTGAACAACAGCAAGCACATGTAAGACATAGCTGAGGTCACAAAGAAAGGTAATATTGTAATGTCTTTTTCTGTGCTTATTGAAAATGTTTCTGACTTCCAAGGAGAGGCTTTCTCTTTTTTAATTGAACTTTACAAAAATATATTTAAAAATAATTTTAGCTACATGATAATGTCAAAAAATTGCTTGTGAAAACAATAAATAAAACCCAACAGATATCATGCATAATATTCACTGACCAGTTAGCTTCAAAGAGCAGAAATCAAAGATTTTCAAATAATCAGAAAATGAAAGTGGAAATCTATTTAGGCCACTCTTTCTCTGTGCATAAGTTCTTCAACTTTTGTGTTTTTGTTAGGTGGAAATGGTCTGTTACTTGAGAGATCTTTATCTTAAGCAGCCTTTATCTTTACCTATGTGTGCCAGCCTTCCCATGTCTTTGAATGCACAGCATTTTTCATCTGGGAAGTTGAAAACAACAGAGAATATTGAGCTTTTACTCTTACCCACCCCCTCTGCATACTCCCCAGCAGTAAAAGGCTCCTTATTTCTCTGCTCTACCACTATACTCGTCTGCCAGTCTTTACGACAAAGGACAAAATAACAATGTAAGTCTACAGTATATTTTAAATTCAGTAGAGCTTTTCCTTCATTGTGTGTATAATATCTGGTAGATTTCTTTGGAACTCATTTATACATCTCTGTAACTAGTGCTCTTTTAAAATTCCCTGCCAAAGTTGAAATATTCCAGAAGTTGGAATACTACCATAAGTGTTTGGAGTAATTCATGTATACAACATTCTTTGCTGAAGGAGAGGAGATTTAGAGGAAGATGCGGGGTCTAATTCTTGCTGATGTCAGAGTATCTGTGAAAGGAACAGCAAATCCCAGCACTTTGACCTTGGCAATGAGTTTACTTGGATTGGAGATTGTCATCCTGTTCTTCACACTAGAGCAAACTGAGATCAAGTACATTGCACATTGCAATGCAACATAGAGATAGCTGAGCCAGATTTAAAAATAGCAGAGAGAGTTCAAGTACAGCAGCATTCAGCTTGAGGTGTAGGCTGCATTAGAGCCTAAAGTTTCAAAGTGGTCCCTCCAAAGTCAGTGAAACTGTTCTCTCACTCACATAGTGGTTGGCATGTCATGACCATTCTGGCTGACTTGTTAAAGTATTGCTTTCTTCAATCTTTCTTAAAGTATTGATTCTTCAATCAAGAAGTCCAAGAGAGCAAGTCCAGTATACTTTTAGGATATGAGTGATGGCAAGAAGAAAAGGGAATTTCTTATCACTAATGTGTTCTTCAGGCCTGGACATTGAAGAGTCCAGCCCTCCCCAGCTCCAGGCAGTTGTGATGAGGTGTTGGAGCTGGCAGAATCCAGTGCAATGTGAACATGCACCTCTCTGCCTGGGGGAGGGATATAGGATGCTTCTGCTGTCTCTGCCAGTGGAGCTTCCCCCCTCATCCAGAAGAGCTGTCAGCACCCAAATCTAGTGAAGTGTGTGTGTGTTCTGTCCCTCTGCAGTGCTGATCCACCTGGTGGTGTCTTTATACTGTCAGTTATGTATTTTCTACAATACCTCAGTCTCCAGTTTAAAAATGTTTCTGAGCTGGTGTCAGTGCAGGTCCTGAGCTGAGAGGGCTTGTCTGTCACTGGGACACCCGGACAGGAACAGCTGTGCTGGGACATTCCAAATTCCTTGCCTCTTAAACACATCTTAGGTTTTCTGTGAACCTAAGATGATACAAGTAATTCAAAGGTGTTCACAAAGATGTTGTGTCTTTTATACTAAGCATAACAAAAACAAACAGTGTGGCTGTAATGCTGTATCACTATCTGTTCGTACTTTCTGTAACATATTGTGCTTATCA
>JAWWMP010000011.1:14215187-14260758 GCA_035047865.1 Dendrocincla tyrannina | reverse complement strand
GTGCTTATCGGCTCTTGTTGGGCTTGCGACAACAATGAGATTAATTAGTGCAATGGTGCTGTACCGAAGGAGCTGTGAATTATTTGGGTTGTGGAAAGTAGATGCTATTTGTGTGAGTACTGGGATTAGGAAGACTGTACCACAATGACTAATAGGAAACTAGGCCATGTAATTCTGGGCAAGACCCCTTTGACCAAATTAACAATTTAATCCCTGTTGCTAATCATGCAAACAGCCATCCAATTCCGTCCTGAAACAGGGTTACAGATCTGATACAGCTTTGATATTTCTGCGTCTCAGTGAATATTTGAAGTACCCTGTGAGGATGGAATGCCCCAAGTGTAAGTGGGAGCTCCAAAACAACTGAAAATTACTGGGGACATGCCTCAGGCTCCCAGGCCTTGTTTTTAAATGAAAAATATAGAATGAGACTCCCAGATATCCTTTTCTTTCATGTTCCATGCTTAGGGCCATAGCAACTAAAAAGCCTTGCTGCACTGAGACTTGAGATAAGCTAAGGGAATATTAAATAAGCCAGTATGCAGAGATCACTGGGAGTAGGTAGGAGTTTGAAAGCTCCAGTTTATAAAAGTAACTAGGAAATTGTGCTGGTAGCTAAAAGATCAAACATTCAACTTATCAAAGGTTACGTTTGAAGTTTTGGGAAACAAAATAAGGAAATTCCTTGTTCTATTTCAGTGACTTCTGTGGCATATTTTCTTTGGCCATTGCACTTTCCTTAATAACAGCTGATTTCTGTGGGGGTAACTTTAGCAGTGCTGCGTCATACAATATGATTCCACAGTGTGTTAAATTGATTTCTTGTCCTTACTTGAGGTTGATTAAATGTAAATTTCAAATTCTTGATCTAGTAGTTTTTGGCTCTGTGCCCTGGCTCTGCTTAGTGTGTTTCTTCTAAAACACACTTGAGCTAAAAGCACTGTCTTTCTTAGTGCTCTGTATTCATGTTGAGAAAAATATTTTTCTTGATGGAGCAAGACAGCAACTTTATTGAATATTTTTTTTCATTTGATATGTGACACCTAACAAGTCTGTGCCTCAAACCAGCTTGAACATTGTACTGCTAATCTAGAACACAGGCTTCAAAAGAGTTTTCAGGCACGAGTTGCAGCAGTATTAATGAAAATGAATTAATATGCTTCCTTATTTTGGCAATTGTGATTGAATATTTTTTTCCCATTTTGGAGAAGCATTAAAAACATGTCTAAGGAGAATTAGACCTTTATGTGGTTTCTTGTGAAAATCACATTTGTTTGAGAAAGAATAGATGATTTTCTTTGAAGTAGAATCAAAACCACTGAAAACCAGGGCTATTTCTACTAAGAAAAACACCAAAAATTTCCCTCTTTGTTTATAGGTCGGGTCTGAAGGAGACATGGAATACAGGGAACTTTCCTCTGGCCAGAACCCTCAGTTGTGCAGTAGTTAAACTCTGCTTGCCTGTCTGCACTGTGAATAGTCTGATTTCAGTGGGATTATTTATAGCGTATAAAGTTGAATCAAGAGTGAGCTTTACAGGATTGGGACTTTCAGAGTCAACTGCCAGATTTAAAATGCATTATTCCAAAGTGCAGTGGTGAGTTCTCCGTGTTATGCCACGTGGGCTTTATTGCACCAAACTAATCTCCTAGTTATAACTAATCTCTTCAAGCTTGATTCTGTTCATCCTCATTTCAGTAAGTGCAAAGTCATTGCCTGAATGAAATTTGAGGGTGCTTGGCTTTTTTATTCCTTCATCCTTAATTATTACATAACCTTTAATACAGGGTTTACAGAAGAGAGGTAGGTCCAGCGTATAAATTGGATTACTCCTCCTGGAACCTGTGGAGTTATAACTGTTTACAGTGACTAAGAATCTGGCCCATAAACTTCACTGTAAGGCTTTTTCTAATCCAGCAGTGTAATTAGACTGAAAGAGTTATTTTCAAGAGCTGTTACTACCTGAAAATGATTACTCACTGGGGCATTGTTACTATAATAGCAAAGTCACTTCTCAAGGATGCTGGAAATCCAAACACTCTGTGCTGTTTGCATTGCTCAATAGGACAGTTAATATATTTTCTCCCTTGTGACTTGTGTAGTAAAAACTCCAACAACATTGTACATGTTCTCCTAATCAAAAAATGAAACTGGTGTCCCTGACAATAGATAACTATACTCCTAGCAGGACACACACTCATGCCTTTTGAGAGAGAGCAGATTTTCAGTGTGCAGCGAGGACTGTACAAAAACATACAAACAGCAAAACAATTTATATTTGTAGATAACAAGAGACATCACTTATACTGAGTAAGCTAGAGAAATCTGAGTGTATATATTTTAATACACTTCATCAGTAGTACATTAAGGAGCAGATCCAAAGCCTTATGGAAATGGAAAGAGGCTGCCTACTTCAGCAGGGCCTTGATTGATCCTGTTATCCTTGAGGTGTTCAGGCTCCTGGGGGAAAGGAACCATCACACACATAGTATTCAGTCATACACAAAATCCCAGGGCCAGCTGTGCTGCCCCCGTGGGGCAGTGCTGCTTGTGTAATCAAATCAATGAAGACTTAAAATCGGCTTCAGATAACTGCTGCCATCCTGGCAATGGCAGGATGGTTTGTGACACGTAGACAAAGCCCATAAGAGAAATGAGGCACTGACACATCAGAAAGTGCCATGAGAGGCACCATGGATTTGATGGGTGAAACACCTGCAGCCACATGGTCTGTTGCTAAGCCTTGTATGACAAAAGGGAGGAGATCAAGAAGAGTGGGCAGAGTCTCTCCATGTCCCGTATTTGTGGAAGCAGTGAGCATCCCCTTTTCCTGCCTTGGCAGGCCTGGTCGCAATCTGCTGGGCACTGCTTGGTGCTGCTTGCGTTGGCCAGTGGCAGTGTTGGCATTGAGAGCAGTGGAGCTGTCTCCTCTTCTCTCCATCTGGCTCCATCATGCTGCTGGCTTAAGGACAAGGGCAGTCCCTGAACTTTGGATGTCTCCTTTTACAGGCCTTACGAGAGTGTGGGAACAAAGTCCTCTCCAAGGTGTTCCGTATTGCTGCATCTCTCCTTGGCAAGAAATCAGGTATTTCTAGGATCTTTGGCCTTCTAGCTCCTTTCTTTCTAAAAATCCTACTAAGATTTTGATATTGTTGATAAAGATAAGAAAGTGTTTTCTCATGATAGGTCATGTCTGTCCCTGCCACAAGACAGAATCCCTGTCAGCTCTTGTGTACCTGTGGTTATCCGATCTAGGCAGAGGGCGTGGGGAAGGACAAGCCCTGCATCCCATCCCCTCCTCTGCTGGGGCCTGTGCAGTCACCCCTCACCCCGCAGAGAACAGGGTGCTCAGAGAGGGAGCAGAGACACCTGGGTGGCAGGGCAGCAGCTGGGGGAACATTGCAGCAGCCAGGTCTGTGGGGTTCTGTACCGATAGGACTGTTGTTGCAACACGTCTCATTGAACATGCACAAAATGTTTTATGCCTGTACTTAAAATAGTAGCTCGAGTACCAAGACATCTGTTTTACATCTGTTACTTGTGCATATGAATGCAAACGCTGGTCTTGAAAGGTAACTTTTACTAATGTGCTCACCATTTCAGAATTCTCTGGCTTGATGTATCATCAGGGTGATACATCCAGTGCCAGCAGCACACCACGTTTCAAAGCAAATTATAATATGTTGCTGGTGTGAAGTTTAAGATGTGCTTTGTTAAAATCCAGCTTTTATCTGAGAGAAAGGATTTTCTCTCTAACATGAGAGACTATTTACACTGCAGAAAAATAATTCCGCCTCTGAAAGCTATCTGGCCAAATTAATACTGTCAGTTTCTAGGAAGCTGCATCAGGAAATGTTGGGTTATTTCATGTTTTTCCATGCTTGGCTTTAATACCATTTAGTCCCATTTTATGTATTTATGTTATTGTAATGTTTATAAATTGACCACTGAGGGCTAATCTGGTGCATAATGTATAAAGTGAAAATACTTTCATGTTATCCATTTTTATCCTAATTTGAATTCTAAAATAGCTGTTGAGGTGGCTAAATGGTGGCTTGTTATTATTCCTGCATTTGCTAAGTAAAATGTGAAACTTTCTGTTTAAAATTTACCCTAATCTCCTAATGCAACTGTTGGCAATATTTCTAATCACAGATTAAGTCTTCTAAGAACCACAAATAAGCAAATACCTAAGACACATATTATCTCTTTAAGTACAGAAAAGGTATGGTACTTAGATGAATGATAGGAGCAGGATTATTTTATGCAACAAAATAATCAAAGAAAAGTTTCTGGTAAAGTATCAGTTAACAGAAATTTGTGCTGAGCTAAAAAAAATAATGCTGCAATTTTGTAAAGACTACAGAGTACCACTTTTAAATGTGAATTAATGCAGTACTGCCTGCCTTAGCTAAAATTGGAGAGAAAAATTATTATATCAGGATGTCGGAGTGGTGAGAAGATGAAATATTGTGTTCATTGTTGGACTATAAAAGAGAAACTTGGCAGTTATTTGACTGACTGGATGGTAAGATGTTATCATTAGATATAATGATTGTACTTTCAGTGGACACATAAATAGTTACTAATGCCAAAAAGACATGAAAACATGATTTCAAAATCCTGAGGAACCTTATGCTACATGTTTATTTAGGAGAATTGGAATACTATCCAAGGTAGAGACCTCTGACATTATTAATGTTATTAAGTCAATCTTCCTGTCAGGAAGGTCTTCAAACCTAATTTAGAAGGGCCCCTGTGGTTTGCTAGCGCTGTGCCCGCTGTATAGCTCTGCCAGGGTGGGCACTTATTAGTGGCAGAGTTATCTTCTACTCCTTTAGCAAGGGCTGCAGGATCCAACAGCAGTCTGAGGCTTCATTTTCCTTCTTTCTACTTAGCCTGATGTTCACAAATTAAGAACAGATATTTTGTATCAAATATTTAAAAGCTATGGTTTTTATGACTTATATGTTAATGAGAAAAGGGAGGGAGGAGACAGATTTTGTAACTTCTAATAAGACTTCCTAAGCATCTGTATGATTCAGTAGATCAGTCATGTTCTCAGCACTTCTTGTTTGTGTTACTTTCCTCAGCCAACACTGAAGGTGGTTATTTTGATGAGGAAGTAAAATAAATGGGCTGAATTTAAACTGAGAGAAAGCCTGTTATAGATCCTCTGTGAGTGGCCTTTGAGGTGATCTGTAACGCTGCAGGGAGCTCACAAACCTTTAGTCCTCAGGCAGCTGCTCCAGAGCCTGGTAAAGAGCTGAGACCATCCATATGGGTGCACACAACGTGTCTGCTGCCTTCCTTTGTCTCCTCCTGTTGCTGTAGTTACAGGCAGTTGGTTGTGTGTGACGGACCTCCTGTGTGATCTCAGTAGCTGCTCTGTTACCTCTTTTTTTTTTTTAGTGTGGCGTAGTAATCCTTTCCACAAACATCAACAACCTGATACTCCTTTTCAAAGTCATGACAATCTGACAGTCTGAGAGAACCTGGTTGGCAGTTTCCTGGTTTGGAACAGACTCCTGACTGCTTTCTGATTTTAACTACACCATAGGGAAGACCTTGCAGCTTGACATGACCATCATACTATAATAACATATTTCATTAAATCATTGTTACCTGCTTCTGTTACGCTTTATTTTTTAAAGAGGGGTGACAAAAAGAAATGTTCCCCCCCCCCCCCCCCAACATAAAAAATCCCCCATTGTATGATGAGATTTTTGGGCTTGTGCAAGATTTAACAAGAACACTTAAATACCCTTGACCCTCTAGCAGAAGGAATAAAAGTAATTTCTGTGCAGTTGGTATTTATGTTCTTAACAGTATTCAGCTTCATAAGCTGTAAGAGAAACTTCTTTTGGTAGGTCTTTCATCTCTATAAACAGCTTACTGCAGCCATCACAGTTAATTTGATTAGTGGCACTCAGACATGAGCCCAGTGAAACAGCAGCTTAAGAGCACTTTTGCAACCAGCGACTATATTGGGAATTCTAATCTTTGTCAGAGCTGCACAGGAGGACAGCTACTTCTCTCACTTTTCTGAATATTTTAAAACTATTTTGAACACTTAGGTATTTCAGGGAATGACATATAAAGGGTGAGAAAGATTATCACCTGACAAAGCTTTCTTGAGTTAGGTCACTGCAGGCTGTTTCATTTAACAGTTGTTCCTTTTCCTATGTGCTTAAAAATCAAGCTTTCCTTCTCCACTCTTGCCTTAGATAGGGCAGTGTTTTTGGTGTCTGAACACAGAGGTTGCATGACTGTGGTGTCAGAGAAGGAAGGATTAACACCTTTCTCAAATGTCCTAGGAAGGAAGGAAGGTCAGGATCCATGTTTTTGTAGCAGTTGGGTTCTGCATATGTCCCAGGATTGTGCTGTGTGACTCCCTTTAAGTGCCTTCCCAAGGCTGTCAATGCCCACTGTAGTTAACATGCCCTGTTTCCTATTTCTTAAGTTGGATACCTGGTATATTTGCTTGCAGAATTGATGAAATGCCCAGATTGTCTGGGTCCTGCAGATTTTGAAATGGAAATTATGAAATGCAAACTATTATGGCAGAAAAGGAAGGGAGAAAAGCTGCAGGCTTTGACAGCTCATTGGGGGAGTCTTTTGGTATACAACGATTGGAGCAATCAGTTGCCAGGTTTGACATGCAGGTGGCAAAGACAATTGTTGTACCTGGGAAAGGATATTCTTCCTCTCTCTCCTCTGGTGGGGAAGTACAGATCATACATTCATTAAAAAGGCTGCACCTGTTCATATCTTGATACTGTAAACCTGAGCGGAATTAACTCTTATCTTAATATCTCTACTTATATAAAATAGTGTAAGGTTTTGATAATCACTGGTTTCGTGTGGCTGCCAAAATGATCAATAGAGAAACAGTTGAAGTGAAGGTATTTAAGCACTGCCATTTCATTTTACAGTCAACACCTGCTGAGATAAATTTAAGATCCTAGCGTTAGTTGCTTTCTAAAAAGAAAATTAAATAGAAATTTAACTTCTGTAAGTCATTGACCTGGCAAATTTTAGGAAACAGAAAACTGTGCAGGAGTTTGTGACACAATAATTATGTCTCTCCTATAAGATTTGAAGTTTGGATGCCACAGGAGCTTTTGGCCCACACAGCTTTAGTAAGTGCTAATATGTCTTCCAGGAACCATGTGTCTCTGGGAGTGGATACATGCTGTGGCATCGTAGATGGTACTGTATCTCACCAGTAATTTTAATCTTCAAGTTTTCTACTGGTTTTTAGTTTTTGTTTGTTTTTTTTTTCTTGTTTGTGGTTTGATTTTTTTTTCCTGGTTGTTTGTTTGTTTACAATGTGTCTTTTCTCTGAATGCTTAGAACTGACTTAAAAAGTTACGCACTTGATTGCAGACATATCAGTACTTTTCTCACTGTCATATGAAGACAAACGTACTACTCTACTTCAAATGTAATATTAACCAAACTAGTTAACACACTCAAAAATTATGGCAAACTTTCCTCTGATACTGTGAAAACATTTGGTTGTGTAAAATGGGTGTTTGAGTCTTGCTTTCACTGGTGTTGTAGAGTAAGCCATGGCTGCCAGCAGAAAAAGAAATGCAGTGCTCGCCAGCTGGTTTCTCCCTCTCAAAAATTATTTGGATCAAGGTACTTTATCTAAATATATCCAGGGTGCATATGAAATGTGTTTTGGATACATTCAGCTATTTATTTTACATAAACAGCAGCTTTGAAAATTCCAGCTGTTTCACATGCAATGTGCCAGCAGCAGTCAGGTGACAGAATGTCTGCAAAACTGAACAGAGTTTCTTTAAACAAACTATTCAAACTCTCAGATCAGCTATGTCTTATCATCTGTCTCACAGCCCATCAACAATCCTAGCCCTCCCTAGGAAAACATGGGGAAAGCAGGAGTGTCTGGAAGGAAGATGAATAGAGATCTGATAAACAAAGGTGGAAGGAGGCTTTCACAACTGGCCATGCCTTTTGGAGGAGTGCCCTGTTCTCTTGGAACATATGTGGATTTACATTGGTATATTGTACTGTAGTGAAACAAATTGTTCAGCCCTAGAAGCAATTTGCAGGGAAACAAAGACTATTGTATTACATTGGCCAATAATGGCTACTGTATATTGTTTGGTTTCTGCTGTTGAGCTCAGTTTCAGGGGCCTGAACAAATGACAGGAAAATAATGTAAAATTGCATGGCTGGAAGGGCTGCTTAATAGGATACAGAGCCTCTTATCTCTAAGTAGTCTGTGTGGGTTTAATAGGGCCCAAATCTTTCCACAAACATTTATGCAGAAACCAGAGCAGTGTCCTGAGTTTTTTTAAGGGCTCCATTCTCCAGGCCCACTGGTGTCAGTGGAAGTGTGACTGTCTCAGCTTCTTATAAATGACCTGGTGTGCTCTGAAAAAACTAATATAGATCACACAGTTTTTAACTCTTACAGAGCTAAATACATTATACATTTTAGCTCTCAAATTCACAAGACTGCACTTAGTATAAAAAAGATTCTTTTGTTCGAGCAATTGTCTTTTTCTAAATTGCTTCACACTGTTGACAAAAGTAGTTGGTTCTGTTTCTTGGGAGAAGGAAAATGTAGACATTTAAAGGTGTTTCTTGCGCCACACATGTCATTTGTTGTTTGTGTATTATAGTGATACCACTAGATGCAAAACGTTGGAATCCCAAAAATGAAGTGTCAAAGACTCCCAAGAGATTTCAAGTTGCTTTGGATATGTGTTTATAGAGCACTTACATCCTTTTAGAAATCCCACAACTATTTTTCCTTGGTGCTCATCATCTGGTTATGGTAAGGAACTAAGAGACCATGACCTTGTATTCTTGCAGGCACAGACTGCCTCAGAGGAGAAGTTAAAGTTTAGAAGACTGTAAGATCTGGTGTGCCTTTCTGCTAATGCCAGGGATCCCTGGGGTCTGTGTTAAATTACAAAGTACAGCCTGGCCAATGTCTGCACTTTGCTTACCAGAAGAAGAGAAGTTGTCCTTCCAGAACTCACAGTCTAAGTCTCTTCACAGGCACTGACTAACCACAAAAAATTAAAGACTAAAAGGAAATTAAATGTTTACCATGCACAGTGTTAACAAGCTTAACTAAACACTGCTGCTACTGAGGAGAGATCCCATCAGACACCAGTTTTTCACAACTTCAAATGCTCTTTCATCAGAATACTGAAAAATGGCTGTACTGAAATATATCTGTCTCTACTTACATAATCTATCCACCTATCGTAATTATGTTTTGTTGTAAAATTCAGGTTCAGCAGGCTCAGCATACAACAACATCCTGCTTGCAATTAAATTTTGCTTCTTTTAAAAGTTAGAAGTAGAGAGAAAGAAGAACATACTGAAAAGGAAGACATTTCAAGGATTTTTTTGGGGAGAGTTTGAAGGATTTCATGGTTATTCTGTAAATGCTGCAGAGGAAACTGATCCCCTTTGTTAAGCTGCCTCAGAAAGTGCATTTCTTCAGAAAACTTTTTATACTTTGAAACTAAGTTTTAAGATGGCACAAGCCAGCAAATTCAGGCAGCACATCTAAGAAAGCAATTTTTTCTCATCACAGAAAACCTGAAGCTAATACAAGTAGAAAAGGGCGCTCCTTCCTTCGCATTTATACCGTGTAAAAAAACTGTTGTACCAAACAGACAAAAAACCTGACATCAACCTCTTGATCTCCGTCTTGCAAGCTGACAATGGTACCCATTCATTACTGCACCCAGTATAGCATCTCTTTCTACTCTGTTCAATGGGAACTATTCTCTGGTTGCAGTGTACTTCAATGAATATTTTTAAAAAGCACCTGCTTCAATATTTTGCTGCTTTCTATTCAAGCATAAGGCTCCTTGAAAGTTGTCTACATACACATTTATACATATGTACCATCGACATGTAAATCTATGCAATATACACACAAATAGGGTCTGTCCTCTGTGCTGCATTCATTCTCTGTTCACTTCCTATTTATGAAGGATGACAATTGTGCATATCGTAGTGGCAAAGATATGAGATCTTTCATCCTGCAGAGCCATTTCTGTGTATGTCACTCCCATTACAGGCAGAGTTTGGAAACTGCTAGAAGTTTAAAGGGCAAATACTCATTTCTTGAGGAGAAGATTTTACTTTTGATTTTCCCATCTTTATGATATTTGGTTTTTGTTCTTTCTCTGTCTTTTAGAAAGTATCTCTGTCCTATTTGTGTTCTGTAGTTCCTAAATCATTGTGCTTATCCCCATCTCCAGTCATAAATCACTGTGGTGTCTGATTTAGCAAGGGCTGCGGGGTTGTTTAAGAGTAAGCTATTTCCATACTCTTACTGGTTCACTCTTGGAATATGGATATTTAATAAGTTTAAAGAACCTGTAGGAGTCCTTCCATGTATGGAGAAAGTTTAACAGGATGACGTTAGGGAAGCACATGTCATCACATGCTGATCCACAGCATTTTCCTCAATGAAAAAGGGAAGAATTTAACTTTGAATCTCAGAATGGCCCCCACAGAACACTGTGGAGAAGACAATCATACCGCAGGCAGGCTACTCTAGCCTGTCCCCTGCAGCAGCACCCTGGTGTGTGACAGCACAGTGATGAAAAAGCTACAGAACTGACGGTAAACAGGCTTTGTCTTCTGCAAAGTTCTGCCAACTCAACTCTGCACATAAGTTGTCTGGCAGAACCCAGCACATCCTTGGAGGCATAAGAGCATTAGCTGATTCTGATGGTAATCTGAGGAGTGCCCTTTTTAACTTACCTGTTCAGTAGCCATAGTTAAAGAAGAGTCAAGCCCAAATAAACCTATAATGCAGTGTTGAATTGCTTTTAGTGAAAGCTGAAACAATATCCACCTGTTGTAGAGCACACCTGAACATTGTGAGGTATTATCTGTTCCATTTAAAGGGATAATGCCCTGATGGAGGGAGTGCATTAATCATGCATACATCAGCACTGGAATGTGGTTAGTAACAGGTTAGTTCTTGTTCCTAGCAGATGTTCCGTATTATAGCAGGGAGGTTTGGGAGGGGAAGTTGCAGTTAACAAAGCACTTTCCTGTGGTTGCAATTGTTCTGTTCTTTTTTCCTCCCCTATTCTTCCAAGTGTACTAGTCAATGGGTATTATAGTCATGCAGAAGCACAGCATAACTCATGCAATTCTGAGAGACTTTTAATTTCAGAAACTGAGTAGTACAGAGCAGTAGATGGCATTTATTGAGAGCTGTTCTTGCAGCTGTGGGTGAAAGCTCTTTCTGTGTCAGAGACCACTTGTACCAAAATGAAATGCCTGTGAGGTGGCCTACGTGAAGGTGCATTGCACAAAACCGAGCTCTGAGCTTTCTCATTTTCTCTTTTTTTCCACTTAACCCTAGAAACAAGTAGGAATAAGAGTATTTGAAGCAATATTTTATGCACAGGCTGGATTTCCCATCAAAGTCAATAAGTAACTTCTCACAGCTGGCCAGGAGAGCTTCTGTCACCAACTCGTTTCCTCTGTAATGACCCTTTTCTCGCTGCAGTTGTGCTTGTTTTTATACCCAGATACCACAGTAATTTTTATTGTTAATTTTGTGTACAGTGAGCAGAGAAGTTTTTGTTTACATAGCATGAGGCTTAGCAGCCACTGTTGTGTTTATCATCCATGACATTCATTTCACATCTCATCTGTTATATGAGTGAAATGTGAAAGTAATCATGTCTTTCTAGCACATCACGGATAAAATGACTTAGAACCAACAGGAATGGCTGGGGTTATTTTTAGTCTTCTGTCCTAGTGTATTTTACCAGCCAAAGACTGGAACCTCTTTCCTCTTCTCACAGGTTTATAGCAGAACGGCTGCAGCTCACAAACCCTTTGCTGAGTATTAAGATCCTGATCTCAATGGCAGGGTTGGATTATTGTAATCATTTCAGTACAGCACCCCCAGGCAGATTCTGTTGCTCAAGCATACTCAGTAAAATTTTGGAAGGTCTAGATGACATCAATATCACTGCTTGACATACTTTCCAGTCACCGTGAACAACAAAACAGAGGTTAGAACCTGTTTTCTAGTGGCAAATAGATTTTATTGGAAAGAAAGTATTTTCTTTTATTTTGCACTGGAAAAGGCAAATATTTGAAAGGAAGGGAAAAAAACAAGCCTGTGCTGTCCCCTATAGAGTAGAGCATCAAATTACAGTCAACTGGCTTTTTAAAGGTTCAGAAGATAAATTAATTCATAGTACAAAAACTCATAAGAGAGTCACTGTCTTGTCAGTGGAGAGAATAAGATAAGAAAGGTGAAGAAAGGCCGAAAAATTATTTGAGTTGGGCTTTGTAACGAGACAAAGACCCAGGGTCTGGGGGGTCTGATTGTTGGTAGGGCTGGTTGATTTTTTTTTGGTTAGGATGGGGGTTTATATCTTCTTGAGAGCAAAATGGGTTTTAATTCTGAAATGGCTTCAATTGTGAACACAGTCATTATAACTCACTTGATTAGAACTCTAAAAATGATTAGTTCCTTAAGGCAATGCTTTGATGAAGTTTAGAATGTAGTTTGAAAAGTCTGTAAGAAATTTCGTGTTTTACTTTATAGTCTTCAGATTACGTATCTGGTGCAAGTGTCATAATGAATATTAGGAGAACCAATTTGGTTGCATATCTAAATACAGTTAAACCAGAGATCTCCAGGCTTGCCTTTATGACTTTATATATCTATTATACATCAAAGGGACATGAGTTGTGCTCTGTACCAAGAAAATTCACAATTACAGGAAAAAGAATTAACACACATGTACTCAGTAAAACCACAGTGCAACTCATTAGAAATTAATTAAGCATCTCACTGCAAAATCCTTATAAAGACTAAACTCCCACTGGTCTGAATTCACTGCTAGTCTAGAAGAGTCTAGCTTCATGAAAACTAAATTTGTCTCAAGATTTAAATGCTGGAAAACAGTTGGAGTTTCTCATGAGCAAGGATTAAAGAACACTGCATGAGGCTTGGGCAGGACAGATTTGCACTAGACTTGAGCAGGACACATTTCTTCCCTCATTTTGATTGCTAATCCCTGGTGTTTTTCCTTTCAAATTTGAAGAACCAATAACCAAATTTTTCCTTAAATATGACAAAATAGGATGCAAAAGTCATTGTGTTAATAAGGACTTGGATTAATCCAGGTCAATGTCTTTATTTAGAGACAATTTAGGCCATTACCCTAAATTCATTAAAAAGAAAAAATAGCTCTTTTCAGATCTAGGTAACCCAACCGATGACTTGCAGGGAACATCAGCACAATGAACAAGGTCCAAACTTTGTCCATCCCTGGAACTTCATTAGCAATAGTCAAATTGGACTGATGAAAACACATGAGCAGCTTGATTCCTGTCTATGTTACACTTGTCTTTCTAAAATATCTGTACTAAGATGTGAAGATATCTGTTATCTGCATGCAATTCATCCGAGACTCACCAGGGTTGTTTTGATAGCAATTTATTAAATGAAAGATTGTCCTGAAGCACATATTGGGGAAGAAAAAAAAAAAAGGAAAGGCAGAGGGAGCTTTATGGAGTATGTATGACCTTCACAAATTGTTTCAGACATTCAAACTTGTACCAGTGCAGCTGCTTGAATTGGAGACTTAGTTTCTCCAGTTGTCTTTAACAGTAGATCCAAACTATATTTTTGTGCAGGATTGTAATTTTTAAAGGGAAGTTAGTGAGGAGTGAAGTATGCTGACAGAAACATCACCAGGAGCCTGTTGTCTTCAGCTGGTTTGAAATCTGGTATCCCACATGTACACAGACAATACCTTCCTCTTTCTAGCTGGTATGTTCAACTTAAGCTTGAAGGAGACACTTTATTATAATTTTCCTTCCTACCTCTCCCTGAAGATAAGAAGTGATGCAAGAGAAGCTGTTTAAACAAGGAAATCCTACTAGTTAACTTTACTGATGAAACCAAGCAGTCTTCATGTCCCATTGCTTGTTCCATGCAACACATTTGCTTAAGCTTTATAGGCATCTGATGATCTGACAAAAGCAATAAGTCTATCTGGAATCCTGGGCAAATGGTCTTATGGATGTTCAGGTAGCACAGCTGACCTTTATTCCCCTATTGGTGCTCAGGTGTGTTAAATCACAGTCAGATCTGATGCACTGACCTTATTGCACCTGCACTGCAAGACACACAGGATCACGGGAGAGAGGGATGCGTGGAGTCCCATGTCCCATCATGTGACTCTTCCATTTGCTAAGAGTCTGAGCAAATAATTACTTTTTCTTATTAAAAAACATAGTTTGAATACGTATTTGTTCTTGTCATTTCAGAGGGTTATCTTCAGTGACAGGATATTATATGGCCATGGGAAAGCAGAAAAATTGTTCTGTGATAGTTTTTTTATCTACAATTCTATGTACTCAGAGCAGGAAGTCTTTATAAAAGAATACTATTTCATTGCTTTCAAGATAGTTCTTTTTTTTATGCTGTTGCTGGAGAGAGAGAAATCCATGTGTGATCCACCTTTCTACGGCTGTCTTACACAGGACAGTACAAACAATTTTATATATTAATTATTGCATTTGGCTAACTGATATCCAGAGACCTAAATAGGTCATGAAGCTAGATACCACAATGATACACTGTACTTCCAGTTATGCCATTCAAAGTCCTTTAGAAATCAATGAAGTTAAACATGGGTGTGACTGATGGCAGGATATTGCTATAAACTCTGCATTAAATAGGGGAATAATCTGAATGTATCTAATTGGTGTGGCTGCTGAAAGCAGAGATGGAGTTTAGCTGCTTCTATGGAGCACAAAAAACATTTTAAAATGATTTTAAATTCATCTCTCAACAAGAAAAATACAGGAGGAAAGCCAGGTTTTTTTCTTGAAAAATAGAGCAACAGGTGTTATAAGCAAACTTTGGTTCACATTTGCAGAGAACTGATGTTTCAGGCCCAAGCAAATACGTAAATAAATACATGTTTACTTTAAGATATTGTAAAATATTTAACTCTAAAATAGTGACCTGTCAGGAGAAAGCTGGCCTATTCTAAAACCATAATAATGCTCTTGAGTGCTGGGTACAAAATATTCCTTGCCTAAGAGGTGCTGTAGATTCCAAAGCAAAGCATGGAAAATAAACCGTAATACAGCTGCAATGAAAGGACTTTTTTTCCCCTCAGTTTTAATGTATGCTAAGGTATAGAGCTCTCTTAGTGTTTTCAAAATAAGCCTTGCATGATTACTGTCCTGAAGAAGCATTCAGCAAAATAAATTTGCAATCCACCATGTCACTCTGGATATTTTTTTTTTTTGTGAATATCAATAAGGTATTTATAGCTCACTGAATAAATTTATCATTTAAATTAGAAATGGAAGTACACATAAACTGGGAAACAAGTGAGTCTTAGAGTTTCATAGTTCAATGTTTTGACATGACCACATGCAATATTCAGAGAAGCACTGCAAGGAGGGCAGCTCAGGCATCTTCTAAGGTGAGTCACATCTTGAATTTTCACCTTGTTGCAACCAAAAAACAATTTCATTAAATAGACGGCAGCTTTCATGTCTTTGGAGTCCTAATGCCACCTAATAGATTTGAATAACTAAATTTAATGTCAGCACTGTGGATTTCTGTGTGTTATTTTCAGATTCTTAAAACTGAGTAGTAATTTCAGACTTTGATACAGTAAGAGATGGGAATCCTCACCTCTTATGAAGGTAGGTAGAAGAGGAGAAGGAAATATAAGTAGGATACTAAGTTCTGGATTTAAAATCACTAATGCAAAGGGAATGAAGAGAAAAATCTATTTTGATCTTATTATGGCTTGACAAGACTTTGCATCATTGAAATATAAAATGGACTAATTGCATTAAAGCAATTACATTTGGGTTTTTTCAGTTTGCTGTAAAACTAATTATAAAACAGCTTTTAATGAAATATTCTGTGGCAAAGCCAATGTATTTTATATTGCTGTTGCAAAATGAATAATCTCTTGTGCTGTAGTTTTGAATTCTTAATCACATTCCACATTTAGACTCTAGGAAAGAAATGAAGATGTTATATATAACTGCCTCTTTGACAGGGTTTTCCTTGTGAATAGCCCAGGGATGCGCTGAAATAGTTTCTTTAATGCAGCCTGGGTGATAATACAGAAGCTTTTTCTCAACAGCGGGGTCAGTTTAATTGTGATGTTACTAAGCATCTGTCTGTGTCACGCTCTAAACTCCGAGTCTGAGATATTTCCCAACGCTCCATTGAAACTTATCCTTGATTTTGTTCATCCCTAGTAAGTCTCCAAATTCACTTATATTTTTAAAGAAAGTCACCAGTTCTCAGGATAAGCTGCAGCCTAAAAGATTCTTAAAATAATCTCAGACCAATTTTCTACTGACCAAACCAGAGAGGTATAAAAGAACTAAAACATATTGCCAATTTCAGCTTCACCTTCTTAGCCTAAGACTTTAAAAAGTTATGTTGATTTAATTGCTCTAACTCCACAGCTTTAATGAGAGTGGTATACATAAAATCCTCCACCACACTTTGTAGATTAGTCAGAGGATTTAAAGGAAAAAAGAAAAAGAAAAGAACTGTACATATTTGTGAAATCTGGGATTTTTCCTCTCTCAGGTTAAGCTGAATGGAAGTAGTTGTCAGAGTATCCAGTCAGAGACTTTGTAGGGCATCTAATATTCAGAAAACATTAAGCAGAAGCAGAAACTCTTTCAGAACATTTGGTGGTTAGTTTTGTTTTTGGTTTTTTTTTCCCAGTGTCTTAAAAAAGGTTTATGAAGTCATTTGCATATTTGCCATGATTGGGCTTGCTCCTGTGCAATTCCAAAGGTAATCCAGGCCTGGAGGACTTGCATAGCAGATTGTTTGGGCCAGAATGTTATGTGATGACATGCCATTGCCAACCCTGATGATAAGTTCATTTGGCAAGCAGTCTCACTGATTTCAGTGGAATGAGATGTTACTCCAAGTGAGTCACATTGTGTGAATCTAGAGGAAAAATATCCTGTAAGGGAGCTGTTTTGCTCAAATATCTTATTTTGACTGATAATCCTTGAAGTCTGTCAGTGTCTTGAAAACAATGAAGCCTGTTGCTTCAGATCAGCCATATTTGCCAGCATTGACTCGTTATCTTTGTAGTGACATACACAAAAGTGGTATTTCTTCTACCACTGTGACATTTTATTGCATAACAGCTCAAAGGGGAATATCTCCAAGAACATTTTATCTGTGCATGAAAAAATAGAAGGAGGACAGCTGTGTGCAGAGATGGTCCATCAGGGAGCCGTGTCCTGCGAGTCTGCCTGCGTCACCTCCCGTAGGCTCCAAGCACGGAGTGTAAGCCAAACCAATCCTTCCAACACCCAGCTGAGAAATTCCTCTCCCAGCCACACAGGTACAGCAACTGCCTTCTGCTTTTGTTGGTTTAAAGTTTCTGCCGAAGTGCCTGTGAGTGGCCACCCAGAGGTCTAACAAGCCTTACGGATGCACTAAGTGCCAGGCTCCTTCAGCCATGGTGCACCTGTCATGCTCACGCTGTCGGGGTCAAACTGCTTAGCAGGCTTGGGACAAAGCAGGATTTTTTGTCAGTTAAACTCATGCATTTGCCTCAATGGCTTCAATCTTTGATCCTCTTGATATTGTAGTTTGTCTAGAAACAATCAATGGACAAATATATGAGGAAATCTAAAGCTGAAACCTTAAGCAAAGTGAGTAACAGGTAGATAAATGATCTTATAGTGCCCTCTGACCTGAAGATCTGTGAAATATTTTACGTGGAGATGTGCAATAAGCAGAAGAAGGTGTATATAAAGGTTGTCAGAGGCAGAGCTCCTCTCCAGGGGAGGAGGAGAGGTGGATGGTGTCTGACAGCCAGCAGGTGAAGGCCAGGAGGAGGAGGGGAGCAAGAACTGCAGCATGGGGGACCAGCAAAGCCTGCGGGGGTGAGGGGAGGACTGGTGAGAGTTGGAGGGTGAGCACTGAGGCTGTCACATGAGAGAGATGGAAGAAAACAGAACGTCAGGAAAAGTAAAACAGAACAACAGAAAGTGAGGATAGTGAAACTAAAAATTAGTGCTGAAAGAACAAAGATGACTGAGAAATGAAAGGGCAGTTGTTAAAAGCTATAGTTGGTGTGGAATAGGACAGAGGGGAGACACCTACAAGATCATTAATACAAACTCAGAGCAGGTAACTGAGCAGGGTGGCTGTGCAATTGAGGTGACTGAGGAGCTCAATGCAAACATGGCTGTGCTGCAGTGCAGGGTCTTCGGGCAGGAGTTGCCTGGTTTTGCTTTTCTCCCTGAAACCTCTTTTGTGGGATCCACTGCTTTTCAACTCACAAAGAACTCAAAATGAAATTGCTGCTTACTAAATGCGGAAACACATTGGCTCATGGTGCAATATAACAAATGCTTAATTTTTTAAACACATGACGAGTATTTGTTACCCAGGCCTATATGTGCAGCCAATTAAACAGCAGTTGTGTGACTCAGCCCTTAATACGAAATAGCTGAAGGCTTCTGCTTTGAGATATTCGCTTCATGATTATTTCTTTCTGGCAAAGCATGATCATGAAATTTCTACACAAGCTGCTCATTGGCTTTTTGGTTTTTAATGGTCTGGTTTCTGGTAGCTATCAATAGAACCAAACAGAAACCTTGTTCAGCTCTGGAATCTGCCTGGGCTATTGGCTATTCCCAGTGAGAAATGCCATTTAGTGAAATCAGTTACTCTGATTTCAACAAACCTTGGTAGATTAAGCTTTTACTCTTTCAAACTTACTTCCATCCAGAAAAATCGGGCACTTAGGTATAAGCTAACCATGTGTACTTATCTCTCTGCAACATCAAAGCAAAGCTGGGCTCCTGCAATTTAGTTTAAACAGAAGGGAGTTTGTGCTTGCTCTAAAGCTGGATTTGAACTGCTGCAAGTAAATAGCAGATGTAGCTCAGCCTTTGGGTAATTTGCAAGTGCCAGGTTACACAGCAGGAATTACTGCAGAGGACCATGGGTGAGACTGACTCCCGTTCTGACATCAGTCATCTCCACATCAGTCAGAGCTAATCAACACTTCAAGTTATGAATACTGAACACTTGTCACAATCTGCAGCCAAAAGGTTATTCACTGAAATTACACAGTGAATTAATCGAAGTAGCACCTTGGAGAAAATTATAAGTGTTTTGCAGGCAATTTGTGAACAGGTAAAGTGAAATTAATTGAATAAATGATTTGTTATGAGCTATTCTTGCAGAGACAGGAAAGTTCTATTTTTGGTTTTTCTCATTTCACTAAGGCAAGTTTGAAATGATCACCCATATATCCTGCCACAGAAACATCATCCCAAACTTGGTCGTTCTTTTCATCTGCTTTAGCACCTTGCCATGTTGTGAGGGTCACTGACATCTTTAGGTATATTCTGAAGCAACTTATAGCTGAAACACTTCAATAGTTTATTTAATGATTAAGATGTATTAGAAATAGAAACTGCCCACTTGGTATTTTTTTTTTTTTACTCAGTTTTTCAATTGTTAAACATTCACATTGGTCTACCATATAATGCTCAGAGGGAGAATTTTATCTATAAGCCACTTTTTGAAGCTGTGATCTAATGCAGATTTCTGCTTGATATATGAAGTAACTCTACCTCTGGAAGATCATTAGCATCTGACAGCTTTAGAAAAGAGAAATGAAGCAGTCTCCATATTTTTTTCTGTCTTTAGTGCTTGGCATAAATTTTTTAATTACCACAAAGTAATGCATAGTGGTTTTGCCTCAGAAAAAAAATGTTCCGTCTTTATTAATGAACATTTTTATTTAGACTTAATAAATTTGTCAGAACTGTAATGTATTCTGAGGTGACTAGATTGAAAGTGAAAGCCATGCGCCTCACAGATATGTTCTGCTCTGTGATCTTGCTTTTTCCATGGGAAGTATGTCCAAAACATAAAACAATGTCCTATTTTCTTATACTTCTGTAAGTTATCTGTTAAGAGATCACCTTAACAGTAGTATCAGGTATATTTATGGCACCTGCCAGCTTTTCACTCTGCTTATGAGTCCTTGCCCCTGTCCAGTGGATAGTGCTGGGTAGCTCAAGGCTCCTGCCTGAGGAAATTTTGCTATATTTAATGAATTCCTCCATCCCTGATGTTTTCATACCCGAGGGTATAGGAAGCACTTTCAGAAGTAGAGGTTCATCTCCTCCCTCTGAAACCACTAGAAATTCTACTTTCCTCTCTGAGTCAGATTAAAGTGAATTCTTTTGGAAATCGCATTCTACTTGTCTATATAGGAAAAAAAAAGTTGGCCTACAAAGATAAAAGCTTTCTCAGAGAAACACTGGCATCTTGATATCACACTTGGGGAATTCTTATTAGCACTTTATTTTATGGCTTTGGAGGGGAAACCCAGGTTGCTTGCTGTCTCTGCCAAACTATCTGAGGAATCCTTGAGCAGCGTAGAATAAATATCCTTAGGGCTTTTGAAAAGATCAGATGTACCATGACTGAGATTTGAGATTGCAGTTTCTGAGGATCTTGGTTCTTTAAGCTCAAATTGTCATTATTTAAACTAAAAGCTTCCTCCTTCTGTGAGAACAGCTTTGATTTGTTACAATAATGCTATGAATTAGTTTACTGAGGAACAATTAAACATCCTTTTCCCCTGCCCCCTCCTCCCAGACTCCCTTGAATTACACTTGTTGGAAGCAAGCTTGGGTTTTAGTTCCAACACGATTTAAGGCGAGGAAAACCTTTTAACTAGATTTCAAACCAAACAGTCCAAATTCTCTTTCTCAGTCTGAAATACTTACCTTTATTGACATAAGAAATGTAAAGCAAAGAAAAAGAGTGTATTTTGGGAATTTATTTATTTAGTCTGCTGCTTCAAACTGAATTGACATTATTCATTGCACTTATCACTTCCCTCAGGGACAGGAATGTAGGCTGAGACGAGGGGCCCTGCTGTGTCCCATATATGGGTTTTTTTGTGAATGAATATATTCTACTATCATGTGGTAAGAAGTTGAGTCAGGCAATACTGAAATAGAAGTAAAAATGAGTTTCTTTTCCTCCCTTGCCTTGAATTATATTTTGAAAAAGTGAGGGAGGAGAATGTTGTTCTCATGTAACTTTAGAGGAGCACACGAGTGATTTGTATAGGTTAGGCAGGTAAACCAGCTGGCAGATAATCTAGGATGTGTGAATCAGTCTAGTTTCTGTGAGTAGTGGCTGACATGACTTGCCTGGTGCCTGATTGTTCTGTGGGAGGAAGGGTATCATGCTGATCTGTGTGTGCACTGGCTGTGGCCTGGTCCCTTCATAATCCCTTCATACCAGTGTTCCCAGATCCATAAACTGGAGATTTGTTTCAGCTTTTCTCAGCTCTGGAATTTCTGCAGGAATGAAGACTTTTTTCCATTAGTTAATTTTGTTTCAACTTGGATTGCCTTGGCAATGCCAAAATACTCTATCCTAAAATACTCTAAAATTAAATGTTCTTACCAGCTTTTGCGTTCTTGCTGACTTCGTTTAGTTCAGGAGGGATGGGGGTGCTGTGGCACCTGGCTCTGGGACACTGCTGAGACAGGCAGAAGCTCACCTGGAGTGCACACCCAGGAATCCCAGCTCCCTACCTGCACATTTGCTGTGAAGCCATGCGTAAGTTCTGAGGCATTGCTCCATAAATACATGTGTGTTCCCCTATGAGGAACTGGGGAGTCATCAAAAGTTTATCACTGAGGAGATTTTTCAGTTTAAATTACTGAATGTACTCAATTAGTATTTTCTGCAGAGCTTTTCTACAGAAAATATTTGATAGCTGTAATTCTAGTATCACTGTCAGTTTTGACAATACTGCAGTAGACAGGGCCAAGTAGTTTTAATCTCCTCACTGTTTTTGAATGAAATTTTCTATTTTCTAAACTCAAGGAAATCGGTGCGTTTGGATTTGTGTTTTGAATTTAAACTAAGTCAGCTCCAATTTTCTTATCAGTGAAATTGATACGGTATTTGTGAACTATATGATGGACAACAGAGACCAACTTTAAACCAGTTAACTACTTTATTTTCTAAGAAAAGTGACTTAGAGATATAAAGAAAATCTGGAATGAGATTAAATGCGGCTTGTGTTTTACTGAGCTCAGAAACGTTTTTCTGTTTCTCACGTGCACGTCATTCCAAGTCCATTTTTTCCCCTTGAGTCTCAAGACACCTTTGCCATGATAAAAGAATGGAGCAGCAGACAGTGTGTGAACACAGTGGGGGTTCATGCCCATAAAACTGTGGGTGCATCACTAAAAGGCTGATAAGTCACTTGAAAGCAGTTCTACCAGCTGTAACCTTGGAACACACCGCATTGTTCATTGCCAAGACTTAGTTTAAGCTTCCACATTTGTAAACTCAAGTCAAAATACACAATCTCTTCAAGTCTGCATCTGCTATGGGATGTGATTTAAGAATCTTTTGTGTGCACAAACTGCTTCTGCAATGTTTTCCAGTGACTAAGGTAGAACAAAAGAGCAAAGACTGGGTTTGCCATTACACATGAGCTTCCAGCTTTGTTAAATGCAGGATCCCATGTCCAGGATGGACCAACATCATCTTATCCCAGGTCAGGTTAATGCCACCACACCCATCAAATTCCAAGTTTTACAGTTAGCAAGGTTAAAAACAAATTCTTGGCTTCAGTTCTGCATTACCCTGAAATATATTTTCTGTTTATGTACACACCAAAATTTATTTGTTATCACTGAGGTTTCTAGTCCTTGTGGTGCCGTGTTGATTCCTATTAAATGGAAAGGTTTCAACAGAGGTACTGTGCACTTTCAGTGTGCAGAAGATAGTGTACAAAGAGATCTGCACTGTGCTTTTCCAGTTGGTGGTATAGAAACAGCACTAGAGTCTCTCTAGACATAGCAAGTCTCCAAACTCTTCAACTTTTCAGTTTAATTCTTTTTCTTCAGAACTAAATAAAGACCTGGTGATTATGGTTCCCTGCATGTGAAAAGCTTTGAGGTGGAAATATTGTTTATTTCATGGGTACAATCTACTGACACTGAGAATAGCTGATCTTTGGTTCTCAAATTCAAACATGACTTTTAAAATATGTGTCAGGATTTTCCTAGAATACTTGTTTCGTTTTCTTGTGAAGAAACAAAGCAGTCTTTGTGAAAACTTGTACTGTTTTGCCACTTGGGGTGTAGTCACAATCAAATGCAAAAATGATGGGATATTGCAGTACTGTTTAGCTGGAATCCAGCTGTGAAAAGGTACAGATTAATTTTACCATGTGTAATGCATGGAAAGGAAACAGTTGCTCAATGCTTAAATATATTTGGAGGTGAAAATGAAAGGCTGAAGTGGATTAGTTAATTACTAAGAACAAATTCAGCACTTGGTCACGTACACCAAACAGAGCATGGGAGCAAGGGGGTGTGTGGAAAGGTGCATTGCTGTGTGCTGAGAGGAGCTGCCATTGTTTCCCAGCAAACAATGACAGTCAGAAACATTCACAATGCATCAAGTCATCACTGTACTAAAGCTCAGTGCTTTAGAAAGAGATTGCCTCTAGAGGTAGGAAAGATAAGAATGGAACATAGATGATTTTTTAGTTCCTCAAGAAGTGTTTATAACCCTATTTCTCAAGATGTTATCCTGTTTCTGAAGCAAATTCCAATTTAATTATGTACAAAGGTTTGAGTTTCTTTTTGTAGTCTGTCTCAGGCTTTCAAGTCAGGCCACCCAAGAGGATGCTTTGTATGGGGGGTTTTTCCTAACCTCCAAACAGGTGTTTGGATGCTGAACTCAGGCTGTTCTCTATTGGAATTCACTACTGCATAGGTCAAGAGAGTTGCCATAATGGCCTTAAAAGAAACATGACTCTTCTCTCAGTAAAGTTCTTTGCACAAAGCTAAAAGGAATAGTTATCTATTGAAACAAGATATCTTGATAATTTCATTAGATGTATCAAACATCATTATATATTGGATTGTCATGTGAAATTTACTGTCCAATTGGACTTGCTTTCACAAGAACTTTACCTTGATTACAAGGCTTTTTTTTCAATGTTTTTAATTTTAATACTGCCTTCCACTCAAGCATTGTATTGTCACAGAGTTATCTAGGACATTCAGGGAACTGAATATCTAAGCCCTGCAAATTACAAGACAGTTATTTGGTATCTGGTAACTTCAATTAGAGTGACTAAATGATGTACATAATTGCTTCATTATATGCAAATATGCATTTGTGAAGTAATTATAGCATTACTGTGCCAGGTAAACAGTGATGAGAGGAAGAATCCACATACATGAATTTGACTGCAGACATAAAGGAATCTCCCAGAGAGAGGGAGCCAACTTTGAGTTGCTTTCTGTTATATCTGGAGGGCAGAATTCAGTTCATTTTGTGAATTATCCTTTTTCCAAAATTAGTCAACAAGATGGTTACAGGGAGATCACTGAGCCACTCTGATTTTCTGCTTCTTTGCTTTTAAAAGAATCATTCTCTTGTCTTCCCCCTCCAAAAATTCTGTAATTACGTGGACACAGTTATTGAAACAACTGAGTTTGGCAGCTAAAATGGCTGAAGAACAGAAGCTTTAATAATTAGTAGCAACAATTTAAAGTTGAACGCCCTGGTTTTGATCCCTCTCAGCATTACGGAAATGAATTTGTTTTGCAATTACCTGTTCTCATGACAGGCTTTGTCATAAGAACAAGGGAGCATCTGATGAAAGCCAGATATTTGCTAGGAAGTGCTACTGTGTGCTCCATAGTGGGAATCCTTGGCATCTTTGATTTCTCTACCTGGAGTTTCAATTGTAGGAAAAACATGTAATAATAACTTGGCACACTGTGATGAAGAAAGAGAGAATGATTGAAGGTTGTTTTTTGAAGTTCAATAATTTTTGTTATTCAGATGAATCAGAAACAAATATAAATCATGCTGGGGCCTGTGATGAGATCCATATAATTCTGCCCAAATACAGAGCACCTTCCTGGGAATTTTAAGAAAGGTTGTAGTAGTGGCTGTCCCTTCACTGTCATTCCTAGTATGGGAATTCATTGTCCAAGGCAGAGAGAGGGAGCAAGACTGTGTGTATGTGAGACAGTGTGTGAGAATGTGCTCTGCTTTCCTCACCTCCCTTTAGGACCACTGATGGTCCATACAAATTTTAGAGCATCGTGTTTTGCAGAAGTACAGTGAGAATTAAGAAACTTTTTGTAGAAATAGATAGTGGTAGGTTGGAGGCATTGATGACTCCTTTTGCCCAGCAGTCCAGTGGTGGACAATGCTGCAAGTCACACTAAGCATTGCTCCCCAAAATCTTCTAGGAGAAATCTCAAGAGACAAGATTTATATAATCCTCTCATTCTGTGTTCCTGTTGACAATACCTCTTGGAGGTGTTTTTATTTCACACAACTAATTGTATTGTAGCCTACAAACATCTATTTGAAGAATGCTTTGTTTTTGCTAAGGAGTCAAGGCAGCTGAGCATGTTGACCTGCTGTTCCATGACAGCAATAGGTGGTCAAAGATTGCAGGAATACTGGGCAGCTTTTAATGGAGAAATTCTAAAGTCTTTTGTACCTGTTCTAATACAGAAAAAAATTATAATAAGAGCAATTTTCAGAATTGGCGCTGAGTGTCCTACTTGGGAAAGCACTTATATAGCAAAAGCAAATGATTTCTTTACTACTTCAAACTCCAGACCCTTTTGAAATGTAAATTAGGAAAATGGAGGTCTTGACGCTGGGAAGAGCTCTGATGATTCATTTGTTATGATGTATCTCCTGCTGTGCTAGACTGAAAGTCATACTATGGGGCTGCCTTGCATAGTTCAGCTGCATTGAATGAGGAGATGCCACACTGAAGAGATGAAGCTACAGGGATGTAGCTGCAGTTTATGGAAATGCCATCTCTATGAGCTACAGCAATTAGCTGTTTCTCTTGTCTCTGCTTTTAAGTTACCAATTAATGAGCATGTCAATGAACCTACCTGTTATAGAAAGAGAATTGAAAGTAGTCCAGCGTTTGATGACTGTAAATGCAGAAGTAAAATGTGCGGAGAAACTTTCCAGTGTTGTATCATAGAAGAAAGATAAAAGAAACTGATTGTGAATTATATCAGCCTATTATCCTGACATTGCTGTCCCTGTGACCACCTTTATTAATGAGCTGGTGAGGCACTGCTAAAAACATAAATTCTATATTTTTGACCTGCCAGAAATCCATGGACTGTTGTCCTGGGAAAGTAGTGGTCCTTTTTGCTTCACTTTTATAGGCTCAAGTCAGTTAACAATTTTATGAAACAAAATAACACATTTTTAATGACACTAATTCTGTTTAGCGTGGCAGGCCTGAGTATATTATTCCTTGACCTGAATAAAGCCTCTGCACTAAAATGGAAAGTGAAATGTCAGTCTGTGAAGGTTGTGTTGAGGCTTGCAAATGGTAGCAGATGCTATTCGACAGAGATCCATATTCGAGTGCATCTCTCTCTGTTTGAACGGTGCTATTACAATGCACAGCAGGCTGTGAGAGAGTGTTCAGGCAGGGTAAACCTGCAGCCCTTCAGGCCCCTCACTGTGGATCACGCTGCAGAAGTGTGTGCTCTTGCTGTTCTCCTGCTGCTTCGGGAAAGTTTGTGCTGATTCGTGGAAATCTGTCTAATCTTGCGTGACACGGCTTTGTGATACTAAGCATGTGGCAAAATACTGACTTCAAACATTTTGCCTCAGGAGGAGGTGATTTCCTTGCTAACAGCGGGTGGAAGAAGAACTTTTGGTTATGTCTCCATTAGCATTTAGATAATAAGGCGGCCTTGGTACGTTCTTTAGGAAATAATAACTTAATGACAGCACTCACTTTTATCGAGGTATTTTTCTGTCACTCACCTCGAGCCACTGTTATTCAGGGCTGATCAGTGCATTAAATAATCTTGCAGACTGGATCGAGAAATTTAAAAGATAGAGCTGTGGGAGTAACTGTGGATTGTTTGGTACAAATTTGCCTCTTCTCTGCATTGCTGGTATCTTGTGGACGATCAAGCTAAACCCCACCACTATACTGAGGATTGTCAAAATTTTTGTTTCACTTTTGGTCTTTTTTTTTTTTTTTTTGTGTTTATCTAGCCTACAGGCTTTTTTTGAAATTAGGAAATGGGCAAACAGTCATTCAAACACAATATATGTAGAAAGTAATTAGCAGTGTGATCAATAAAAGATTTTTTTGTGCATGTGTTTGAAAAGAGGCAGTCCTTCGTTTGAAAAGAGGCAGTCCTTCTCTTCATGGAGGAAATTAAGTGTTTTCACTGAGAATCTTAAGTGCTTTTAGCAGTTACATGGACAAATGGGTAGCTCAACACTGGCATCACGTCTGAGGTGTAGGAATTGATCCCAAAATGATAAAGTATTATCATATGATAAGAATAGGACATAATATCAAGTGAATGAACTAATTACTTCTCTGGGGTGATGGGGCCCTGAATTAGCTGTAGACAATTTCTTTAATTTTGAAATGGCACAACAGTGATGGTTGTACATCTGCCTCTGAAGAATGGAAGGTTACAAAATAGAGCAAACTTGGAGTTGAACTTCTTAGACATAAATGGTGAGCCTGGCACTTTAGTGTAAAACAGCTGCCAGTGCTTTGGTGGTGTTTGTGAACACTGTCTTCATCTGAACACTTAGATAAAACAGCAATTTCTCAATCTCCTTCCTCCCTCGTGTGAACTGATCCAAGGATACAAATCTCACATGAACTATTGCTCCTCACAGGCCTCGTTTAACCTCTTTTTCTCTTTGCAGCTACAAAAAGTACTTCCACAAGTAAAAGACAAGTTTAAAACCTAGTATTCTAATGCTAATGCTATGCCTCTAAGTTAAATCCTTTCAAACATGCCTTAGTCATATCTGCACCTAAGCCCCTCCTCATTCATCAAAACATATAAGGACATACATGAAGACAGTAAGAATTATGTGCATTCTTAATGCGAATCCTTAACTTGGGTTGTTTCCTTGAACAGCTGTTTTCTTGAATCTCAGTCTGAAAAGAGTTTCATGGCTCTCAGCCTTCTCCAGATAAATGAGTTTACTTTATTTGTATCCAGTTCTCTGTTGCTGTCGGGTGCCATCCAGTTTTTTATTTCTACAGGTCCTGGATCCTGTCCTTCACAAGTGCAAATTCTCCTGTTCTGGTAGATTTTTAATTATTATTAATAATTGGCTGAATTATCAAAAAGAGGCACAGTAAAAGTTTATGTATGAGGTTTCTTAGGATGGCATGACACCCTGGTTGTTTCACTGTAGATGGTTTGCCATGTGACACAGTCTGAAGAAATTTATGAGCAGACTTGGCTGCAGTTTGAAGATCATTTGGTAAAGATGTGTGAACACAGAGGAGAAAGGAGCTTTCTTTTTCATGTTGCCCCTCAAGACCTGATGATACATTAGATCATTATAAAACAGGTGCTTTTAGTTTGGAGTGTGATATCACTGAAGTGCAGGATAGAGGAGACTAATGGCTTTGAAATATCTATCACTATTCATTACGCTCTCTGAAATGATTTTGGAGGATTTACCATAAATCCATTAATTTTCAAGATCGCAAAGACCCTGAAGCAATGCTAAATCCACGAAAACCTTTTCAGATTCAGTGGGTTTTGGATAATGCTAAATGGCTTACTACCTATGACTAGCCCTTTAAGCTCCCTGCTTTTGTTGCAAGGTAGACAGCTCAGTTAGTTGTACTGATATATTTTCACAAAATATATACTTTTAAAAAAATGCTCAGGTGAGTTGTTCTCTTTGTGTCACGTTCTCTGGTTCTTAGTTCTGGTTCATTAACTTTTTCTAACTGGGTACAGTGGTTAATCATAAAATCCTTAAGCCACTGAAAGCAATGCCACTTGCCTATGCAAGAGAGGAAAATTTCCAGTATTTACCTACATAAAGAATTAAAAGGCCCTGTCTTTGTTATTGCACAGAAGAAATTGCTGCAGAGCATTGCTCGTGAGCAGACATGCCTGAGACACTGTTAGTCCTGACCAGAATCTGTGCTGACAATTAACACTCAGCGTGGCAGAGAGTGCCGGGGACAGAGCTAATGCACTGTGTCATGATTATTGTACTCCTCCGAGCATAAATTGAATGGGGAATGGTTAGTAATTAGCTCAAGCAAAATAGACTCTACACTTGTCTTCTTTTGTCATTAACGTCCAGGCTGATAACAAAAGAAGCTCTGGTAATTAGCACAAACCCATGCAAGAGGTCTGACTGTGCTTCAAGAACTCTTTCACACATGCATTTTTGTTCTAATGAAAATTTGACTTGAGAAAACAATGGGCAATGGTGAGATAATTGTACATTAATAAGCAATAATGACTTCAGAAAGAAATTCAATTTAAGGATCCTTTCTCTTATTGGCTAATTAATAAAACAATTATATACAGGTCTCTGGCTACAGATATGCAATGAAATACATGTATATATGCAGTCTTTCCCCCTAACTCTCATGGGTAGAGCTAAGCAGAGAGCTGTTTCTGAGTTTTGCTAATATTCCACACTTCCAGCAATAGGATGTGCAGTATTTTAGAGGAAAAGCTACCCTTTGAATGTTGGAAGGTTTTTTTACTTCATTTGATTTAAAGAGTGTAAAAAACATCCAAGGAGATCACTACAAGTGAATATTTGTATTTTTAAATATGTTTTTGTGTGACTATATGTATATGTTTATGTTATGCTGCCTGAAAAGGTAGATATTAGGGTTGTGTTCATTGACTCATCCTTTCAGGAACTACACATTACATTTACATGTTTCAAATCCTGAAAATTGCATAGTGTAGATTTTAGTTTGCTTAAGCACCAAAAAGCCTCTGGTTTTGACCTGTAATAACTATTTTTTATTTTCTTTTTCAGGGAATAGTTTAGTAGGTTTTAACTTATATAAGAAAAATCTAATAAGATCCTTTAAATAATTTGTCCCTACTTCTTGACATTGTAATGGAATTGAACACTACCCTCCTCATGCATTATAACCATTACATCCCAAATGTGAAAGAACACAATGCAAATTTTAGGTGAAATATTTTTCTTTCTGTGCCTCAAGGCCATTCCAGCTTGCTTCTTCACTCTGGTAACAGTGCAGTACTCAAATACAGCCAGTGTGCATGTGCAGGGAATGCAGTGCAGCTTTTCCCTCTTTTGGCAGCTCTGCTACATTCCTCTTCTTTGGTTTTTGCTTTGTGGTTGTTTTTTTCCTAAAAGTGCTGTCTAAGCACATCTTCCCAGAGAGATCAATAGCTGCCTCATGTGTGTAAATTGATGTGTGTAGTTTACAAGAAAGATATGATAAAGGAAGACTCTGGAATTGCTGATATGGACAAATTTATTAAGATAACAGTCTGTTTATCTAATCTGATCGATGTGTTGTAGTTATAGATCACCTATTATTATAGCAATTCATTTCTGTTTCTATTCAGGTGATTTTTATCATTAGTTTTGTCCCTACATAGGTGGCTCTAAATCTTCTGTCAAGATTAAGAGAGATTTCAGATTTAAAAGACAAAATACTTCTGTCAGCTACAATGGTAAAGATGAAAATACATAGCCAGAGTCCATTGGTCAATAGTGTGATGTCTTCAAGAAAAGCACTAGAATAAATCAGCAGGATGAAAAAGATCTTGGGTGATCCTGTTGAAGACCAAGTGCAGGACTTTGCAGTTGAGAGCTGACTGTGGGATAATGGAGCTGTGATCTCCAGTCTGTTGGCTCCTACTCGCTCCAGCACAGTAGGAGTGGCAGAGCCCTGGGATCAAGGGGCCCTCCTGGGACTCCTGTGAGATGTGTGTGGGATGGCAGCCTCCTCTGTGGAGAAGACAGAACAACTGGAGGTGTAATTACCTTAGTGCCAAAACTGTGTCTGCATCAGGCAAAGATGGGTATGGAACTTCTGGCACAAATTTAAGCTGTGTAAGTTTGTTTCACCTTGCACTGGTGTGCAATTTACTCTCTTAGATGGAAAACCTTTTTCTTACTGCTTGTGAAACTTTATGAAAAAGTCAGGGTCTCAGATTTTCTCTATCTTGAGTTTAATATTCCGTTTATACAGTAAGTGAAAACAACAGGAAAATGTGAAGGATGGTTCCAATGCTTTTATTGTGCAGCTAAAACCTACATTAAAAAAAAAATCTGTTTCTACTACATCACAGTGTGTAGCTCTTCAGCATAAATGTTTTTATAGTTATCAAGTCACTTTCCAAAATTTTATATGTGTAAATAGCTGGCAGTACCAAGATACCTTCACACCAAATAGGAAAACATAATTGATGTTGTATTAAAACAAGGTATTTGATCAAACAACCTGGATTATATTTTCGTTGCTTAGATGATACATATTTGTGTTTAAACACACCAATGTTCAAGCATTTTGAACAGAAATAAATGAGTGCTGATGGAATTTTGGAGTATGGCAGAAAATATTTCTATGTTTAGCACTTTCACAGTTTTGCTACCTAAAAGCAGAGACCACTTCTATTTTTAATTACTTTTTTCTTTTTTTTTTTTTCTTTCAATTTTCTTAATTGCTTGTCCATTTTCAGTTTTGATAAAAGTCAGAAGCAGTAGTCCAGTGCTGTTTGGGTGTTAGTTTTTTTGCTTTTCTGAAAGATTTTGATTATAACCATTCATGAAATCACTTGAGCATCAGGCACTTGGATTCAAGGTCAGAAGCTGATATTCTGCAGAATATGACATTTCCTCAGAATTTTATTGTCTGTTTTAGTATTTTATTTAGTTATTTAACTTGCCCTGGTCTTTTTTTTTTTTGTTTCTGGTAAGATCTGACAGATGCTTATTCATCTGAAGTGTTGATTCTGATTTAGTTATTGCCTGTGATCTCCCAGGGAAAGTTTAACTTTATGGGAATTATTTTGAGTAAGATATTAGAGGAATGAGAACACTGAGTTGTCAGCGAAAGCCAAAATAGTCTCTAAGACTGGGTAAGCAAGGATTCTTATTTTTAGTGATACATTAAAAACCTGTTGGCAGGTTCTGTTGAACATTTAGGCAGTAACAATAATAACACAATAAACAGTAATTGTCCAGGTTTTTGTTGCCTTCCTTGGTAGGTGAGGAGGAGCAGCTGGAATCTGCACAGAACAGCCAGAATAGCTGATATCTTCAGCTATTTGCTGCATTGAAAAAAGGAGTGGTGAAACCATTCATGTTATGCTGCACTTTTATAATGAACTCACTTTTGAGAGACATCTAATTCAGTCCTAAACTGGGCCCTGTTCTTGGATTTGGCAGTAGCATTAGTCTTGAAGTAATGTGGGTTGTCTTTTCTAATCAGGTAGGAGTGCCAACAATAAGAAATTAATGGTTTTAAAACTTCTTTTGCCACATGATAGGAGCAGCTGGCACCCCCTGATTCCCCAGGCACTCAAATCCATGTGACCTTACAGGCTTACAAAGAATTCTGTCCGGTGAGAAACAAGTCTGGTAAATATTTACCCAGGCAAGTTGAGAAAAATGTAGTGGTGCCCTTGTACAGACCCTGTTCCCTAGAGAGCTTCCCCAGGGCAGTGCCCCCATTAGCTTGGTCTGGCAGACGTGGTAAGGGCAGAGCCACCTGCCCAGCAAAGGGTACCCAGGTCTGTCGCTTTGACATCGTAGGTGATTTTATTCTATTGATTTTTTTCTTTTTCAAGAAATGAGAGAAACTTGAAATTTACTGTGAATTGGGAGGAGAGCCCATGTTTTCTCCTTTATCATTCTACTTTCCAGGGAGAATAATTTAGGTATGGAGCAGTGGGAGTTGTGGTGGTGGAGCCTGTGGCTGGCAGAGAGTATAATACACCTAACATAGGATATGTTTTGATGTCTCACATGGATTCCTTGGGGAATGAGCTGAGTTGAAGCTTAAATTTTGATTTGACAGCATTGTATTTAAACAAATAAACGGTGGCAAAAAGTTTTGTATTCCTACACTGATTCATGATTCAAAACAGAGCCAATATCCCAGAGGATATTACACTAACACTAGCAGAGAAAATAGGGCATCAAAACTGTTGGCTCCAGAGCAGCAGGAAGCTGATTGATTTCCTCTCATCCCTTCAGAAACCTGGATTAGAGTAGCTCTACAACAGACAAATCAACAAAAATAATGGCACTTCTGACAGTACTGCAATCTTTTATTAGCTCCACCTGCACCACTTGACATTCACAACTCCTGGTAGAAAATGTGGGCCAGCATTCAAAATACAGAGTCTGCGGTAGACTCTGGTGTGCCATGCACTTATGGAAGTACTTCCCAAAGAAATTTTTATCTTATGGAGCTTTTCACCTGAGGGTGCGAGAGAAAGAGCTAAGATTTGAGTGACATTTGAGCCACCTGATGTCATAGGGATTAAAACATTTGAGTCTTCAAAAGTGCTCGAGGAACATGTGGATGCAATTTAGATAGACTGCTGATATGTGTTTTCCATGCCTGGGCTTTGTTAAACCATGTTTAATCATGGTCCCTGTGTTTCATCATGGGAACAAGTAAACTAGCTTAGGTTTCTCTCCAGCAAGCTGCAGTATGGGATTGGACACGTCTTGACTCACTTTATTGGTCTCATTAATATTACCCCCTCAGGTACTGGAAGGTGCTCTGAGGTCTCCCTGGAGCCTTTTCTGCTCCAGGCTGAACAACCCCAACTCTCTCAGCCTGTCTTCATAGGAAAGGTGCTCCAGCCCTTGAATCATCTTCATGGCCTCCTCTGGACTCGCTCCAACAGGTCCATGTCCTCCTTATGCTGGGGATCCCAGAGCTTGATGCAGCCCACATTGCTTTGGTTGCAGCCAGGACAGTGTTGGCTTTCTTGGCTGTGAGCATACATTGATGGGTCATTTTGAGCTTCTCTTTCACCAGCATCCCCAAGTCCTTCTCCCCAGGGCTGCTCTCATTCCATTCCATTGACTGAGAACATCCATCCATCCATCCATCCGTCCGTCCGTGTTGGACTATCATAATTAAACTAGAGAATATATTAATGCTGAAACAAAAAGCTGAGGGGAGTAATCCATATTTTCCTTTTGATGTTATAAAGTGCTACATCCATTTCAATTGGCATTGAGCAAAAAATAGCTCACTGTAAAGGTTTCACAAACTCTTCTCAGTTTCTATCACTCTCATATTAAGAAAAGAAAAATAATATAATTAATAATTAAATAATTATATAAAATAATTAAGTTTAATGTGAAAATGGAAGTGAGAACTATTGAAATTGCTGGTTTACTGTGCTTTTTGTCCTCATGCGAGTACAAGTAGATTTGCATCCAGGTTATAAATATATTAGCAGCAAAATTTCAGGATTGATTCTTAAATGAACTTCTGTATTGAAATCTTATGCCAACTTTTGTTTATGTTTCTATCAGTGCAATTTCAGCTGACATTGAGTTAGTAATGAGAAAAAAAAGAATTTGACTCCTCTTCACTGACACAGAATTAAATTGGAAGAAAGTAAAACCCTAAAATTATACTTGGGCAACAGCTCCAAGCCTAAATATCTGACAGGGTTTTTTTTAATATAGACTAAATAATTATATTTGTACCTACTACTCACAGGATTTTGTTCCTAAACTGATAAAATAATTGAGAACAGCAGTAAGAAAATATTAACATTGAACTAAAAAATTAAGAAAGAATAGGGGAGCAATCCATTCTATCACAATGAGTATTGACTGAAGAGTTACCTGAGCTCCAGAGGCTCTCTTTTGTGTAACTTCAAGTGTCTGAATGACATTGTGCAGAAATTCAAATGAATACTAAGCCAAAGTCTGTTCAGTTTTGCAGATGGGGGATTTGAAGGATGCTGGTACTTCGGGAAGTGTGTGGTCCTCAGGAGATTTGTTCTTCAGCATAATTTTTCTATGGAACAAAAATCCAATTTAAATAACTCTATAGACACATAATTTTAGTTTATAAAGTACACTTTCAATTTCTGTACAAGAATACCACCTATCTTGCCATGACACCCTTTCATACTCTTTCATACTGAAAAGAGAATTGTTAATCTGGACAACTAAGTTTCTGGTCTTTAGAGGGGAGCTTCAAGAACAGTAATTTCATCAAAACACTCTCAGTTCTGTTTATGAATCTGGGAATATGCATCAACAGGATTGTGTTTTTGCTTTTAATATTAAAGGAAAGAACAATAAGGATCTACATAGGCACAGTGATCAGCATATACAGATCGCTGAAAACATAAAAGAGGGACACAGGGTAGGAGAAGGAATTCAGAGCCATCCTTCTCCTCTTCTGCTTTTATGTTATTTCTTATGCCAGTATCTTGATTTGCACTGCCAGGGGGATTAGGAATGGCATGCAGGAAAAAGCACACTCACTTTCTAGGCAGTACTACACTTACAGTTTTTAATTAGTCAACTATTTATGAACAGCATGTTTGATAAAGCCCAGTGAAAGCTGACTAGAGATGTCGTCAATGTTTTCCTCAACTGCTTGACCAACATAACCTAAGCGGAGCTTTCAATAGGATTTTATTCTAAACTGTGTATTAAATGGAAGATGTGATCTCAGAAAACTGGTTCACTAATTAAAAAAAATCTATCTTGTTCAGGTCAGCTATCAGCTGTGATTTTGTTGAATAATTGATGTCTGACTTTTAAATATTTTTTTTTTTTTTTAGTTTAGTGAGAAGCCAAAACAGTATTACTATGAAATGATCCCAGCTTCTATTAACAGGATCAACAGATTGCTGAGAGCTAATGCAGTAACAGCACCAGACTAATAGAGGATGTATCTACTCAGTTGATTTTTTTGATTGCTGGCAGTACATGTGAAATGGATTATTCACTTATTGCTGGCAAACTAAAAACCAACTGGTGCCAAGATAATACAACTAAACTGTCTATATCAGCCAGAAACTCATTTTTTTATTGAAGTTTGGAAAGCAAACCCATGACCAGTATTGTTTATTAAAGCCTCTTCCTCCAAATGCTGCACGTTGCCAGACCACTCTGTGAAAATGGCTAGCTTGCCCTAATAGGTATGGGTGCTGTTTGACCTTTTGAGGGATTTTGACTCCAGCAGATCCAGCAGTAGCTGGTTGCACAGCAGGGGACACAAACTACATATCCAGACTTTTTTCCCTTTCCATATGATCCTTAGCATGTTGCTCTCTAGAACCACCATTTCAGTCTCTACCCACTCTGTGGTTAAAGCAATTAAAGCACTTTGTTGCCTTTCTACCACATTCAAATAGCCTGCCTAGCCAATAAGGACTTAGTCAATTAAATTGATTAGAGTTTATAGTGGAAACTATATTGGCACTTGTTACCAAATATATCTCATCTAAGCATGCAGACTGCCAGAAAAGGCATTTTGGTGGTTCATTGAATATGAGAAATTTGCAATAGAAAATGCATTGTTGTAGCACTTTTTCATTCCACATGCAAGTCAAACATCTTTTCACAGATTCAGAGCATGCTTCAAATAATATCTGAAAAAACTGCTAATGTAGAACTTGTGTTTTTGCTGAATCCCTGGAAAAAACTTTTGAGTCTGTGTTAGCATAAAGGGAGCTGTTACTGTTACATTTGGATCTGTGATTTATGTAAGATGTATACCAAAGAGTAGATAGGTGTCTGATACATGACAGGGATGTTGAGGTTTGTGGCAAGGGGGCTGAAAGTAGTAATTCTGTGTTTTATTCTAAAGAAACACAGCAAATGATCTCTGAGCCACACCATCGCTTTGATGACAGGACGTTAGACATGGTAACTAGTGTGATTTAGCAAAATGAAGTAATAGCTTCATATTTTTTCCATGAAACTTTGTTCATCTCTCACAAAGCCTTCCTTGTGGAGTAGGTTCAATACAATACAGTAGGTAAGTGGGTTCCACCTTAAAGCTCGTGGTTCAAAGTTATTGCTGTATCCTAGGGAATCATTGCTTCCCATCTTCACTTCGTCTTTCCATCAAGCAAGGACGGGGTTCAAAGGGGAACAGCAGAGCTGTGAAGGGGGTGCACGGAGCACTGATATCCAACACCAGGCACAGGGCAAGACTTGCTTCCCTCTGCCTAAGCCCCTCCAACAGTTAGCTCATCCATCTGGAGTTTGGTCATATAAGAAGATTGGGCTGTATATCTTCCATGAAAGTTGTAATCTGCTTATGTCTTGTTGTTTTGACTTTCTAATTTAGTTTTCTTTTTCTTTGTCCTAAAAAAAGTTAATTGCTCTTTTACTGCTACTTCTCTCGACTAATATAGCAGAAAAAGTCATAACATAACGTCTGGAGAATTGCATTTCCCTCCTGGAGGCAGCAGCAGTGGCACAGGCACAGGGCTGTATGCTTGCAGCCGGAGCACCTAGGGAAAAGGGAAGCCAGCGAGCTGGGAATTTTTGCTTAAAAACAAATTGAATGAGTGAATAAAGAAAATCATTAAGGCTTCATCTATGAATACTCTCTAATTTAAATTCACATAGGCATGAAATTTTAAAGATTTATTTCCATAATTTGAAGTAAAAGGTATTTGTTTTAGGGGTGATTAATTCACACACTGCCTTATGGGTAAGGGAAATTTGTGGGATCAGGGCGGTATAAATTAAGGGTTGGAGTGCGTGTACTAAAAGTGTGAGAAAAGATTGTAGTCAAGGGGTTTTTTCCTGGTTTCTTTTTCCTAATAGCATAGTGGTTGTAGAATTTCCTGATTCATCAACCTTAAACAGTTACTGGTTTTATCATGATAATAAATAAAATTTTCATCTTAGTGGCTTAAAGAAATTACCTACAGCAGGAAAAAACATGGAAAAGAATAAAGAAACAGACTGACTTTATTACCTGGTTTAGAGTGGGAAGAAGTTAGAGCACCTTCTTCAGGAAAAGAAAAATATTTTAAGTTATGCTTATGCTGAAACCTTGTAAATATTAGGTCTAACAGCTACAGCTCAAAGTCCTTTGCCCAGACATCATCCTGTGAAACCCTCCGGGCAACCCCACTGCTCCTGCTGAGCAGTGAGTGGGGTGGGCTGGGTGAGCTGGGAAGCAGCAGCTGCCGATGGCAGGTGTCTGTGCAGGGGCAGAGCTGTGCGAGCTCACGTTTTGTTGGAGGTGGTCACTTTGGGCCATTTGGGTGTGTGGGAACAACCCCTGTTCTGCACCATTTCTTTGTGACATGCTGGCCTGTGTCTAGTTTTCTAATAACTTTTAGAAGGTTCAGTGTTCTTCATAGTTTTTTGTTATAAATGGAATAGAAGGGTTTCTTTTAAAGGTTGCTTTCTTTCCTTTGTTATTAAAAATTTGCCTGATTTCCATCTGAGGCTGTTTAGAACGGAAAGCACATCACAATGGTTGTGGTTTTTTATTTGGATGCTTTTTTCCTTAGAAAAAATTACCGTTTTGAGGACCATGACATTTCAGGTTCTGGAGACAATTGCAACACCCTGGCTATCTGCTGTCCTTTGTCACTCCCCGTATCCAACCCAGACTCAAGGCCTTGTTTCCATGGAGGCAATGCTTGTTATTAGAGATGTTTCTTCTACAAACAGACTTGTGAATTCTCATGCCTTTGGTTCAAGCTTTATAGTTTTAAGGCTTATCTGGAGCTTTTATGTTCCATCGACTTTGATCTTTTGCCAGAAGGCTTTACATTGCAGACTAAGGTTATGATGTTTGCATGTTTTACTTCCCAGTTCCTCTGTGAACAACAAACAAGAGATGAAAACCTTCCATCAGAGTTCCTTCCTTCAGACAGCAGCACTCCAAGTCCTTGATCATGGACAAAGCATGGGTTTTTTTGTTTGGTTGGTTGGTTTTTTTTCTTTCTTTCATTGCTCTTTTTATTTGTGCCTTTTTTTAAAGCATGGATATCAATTGGGAAATACCTTAAGTTACAGCTAGGCTCAAGACAAACCAGAATTGTGGGAGACTTGAGCTAGGAATATATTTCTGAACCATTTTCCCCACAAATTCTGTTGATTTGTCCTTTTGTTGTTGTTCTTATTGTTTTTCTGTAAAGGTTTACCATTTTTACAGTGTGGCTAGAGGGCTGCAGTGTGAATTTTTAGGCTGGAAGACTCCATCTGATTATCAAGTCACCTGCTGCCATATTATTTCACCCATTTTACCTCTTTGAGTTGCTGGAATTGCATGCATCAGTTCTGTTGCCAGAATCAGAGAATTCCAACAGACTTTTAGGCTTTGACAGATGGGAATCTGCCCCTGCTACTGATAAACTGTTACAGTGGCTGATTACCTATCTGTGCTTATTTTAGCTTTCCTTCATTCACCACTCTTTCTGCACTCCAGAGTCCTCACACTCTGGGTTTTCTTCCTCCAAATGCGCTCATATATCCTGTTCTGGGCACCATTCAGTCTTTTCTGATAAATAAACAGGTTGAACTGTTTAAGCTTCTTACTGTAAAGTGTTCTTCATACCATAGAACTCTTACTGTTGTTCTTTGCATCCTCTTTTCTATAACTGTGCAAAACAATCAAATGAATCGTGCAGAAAAGGTTTTTCAGATGAGCATTCTTTTTCTTCTCAGAATTTTCTGAACTTTTCTTTATGGAGGCTCAATAATTTGATAATAAGTTAAACATTTTAATGGGTATTTTTTTTATAGCTTGTAATTTGATGGTGGAGGACTATCAACTTTTTAGTTGAAAGAGAAAAATCTGTCTCTAAAATTAATAGTTATTTTGAAATTTAGACAGAACTAATAAACATTTTGGAAAAAAACTCCCAAAGTTTAGAATGAAACGAATTATCAGCCAAACATATAAAGATATATGTATGTATGTAATTACCCTGTGAAGAAATCGGAAACAACTGTTCTCTTTGTTCATTGTACTTAAAACACGGAGTATAGAGACCTTGAATTTTAACAGGATAAGTGAGGATACATTGTGAAACGATTCTAATAATAAGTAAATTTAAGTAGTAGAATGAATTTCCAACAGAAATGATGGAATTCCCACTACTGGAGGATTTGTCAGAAATGGTTAAGTACAGCTAATCACGGTTTGGGTTTGGGGAATGAGAGTGCAGATGGCACTGAAGATACTTTTAGTGTTTCTTTCAATTTTTTTTCTACAATCAATGTTCCTGCAGAATTCCATGAATCTGTGATCCCTTCAAAGTAAATGTCTTTCATGGAATTCATTGAGTGGGAAGTTGAGATTTGAAGCTATCAAACAATTTGGTGACCTGAAGTTACTCAGGTGCTCTTACCCCCTGAATATTCAAGGGTGGTGCATAATGCAGGTGATTTTCTCTTTCCCTAAATCATCTGAAGCTGTTTTGGGGCAGATGGAGTGATTAGGTAGGATACCAAGGTATTAACAGTCTCATTAAAAATGGCCATACATAAATAAGTCTTGTAAAGACTAGACTTCAGTAAGGAATGCTATGAGGGCTAAGGAATGCCAAGCCCTGGCATGTCTTTTTGCATTCGTGCAGATTCCAGTCGTAAGTGTCATAAGATGTTTGTCTTGTTACCTTATACCTATATCTCTCACCTTATACTTTTATCTCCTCTGAGCATCAAATTCCTCTTACACTCAGTTTAGAATAACATTTTTCTGCCTTAGGAAGAGCAAAAGCAGATTCCTTTCCACTCAGGTGGCCTTAGTTCCTTTAGGCTCTCCATTAGCAGACAATGATAAATAATAAAAAGAAGCATTCAAAGCCACCCAGTGTCATTAAGGTGACCAAGAGAAAAAGGATTAAGTTTTGGGCAGGGTAAGCAAAGGCAAGAATAGGACCTGAGCTCCTGCTGTGGGCTTGATTCACTGACAGGTGTAGCAGAAAGGGTTTGTTTGGATCAAATGTCTCAGAGTTGTGTGAATGCTTTGAAGGAGGAGAAATTGTACAGGCCTTTCATATGTTTTGCTCTGCTGAAGAATCAGTGTCTTGATGCACTGACTTCTGAACCACTTTTTTTTGAGCCTTACTGGATAAACCTGAGTTTTCTCATATAACTGTAAATGCTGCTCTGTGCTACAGTTTCCTTTCATTTCCAAAATTAGAGTGTTATTTGCTTGCCTCAAAGTATCTGTGTAGCAAACCTAGATCCCTTTAATAAAGCTACCTAAATTGTGGTGTATCCAACCAGCATAATGGCAAAGGTGTGAATCTGTGCCTACAGAGGGTTTGGGGGCTGACTTTCTAAAACTGTTAAAGTGACACATACAAGGAGCGTCATGTTTTGGCTTTGAAAATACCGCCTCAAGGTGATATAAGGCTTACAAAAAATAGTGTCTGTAAAGTTCTTAGGATTCTTTGGCTTTACAAGTTAAAAGCAGAATGTTTTTTATTTTTTTTAAATAATAATTAGTATATAGCTAGATAATTATTTGCTCTCTACTAGTAGATAACTAATGATAACTAGTCCTGTGTTTGAGGAAGAGGACACTACCCAGGCAGGTTCACATGAGGACACTCAGCTTCAAACAGCCTCGTATAATCAGATTTTGGAATGTATTTGTTCACTTAAGACTGAAGAGAAGTTCATAGCAGGATTTCTAGAAGCCTCCAGGCATATACTCTCGGTAGGATTAGGTGATTTTAGGCTTGACTCTAACCTTAGAAAAGGGGGATATGTAGCTCAGCTATGGCTTTAGAAAAAGTTACCTTGACCTTGTTAGCTTGACCATCATAATTGTCTTTGTAAATTATATTTTACATATTGTGAGCTAAAATATGTCATACTAACCCTCAGTCTGAGTCTTAAATAAAAATATTTTGTCAACATCTAGATGGGTTAGGAACTTAGACATAGATAGTTACAATGACTTTGCTGCTAAATGCTATCTGGTTTACATTCAGTTGAGCATCCTTGGAAAACATGACCTACATTGCATTTATACTGGTCACATATATCAAGAAAATGGTCTTCAAATATTCTCTGAAACAGTTTATTCAAATTTGTCGTTATTACTCCAGGTCATTGGTATAGATGAAGATAAAGCTATTTGCCAAGTGATCAAGTGAATTCTCAGTTTTATTCTTCTGCTAGAAATATGACTTTGTGATCTTGCAGAAATAATCTTGACACATACCTTAAGGAAAGTATCTTTAAAGAAATGAAAAAAGATGAAGGCCCATATTCCACTGAAATTGTGATGCCTCTGAAAACTTCAGCCTGAATGTGCTATAGTATACATTATATGCTATAATGTAACGCATTTATCCAAAGGTAGGAATTCCTGGGGTTCAGATGATTTTTCAGTCAGAATGGGTTTGGCACCACTGTTTTTTTGGGTTTTGTTTTAATGCGTTTTTGTTACAAATAGTCTGCTGCTCTAGCATAAACAAGTTTTTTTCCTCATTTGCAAGATCTAAGTTGGACCCTGTGCTTTGTCTTTGCTCTGTAATAAGCATTGCTGACTTGAAGTAGAAGAGTGAGTGATCAGATCAAAACTTTAGAAAAACAATTTTCAAAAAAGAGCATAAATATCACTCCCTTTTCCTTTTCTGCTCTTCTTTGCCTGTGAGATATTGCCTAGGCTGCTATCCTTATTGATCTTGATGGACAGATTGGCTACCCTTGCAAGGATTAAGGATTTGGGCCTGTGAAAAAGAAGCAAATCATTTCAAGGTTATCCCTTTCCCGACTTTCATTAAAGCTATTCAGTGTTTAAAGAAATTCTATAGTCATTGATTGTCCTTTTGAGCATCAAAACATTTTATCTGATAAGTATGAGTCATGTTTTTCAGACAGTTTGCTTGTTGCAAAAGGCCGAGTAATTCAAAATCTCTCTGCTTCTATTTCTCTGCTTGGGAAAAAAAAAAATTTGCTTTAATTTTGTTTTACCTTTTGTTTATGACAGTACAAGTGCACTGTTCAGAGAAAGAAATGGACTAACTGGTAGTTCTGAGGGGCTGTGTCTGTGAGAACCTATAAAGGTTCTGCACCATAAAGGGAGCAGAGTGAATGAATCCTGTATGAAAATAATTTCTAGGTGTAGGTTAAGATATAAATTTTCTATCTACTTTCCATGTAGAATAATCCAGGCCATATTTAAAGAAAATATTTCAGAGATGTAGAAACAAGGATATAGGATTAAATTTATGTGTGATCTCCTTCAGAAAAGTAATATAAGATTTCCTAAGATGTGAATATAAGATGGGAATATCATTACCCTTTCCTGTGGTGTAATGCCACAAGTTGGGAAGCAATATCTTCTGACCTAGGCTTTCTCTCTTCAAAATTTTTAATACCCTGAATAAAGAAGAAAGGGATATTTAATTGAATTTGCAGGTAGTTTCTCTGAGGTGATTTTTTTTTTTTTTTTTTTTTTTTTTTTTTGCTTTAATGCTCTATAACACTAATCTCAAACAATAAAATTCAAACAGACAAAACAGAGAACAGGAAGCATGAGGAACCCCTTCCACTCACATTAGTAATTCAATACCTACACTTAAATATAAACTCACCTATGATACTTTATGGGGATCTCTAACTGACTCCTGAGTGCTCTTAGCTGTCACCACTTTGTGGATATTCTAGTCATTTATATTGGTGGCCTCATGTGGATCTCAAATTATCTCAGCAAATGGCATTTTGCACAAGAACTTAATATAGAATGGAAAAAACAAAACACTTCTTTACAGGTTAAGAGTATTATTAGTAGGGGTAACATTCTTCTGTTTTTTCAGTCTGATAGATATTTTAAGATAATTCTGAATTTACTACATCAATTACAACAGTCCTTTGAGCATCTCTAATAACACTGAAAAGCTCATATTTCTAGGTATAATGCTCTGATTGTTAGGGAAAATAATTCACTTAAATGTTGCATAGACTCAGCAAGGTGAAACAAATGTTCACATATTCATATTGGACTCTAGGGAAGCCTTTTTCTTTTTTCAAAAAAACCCAAAACCAAAATCAAAAAGAAAAAAATGAAACAAACCAAAACCAAACAAAAAAATCCACAAAAAAACCACAGCAAAACCAAACTAAATAGAAAATAAGGTAGGCTCAGGTTTAGCAGGCAGTCTGTTTATTTGTTAAACAAGAACTTGTACTTGTTGGGTAATAGGAGAAAGAATTTCTATAATGTAGAAAGAAGAAAACACACTATTACCAAAAGTACCACTTGTACAATTTGGAAAATTGCTACTTGGTTCTAGGTGTCCTCCTGCAGTATAATTCAAGAGCAAAGAAGTATGGGGTTTGTGAAGGATGGTGGTGACCTAGTATTTCAGAAAGATTTTAATGAGATGATGGTTTTGAAAGGAATGGGAGAGAACTTCAGCAGCTCTTCAAAATAAGCTCTTCAGAGCTAACAATCCAGCTTCACTGAGAAAGCTATTTAGACTTTTGTTAAGAACTAAAGAACATTGGTGAAATTGAACGGTAATACTTTGAAAAGCTGTAACAACCTTTTTAACATTTAATTCTGGGTAGACTTCTAGACTGATAGAATAGATTGTTAAAGCTTTCTTGTACGACTTCTACAGAAATAACAGACAACTGGAGTTTTGGTAAATGGTGCTTGTAGCCCAATAATACCGTTCAATTTCTGAACTTCTGCTAATTGAAAAAATCTTGTCTGCAATTAAAAAAGCTGAATTGATGATGAATCTCACACAGCCTTTAGTAAGGAGGCTGGTAACATCGTTTCCATGTTTAGCTAAATATGTTCAGAATTAGAATTTCCTTAGTTCTATCTCAAAATGTAGATTGTTCTATGACGTAAAATATTATAGCACTTTCTTAAGTTTAGGAATTTCAATAACTTTTTAAACATGGTCACTAAAGCTGAATTACACAACCCAGCAACAGGCTGATTTACATGCTGGTATAGAGGCAATGTTTTTCTGACCTCCTATCCATATTTCTGTATTTACTTTTTGAGCTCCCTGTTAACTCAGGTGCTTATCTTGTGTAGTTTTCCCTCTGCTGTGGTCCTGAAATCCTTTTAAATACCTCTGATTTCTATGAGAAGGTTGTATTTTAGGCATCACCTTTGATTTTGGTTTCTGTGTGTACAGTTTATCTGACAATACAATAACACCGATTACAAAAAATACCTTCTTGCTACAATATTCTGTGGAGACTGAGGCTTAAGAGTAGTAAAATCAGTGTATACATTTCAGTGGACATCCACAATAAATGAACAAAGATAAAAAAAATAAAACTCAAGAGTTCTATGTCTTCAGCGTAACACAAATGATAATTGACAAATATTGAGAAAGAAAACTCTGCAGGAATCAGGATAAGGGTAAATGTATTTGACATATTGTCTGAAGTCTCTAATTCAGTGTAGCCTCAAAATGTGTCTGACTTCTACACTAAACCGTGCTGAGTCAGAACCCCTTTGCAGAGTGTTGTGGTTTAGCCCCAGCACCCGCTCGCTGCCTCCCCTCACAGTGGGATGGGGAGAGAACTGGGAGAGGGAAAGTGAGAAAACCTGTGGCTTGAGATAAAGACAGTTTAATAAGCAAAGCAAAGGCTGTGTACACAAGCAAAGCCAAACAAGGGGTTCATTCACCACTTCCCATGGGCGGGCAGGTGCTCAGCCATCCCCAGGACAGC
>JAWWMP010000011.1:14178676-14215087 GCA_035047865.1 Dendrocincla tyrannina | reverse complement strand
TCTTGGCTCTGTGTTAATCACAGCTCAGTGACCGCTGGAACATGCCTGAATTATCGGTCTTGTTTCCAGCACAAATCTTCAACACAGCCCATACCAGCTACTGTGAAGAAAAACAACTCCAGCTCTGCTAAACCAGCACATAGGGACCTACTTGTTGGTGTTTTGGTTGTTTGGGGTTTTTTTTTTTGTTCGTTTGTTGTTCCTTTGTTTTGCTTACTTTCCTCTTACTAAGTTTCAGATCCTACCATTTGTGTTTTTCGAAGTGTCAGAGGTTTATAAAAGGTCTTCTTATCTCAGAAAAAACCTGGACAATATCTAGGTTCTGCACTGAGTAGTACACAAAGAAGGCCTCTCATGGGAAGAATGATTACAAACCTGATTATATAACTGAAACACAATATGGCAGGTTTTTATATTTTTAAAATGTAAATTATGTAGAGTTTTAATAATCTGCAAATATCCCGCAAAGTTCTGCCAAGTGCATGAACATGGAGGGGAGGGAAAATCTAAGTCATAGACATTGGAGATATAAAAGACATCCTGCTTGATCTCTTGTAAGTGCAAGATGGTTTTATGTTGCCTATTTTTGATAAGTTGCACACATGGGATATCAGTGAAATGGTTCTGGTTCCTTCCAAGAGGGACTCTTTCCTGAAAGGTCTGTATTATTTAATTCCATGAAGACAGAAAGCACGTTTTGAAGTTGCACTGGAATGACAGTGAAATCTGCCAGGCACAGGTCTCCGGAGAGAGAGTAGAATGGATGTATTTTGGAAAATGTCTTGTTTCCAGATATTATGTTCAATATTATGATCTATCCTTTATATCAGAGTAAGGACATATTATGTTTACTTGCTATTAAGAAAGGTGTGTGGATAGCTATGCAGCTTTGAAATATAGACCACATCCCTGGAAGCATGAAAATTTCTGTCTTGGAAATTTCTTTGTCTAGATTAAGACTGTAGGAAGAACCATTTCATGACTAAGGACTTGCACTGATTCAGTATTAAAATTCTTGCTCTCCTACCTCACTTGGGTGCTGTAAAGATGTTTCTAGACTACTTCTGCTTTTTGCTAGATTAAAAAATATATTTTTCAATATACATTATATTCAAAAATCATCCTATTTACATTTTAATTGTTTGTATGAAAAGAAGTGCTTTTATATCACAAAATGCCTATAAAACCAAATTTATTTTTCCCCCCCTAAAGGAACATATTTCACAAAGCTTAGAAATGGTTTTGCTTTTAACAAAAATATACATATGATGTGTTTTTAACCCACTCTAAAGCAGAAGTTGTGTTCCCATTAAATCAGCTGTAAGATTCTTAGAAGTTTAAGTCAAGTTAGGAAAATAGCAGTGAAATTGGAATATGCTTAGCTGGAAGAGAAAAGCTCTTCCAGACAGCTCAGTTTTCTGTGAGGCAGCTCGCATTTCTGAATGACTCTTTGCAAGCTCAGTAGGTCAGATGCACTTTTTGCCGTGCTGTGGAAGTGGAATACTCATAAACCTCCTTCTCTTTGAAAACACCACTTATGCTAAAACACCTGCTCTGCCACTGGTTCTCTAGAGTCTCTAATTTATGGCATAAAATACCATTATTTTTAACAGAGGAGAAAGATTTCTTACATTAGACCTTCCTTAGCTTTTTTTAAATATCATATTGAGCATTTATAGCTGAATGTGTACCTTCAAGCATTTCCATTTTGATCCCTAATTTTTCCCATTTGTAGAGCATAAGAGTCCAATTTAACATCAAAACTCTCTTCCATGGGTTTAATAGCACTTAGTTTGGTACTTATGGAAATTTCACAGGTAGAACCAATCTCTGTCAGCTTCCCCAGGGTGGAAATTATAGGGCGTGGGAGAAAATTTGGAGCTACTGAGGGAGAACTCCCTCGAGTGATCTCCCTATCTTCCTCTCCAAAGCATATTAGCAATCATTTTTGAAGTGTCACAGCTATATTTGGAGGGTTTTTTTTCTGACAAATAAAAGATAAAATCTTTTGCAAAGTCTCCTAAGCTAAAAGCTTTGCCCTCCAAAATCTTACTGCTCGATGTGTCAGCTGTGCTTGCAATTATGAACAACTCCATTGAAGTTAATAGAATGCCACTGTGTCCGATAGCGTTCACAGCAGTGCAGTTCAAATTACAAAATTACACCATTGAAGAGGAACAGCCCTTTTCCACAGCTGTGAAATTATTAACTCTCACAAAATGGCAGAATACTTTTTTTTACTATTTTCCAGCTTTTAAATTAATACCATCGCTGTTGATTAAACTCAAGGTCACACGAATTCTACAGAAAATGATCTCAGGTTCTATGGTTGCTGGTTACTGTGGCAACATAATTCATATCAGAAAAGCTCCATTTTATTATGAAAGTTAGTGATGCTTTTAGCACCATAACCCTTGACAGTTTGTTTTGAAATTAACTTTTATCCTTTTTCTACAGTACAGCATGGTGCAAATTTTTTTTCCCTTCTAAGAAAACATAAACGTTTGAGAGAAGTTACTAATAAAACGTTTGGATTGATGGCTTATCACCACTTGTAAAACATTGACTGTATGTTCATCAGCTGTCATTTCCTGCAACCTTGATAATATAGTGGGGGTGGTGTTCCCTGCTAGAGCTTTAGTTCTTTTGAAATGAGTTGGGTGTTGTTCACAAGTGCAAAACCTAAAACAAACAACCCCTTCCCCCAGCTATCATACACACATATGTAGACAGAAATGCATATTCCTCAATTACTAGGTGATATTTATATTTGTTTTATTTTGAAACTATTAGGGTGAGATCTTAACTAACAGTCACTGCCAGCATGGAACCACTGTGCCTCATATGCTTTCTCTTTGATTTCATGGGGCATCTGCAGTAACAAGGAATGAACTCTGAGAAAAGGGAAGGTTTTCCATTCACTGTACTGGGGACAGGGTCTTCCCCTGCAGGTTTTGATGGATATTTCCAAATGTGTCCCTTGCTCACAGTAGTAAATGAAAGTAGGTTCATGCATATTTGTTTTACTGAAAGTAAGGGTAAAATTCTGTAGAAGTTGCTATTTTCTCTCTTCTCTCTACTTCAATGCAAACTTGGCATGATATTGTATTGACACAAGTTACACAACAATAATTTTGTTCAATCAGAAAAATCCCTGTTTCTGCACTGTTATTTTTTTGGGCAGTTACTGCTCTTACTTGTACATCTATGATATCTCCGAAATTATCCCACAGCTCCCTGAATTACATTTCATGTGCTGATTTTCCAGTCCTACTGGAAAATTAGGAGCGTTCTCCTAATGCTAACTGTGTTGAGGAGGGCTACTCTGGGAAACTGCAAATAACATGAATAATGTTTTTCCATTAACTAGTTTTCTTATATTTCTTATATTAATATGCAGTTTTCTTATATTAATATGCAGTGGGAAAGTGTGATCTGTGTTCCTAAATGGGTGAGATTGGCAATGAAATACAAAGTAAAGGATTTATACTCCTCCCTGTCAGACAAATACTGGGCACTGTTTCACCTGAGTTGTCCCCTTGAAGGACGTGGCTAAGACTCTTCTAATCTGAATGGAACGCGATTAGTCTAAACTGCTTTGTGGTTAAGATCCATACTGCAGATCACTGTTGTGGTCAATCAGGACTGACATTTCTTCACTGAATGTTTGATGGGAACCGTACAATCATCCTCATACACAGCATGATGGGAAGTCTGAGCTAGTTGTCTGGATCTTCCTTCAGGAGATGAAGTATGAGGAACCAGCTGTCAAATTGATAATGAGGTGCACTGATGGAGCTGTGTGATTACTTTGCGCCACCCTTTTGTCTAAACAAAGCACAGTGGAAGCTGAGTTATCATTATGCTAAATTATAGAAGAATTTTTATACATTTGTGTATTCAGACCTGTCAAATTTAGTTTAAATGGTATGAGGTAGGCCATAGATGTTTGCTTTTCATGTGGCCATCCAGTGGAAACACAGTCTCTTGCCACAGTCATCATTACCAAGTTTCATGATGCCTTCAAAGGTGGCCCACAAGAATGTGTTTTCCCCAGTTTCAGTCTGATGCTGAAGTCATTACATGAGGTCGACATTTCTGACTCAAATTTGCCATTACTTTGGTCTGATCCACTAGATCAATGATGAAAAAGAGGCTGGTATGTAAAATATTTATGGTGCTGTCTAACTTCAAGCACCTGATTTAAACTTAAAACTGATTTAAATCTAATTTAAATTGATGTGATTGTTCATTTGCTCAAATGCACAGTGCAGCATTAGGGTGGGTCTATGTAAATAGCACTCAATCCAATATCCTTAAGGTTCAAGGTTTCTAAGTTTCTCTTTAGTGACAGAAAGATTCTAATTACTGGTATACCATTGTTCTGTGGAAAACTTTCTTAAAATCCTTTTGAATAATGTTCTACAATGGAAAGCAAATCAGAAAATTATATAGATGTATAACAATATCCTTGTATTCTGGAAACATGGTAGCACAGAAGCATAAGTCCTATTATGTTTGGTATTGATCAGACTGTTTGTAGACAGCTCTTCCTGTTTTTTCTCTCTATTTCTTTCTTACTCCTGTGAAATATTAATAGTAATCTCCTTTACTACATCAAAATACAGGAACAAAGTGTAAAATACAGAAACAAAGTATAAATCGTACGGTTACAAATTTTTTGACGTGACATTACTGAAGAATCAGATTAGTTTGAAGAATGCATAATTTATTTTCTGGGTGATAGTCACATTGCTGGATACTGACGAAATTCTATTAATCCTTTCTTTCTAGCTAATTGGGGTTTCTGTGCCCTTTTCATGAAAGACTATCCCATTCATAAATCTAGTACATTAAGGGCTTATGTTGCATTGCTTTCATTATTGTTGTATCACTGTTTCAGTGGTTCAGTTTTAGAGCCGCAGACATAACTGTCAAGGAGATTTACAACCGACTGTTATCACAGCATTTTATAGCTCAGACTGCACTACAGATCCTTTAAAGACCTAACAATTAGCCTGTGACTTCAGTTTAAAAATACAATTTGCATCTTTCTCTGGGTGCCACAAAATACTGGAATAATCTCTTGTTCACAATATCTTTTTACTCAATTTGGATCGAATTCATAGTTTCCAACAATAATGCTAAACTAGAAGTTCATTACTGAAATGCACCTCCCTGCTCCATACACATCTTCCCTGCCTGCTGTGGCTCATTGCACTTCTGTCCCTCTCCATGTTCTACATTCCAGAACCTCAGAGCAGTAATTGAAAAGCTAAACAAGAAAACACATTATTTCTTTTCCCCCTTTTTTTAAGGGTTTCTAGAGAGAGTACTGAAACCAAAACTCTGCTTTGTCAAGGGTTGTCCATCAGTATCTTCAATTTTTTACCAATATCCTGCACTTTCCTGAGATGTTTACTTCTCCAGCTTCCTTGCCTGGTGTTTCTCTTGCTTTTCCCTTGCCTCTCCCTTTCCCTTTCCATTTTTTCTTTCCCTCCCCAAATTCACCCATACCCTTTTCTCACCGCTGTTACTAATCTGAAAAATCTGACAGCCCTCTCACACGCGAAATATCCATGCGGTTTCTCTCTTGTACCTTGACAAATATTTACTGCTCAGTGTTCTCCTTGATATGCAGTTCAGCTGCTGGCTTTCCTGATGCAATCTTTCTTTGATAAATCTCTCCTTGAACAGGTTACCAATTCAACATCTCATTGGTGACTACATGAGTGTGGGGTGTGCATGTGAGGTTAAGTTCTGTGAAGATCAATGTAGAAAAAGGAAAGAGGTAAAATATGCACCTGGTAAGGTAATTATTAATGTAAATTACTATTTTTACTACGCATTTGTGTGTATAGTAAATGTATACACACATAGAAAATAAGTAAGAATTGCAATTATACCGCAAAAAGTAGTTGTTAAGGAAGAGAACCTTTTGATATGAACAGGAGGATTAATGAGGCCTGGCTTCCTCGGGATTTATGTCCTTTGTGTCCTAAATGCTCTCTTCTGACTGCATTGCTCCCAGTTCCTTCCCAAGGCTCCTGTGATGCTCACACTGGCAGGAAAAAGCACTTTCTGCAGTTACCATGCAGCAGCTGCTGGAGAGAAGTGTATAATGGATGAATCCCATCTTTCCCTCTCTTAGAGCACTAGTTTGTTTCTTTTCTGTACAGCTGCTGATTTCCAGAATGTGTGTAAGAGCTTCAGACTTTTATCTGCCTTTCAAATTTGTCCTCAGCTGGCCACTATTACTGTGGGAATGGAAATGTAGCATTTTTAAATATGTCTTGCTCCTTAAGTACCAAACTAAAATTGAGATCAAATTAAAATATACCCTTTGTGTAGAATAAAGTAATTTGGGAGCATCAGTTATTCCAAAAGTCTTTTACTTATGGTGTATTAATCACTGAGCCTGTGGAATAAAGTGCTTTTAATAAATAAAATTACTAAGTGTTCTTAGTAAGAGGACATAAAACTCTAAGAACTGGAACTAACATAGATTATTTTATTAACATGTCTGAGCATCAAATACAAAACAACTGTGTCACTGATTGTCATGCATAATAGAACTATGAGGTTTCACAGACACTGAGCACACCCTTTAGGCAGGACAACACCTTGCTCTCACCAATACTATGCCAGTGAAGGCAATCAGCTAGTGAGCATGGGAATAAAAAGATATAATCAATGAGCCCTCAGCCCCAGAGGGAGAGCTACACTTCACTGGCAAAAGATGATCTGAGAACTGAACTCCTACCAGATGAGAAAAGTCTTGAACTTTATAGAGGTACTGCTCTTATGGCACAGCAGGACTTTCCATGTTTTCCCTCAAACCCAATGTTTCTGCATTCTAGAAATGATAATTTTCTTTCTCCGTCTCTGAGGAACTAAGAATTTCATCACTCTTCCTCCTCTCTTTTTCCTGGTGTTCATCTTTCCTTTTCTTCCCACCATCCCCACTGTCTGTACACATGGCAGTGACCCCACTTCTACCACACCAAATAACCCAAGTTTTTCCATGCGGGGAGGTCTGAAATTCTGTGCAGCTATATGAGACTAATCTTTTTCTTTAATAAATATTTGAGAAATTACAGCCTGATAATGTTAAATGCTCAGTCTTTAAATAGTATTGAATTGTGCAATGAAGAATTGCATGATAATCCCTCCAAAATATGTACCCAGTACCTCAACAGTTACAGAATGTCGTCTCAGCTGAATCAGTAAGTGTGATGGTTTGTGTGTGCCAAGTAGCTGGATGACAGAATATAAATATTGTATAATAAAATATTACTCTCTAAAGAGCCCAGACAGACATAGTGTAGAAACGGAACCCTTATGGAAGCATAAAAGTTCACTAGCTGAATGTTTGCATCTATTTGCTATTTCAAATAAATAACATTAAAATATAAACCCTGAATCCATATAAAAATAGCCTTGAAATGGTAAAAGGAGTTTGCAATATTAATGGATTAGAAATAATTTATCACTCTAGCATATTTCTGAGTACTCTGTCAATTTATTTAAACTGTTTTGCTGCCTAAGGTTCTCTAAATCACTGTAGCTATTGTAATTCCTTTTGATGATAGCTCTGATTAACGTTAAATAAAGACAAAGGATTTCAAGGTGTTTACTAGATTATTCATAGTTAAACATAGCTATAAACATAAAAATTGAAAGAGTGAAAGGGAGAAGAATATGATAAAATGCTCTGGAGAAAATTTTTAAAAGCATGGAGACAAGTGTTTGAAGACCTGGACCCTTGTGGTACTGAAGCCACAAGAACCCCTTTGATGAGATATCTAGAAAGTTAATTTTAAGCATAACTTATTGAGTTGGAAAAAACTTGTTTGTCATATGCTAAAGGTACCTTTATAAACCTGAATCTAAAGTCTCCATGTCTGCTAAGCAAAGCAGATGAGAGCACACAGGTCAAGGAGAAGGGACAAAAAAAGTTAATATGAGTCCCAAGGAAAGAACAAAGTTTTATCTGAGGTTTGACTTTTTTTAATTATCTCTCTGGTATTTCCCTTTTTATTTAATTAATTGGAAGAACTATACCAGTGCCACACACTCACATACTTTGCTGGAATCAGCCATAGCTTGCAGGAGGAAAAATGTGGCACAAGTTGTAGTTTTTTAACTGATTCTCAACAATGAGAAGACACTTGTGAATATTTGAGCTAAAACACATTATCAGGATTGTATTTCCTTTGAAAAAGCCTCATGGCAGGAGCAGTTTCAAGAAGCTTCATTAATATTCACTAAAGATTTTAACTCAGGGACAATAAAGAAAGATGCTGAGGCACTGTGGGTACCTTATTGTATCATATTTAGTTGTTGATTCTACAACTCAACATTCTGGCTGAGGTTGATAACTGATGAATCTTTAATGTAGTTAATCGTAAACACGCAGGAAAGGCATTTTGGAGGGTGGAGACTGAAAGCTGTGTGTGACTTTCAAGCAGTTCATGCAAACACGACATTTGATCTTTATAGTAATTTCAAAATTGTTTGACTCAGAAGACACGGGAGATCAGAGATTCAGAGCAGTTGTGTTTCCAAGGTAGGTCACTTCTAGCCTTTGAAGAGGTCTTCCAAAATGCAGTCTCCTCACCCTTGCATTTCTGCCGGTGTTGGCCCATCATTGTAGTGATATTTTTCAATTTCATTATATCTGGAATTTTAGCCATTAGGAATTCCAGTCTTTTCTGAAGCTATGAATTCAGATTTGTATTGCAAGCAGGAGACTGCAGCCAGATTCTGCTGTTGGTTAATTCCTGCCAGAGGCAGGCTCTTCTCTCAGCATCCTGCTGGATGCACTGTCAGAAATTTGCTGTCCCACTACTTATGTTTCCTTCAGCAATTGCTGGACTGTTGGCAACATCTCACACGTATCTCTTTGCTCTCTTATCATCATTGCAGAAGTTAATAATCTTGTCCGTAAATATCTTGAAGGAAGAAAATTGAGGTATCCTCTGCATCGGGTCCTAAAAAGCAAAGGGAATTCAATAGAAACTAAAGAAACCCCAAAACGGCTGCATCTTGATCCAGGCTGTCTGATCACAAAGGAGTGCTTACTGTCATATCTCAGTCAGCTTCCTGCTCTCTCTGGTTCATCTGCCCATTCCTGGTAGGTGCAATAGGCCATTGATACTCCCCACCAGGCTGCAGACAAGCTCCACCATGGCTGAGTACATGGGATCATATGGCATATTTTGTGTTTTAGGACATAGGGTTATTATGGTATCCCAGCATCTAATACTTCTTTCACTTCCACACCTCTGTAAACAGAATGATAATGTATTCTCAGTTCCTTACCTAATCAGCAATATGCCTTTTATTTCTTTAGGTATTGAATCTCCCTTTTCCCAGCACTTGCTCTCAATTCTTATGAGTCTCCTTTTATTTTTCAATTTGGTATCTTAGCCAGTCTTCTGTATAAGCCAAATCTCCATGACCCCGATTGCATCATACTTCTTTTTAGCTACTCCTGTTGTGTCTAAAAAAAACCACCTGCTAATTTGTTCCTTCTGCTGCTTCTATTTTTGTAGGAAGAATTGACTTGCGCGGGACTCAAGCTTTCTCCTCTGCTCTCCTCACCATTTCTCCAACTCACTTGCTCCCTGCTGCTGGGAGAGAGAGTCTGCTTGTTATTCTTTTCATTTTATCCAGGATTGCCGTTGCCCAAAATTTAAGTCTTGACAGTCTATACAGTGTTCCATAAGAAAAAAAAAGAATATTTCCTCCATGTTTTTGGTGATTTTTTGGTTGTTGGGTTTTTTTTTTTTGTTTGATTTGGTTTGGTTTTTTTTAAAGGAAAAAATAATCACCTTCTGAAATGTGTGACTAGGGAGTTAAAATATATATATATATATCTTATCCAAGCACATGTGTTTATGGTTTCTCCCATTATTGTTTTTTATTTTTCTCTTCATTTTCCCTCTGTGATAATTTATTTGCCTTCTTTCTCATGTTATTTGAAATAGAGGGTGCTCGGATTTTCTTGAAATGAAATGAGCTGTAACCCAGAAAATTCTTTAAATGCTGCTGCCAAGAAATTGAAAAGCACTTAAGTGACACAGAAAAGAAAGTGCAATTTCCACAACACAGCAGTGTGTGCGATGTTCCCAACTGGATGCTGGCATTCCCCTCTGCCAGTGCAGTGCAGGGACACCAGTGTAGCCCTGGCAAGTCAGAGAGCTGCATATTATTGCTTTTCATTTCCTAAATCACATAAGCAGTTCTGAACAATCTTTTTCATATCTAATTGCAAAGCAGGATGTGAAATTTAAAGCTATCTGAAATGTACCAAACAATTAACAGTGCTGCAATAAGATGCATTACATTTTAATAACAGAAATCCTTTGTCAGAAACAGAGGTCCATAATAGGCCACACATATGAATGTGTCGGTGGCTACTCAGTGTTTAGTGGCTTCTAAGTGATATCATTGCATTGGATTTTCTCTGGGAAATACCACCATTCAAACGTGTGCATTATCCCTACACCATCATCTCTGTTCATAGCTTGGGAGAAAATGCAACAGGCACAGGGATCGTTGAAATACCATTCTGAAATGTGCTTTTTTGTGTTTGAATTCCAGTTGCACAGAGATTTTTCCAAGGCTGTCAAGACCCCTCTGTATGATCTGTGCATTGCACAAAGGAATAGTGAGAGTGATCATTAAAAACTTTGTACCTGATACAAACAAGACCTGGAGAGGAAGTGGACTCCCATCCAAACATCATATATGGGCAGAGTAACCGATAAAGCCTTGATCTCCTGACTAACCACACAAAGTTTTCTATGTTGCTTCTGTCCTTCCTTCAGCCTCATTTCAGGATGTTCTTCTGATTAAGTGACAACCAAGTGTCACAAGAAAGAGCTGGATTCCCAGCAGCAGCAAAATCCTTAGCTGCCAGTCCTCAAAGCTTATTTCAGCACCTATAAAGCATTGCTTTTGACAAGGGAACCTGAGACTGTTGCTCCAAAGACAGATAATCCTAAGGCTGAGTCTCTGTTTCAGAGGTGCATGGCTGCAAAAACTACTTGTCAGTGCAACAGTAATTAATTTACAGACAAATTGGGCATTTGAGGTCAATTCAATCAGTTTTTTAATGATACAGTGCTTTGAATAGAGTAGCAGATGCCTTTAGATATCTTGAAGATATTGGAAGTATCAAGGGGCTAGGGAGGTTTCTAGTTCTTGTCACATGGCAGAGAGACTACAGAAGTGCAGTGAGTTAATTATTCACCCCTGTCACATGGTGAATGCCTTCTCTAACTGGATCCAATTAAGTCACAGAACCTTTGCAGTAAAAGTAATTTTTGAGAATTATATTCATTATTAATAAAGTTTGATTTCTGCTTAACTGTATCTATGCCTTTGACCTCTTCCCTATTACTTGGGAGAGATTTTCTTCACTCTGGAGTGCTCACCTTTGAGCTAATTCTCCCTTGCAGCTGATGTTGAGGTCGGTGAATGTGCCAGGATGGGCATGATTTAGCACTCTGTTTACCTGCTGTGTGTTGCTGGCCAGGCCTGGGCTGCTGGGGAAGGAGCTCTGGAGAATCTGAGAGCTGCAGAGACACCTCTGTCCTGTACCAAGAGTGCTCAGTTGTGCCTTGCTCTGCTTGGCCAGCCAAGCCCTCCTGAACCTCCTGGGTAAAAGATTTGCAAGACCAAGAGACTGCAGACAGGATTAATGCAGGAAAGACCGTTAGAGATTAGAGCAGTGCCAGAGTTTCACAAATACATACTATGGGCAATATACAGACTTTATTTCTTGGCACTTTCTTGTATTTCATGCTGGAATACAATCCAAACCCTGTACTTAACCCTGTACTTTTTGAGTAGATTGGTGTGACAGAGAGAGAGCGCCTGTGAGAATACCAATGGGTTTCTTTTTTTTGCTTTGTAATCTATGACTTTTAGGGCAAGAGTTTTGCTACATTTGTATTGGTACTGGAAATCTTCTGGACCAGGAAAAAAAGGTATTCAAATTAAACAAAACAGAGAAAATGTTGTCTTAGAATGCATGATCTGTAGAAAGGGTAAACAATGGGCTGGAGTGAAGAAATCATGCCTGAATCCTGGAGGAGATGACTGTTATGTGCTCAAGGACATTCTTCAGGCATCTCAAGCTACCTTTGTGGATCATACAGCATCTCTCTGTGGCTGTCACTGTGACTAGTATGGCTTCAGAGGGCTGCAGGCTGGGCAAGTCGTTGGGAATACCAAAGTGTAAGTACTTGGAAATGCCTTTAGCAGAGATAGGTATCCTTAGTGGTGTTATTTGTGCTGAATTTTTCTGGCAGAGGAATGGACTCTATGCGACATAGTGCATTGATATATGGAATATCTTGCTTGGCAGATGGTCTAAGAAAATGGCTCTTAATTTTTTTTTTTTTGTCATTGAGTCCTACAGAGCAAACAACAGTGGTGGCTATCATCTGTCCTCCCACTGCCAGAGTTATTCCACACTAGCAGACAGTAAATACCCCCTAAACATATTCCATACACACTCTTCTGTGGCCCGTGACCCTCTGTACTGCACAGTCACCCTTCACAGGAGATCGGTCTATTCCAGAGGTATGTGCTTTTCCCACTGGGAACATGTACAGAATGGTGGGAGGTGTGTGGACATGGCAGTGGTCTTTGGCTGGTCTGGAGCACATTGGTGGGCTGGTGGAGGACTAGAACAGTGGTGCAGAACAGGGACACTGAACTATACCTGTGCCCACATCCTCCTCCTCTCCCAAGCTCTTTCCTCTGACATGCTGTACAGCAGCTGCAGTGTTAAGCAGTCTCCTTGAATTTGTGTCAAAACTCCTATTTGGTTATTTTTAATTGTGTAAGAAGCCCTCATAGCACTTGAAATGAAATCGTTGCAGTGAGGAAAAAAATAATTGGAGAAAAATAAACAGAAGCAAAGGTGTTACCAAAAAAGAAGTGTGATTTTAAATTTTTTTGCAATTCTAGCTGGGGCAGATAATTAGAAAAGGTTCAAATAAGTAGATTTAGCTGAAAACCCCAATATATTTAAGGTATTGTTTTAAAACGCTGTGTTCAGTAACACTTTAGATTTCTTTTACAGCTTACATTAAGTGAACAAAACAAATCAGACTGCATTTTAGAGACTTAAAGAATACTGCATTGTCAGAATAACAACCAAAGCAGTTTCATAGGAGTTAGTGAGGTTGGATTCATGCCTTTCAGATTCATGGAATATCTAATTTGAGGACAGACTGTATCAGGGATCATAACACCCAAAATAACTAAAAGGCTGCTGCAAAGTCTGGCTTAGAAGAAACAAGATGTTTAAATTAGGAGAGCACAGAAGTTTTGACAGGAAGGTGATATAATGACTCAGTAGACTTAGTTTGCAAAACAAAGAATTGCTGTGCTGGAGAAAAAAAAAAGACTGGAAAATAGAGAACATGATTCTGAATAAAATAAAAACTTCAAATAATGCAGCAGAATGCTCAACACTAACGAGTGTCATGCCTTTACACAAAGGTGCAATGCTTGCATTAAGCAAAAACATTTCGTGAAAGCCCACAGACAATGACAAATAAGAACACTTACACATGCACTCATACATATTCTTCACAGTGCAGATTGAAGCAGGAGGAGATTGCAGAGCAAGGAGAAACAAAGGAGAAGAAGATTTCTCTGCACAACTTGCTGAGGGAATGGTTGCACCTTTTGTTTGAAATGTTTGTTTGAGCATGAGTAGTCTTTCCCTGCTTTGTTTGTAAGATGTTCTCCCCACAGAGAGACCAAACAGGTCTCACTCTTTCCACTTCAAACTTCATTTTTTTTCTAATGCTCAGTAGTATAAATGCTGCTGTATTAAAATGCACCTTGTTACATACTCAGTTGTGCTCAGTGAAACTCACAGAGTTATGGACTCAGACTTCTGACTAGTACAGGTACAAAAGAGTAGTGGTCCTGTTGTGTAAGTAATGGTCTTGTTTATCTGCAAAAGTTTAGTTAGTTTCTGGTCCTTCAAAATTAAGCAAAATTAAAACTAACATTCAGAAAAAGATTGTCTAAGTTTGGTAAGCAAGTGGAAAAAGTAGTGTATGCAAAGCTTTGTTTCTTTAGCTTAATGCAATAAAAAAAGGAGAGCTGAGATAGGATATATTAGCTCTTTTTAGTAGGATTTAATTAAATCACCTTTATTTAAAATTAATTTAACTGAATTTAAGGGGATAAGAGTGAATTAGAGAAACATCGAGGAGGAGAAAGAAACTGTCTAAGTGAAAACACAATGCCTGATACAGGCAAAACTCTTTATAAATTACTGATGAATAAATATATCACTCATACAGGAAATTATAGGAATTCATCAGTTCTGGATGAGTTCAGTAATAGTGGTGTGGTTAAATCAACAAGACTGTATAAATTGTATTGGCTTTAAATGAGGACATTACAACCTTCAGTAGGTGAACTGGGAGGATTGGAATTGAAGCTCTGTTCAAATTCTGCATTCTTGTGCCTCCAGGTTTACTGATTAACTAACCTGAAACATGAAATCTGGATAGGGCAGCCCTCAAGGCAGGCGAGTTGGGTTGGCCTTGCCCCAAAAAGTTACCTTAGCTTCCTTTACCATTTGTTCTTTCTCTTTCATGAGCAACTGTTTTATAGACCATTCAGTGAATTACTGTGCAAAAGATTACAGACTATTATTGTGGCCATTACTTTCTTTGAGGATTTTTAAGCTGAAAGCTTTAGTGGTTTCATCTTTGGTGTATAGGTAGAACAGGAAAAATATTTGTATTCTTGGTAGTTGCCTTGTTCAGGGCTGAGGTTCTTCTGAAGGATCAGTATCATGCTGGAGGGAGACAGAGTCTGCTTCAGTGTCTTTCCTTGCATTCAAAATGAGTTTCTGACAACCCATAAAATATTCTTCTATGCGCAGTTTCATGTGATTCATGAAAGTACCATTGAGGACTCATTTTGTATTATTTTGGAGATATTTTTCATTGCTGGCAAAGGGGTGAACACATCTATATATGCAAAACAGAAACACAATATGCCTGTTGAAAACTAATCATGAAAAATGTCAGAGGAAATTTTTTAAACTACAGCTTGTTTTTGCAATCAGGTAAAATAGCATAGATATGGATCTGGGTGTTATTCTCCATGGAGGATGGAAACAACAATTTGTTTCTTTCCAGATCTACCTTTTCATTATGCAATTGTACAGGCTGCAATATAAAGAACATGAAATTGTAATTCCTCATTGTTTGATAATAAGAATTAATATAAATCAAATTTTTAAATAATATATGAAAAGACAACAAAAGTCCTTTGAATAATCTCTCATGAAACAGAAAGATTTAAACTTTTCTCATTAATCTGGGCATGTGGTATTGATTTATAACTCCTGAAGGAGAAACAATCAGCTCAACCAATATTGCATCATTGTCAAGCTATTTAATGGAACTTTCTTTTCAGCCCACACTATGACAGGTCTCATAATCCCAAGAAAAATCCTGTTATTATCAGCTTATTATTATTTTCCATTGAAGGCATAGGGTCAGGTCACAAACCCTTTTTTTTAAAGACTCTGTGACTATTCCTTTCACTTCCAGAGATAAATAAGGAAATGATGGATGAAACTTACTTACCGCAGTTAAATTATCTGTAGAAAATTCATCAGCTGGTCCATCATGGTAAAGGAATTTCATAAATTCAATAAACCACCAGCAGTATAATGTGTAGGTATACATGTGAGATGTAAAAAACTAGAGATCAACCAAGCTGATTAGAAAGACAGAGACACATTAAAATGCGTGACTGGTAAACTCTGGAGGAGGCTGTTTGATGTGGATAAGCTTCACCCTGCACATCTCTGCTGGTAGCAAAGATAGCTGGAAATTTTATACGGACAGCCTTGTACATGGTGCAAGTGGCCGGCATGGAAGGCAGCAGGGAGAAGCCAGGTATTTCTCATTTGTCTCTACCAGGCCTTAGTGGCTTTCTTCTCTGCTAGTAATAAGAAAGAAAGGATTTTTCCAAAGTGTTAAGCTGTGTTCCAAATACATTAAGGACTTTGGGCAAGAAATACTTTTATTAAGCATGGACTGTTTCTCAGCCATTTTCTGATTCTTCTGAGCATGACGAGTAAGTAAATCCTTACTTGTCTCTCAGTTCCACTGATTTTATTAGAACTCTTTGCTGATACCTCAGTATAACAAATATTTAAGCTATATTTCAAATTAAACAGCTGCTGAATGCTTTGCAGAATGAGGTATTAGTCCATTTAATGACAGACTGACACTCAGTGCCACTTTGCAGTGTTACCAACAACTTGAGCCTGTGGCAAGGAAAAGAAATTTTATTGTTATACTGAGCCCCAAAATCAAGCAAGATTTGATGTTTCTTAGGACTAGTAATGTGAGAGTATGACTTTAGTACATTTTCTTGGCTTAATTTCTGATAATTTTCTTTACATCCACTAGAACTTGTGATCATTTTTGAAAGTACTAAATGCTTTTTGTATATGTACAGCTTTTTTTCCCCCCCTCGCAGTGAACTAAAACATTTCTCCCTTCTGCCTGAATTCAGTATTTTAGGAAGTCTGAAGGAGGGAAGGAGCCAATGATAGAAACAAAGAGCATTTTATAAAGAGAAGAAATGGGAGCTTTTCTGTGACATTTTTGACTCCAGTGTTTGTCGCGTTCTCTCTCTGCTGCACTGATAATTGGTATTCTGTTTCTGTCCTGAAGTAGTGCTGAATCAGTGCTGCTTGTACATAACTTTTTAGGCTTTCTGTGGATTTAATAGAATAATATATTGCTCCTGCAAGTTGCCCTCATTGATGTTACCAAAGCAATGCATCTAGATCCCATCACAAACTATGAGCCTATTCTGCAAACACTTCTGTGTTTGTTCAAACATGTTGCTGATACGGACTGTAAGACCTATCTGTAAAGTACTGCTGATGTGTAGTGGAACTAAGAAATGTTGCATATAACGAGAAGCAGCACTACTCCCATTTATTCGTTGTTAAGGGACTGTCACCTCTTGGAAGAATGTACCCACTGGTAAAACTTACAGTGTAATTGCATATTAAACATGGAACCAGTATTTGCTGAAATATTTAAATAAGCAAGCTGGACTCCATGAATTTGCCATGATTTTATACAGCTTTTCAGGCTCTTCATTTCATTGTGTGCCACCATTAGCCACGGGCACCTAAGGTTTTAAAGGAGGCTGAACATGGTTGGTTTTCACAATCTCATTTATGATCAAACCCTTCAAAGTCTTAACTCTGGGCCTGGCACAGGCAGAAGGGACCCAACAGCTCCAGCAATCTCCTGCTGAATTCAGAAGTGTCTGGCACAAGAGGGACAAAAGTCACCTCCAGCTGTACTCCTGAGATGGGTGTTTACAGGACCTTGCTTTCTTTCCCTGCTCCTCTCTGTTTTCTGTTGGGAGGACAAACGGAGTTCCTTTTTTCATTAAATGCTGAATGATATAAAGATGTTCATGTATCTGTTTAAGTTCAACCTAGCTGCTTAACATTAAATGGATTAGTTTGGCAAGGGATGAGGGAGTCCAGTTTTTGCCTTGGGGCAACACTGAGCTGTCTCTTGGGAAGCCACAATCCTTCTCAGTCCAAAAGTACCTGTGAATGGGAAAGAATGAATAAATCAAAAGATTCTGTCTTTTCCTTAGTCCAGCTTATAAAGTAGCACCTTTGATGATTAATTTATTTTAAAAATAACTAGTTAAAAATTATGGTTTGAAAAAGTGTAAATTGTTGTCTAGATAAAAACAAGAAGATATTTGAGTGCAGACTGAAAGAGAAGCCTTACCATGGGACAATTGCTGGCTTGCAATTATGTTTTGCCACCTGTGGAGGCTTGGAAGGGAGCCCAGCAGTTGTACAGTACAGCTTATCTAGTACTTGAAGCACAAAACACTGTTTGTTTTGTTGCCTTCTGAACACATGATTTTGGCTCGAGTCCAAAGAGGCATCTTGAGATTTCTGTCTGATGATCAGTAGACAAGGTATCATTCAGTGGTTTTATCATATTATCTGGGGTTTAAAATAACAGTTCTCCAGTGTCGTGGAGCAAACATTTGTATGTTGGTTTTCTTTCCTTTTTTTTTTTTTTTTCCTGCCAAAACACAGGTATATTTTATTATGGAAATTCCTTTTTCTGTTTTGTACAGATGTATTTTTTAGCATAAAATAAAAACAAGGTAAAAAACATTGACGGCTATTACCTGTTCATTAAAGAGGTCTTTCCAAGGAGTCTGATTCATAAAATCAATAATGGGAGAGTATACTTCAAATGTAACTGTAAAAGAGCATTTTGGTAAGGCTAAAAAAAAAAAGGCATTGTAAAGAAAATAAATAGGAAGGTTGGAAGAGGGTTGGAAGCTAGAGAAATGACGAAACAAAGTCATCTTTGTCCCAGCACTGCTGGCAATGTCCCTTTTCAGCGCTCTGTACTGATAGTTTTCACTATCAAACTTTTGCTTGAAAAACTAGAGGACAATGAATTCTCACGCAGTTCTCAACAGCAAGGAACGCGATGGAGCCGCTCTTTGAAGTTGAAATAGCTGATGCTGTTGGAGCAGGCAGTTCAGAGAGCTCCTTCATGGCCTGATTGATGCAAGATCTTCCGATCTGCACAAATATGGGAAGAATTTTGTGTGTATGGAGTGTTAGACATGAAAGCTACTGATGAGATGTTAGCAATCAGTCTGAAGCCTCTTTGAAAATGTAATCCTGAGGAATTTTACACATGACAAAATATGAAGATTATGAATATCGTCCTAGAAACCTACACGTCAAAAAGAGGGAAAGGATGTGGCAGGGCAAGTGTGAGTGTAGTGAATAGACCCTGTTAACAGGAACTGAATGCTGTTTAGGCAAAGAAAGAAGATGATTTTGGTGAAGAGGGAAAGACAGGAGTATTTGCTCAGGGAAGCTTCTGCTCTTGGGGAAGACCTAGTGTGGGAAAATAGTTCTTTCTCACGAATGGTACTGTGTATGTTCTCTCTGTCTGTCTGTAGAGAAATAACTCCCCTGCTTCAAGGAGCGATAAGATTCTCACCGACACGCCTAGGTGCCCCTGCTGGGAGTCAGGCAGGCCATAAAACACAGGGGAGGATACAGCCTTGAAAAGTTATGTGCATGCAAAAGGTATTGCTATAAAAGGACCAAAACAGGTTCCCTGCTTTTTCCACTTGCAGCGTGGGCATTCAGTGATGTATTGCAGTTTATTAGGGTTTCTGACTTTGAAAACAAACCTTTCCTTAAAACCTTAGCCTAGCCTGGTGCCTGGCATTACCCCATCCGTTCTCACATGCTGGCACTGGAGGTGGTTGGGCTGAAGGCAGAGCGGTTGGGAGCAACACCCACAAGTACCCCAGTGTCTTCCTGGCCATAGAGTTTGGAGCATCATAAAGGCCTTCAGTAGCATCATGTCTGTTCCTCTCAGATCTGCATCCACATGTATGCCCAAGGGTTAAAGGAAAAGTGGTTTATTACTTTTCCTAATTGGCACCTCTAATGTTCTTTCTCTCTTTCCCTCCCCTTTAAATTCATTTAATTAAAACCAAATAGTGTGAATAAGTTATTATAGATTAGAATATATGAGAATTCTCATCCTCTCCAATTAATATGGGAGACAGCAGATTGGTGACAATACCTACAGACTTGTTCATTTTCTTGCTCTTTCTATTTGGGTGGTAACTGTCCAGAAAAGATGCCACTGAGGATCTTTATTACTGCTGTCAGTCCCACACACTCAAGAAAACACACATTTATTACTCTTTGCATGAAATACCATTCACATAAAAGTCAACAGCTAAGATCCCATTTATTTGATGAGATTAACATTTCATTTTCTGAGTCATTTTTGCATGTCAGCAATGACAGTATTTACAAGCTCTCCACTCGTACTAGTTTTGTTTTATTATTGTTATGGCAGTAAGATTGGTTCTATTCATAATTTTAAAAAGTAAAATGTTTGTAACCTACAGCATTTAATTTCTGTTACATCGTTGTTCTTGTAAACCATACTGCCACAGAAAACATGGAATCACTGAGGGTGAATTGCACAACAAAATTAGGCAGATACGGCAGAAGCCTAAAGGAAGGTTTTTTTGCAAGACAGGTGAATTGCTAAGTTTTCAATACAGCCATGTGCCATAAAATGAGAATGGAAGGTAACCATAACAATGGAAGTTTGCCTAATAGTTCCAGCTTAATATGTGTCTTTCAGTTGCTTTTGTGTTTTTGAGCTGTAAAATTTCAGATTGAAATTCCTTGAGCTTATTCCCACTGACTGTATTGTTCTGAGTAGTCCAAACTGGTGTTTGTTTCATCAAATGACTCTACCTTTTTTTAGATCTATCAAGGGAGAAAATGGCTGTTAGACAGTTGTTCCAGTTTGCCAGTGTGGTGTTTTGCTTGCCTTTTTTTTTTTTTTTTTTTTTTTTTAATAGGAATATAATGTACTGTCAAGAGTTTGTGGCAGAAATTTCCATTAATGCCTATGCAGTAGAAGTCATTAGCTGGCTGTTGCTAAAATTTTCAAACACTTTGTCTGCTGGAATCACGGCCCATAATCATAGTGTGGCTGTAGCTCCTGTGGACAGGGCACAGAAAAATGAGTGATACAGGTGCAGATGCATGAAGTAATTTAGACTAGTAGGTTAAGACTACAGAGTGTGATCTCCATAATAGATTTAGTTCCTGTAGCCACCACATATCTTAGGTTTTTGTTTTGTGGTCATTTTGGCCCCTTTGCTTTTTGTAATTGGTGTAGAAACACTGTCCTTTTATTAGAGGCAGTTTATGGAGATCTTTTCTGCCACAGAGTTTAGGTACAGAGACTAGGAATGGAATTAATTGTTTTCGTTCTTCTATGCTGAATGTGGGATGTGGGAAACATTATTAGCCTTCTCTTCAAAACATAATACAGGCTTACTGAAGGCAGACCTGTTTGTTCATCCTGTTTTGCAAAATATGTCAAGGCTCTGCTCTAGCTTTTTTGTCCTTTGAAGTCGCAGCTATTGAGGACTTTGCATTTGAAAAGTAGCCACTGCTATGAATATGCCCAAGTTACTCTTACTGTGTCATAGGTAAATCCAAGAAATTCTTCTCTCTTGAGATATGATTTCAGTGGGAGCATCTCTTAGTGTCACTTCCACTGAGATCAAACTTTCTTAGAAGAGAAATAAATAGCTGTGCCATTGGAGTCACATTGCAACTGTAGGGCTTCAGGGAGGAGAGCACAAGGTCAGTGTAAAGCACCACAGAGATTCTTTCTTTAACATCGTCAATAGCAAGGATTTTGCTTTTGAAAATAAACTGCTTTTATGAATATATTTTAGTTACGGTTAATAGTGTTTTCATTGTGTCAAAAGTATATTGAAGTTCTTCCAACAAAGCTCTATCTCCTGAGACACAGTTTCAGTGGGAGCATCTCTTACTGTCACTTCCATTGAGATCATGATTGCTTGGAAGGCAAAAAAATAGTAACAGTGTCCTTAAAGTCATACCATATCTGTGGAACTTGGAAAGCCTACATCAATGAAAAATGTCACATGCAGTTTTTCAGTCTTTATCTTTCGGGGTTTAAAATTAAAAAAGAAGTATTTAAAGGGTGAACCTAATATTTTTGATCCATTTTAGTCCCTTCAGTTCTGCTCTCAGTGTCTAAATCAACAGGAACTTTGAGCAGTGGTCAAACACTGAGATCTATGTACCTATTTGGAAGCAGATATGTAAATTAAAAAGAACAAAATTTGCATTTGTCTTGTGTCAGTCACCAACAAAGATAAGCCTATTAAAAGGGGTCCGATTCAACCTTAAATCTTGTAAGTCAAGCCAGGAAGCAGCTGAGCCCATGAGAGTTGGAAAAGATCATTTCCTTGACTTCACTGAATTTTGTACTGAGCTCAGGACTGGAATTCTGAAGGGGTAGCACAGAGTATGTGTGTGATACCTGTGACACAGAGAGCTCTTCCCGTGATGCATGTTTCTGTGAATGGTGGTAAGGACTGTTTCTGCCACTGTCCAGGAGATTAAAAAGGGATGCATTAGCCTCTGAGACATATCTGAAGAAAGAAAAGATGTCTTGTTACCCAGTCACTTGGTTAATGGAGACAAAATGCCACTTTGTATTGAACCAGTGACTGCTCAGCCAAGGTCCCAATTCTGTAAAGTAATTGAGAAGCAATTATAGTACTGAGATACAAATATGCACTTTTTTTTAATCCCTCATTTCTTTTGTTGCACGTATTTAGTCAATACAAACCTGTTGCTTTTTTTTACATGTGGGTTTGGACTTTATAGTGAACACGTTATTTATGAGAAGTGAGCTGAGAAAAACTGTAGTGTGACAGTGTCTTAACTTACATGGATCTACTTGTTATTCTTTTCTTAAGAGCATATGAAATAGGACTACCAGCAGAGACTCTGACAATAACTTCAGCTGCATGCTTCCCCCTTCTGCTCACTTCTCATTAGTGATGTTCTTCTAATAGACTACAAACAATTAATATGTACATCTTCACAGATGAGTCAAACAGCCCCAAGTGAAAACAAATTTCAACAATTTACACTTCCACACTTTCTGTGATTTAAATCTGGAGCATGGTGATCTCTGGCTAAGAAGATTTTAGATCTAGACAACTAAAATAAGTTATTTAAGTAGCTGGAATTAGCAAGTGGCACATACTGTTGTCTTTTTTAATTTTCCACCTCATTACCATCTGCAAATGAGTATGTAAGGTTGAGCCTACAGAATTCATACTCTTTTATCATTAAATGTATACCCTGCTAGCAATAACTGGCTCTCCTAATGCTGTTTTGCAGACATATGAGCATTTAGCCCCAAAATACAACAATGGACAACTTAGACTTGTGTAATCAATACGTGTCCTGAATTTGAGGGACAGTTACAGCTGACCTTTCTAACCTAGTGCCATCTGACTGTACAGCTCCAAGTTGTAAGCTGTTTCTAATAAATAACGTTCAGTTAAAAGAAAAAAAAAATCACTCAACCACAGAATTTTCTTAGTCCAAGCTAATAGTGATCAAATCTCAAGAGAAGAGTATTCTTGGACCAAGCAACTCTTTTAAGCTTTATGTCAGATATCACATACATAGGTAGTTTTTCAGCAATGTTCTTCCAAGTGATGTAGTTTGAAAGGAAATGTAAACCAGTGTCCTTTGCAGGTCCTGACTCCAAAGGACTTGCTGAGTTTTGTTCTTACAGAAATAAAGGTTAGTCATCATCCTTTAATAAATCCAAGTACCAACTCTATATAGTCTATATAATATTACCCCACCATGTATTGACTATAATGACATTACAGTCATTGAATGGATCACACACAATCATTATTATGGGTCTGCAACTTAAACCTTGGATTCCAAACCACCATTAGATATCATTTGAACTAATGCAAAGTTACGTTCCCATGGAAGTGCAAAAGGGCCGTTTCTCAAAGCATGGAAATTGATAGACACTGTTTAAATTGAGTCCAACCATTCTGTTAATGTGCCTAATGGGTCCCTGTGGCCACTCTCATCCATGCTAACTGCCAGTGACATATGATGACAAATGTACCATTATATAAATCCCTACGAGTTTTTTTAACATGATATTTTTGTTGTCCTATGATCAATAAATTTTGTTTCCCCCAAAAGACTTTCAATGTCAGAACTGGTTTTCGGTTCTCTTTAAACTGCTGGCATCCATGTCTCTCCCAATCTCTAAGTCCACTGGAAGAGGATTAAACAGCTTGACAAACCAGAAGGAACAACTTGACCTTTGCAGTTTTGACTGTTCTTTTTAATGCCATCACAAAGCAAAAATAAAGAATATCTGATAATGTTCACATATTAGGAAAGACTGGAAAATGGTATTGCTCAGACTTGACATTTTGAGTGGCAGATGGGATAACAAATAATTTTTTCCCATCTTTTCTTGTCAATATTTTAAAGCACTGAAGTTGGTAAATATAGTGCAGTTTAGTTCCACAAAACATGAATATCAATATGCTTTTCTGGCCTAATTGCTAATCTGTTGACAAGAACTGGATCATAATTTGACATGAAAACAAACTTTTTTTCCCCACTATTTTGATATAGTGTGGAAGGCATATTATAGTGTTGATAAAAATAAATATCTCATTGTCAAATATTCTCGGTTATTGTGGAGGTTTGGGTTGGCTCCCTGCCAAGCCCAAGGGCCGGCCACACAGATCCCCCCCCTCCCAAGAGAGAAGGAGAAAAAACGTGCCCAAAAAGACAATTTTAGTAAAAGTGTATATATATATATATATATATATATTCACATATATTACAATTATATACAATCAAACACTATGAATCTACAGAACAAAATCCCAGAACAACCCCCAAAAGGGAAAAGGGAAATGGGACAAAAATGGATAAAACCAAACAAAACAAACACACACACTTGTAAACTCAGGGAAAAACTCGATAAGTAACTAATACAGTCAATTCTCACCAATCTCCCCTTAAGAGAAAGCAGGTCCTTCCCCTCCGTCCGGCTGGGACAGCAGCTTCTCCGAGAGGTCTCAGCCCACAGAGATAAGAGCTGGGCCGGCACAGAGAGCTGATGTCCTCCAAGCACACGAACAGGAGAGAGAAGAGAAGAGAGAGAGAGGGAGGAAACCTTCCTCCTGTCTTTATACACACCTGATTACGTGAAGGAACGGTGTGGAATACTTCCCTAGTTACAACCTTGCTACCAAGGAAGGCCCAGACCAAAACCAAGAAAACTAAACTACCACAGTTATGTTTTCACAGCATCCATCTTTTTGAGGTATTTCTCACTGAAAAGTTGAGCACCCTGTAAACCTGCACCAAGTATTCCCCATTTCTGAGTTAATTGCTCTGACCTATGAAGTTCAAATGTTTAAAATTTTTATTCAAACATTAATGAAGTCAGCACCAAGTCTGTACAGTATGGATCTGACCTACATAAATATCAAACAGTTAACTTTGCATATATTGTTCTAATTCTAGTAGCTGCACAGACCAATGTCGTCACTTATTGCTGTTAATTAGGCTTGCTCTTTCTATCAGTCTCACCTATTCCTGCTAATTAAGCTTACTCTATCGTCTATGGATTTTCTACAGGGCCTACCACTACACAATTAAAATCTCCCACTATCATCTCCCAGGTGTCTTCCAGTAGATTTTGGCAATTGTTTACCCTGTGTTCGGGATGTAAAGCCTTGCCAAATACGCTTTGCTATTAGTTAAGCAGCATCTCTGAAGGGCTAAAACCAAACAGTAGAAAAAGTGTATGGATTTGCCTTGAACTATAGATCACCTGAAGCTGGGGCCATATGCAATTTTTAAAAGTATTTAGGTACCAAAAATGAAAGGAGGCATTTAGTAAATTTAAAAAACCTCCCATTAGGAGAAAAATAAATTAAGAACAACTATAAATCCCAGATCTTCTATCAGCCTTTTACCTGGTGGCACCCTGGAGTGCCTGTACAACTAGGAAAATTGCACCAATGAGAGGGTTTTATTTAGACACATGAATATCTTGTATCAGTAATAGCTACAAGAATAGAATTGTAATTGATGTATAATTTATCTAAAGCTTGCCTTCAGTCATGCTTTACTAGGAACTTTTTACTTTGGTCCTTATTTTCTACCAGTAATTTCATGGAGTATAAATATATGAAACAATGTGTATAGGGATCATGAGAATGTTAAGTTTGACGTAGATATAATTGAAACTGCTTGAAAGCCTTCAGGGAAAGCTGAATGAAATCCTTAATATGTTTCCATATTGTTCTTTTTTTTTTTTTTTTTCTCTTATCTCTACGGATACAGACCAATTCAGGTTAAAGGGATTATAGATGTTACAGCAAGTTACTTAGAAAAAACATGTGAAATACATTTGATAATTGCTGTTTGTGATAGCCTGCAAAACCAAATGTGATTTCTTAATTATCAAGGCACTTCTTCTCTGTTGTATTAAATTACCATGTTTGTCTTACAGTTAGCATTTCAGTGTCATGTAGGATCATAAATATGTGACTCAGATAACTATCATATTAAATGCTAATTTCTTTTTTGACTATAAAGTGTTGCTCCTACAATGCATTTCCTTTATTAAAACTATGAAATCTACTGATTGCTTTAAAAAAAATAATTACGAGCATATTCATTTTACAATCCACTTTCTCTTTTAGTAGTTATATGCCTAGCCTATTCTACCCTAAAGGATGAATAAAATACTTGTAGGAAATTTTCATGAAATCTTCATAAAGTATAGAAGTTTTAGAAGATAAAATCAGATGCATATCACCTAGACACTATATTACGGGTCTAAATACAATGTTTACTATTTTTTGTTTGTTTTTTTTTCTCCCCCAAAAGCATTCCCATTGAACTCAGGCCTCCCACTGATGGGGGATAGTTCTTAGCATTCAGAATCTTATGTGAATATGGATTCTTATGATGTGGAATTGTACACTGAGTGCACCTCTCTTCACTACTCAACCAGCCTTGGGGTAATGCTGTCTGTGAGCATTTTAGCTGGCTAATCCTGAAACAATAAAAGAAAAAAAAAGAGTTAATCACTGCCTGAATTTCATATGGACAAAAAAATCTGGAGAGGTTTCTGCTCAGACCTAGCTACTCTTTGGATGACGTTGGACATCATAACTTGAGCAAAATTTTGAAATTCATGTGTAAGGGTACAAGATAGCTGAAACCAAACTTTCTGGAGCTGAGGGCTACTACTAAGCAGACAAAATTATATCACTCTTCCCATATCGGTTTTGTGGAATAAGTTTACAGAAAGCTGTGAAGGATGGTAAATGAACTCAACCAAGAGTCATGAATAAACAGTCTCCCAAGTAAAGGTCCAATACTCAAACTACCAAGGAACACTTTTACGTCTCTTAAATATATACACACATCCGAAAACATACACAGGTATCTTAAAATACATCAATATTGTTACCTTACTCGTGTAATGAAATGCGATTTCCTCACTTTAAGAAAACAAGAAATTAGAGCTTCTTCACTTTCTAACCCAGACATGCTGTCTGTATTTGAAACAGCTTTTCTCCTCTGCATGCTCTTAGTGTACAAACGTATTTAAATTGTAAATGTCAAACTTGATGTGAGGTTTGGGTGGGGACCTCTCTGCAAATCCTATTTTCAGTCTGCCAGCAAGCACTTTACCTTGCTCAGTAACTCGCACCTTCTCAAGCAGAATAACTCAAGGCACTTCTCAGGCAATCATTAACTGGTTGCTTCTAGTGGGATCTCTTTACTGAGTACTTGTTAATGTTCGTGATGTGGGTCACAACTCTGCATTGCTATTTTCTCTAATTACCATCCTTCAGTGTTTTTTCCCTCAGCTGGAACATTGTGTTCTCCCAGGCACAGTGTATGCAAAAGTGGAGATATCACAAAATGAGAGGAAAAAATAACCCAATTATCTTCATGGTCCAGAAAGGTCCAATTAGCAATTAGAGAAATGTGTTGAAATAAAAATTGTACATTACTTCTTTTGACTCTATTTCTAAATTGTTAAGTTTGCTGCTCAGATTTATCATGGGATTAACTGACTACTGATAAGAACACTTTTAACACCAGAGCTTTAATGTTTCTGAACACAGATGGTTTGAGGTGTTTTAAGCTGCATGAATTACTCAACTAGAGTATCATTGCAGGGTTGTTAATTGTTCACTGAGCCTTGAATGGAAAATAGACCTTAATACCTGCTGCACCATCACTGGTTGTGCAGTCATCGTTGATGAACATGCAGTTTCCACGCCAAGAATGCCAGAAAGTGACCTGTGAGTGTGCAGGCTCTGCTCCATCCTGCTCCTGGCATCAGTGCACAGAGCTGACCACGTGTTATAGAACCTACAGAAAGAATAAGGTAGTAATAGTGCTTTATTCTGAGGATAGTTTATGCTGAATTAAAGACAGGAGGGATGACTGGTGCGGTGCTTTATTGCAGGATGGCTGACTGCAATGATGACACATTTTCCCTTTGAATCTTGCTTCCCCCTCCTCCAGCACGAAGTACACCTGAACTACAAGGTACCACAGAAAATTATTACAAACTGGGATTGCATTTGAGAGGAAAGTGAAAAAAAGAGGATACTGTATTGAATCCGTAGTCAAATCCACAATTTATATTCCAAGGGTTGATGTGGTTATATAATAGTCTTCATTTATCATGTACGCTAATATGTACCTACTTTGGGAGGTGTCTACATCAATCTTGGCAATCTCTCTCTAGGAAGTCCTAAGGGTACGTATAGATTCCTACTAGTGTGCAGCCTGAGCTTGGAATTCTGTCTACTTCGTGAAATACGACTTCTTAAAACCTTCGAAGGGAAACTAAAGGAGATCGATGTAAGCATGCAGGTAACGAATTTTAATACTTCTTATTCTGCAGGATCACATTTATTTTTTCTTTTGTCCAGATGGATTCACATTTCTGGAATTGGAAGCTTTGAATCTGAAAGCTGACAGGTATATATCTTGTTTTAGAAAAGCTGTGTTCAGTGGTGGTGGAGTAAGCCATAGTGGAGCATCATAATAAAACCTGTTGGCTTCATGATATGAAAGAAAAAGAAGGTAATACTTGCATTTTTCTCTTTGCTTTGGACTGAGGAAAAAAAATAAAGAAGGAAACAAACAAAAGAAAAAGCTCTGCTTAACTGTCGTATATTGCATTACCTCATCCATCTTTGTCATTCAGTTGTTTAGGCATTTCTTTTTGCAGCTCTTTGTCTTGGGGCATGGACCATATATAGCCTCTTTGTATCTCCTTATTCTAGAAGGTGGTTTCTATTTTTACATTTCATTCTCAATGCATTTATCCTCTAATTTCTCACTCTGAAGCCAAACTGATTCTTGACCATGCTTTGCTGCTCAGGTGCACCATACCAATCACGCTGGAAGAATAATGACAGGCAAAGGCAAAGGTACTCGCTGCGCATGATGCCCAAGTGCTTGGAATCCCAAACCGTTGCATTTAGCATTTAAATACAGGAGTGCCTGCTAGGGTATACGAAATGTAATGTCAATCCTTACAGGTATTCAGAAAAATACTTTTAGTAGTTTTGGCTCGCAACAAAAATCTAAAAAATTGTATTCGTCTTGGTGCCCAAATGCCTTTTTGGGCTTCAGTCCCCTGTGGACAGGATACTCTGCACCAAGCTTCCTTGGCTTGTGTTACAAGTGTGTCGGGGAGACCAGGCCATAGTGCATCAGGGGACAAAGAGAATTGATAAGGTCTAGGCTGGGAAAAGTTTTCTGTTTTTCCATTCACTACATATCAAGCACGAGTTGGACCATGTGGAGAAGGTCAGATGGAAAGTAAAGAGAAAAAACAGGGGTGTTGAAAACATGATGTATGAGAGTGTGGGTTTATTTATTCTAGAAGGAGACAGTCACAACTCCTTTGTCCAGGGAAAGGAATAGAAGGCTACTCTGGAAAGGAAAGGAATAACCTAAATAGCCCAATAGAAAAAATACAATTAAGGTGGCAAATCAGATTTCAGTTAGGTAGGATAAAAAATGGCAGTTGGTAAAGTGAAACATAACACAGATTGAATGTGGAAGTACAGCATTTCTACCATTGGTACTTTCAGAGAACAAGTGAAAGAAGCATCTGTCAATAATATCAAGGAGCAGTTACTCCTTCCTTGGGGCAGGGGAATGTTTTCGGCCATATCTTAAAAACCCCTTCAGTACTAATTTTTCATTGACTGTATTAAGATTTTACAGGGAGATTTTCGGGCCAAAGGGAAGTCCCGAGTTGTTCTGTTGAGAATTTTTAGATGTTTTTTTCTCCAGGAGTAAGTGGAAAATGTCATGTGGGAAATGTCTGGTCAAATAAGTGAATTTGAGATCTACAGTGTTTTACAGCTGTGCAGTGAGCAGGTCTGTAAAGCAGATTCCTGTGGTTGCTGCAATCAATGTCAAAAATCCTATTTGCTTAAGTGGTTGGAGACACAAACCTTAAGCTACTTAGAAGATACTGGTTAATCAATTTGAATAAAATTCTTCTGCCATGTGTGTTGAACCAAGCACTAGTTTTCTGTCCTTTTGAGCAGAGACAATCCCCCTCTCTGCACCATTCGTTGGCATTCATTTTAATTAATATTAATTAAATTTGCCTCGAGCAAGTTATTTGCTGTCCAGATTTCGTGAAAGATTTTTCTTTCTTGCTGCCTGCCTTCTTTATCACTTTGGTGCGTCCATTTACAGAAGATGTAGATGCAACATAAAATATTAATTCATCAATTTGCTGGGGTTAAGACAGTCTTTTCCTTCCTTCCCCTGAAGTAATTTGGACGCTGCACCGTTGCTGGGTGGCTCGGGGGGAGCTGCCCTCCTGTCCAGGGGCTGGCGGGGGCACTGCGGGCACCGAGCCGAGCCGGGGCAGGAGGGGCTGGGCTGGGAGCCATCCTTGGGGATCGCCCCTGGCTGCGGCAGAGTAATGGGCAGCAGGTGTGGGAGCGGAGCACAGCTGAGCCCTGTTGGGAGCTGCTGCTCCCCGTGCCGTATAACAGCAGCCCCGCAGGGCTGTCCTCCCACTCTGTATCGGGATGTGTCCCCAGGGCTGTCGGGCACAGCTGCCCTCGCTGCGAGGATGACCCTCAGGTAAAGAGGCTGGGACTGGAGTTAATGCACCCGAACGCGGCCTAGCTGCCCCATGGAAAGAAGGAGCTTTGGCATGGGGTGGTTCTGTGCAGCCCGGCGGGAAGGAGAAGGCAGAGCCACGAGTGGCAGGTGGGGTGCGAGGGGCCGGGCTCCTCCCCTGGCGGGCGCTGTGGGTTGACCGTGACCCCGCTGGGGCTCCTCTGGCCGCTGCCCAGGGATGCTCTGGGTGCACCGCTGTCCTCCAGCCTCTCCAGGTACAGGCAGCCTGTGCGTGTGGAGAGAGCCCTGGGCTATTCTGAGCAGGTGCATCTCAGTTTATTGACTCGGCTTCTGAGGGCTGGGCTGGGGCATGTGAGCTCTCAGGATGTGAAATATTCCAGTGGTCCTGAAAAAAACATGTTTATAATATGTGTTTGTAGATGGGCCTTAGTGACTGTGGTAGCAGGTTCTGTGTTGTGTAAAGGGGAAATAGTTATTGTGAGGAAGAGGTTAACGAGAAGAAAAAATACTACTTCCTCCCTGGTTTGATTTTTTTAGGGTTCATCTGTATTTTAAGGACAAAATAACATGGACTTATTGTTTCTAAGGTTCTGAATCTTAGTGAGTTGACAGCCATAAACCTCTAGGGGTTTTTTTGGGTGATGGTTTGTTGTGTTCTTTTGCTTGTTTGTTTTTTTTCAGAGTACATATTTTTATATTTGGGGTATATCTCAAACTGCAGCATTCTTCTGACTGCTTTATCCTGCTATTCTGTGTACCAAAGAATGGAATAATGCATCTTGCAGTGCTATAGAAAATTTATGTAGCTCTGCTCCCCCAGCCCAACTTCTCTCAAAAGATTGTATATAATAACTTTGGGTCTCACTTCCACTTTTCTCATGTTCTCTGCTGATTTAGAATTAAAACACCCTAGAATCTAGCTGGATTAATAGCTGCCTGTGTTCTTAACCAGTAGAATAAGCACAGTTTATCTTATATTATTGACCACTTAACCTGATGTTCTAGATTACTAAATGTGTTTATCTGAAACTTAAGCCTTTTATTTTTTTTCCATTTGGTGCTCAATTGAGCACTGCTGTGTTATATTGGACATATTAATCTGTAGCAAAATCACTGTAATTATGAAAATGTTCTTAATTTCATTGTGCTATGCATATATTGCTGCAGAGGTACAGGCTGTAATAAAATATGAAGTAATTTCATTGTGCTTATAAAGCTCAGAAAGATTTCCAATTTGGTGATGAATTAAGGATAAATTTAGCATTTCAAACTCTGGAAAAATACAGTAACAAACTTATTAATTGACATTTTAAAATACAATATAGTTTTTTAATATGGAAGTATTAAGGTTTTTGAGGATGCCTGAGGCTAACATTTTGGCAGCAAGCTTCATCTTTAGTGTAGCAAAAATAAGACAACTGTAAAACTTACAACAGTTACTGGGTGTACAACAAGCTGTTTTTCCAAGCATGGGATTGTCTTATTTTAAACTGACCTGTTTTTCTCAAAAAATATTTTTGGTGAGTGAAAGTGTTCTTAATACTTTGAGCATCTAGTTTGCAAATCCCTGGGTGAATCTAACTGCCTTGCAGATGGTGAGTGATATTGATTTAGGGGAAAGGCAGGCTTTCTCCGTTCCCTCTCTCTCACAGGAAGGGAGGGCTGGAAGGGATCTTCCAAATCCTGAAACAAAATCACTTGCCACTATAAACAGCTGTTCCATCTGGTGTTATTCAGAAGGTCATGTTACTTGCTCATACGCACATCTTCCCATGGCTTCACTATTCTGATGGTTGAACTCCTCCCCTGTTTCTTTGGTTATAATTATTTACTTCCAGATTAAACCTGCCAATCTTGAATCTATTTTTGGCGTTTTTCCCCTTTTCCATCGATCTTTGTGGACAACAGTAATCACTGTGGTTCTATCTTACTGGATGAAGCCATTTAGGAGGGGGTAGTTAATACTGATGAGTAGTTGCTCTCAGTGAACTGCTACAAACTCTCTTTGCCAGGCAATGAGTGAGTGAGCAGCACCTTGCCTTGCAGGGAGCTGGGGGTGCATGGGGAGAGAATGCAGCTCGGTGTATATCCCAGGCTAAGGTTGCTTTCTTTACTTGCATTTTTCTGTCTTTTTTCAGTCTTTCCACAGTATAGAGGCTCTGAATTTCTGTCTTTCCCCTCTGTAGCCACCTTCCTTTCCAGTGACCTGCTGCTGGCCTCAACAGCTCTGCCCCAGGGCCTTGGTTCTGCACTCTGCCTCCAGCCCCACTTGGCTGTGGGTCTTTCCTCGTGGAGTGTCTCAGATGGCTGCCTGGTTTGTGGAGAGGCAGAAACAGGGGACTTAGTGGCTGCTATTTCTGTTGTTTATGACTGAAGGAACAGGGCCAGCCAAAACACTTTATTTTATCCAGAGTAAGTGGTAGGCCGACAAAGTGGCTAAATGGAACACATCCAACAGAAGAGTTACACTTCATGCCAGCTTGGTACAACTCATGGACCTCATGCAATCCTTTGAATGTGGTTCATCTTCAGATTGCAAATTCCTCTCTGCTGAGATCTGCCTGTCTAATGCCAGCCAGGCACTGATTTCACACCACTGGATCTGGAACCCCAAGCACAGCTATTCCAAAACCTCATGTATGCACACTTTTAGTTGGAAAGCTTTTTGCTCGCTAGATCTGTTATTCCTTAAACTGTCCACATAAACTGTATTGCTGTTCAAACTATTCACATAATCTTCATAAAGTGCTGTTATCTGCCATGGGTGCCAGCTCTCTTTGTATTGTGTTACTGAGTTCCTGTCCCTTAAATCTTTCTATGATCAGAAGGAACCGTATTGTATTCAGAAGTGTTACTCACAGATATAAGAGCATTCAAAGCCATCTATCCCGCCCTTTCTTACTGTAGATAACATGTACCTAGACTGGGAGTATCAATAAATATTTGGTTACACTGCAGCATATGGTATGACCCTCTGAAAACTTCTGTTTTGGTGTTGCAACTTTGGAAAATTGTTGCCTGTAGTTTTGAAAAAGGGGCTACAGTGGATAAATTGGAAGTGGGATACAGCTGAAAGGTCAAGATTTTTCTGCTGCTGCTTGGCAATACTCTAAACCTGTCTGTCTCAGATGAGGTTAGATTCAGGTTTATCTAGTTTCTTCAGCAATGTTTGGATATCAGAAATTGTATTTGCTAATCAGGTTTTTTTTCTTGGTGGCCATTCCAAAGTAGACTTTGTGAAATGTTATTCCTTTTGTAGATTCTTAATCATGTTTGATTTTTTTAAGAGGGGCTATTGTCAATATTCTTGCAAGAACCGCATGTAAAACAGATCTAAATTTTAAATGATAATGTTTATTTTGCTTTGGGGTAGTGGGGAGCATCCCAGTAAGGTATTTGTCAAAGTATATTTATATCAGTTGGACCATTAAATAAAAAAAAACAAACAAGTGAACAAGCAAAACCAGCTCAATGAAAGCCTGAAGGAATCTGATAGCTGTATTTTTCTCTGTGTGTGTATAAATACATATTGTGTTAGTTCCAAAGAGTGCAATAAAAGCTAAACAATAACTGTCAGTGTTACTGCCAGATACTTCTTGAGAGAGAAAAACCAGTCTGAGGACAGCTGAGGTGCCTTTAGCGAGAAGAGTAAGAGAGGTACTTAGTGACCTCAGAAATTTGCAGTGGGTCTTGAGATGAAAGCATATATTGGATCTACGAGGGACTCCTAGCTGTTACAACATGACTGTTATTACTTGTTTAGTAATATTTTTTACTAAAAATTTATGTTTATTGCCTAGCTAACTTTAAAGGCAATTTTTATACATCATTGCAATGGGAATGAAAATACAAATGTTTCCAAGTCCTAGACTGTTTATTTTTTAGTATGTCTCCTTGTGATTTGAGATATAGATGTTGTTGTAGAGCAATACAGGGGTGTACAGCCAGTCTAAAACAGATAAATGTGTCGAAGAACTGGCTGTGTAGAGAAGTTCAAATATAATCCTTAGCTCTTTGCAGGCCATCTCTATGTGGAAGCAAACCCCTTCCTCCATCATCCCCCAGAGCACCTTTTGCTGATGCTGAGGCCGTGCCATGCTCTGCTTTTGCTCACAGTCCCTCCCTGCTGAGCTTGCCCACATGTGCTGCCCTCGGAGCTTATTGCAAGCCTTGGGGCTGCCCCTTAGTCCTTTGTCAAGACCTCAGGTTTGTTTGCCTTGTTAGTCTGTTGCCGTGTCTTTGCCTTCATTTATACTCCCTTGTGAAAAATGCCCTGGTTCATATTGAAGCTTACAAACTACATTTTCAGCTAAATGGTATTCTGCAGAATCTGCATTTATATTTTGCTAAACTAATTTTCTTTTGGGTTCATTGATCTCTTTAATGAAAGTCTAAGCATTTTTATGAGCCAAAACCTCATTACACTGTACAGAGGCTGTACTTTAAACCTATCTGTTCTGTTACTGTACATTTTAATAAAACTTTATTGGATTACTCTTCTGATGAAAGAAAGCAGGAAATATTTCATTCACTAGAAAATCTGAGGTGCTGGGAATCTTAATGTTGCATTCTTGTTTTCGGATTAATTATGGGGTTTGTCATACCTCGTTAATGTGTCTTCTGTGACAGTTCAGTTTAAATTATCCCGTAGAAGATAACTGCATTCATGTCAAGATTATCTTTACACATCCAATCATGTGGCTTCTTTTCAGTTAATAATTTTTTCAGTCTTGAATTTATTAAGTTTTTCCTGTTGTAAATGGGTATGGGGTACATTTTATAAGAAGGTATTTTATCTAAATTCCACTTCTACCAGTGACACTTCATTTTGCTACGGCAGCAGATGCAAATGTACTGAAATGTAAATCTACTGGAATGCATTTTCTTCCTTCTTTTAGTGAAAAGACTTCATTTTTTTAAAAAAGTGGTTTCCTATGCAACATGAGGTACAGTAATCTGTACAGCTATTAGGTTTTCTGAATAGGATGAAATGAAATTCCATTTCCTAGCAATGAAAGCATTTTTATGTAACTTAATTTTGTAAAATCCTGAGTAGCATCTGGAGGAAAGAGAATGATGGGGAATTATGAACTCAGGGGATTTGCTCAATATGTTGAATCTACTCCAGTATCTTATTTTTCTTCTATGACCACTCTACATATGTTTGGACTGAGAGCAGAAGAATGTACTTAACTGAAAGCTAAAAGAAGGGGGGGAGTTTGCTTAGATAAAGCCACTTTTCCCACTTTCTTACATTATAGCCACAGCTTACTAGTGTCCTGGCTTAACTAAGAGCATAAAAATCACTTGCATTTTCTTTTGCTGCTGCCAGCACTCTGGGAGGCAGAGTAATAAAGAGATATATATATTTTTTCATCCTATTTTACCTGTGCCTGAATTATTCTTATGTTTCACACTTGGGGGGGGGGGGAGGAAGCAGTGTTTGTGTGTGTAGCTTGGGTTTTGTTTGGTCTGTTTTTTTGTTTATTTGGTTTTTTATGTGCTTGTTTTCTGGTTTGGGTAGTATTTTTTTGTTCAGTTGTTTTTTTTCAAACCAGGAAAATATATGGGGGGAAGGGGAAAGAACCTGCTCTTAGCCCAAATGGGTATTCAACATAAAACAGCTGGTATATTGTTCATCCTGTTGCCTTAGGGTTTTCATCAATTTGTAGATTTTTATACTTCTAGGTAGTTTCTCACATATAGCATAGCTTGTAACCTCTAACCCTGTG
>JAWWMP010000011.1:14143536-14178576 GCA_035047865.1 Dendrocincla tyrannina | reverse complement strand
CTGTACCCCAAAACCCTATAAGTAAAAGAACTCTTCTCTGCTTTACCCATATAAAGTTGTCTTGGAAAGTTTTTTCCTTTCTTTACGGCAACATCCTAAAGAGGAAAATTGAGAAATTGAGAATTGGTGGTAAGGTTCCTTTCACTGACACAGACTTGTTTATTTGAAAGCAATTTGCAGAAAGCTCTAGGTGTAAGCAAGCTCCAAATATAAGTTCTTTTGGCTGGTACTCCTAATTGCTGGGCTTGATTCAGCTCTGCTCCATCATGGGACCACAAGGCTTGGATGAAAATGGATGTGTGTGGGGCAGAGCAGCCCTGGCATCTCCTTCTGGAGTGCCCTCCAGCCCCTGTGCCTGAGCAGGGCACATCCCAGCCATCACAGTGCACAGAGCTTGGTGGCAGTCCTTGCTGATAAAGTGCTGTTGTGTATTTGGATATCAGAGTTATCCCAGCAACGGGTTCTTCGTGGTTGGTGTTGGTGTCTTTCTGCTCTGAGAGCCTTATAGCCAAATAATGAGGGTGGGCAGAGCAGATGTGGCTTCCAGCACTGGGTGGGGTTCCAGGGCTTGGGACAAGCAGTGAAAAACCATCGGCAGCAGAGAAAAAGCCAGTTTATGCCTTTTGTCCTGCATGGTAGTAAATAGTTGTAACATGAGGAAATAGAGAGGTTATCTCAAAATATCCTGAAAGAAAGAAGAAATAACACTGTACATCAGGAAGGCTGAGGTTTAGCCTCTCGGGGCATTTTTATCATTGCCAATAGTGTCTAAATTGCACTTTTCATGCACAGTCCTTTTAAACCTGAAGTTATAAACTTTTGATTAGAGATGTCACCACCAACCAGGTGCTGTGGAGGGCATTCTTTGGATTTCACTATCTTTTTCTTTACAGTAGGAGGGCTTCAAATCCTGAAGGATAAGAGAGAGTATTGGGTAGGAAAAGATTTCCAAGGCTTCTGAAGGCTCTCAGTCTTGCAGACTACCTGGGCCCCACTCTGGTTAGTTTTGGGTTTAGTATTTCATCTTTTAAGTCTTGAAAATTAGCCACTGTGTATGCAATATATGCCAAGGCACTAATCTGTGTAAAGTGATAGTGGATTGTTTGAGTTATGTACTTCTGAAATAAATGACCTTTTAGAGCAACCTACTTCTGATATACTTCATCTGATGTAAGGAGCACCTTCTTTCTTTCCAGTAAGCAGGTCACTTTGAGGTGTTTCTAATGATAGGAATAAATAGTCTATGAATATAAAGCAGCTGGGCTTTGATCTGGTCCAGGTTTCAGGATAAACTCTTCCCATGCTTTCCAGGAAGTGATTTACTTTTCACCTCCCCAAAATACTTCAGGCTTTGGCTCCTGACAGGCATTCTGTCATGGGTAAGGAGGAGTCATTGATGCAAACACCCTAGGTGTTGTACTGAATCATAAAGCAGAAAGAATTTGTCATACAGGGTATGTAATGACTGGCCATTCCCTTCAGGGTGATCAGGGTTCTGATCTAAATGATGTGATGTGGCATCTGAAGCTGAAACTGCTGGTTCAGCAAGAATCTTGCTTCTGGCAAGAATCCTGTGGAGGCATGCATTTGATGGCTTGGGTTATTTTTTTTTCTGTTGGGAAGTTGAGGGGAGCAGGGTCCAGAAGAAGCTGCCTCTTTCAAAGATTCCTGGTCACTTCTGGCTCATAGGTTCCTTGTTGCAGTAGAAAAGTTTTTCTCCTTTTTTGTCAAAAATCACATGCTCCGTGGGTTCAGCTTTCAATTGCTATAAGAGAAACACTGAGCACAGATCTGATATTCTTGTTCCCATACTAAGGCAAAAAGTAGTGGTTTTTTCTAGTTGCTATATTTGGGAAATGATTTTATACCATATTACTCTAATCAAGTCCATCTACCTTTTGTTTTTACTATTGCTTGACTCACAGTAACATTTCCAAACACTGCAAATGGTTGACAATTACTGTCTAATGAGCAAAATATCGTCTGCAGTTTTGGATCTCTTCTAGACTTGTTCTGCTGCCCAGTCCAAAAGCTTTATTGGAATGCCTGTGGTGAGATAATATTGCAGGGAGCATCCAAGGCATAGTCCTTGACCCTGTTTCACTTGTCGATAGCTCTTAATACTGTTCAATATTCTGCATGAATGAGAATAAGCTAGTGAAGTCTTGCTGGGTAGATGGATCGATACTGACCTTTGCCATTACAACTGCAATTAACACTGCAAATGAACTGAAATAGGGGTAGCAGTTTCAGCACAAATGGAGATGGCAAGAGAGGGTTTGCAGGAAGATTTTTTTTGTAACAGTATTTTATGCCATTTTGGTTGTCTCTGAAAATTTCATGGTATTGAGAATAAAGATGTGGCTTGAGGATGTGGATAGCTTTAAATCAAATCTCTAAGATGTGGTTTGTTTTGTGCTTTTTTTTTTAAACTTGAGAATGCAAAACCACTTAGGAGTGAGTCTAAGCATCTTCATTAAAAACCAACTGTGAATTCAGCTGGTATTTTTTTATACTCATTTGATTTCTCTTACTGCACTTGCTGTGTGGTTTGGATGAAGAAATATGTAGCTCAGGGAGTTCTCTAGCAGTGGGCAGACTGGGTTATCAGCATAATGCTGTCTGTGGGCTGTGTAGGGAAGGCAAAAGGTGCCCATTCCTTGCCAACCTGCATCCCTCAGAAACAAGCTTCCCCTGCCAGTGTGACAGCCTTCAAACATCCCTTGGCTATGCCTTCACATCTTGTATCACCACTGAAGTCACATGTTACAAGTGGCCTGGCACTTCTGAGTCACAATGAAGGGGTGTTTGTCCTCAGCAGGTAGGAAATGTACTTATTAAAATATGACCTCCTGGTCGGCTGAAAAATGGGAGGTCTCAGCATGATCAAAGGTTTCTGAATTTTTTGGTAGTGTTTATTATTCTGATTTAAGCTTTTAAGCTCATGTCTGTGCTACCTATTGCTTTGGTGGTCACTTTTCTTTAGAAGATGGGGACAGCAGTATTTATGGGAGGGGAAAAGGATCAGTTTCATACACTTTGTATTTATACCGTGTGAAATTAAGAACCAAAAAAAAGAGGGGAAAAAAAAAAAGGAGGATGTGTAGGTGGAAGGGCTTGAGGACAGTCAATCCATGTCAGAATACTTTGTCTTTTCAGAAATATAAAATAAATGGCCTTTCTGTTGAGTGGCAAATCACAAACTTGGCATTTAAGTGGGAAGGTATGTTTGAGTGCCTTTAACCCTACTCCTTTTTACCCGCTTTTCTCATGGCCGTCTTCTATTATGAAGTACAGAAATGTGAGTGCCTACTTTAAAAAGCAAGAGGAGACACCAAATAGTTGTAGTCTCATGATTTTGGCCAGCTTTGTTTGTAAACTCAGAAGGCTATGATTACAAGTGAAGAAATGGAAAAAAGAAATAATTGATAATTCCTGTATGGGGTCCTGAAAAAGTATAAGTGGTAGAAAAGATAAAATGAAATGGGAAAACAAGAATGAAAAACTTTAAAGGAAATTTAAAAGTAGCCAGGAGACATTAAGTGAATGAATTGAGAACAGCACAGTTTAGTCATTGAATTCTGCTGGACTTTTTTGCCCTTACTGAATTAGTATTTTAACTTTGCAAACAGTTAAAAGCCCTCTCAAAGCTCTGCCCTACTTGTGATGGGAGAGCAGCTTCCAGCAGTACAAGATTTTAATTTGTCCAGAGATATTTGTGTGTATGGAAATAAAGAAAACATGCTTTCCAGGTTGGACTATGTTGTGTTCCCTTCTCCAGAAATAAAATTCTGTTTTGACCGTAACTGGCAATGAGTGGATTGCTACAGATGCCTGTGTTGTCCCTGGCACTTCTGCTGTCTGGATGGGCAGTATCAGCTGCTGAGTGGTGAGGAGGAAGTCAAAAGGGCCAGGGGGAGATTGATCTTCTTGGAGGGGTTCAAATGCAGGATGCTCCCAAACATGTCCGGGAGAAACAAGTAGTATCGATCTGTTCTGTGAGAATGTTAAATTTGCACTGAACAGAAAAATCTCATTAAAACTCTCCAAGATGCCCTTTGCTGCTATTGTTAGGGTTTTAAAAATATTTTTCTTTACAACAGCTCTCTTTAGATTAAATGGCCTCAAGTGTAGTAGGATCAATGCAGCTATCTGGAGACTGACTTTTGGTAAATAAAAATAATGATAATACAGCAAATAAAACTTATTTGCCATGTTACCTAGTGAAAAGCAGGGCAGAATCTTTAGTTTGTTCTGAAGCACTGAAAATCTGTAATGGCAGCGCTTTGGGTGATTCTTCTCTCCCTCCTGTGCTGGAGCATGTTCTCAATGTGACAAATAATCCTGCCAGTCAAAGATGCTGCAATTTATTTGTTGGTTGTTTAGTTGGTGTTTGGTTTATGTTTTTTTTGTTTTTAAAAAAGCCCAATTCCTATGTTTGGCAGTAAAAGCAGTGGAAGTGGGACTGCAACTTTTATCATGTGCTCCTTCTATTTAAAAATAATCAGGATCAGACCCTTTTTTGTTCTCTTGAATTATTGTGGAGGTTATTATATAAATAGTGTATACTTAATGATGGTTTTAGACTGCTGCAAGTAAAATTTTAAAAAAATACAATATTTTCTTTCCTTCCCTTTTTGGATTCCATATATAGATGATTATCTCTCTCAGTAGATTTTGAAGCGTCTTTGGTATCGGTTTATGGTTTGGTCCTAAATTGTTTCTGAAAATGAAAGTTTGGGCTGAATTTGGTAATATATCACGCAAGTAATAACTTGGTTGTACTGCTTTTTGTCCGAAGAGCTCAAAGCACTTCGGAAATGTGTTATTTACTAATAATAACAAGTGTTTATTACTTGTAGTATTGTGAGGGAGATTTGTGAAACTCATGGCCTGTAAAACCGTGTGTACAGGTAAGGCCTGACCATGGAAGAGTGGTCAGAAAGGAGACCCTCTCCACTCTTGGACTTAATTTGTGGGAGTGAAGCTCCCTCTGGGCAGAAATTGACTGACAAAGCTGTCTTTGGGCCAAATTCAACAGTGACAGGCAGTGCCAAGCCACTTGCATGGATTCAATTCAACTTTCTGTTCCTCAGTTTGCCTGGTATGCAAACATACGTATACAGATGCAATCCGTCTAATTTTATTTCTTCTTTTGAGTTAAAGCATTGCTAGGGATTCAACATCCAGGAAAAGGGCAATTTCATTTCAGACTGAGTGAGACAAGCAGAGGACCTGGTCTCTCATGAATTATCACTTCTGAAAAAAAGAATAAAGACAGATCTAGGCATACTTGTTTGATCTAGTTCCATTTTTCTGTGAATGCATCAATCTTCTAGTAGAGTAATCCCTTAGACCATAATTTCTACTTGACAGCACCTAATTGCTCACATTTTTGTCAACTTTCTGACCTTTAAATGGTGCCACTTTTGACAGCACTTGAAAATGGTGACTGCTTTAGAGGAAGCAAGAAGAAACAAGGCATGCATTTCCACACTAATTAGAATTTGTAGTGCATTAATGACAATCATGTTGTCAGAAAACTTTACACACTTGTAAGACTGTCATGATGGGCAGTTATTCCTTGTCATTTTCCTTTCCTTTTCATATCCATAAAAGTGATGAGTGTCCCCAAGGGTAACGTGACTTGGTGCACAGTGTTTTCAATAGAATGCTGCTACTGACATGAGGGCAAAATCACTGTATAATGCACTGCCAGACTGCATATAGAGAGAAACCAGTGGGGAAAGGAGGTGCTGTGATAATCCCTATGTTGTGTGGGGAATGCCTGACTTGCTAGATAATCTGGACAAGCAACTTCTGAAGCTTGGAGAGTGCCGCATATTTTGGGGTTTGGTGCTAGATTGTGTCTGAAAGACCTGAGTGCATACAGTAGGGCTGGCTCTGACCTGTGCCACAGCTCTGGCCTCACCCCAATGTGACAGCTCATGGAGTTGTTTGGTTTGCATCCTGCCCCATCCCAAACAAGGAAGCAGGCTGGAGCCGGTAGCTGTCAACAGAAGTGTTTGCTTTTGCTGTTTCACAGACCTTCTCAAATGTTGAGAGTCCATTTCTCTTGTGTGACTATGTGGGTATTTGTCGCATCTTGGGGAGAAAAGCTGCAGGTGAAAAAGGTGTTGAGGATGTAGCTGCCACAGGAATAATTCACTGGGCTTGTAGTTAACTCTGTGGAGTTGTCACTGGCAAAAGAGAGCCTCTGGGAGCAGAACGTGAGGCATGTTAAGCACTTGATTTCCCCTTACTTGGTGGAATGCCTGTCTAACTTCAGATTTAAACATATACAGACACCTTTCATGTCTGCCTTTTCTGGTTCATGGACTGAAGCCTCAGCAAGGAGCACATTGCTCTTACAGGCTTCTCTCTACTCTACTTGTACAGAGGAATGTACAAGACTTCTGAGAACAACCATCACTTCCTCGAGAGAAAATTTAAACACAACTAGGATCACTGAAGAAAAATTAAATACATAGGAAAGCTTGAATGAATATGTCAAGATTTTGAAAAGTTAACTTTCCTATTTAAAAAGCAGAATATAAAGAATAAATGTTGACTGTATTTTTAATTTGGAATTTTTATTTAGCCAAGGTTTCCATCTGATCCATTTCAAAATCAGTTTGTCCTATGTCTCTTATATGGTCTTTTAGTATTTAGTTGTGGTCATTTACCGTGAAACAGACTTCTTGCAATTCCTAGGAGAGCTCTTTACTGTCCTTATCCTAAATATATGTTTATTTCAAAGTTTATTAGCAGCTGAACTCTTTACTGTCAAAGTGGTGAATTGAGTCATTGAGTTCTGGTGTTATATACATAAAACCTTTGTGCTAGATGGATAACCATGTCTCAGCAATAATGTGACTTCTCAACTGCTCAAAAAATGATTCACTTTCTTAAGATTTCATTCACTCTGTTTTCCCTAACTGAAGTATGTAAACACTAATATTTGTAGACCTTTGAGTGAAATAGTGAAATGATAGGGCTAATGCCACAAACATTCATCTTTCGTAAAACCAAAAATAAGACCCTTCTGGGAGTCAGGAGTGCTTTAGGCACAACTGATGGGGGTTCTGGCCATGCTCTGAGTTTTATCTGTCTTTTATTGAAAGCAAAGGTCTGATCCTTCAGTTGGAGATGTGTCCTTTCCACCTTTCAGAGGCATGGGAAAGACTGGAATGTGCCATATTTGATCTTGTTTTGCTGCGGCCTTGGGGAAAGAGGAGCCCACTGTGCAGCAGGTTTGCTGGCTGGATTGGTGACCCTGCAGGGCACCCACACTGGAGCAGTGTGTTCCTGTAAGAGTGCACCCTGTGGAAGGGATCCATGCTGGAGCAGTTCATAAAGAACTGCAGCATGTGCAGGACATTCATCTTGTATAAATTCATGGGGGGTGGAGGGGACTGCCTCCCATGAGAGGGATCCCATGCTGGAGCAGAGAAAGAGTGTGAGGAGTCCTCCTGCTGAAGAGGAAGCAGCAGCAGAAAGAATGTGTGATGATCTGACTGCAGCCCCCATTCCTGTCATGCTGTGCTGCTGACGGGGAGAGACTAAAGAACGTGAGAGTCAAAATAAGCCCTTGAAGAAGGGAGGGATGGGGGAAAGGTGTGCTAAAATTTGCATTTTATTTCTCATTGTTGTACCATTTGATTGGTAATAAAATAATTTTCCCAAGTTGAGTCTGTTTTGCCCATGACAGTAACTGCTGAGTGATCTCTCTGTCCTCATCTTGACCCACAAGCCTTCTTTTATAATTTCTCTTCTGTGTCCAGCTGAGGAGGGAAGTATTAGAGTGGCTTTGGTGGCATGTGGAGTCCAGCCAGGGTCAGCCCACCATAGCCTGCAAGGGGGACATGGAGAACTTAACCTTGAAGATATGACATTGAAATTTTGTGTGTTCTAATAGGCCAGTCTAAATACTTGTACATTCTGAATAGGGTGAGTTGGTTGTTTCATTTTGATAAACACTTAGGGAGAAATGCATTGGCCCTTTCCCTGCCTGCAGCTCTGCAGGGATTTACTGCTCATTTTCCTGTGCTAGCTGTGCATGCGGCCTGTAATGTGAACGAAAATAATGAGAACACTTATTACAAAAATTAGCCTGGTATGTTTATATATAATTAAAAAGACCAGAACCCCTCTTATTTAAAAAAATGTGCTGAGATCTACATGCAAGAAGCAATTCTTACTTTTCATGCAGAAATCTGTATAGCACTGTTAACATCAGGTGTTTGTAGACAAATGCTTTTTCTGGTTTTTGTGGAAGAAAAAAGAAATACTCAAAACACTGAGAATGTGATGTATTTTTCAGGAAAAGTACGTTGACCTGTTTGCGATGCTGTGGTCTGGGCTGTTGAAAGTGTGACCTTGTTTTGGAGCTGCAAGCTATTTATTCTGGGCTCAATGTGTCTTTTGAGAGTGTGGCCAGCAGTTCTCTTTTGTCTGAAAGAAGCATGCCTAGCTTGAATTGTAGAGAAAATGGTTTTCTTTAAAAATGATAATGCCTAGAAATAAGCCCGAAGACTAGAAGAGGAAAGCATTTAGTTGCCCCTGACAGTGTAGTTTGAGGTGTAGACACCTCAATTTTAAATACTGTTGATTCAGGGTCTAAATTGTTTTTCAGGTTTGTAAGCAGTCTGTTTATTTTTTTAAGTAGGTTTCAGAAACATATTCTTGGTTAAATAAGATGGTAATAGGGCACACCATGATACAACCAGACTTGAGCTCTGTTTTTGAGATTTCACCTGCTCCAGTCTCTCTCTGCATGGGGCCAGAATCCTGCAGTGCAGATGTTTGCCCAATCTGTTGCTTGTATCTTTTTTTAGTTACTGCTTTTCAGGATAAAGTCTCCAAGTTTGAATTCCTTTACCAAATGTCTGACCTTGTGTTTGTCTTTTAATAGCTTTGACTTGCCAGCCAAGAGGTTTGCTTTTATGGTGATCCTATGCTTGTCAAAGTTTAGTACCATTCCAGTTACTCAGTCATCTATGCATTTTAGCAGCAGTGACTCTTCTCCTTACAGCTCATGCTTTTGTCTGTTTCTTTGGGCTTGTTTGGTTGGGCTTTTCTTTTGTTTGTTTTGATCTGTTTCGGTGATTTTGTTTGTTTTTGTAACTCTAACAAAAACTGAATTATGGAAGATTTGCTTATAAAATTTGTAGATTATGTATCTTGTAGACATAATCATTAAAGGTGGAGCACCTGTTCAGTTCCATCTAGCTAGATTTGGGGTTTACATTAAGTAAAAATCTTCTAACTGTAGTAATTTCTCTCTCTGTGAACTCTACTTTCATGTGGCAGTTGTAGAAAGGGATGAAGCCCCCATTTATGTGCAAGAGAAATAGTTTAATTTATCCCTGAGCATGTGATTCCTTATATACTTCTGCTGTAGTCCAGCAAAATCACAGCATAGGATGAAAATATTCCCTGAATATCAATCAAAGGTTCTCTGCATCTGGGTGACATCAGATATGTGCTTTCTTTTCTTAGGTTTTCTTAGAGGGTCATGGATAGTTGCTTTTTCTGAGGTTTGCAATGCAAGGGGAATGAGTTCTTGTAAATAATGAAAGGACAGAAAGGTTCTTAAAGCATTAACTGCTTCAGTGCCTTAAGGATGTAAAGAATGTGCCCAATAAAAGCTACCCTATTGTGACCCCTCAGTTTCACTGGATTTGCTTGCTCTTTTCTGGAATGTTTCTTGCCTAATAAAACGTCTCTGCACGCGAGGGATTACCCTGTAAAGGCATATGCTGCAGGCACTGAAATACAGAATAATGGCTTTATTTTCCATTCTCTTCCACAAGGGAAGTGGGGAAAACATGATACTTTTTCTTGTGATTCATCTTTTGCATTTTCCTCCCTCCTTTATTCTAGGAAAAAATTCCATAATTGCCAAGCCCTTGGTGGCTGTAATAAATCATCACACCACTAGGAGGTACTCAGAGTCATTAGGCATTCTGGGCCTTAATTAAAGTTAGTACACAGTTCTAATAGGTGCGAGACATCTTTTGTCTGTCTCATCTCAGGGTAGTATGTTTTAATAACTGAATTGTGAGCTCTTCTCAGAGAGGCTGAGCATCCAGGCAGGGGGGTGTATGATTGCAGGAAATGATTTACAGATCTACGGAGAACTTGTGCATAGCCCAGTGCAATTATCAAGATGGTTCATGTTACTCTTGAATCTGCTAGTATTTTGACATGTTTCTACAGATATTTGTGTGAGGAGTGGATAAACATAGCAAGTCTGCTATTTCACTGCACTTTGAAGCTTTTCGATCACCCTTCATTTAAAAGACTGCCCATTCTGTGCATTTATATCTGCAAATGTTAATTAGCATTTTAGTCTGTGGATTTCAGAAACTTCATTTCAAGTCTATAACTATTTTTGCCTGGATGTCACAAAACCTTTCAGCCTTGTATTTTATGTTGATGTGACAATAGGATAAGGCCTTCTATATGGTGTGGGTTTTTTTCCTCTTTCTGATTTCTAGAGCAGTATCTGTTTAGAGGGACATGATAGAAATAATCCTTACTGAAGTGACTTGATGGGCACACAGTGGATGAGTAAGTTCAGGTGACAATATAAAAATGTGCAGTTAAAAATTGCTTGCAAAGTAAAAATTTCTTTGTGTTGTGGGATTACAACTGCATGCCATCCCTGCATGGTTCTTTTATTCCAAAACACTGGAGAATTCTTTACCTTATGGTGTCCAACCAGAGATAGCAGAGTTAACTTTTTAAAAGGTCAAGAGTTACCGCTCCATGACTGGAGGCAATGAATTTATACACAGTTCTGAATTTGTGAAGTTAACTGATCTCCACTGTCCTGCATGACATCCTTATCTCTAAACTGGAGAGACCTGGACTTGACAGATGGGCCACTCAGTGAATACTTAGATGTTGAGGAGCACATTCAGTGCCAGTAGCTCTGTGTGCAGCTGCAAAGGGGCCTTGGTCCCAGTTCAGGTGGTGCAAGAGTCACTACTGGAGTTGCTCGTGGATGGTAGGACAGGGAAGTTTTCTAAGCACAGAGTTGTGATCAATGGGTTGATGTCAAAGTGGAGACCAGAGATGAGTGGCGTTCCCTTGGGACAGCACAGTTTAACATCTTTGTTTGCAACATGGACACACAATCAAGTGTACTTTCAGTAAGTTCACGCTGAGCTGTGTGGTGTGGTTGACATGCTGGAGGGAAGGGATGCCATCCAGAGGGACCTGGACCGCCTTGAGAGGTGGGCCTGCGTGAATCTCATGAACTTCAAACAAGGCCAAGTGCAAGGTCCTGCATCTGAGTCAATACAATCCAAGCACAAACACAGGCTAGGCAGAGAATGGGCCCAGAACAGCCCTGGGGCGAAGGCCTTGGGGTATTGGTGGACAAGAAGCTCAACATGATGCAGCAAGTTGTGCTGGCAGTCCAGAAAGCCAACTGTGTCCTGGGCTGCATCAAAAGCAGTGTGGACAGCAGGTCAAGGGAGGGCATTGTGCTCCTCTGCTCTGCTCTTGTCAGACTTCACCTGGGGTGCTGCATCCAGCTCTGGCATCCCAAACATTTAGAGCAGGAAAAAGAGCAAATTCTGCCTTTTCATTTGATGTGATTTAACCACATTAACAATTGGCAAAGGGCCAGGTTCCCCATACTCTGCTACTGTGCTAATGCAAAGCAGAAAGCAGGAGAAATGTGTAGAAGCTTCTCTGAAAAAGGCATATAGTAGATAGCAGAGACCAAAATTGGGTCACCACTATTGCCTTAAACAACAGGGGTATATTTTCATTCTTTCAGAAGCCTCACTGAATTCCTTTAGTTTAAACCTGTTAGGGAGATATTGGCTTTGCCATTTGTTGTCATGAGCCCATAGGATGGAGCACCAGTCCCCGAAGTGTCTCTCCTCAAGCACACCAAACTTCTGTTGTAGTAGACAACATGACTCTTTAATTGTATGGTAGGAACAAACGACGTACAGGGATGTTACATGTCTGTTAGTGTCTTGACATGGAGTAAATTGGAGTGCAGATGGTGAAATTAGAGGGTTAATCTGTTAAACTGTAATTTAGGTTTCTGTGCTGTCCCTAACAGCAGATGCCAAACTGTAAAAGATTACTCTTTCTGTCTTTATAGCAGAGAGTCCACTGTGTGTGCTCATGAAGGGATTTGTGATTGCTTTTAGTCATGTTAAGAAATTCAATCTCAGATAGGGGAAAGAATTTTGTCTTCTAAAAGACAAGTGTACTGACGTGGCAGCATGGCTTAATCTGAGCATCTTGTTCATAAGATTAATGACAAACCCAAAAAGAAGTCTTGCGATATGGGCAGAATTGATCTCCATTTTGGAGGAAAACTGTTCTATGGGCACAAGACAAAATACAGGGCATGGTTAGGCAGTTGTGTTGGCTGAAATTGTACTCAATTTAGTACCATGGAAATCTTAAGTGGCCTCTGCCTTTGCCACTTTAAAGGGCTATGGAAATCATGATGTGACTGTGACAATGAGTGTTAGTGATGCTGCATAACTTGGTAGTAAAAATATGATCTAGATACGTATCTAGATTTGGTTGGATTTTGAAAAATTAGTGATCTAGAAAGAGCTATAAAATCTCTGCTAATTAACAGTTAATGGCAGAGGATGTGGAATATACAGAGGAGACTGAAAGCAAGCTTAGATTTAGGCATCAATAAGGAAGAGAACATAAATCGAGGTATGGGAGAACAGTCAGAAAAGGGAAAGTTGAAAATTCAGAAAAGGGCTAAGGATGAGTGAACAAGGCAGAAGGTTTTTGTGGGTTTTTTTTTGTTTGTTTGTTTTTGTTTTTTGATAGAGTTTTTGGAAGCTTTACTAAAAACCCATACATATCTTGTTCCTCCTGAATGTCTTCTTTATTTGGTTTTGTTTGGTGGTGGTGTTGGCTTACCTTCACAGAGCTGTTGCATTTAGTTCTATATGAGAAATTCAAGCTGAGCTTTAACAGATACATCCAAAACATTTTGGTGCATTACTATACTAGCTGAAGTACATTATGGACTGTTGGTCTCTATAATTGTTACCAAATATAGACATAAATACTTCTGGGGTTTTGTAACCGTTGATGGCAATGGTATAACCTTTTTGTTTTGTTTTACTTACCTTTGTTTTTGTGTAATTGTTTTCTACAACATGAAGGAAAATTCAAAATACCAAGTAGTTCTGATTTTTTTTTTAATGAGCTGCATCTAATTACATCTGTGTTCACTCTGAAAACTTAAAAGTTTTTCTCTAATTTACTGCACATTTCCCAATGGCAGAGAATTGTACCAGCACTGTACGAATTGTGTTGCTGTAATTAGCAGTGGAGTGTACCAGTGTGTTTAAACACACTGGAAGGACCACTTTACAGAAGATACCCCCATTAGTGCTCTTCCTTAAAAGTGAATGTTAAGTGCAGCAAGACAGTAAATCAGCAAGTTATCTCCAGAGCAGTAATGACACTTGTAGTTTTCAGCTGTGTGGGATATGAACCAGCAGCCTGCAGGCAAATCTCCCTAGGTAAGCCCCCCACCAATCACCTGGGCTAAGCAGGTTGCCAATACCCACTTGGCACTAATATGTTTTTCAAGCAAAGGATCTATTACTTTTTTTCTTATTCATGTAGCTCCCATTAATGTCAAAGGGAACTATGTGTTTGTGAAAAGAAAATGGATCCCCTGAGGGTGTCAAGTATTGTAAGGTAATGTTCTTCTGTTACGTTTTATGCACTGCTTATTTTTATGAGTTGTTGTAATTGTTTAGTGTGTATGATGGCTTTAGGGCCTGCTGTCAGCTGTAGAATCACTGCATAAAAGGGGCTCGTGAATGAAATACTGAGAGTTCACAAAAGCAACCTCATCCGTTTCATGTCCGCAAAACAAACACGTAATATTTGGAATAGGAACTTAAGGAGTAGCAGAAACAGAACTGCTTGAATACTGTGCAAATGCATGGTCCTAACTGACCAATTAGTGCCTGCAGTTATTGACATTTCAGTAATTCATTACGGTCTGCATCAGCTCTGAAACAAGTGTATCAAAAGAGACTGGCCTGCTGGGAGGAGAGCTTGTAAAGGCAGCATTGATTAAATACGCTGAACCTGAGAGACCAGATTGGTGGTCATATTTCTAATTTGTAAATTGAATATGTTTACAATGTAAACCACTTCTTTATTCTTGTTTTTGAGGAAGCCTTTTGACATTATTTTGGAAGTGCTATGTTATCTGTGCTAACAGAATTGCCCCAAAGTAGTTATGATAGTTTCTTCTTGGTTTATATCATCAATCAGTGAAAACTGGATATTTCTTAATCAAGTTGACCATTTCTTAATAAAATAAATTGGTGTTACTACTGCTGCCACTATTTGAAAGATGGTTTCTTTGACACTGCTGGCTGAGTAGAGACACTGCAAACAGTGAAAAGGCAACATGAGTAAGAGTTGTTCTGAATGTGAGTTAAGAATGCATAAAAATGACAACTATTATGAAAAGCTTTCTATATAACCAAAATTACTTTTTCCTGGTGTTATGTCAAGCTCATAGTTTAGACAGGTTTTGCATGGGTGGAGGAGTATTTTAAGCTCCACAGGGTGAGGGATCCTCTTCTTCCTGGAACTTCAGTGCTTTTCTATGTTTCTGTTCACCATCATGAGGAAGAGTCAATACCAGGACTGAAATCCTCTTCCAGCATTATGTTCCCAGGACTATAGCAATGGCTGTAGTTGTTCCCTACATGAGGATTTTTAAGGCAAAGGAGAATATTGACCTTGACTTCCCTGCTTCTGCTTGGTAGCAATTATCTTTGGTGCAAGCTGGCTCGCTTGGAGTTTAGTCCACTCGAGTGGCTCTGCTGGGTAAATAGTGAAAGTAACATTTTTTTCCTTAACATAAAATTTTCTACTCAATCGTTGACCATGAGAGCTAACTTAGCCATCACCATGTCTGCTTTGGGCTTGAGTGAGGAATGATGAATTAAATCTGTACACAAGTTCAGTCTGTGGGTCAGATTTATGGTTCATGATTGATGTGGGTTATCACCAGAGCATGGGGACCACCTGCCTGGTACACACTGCCTTGTATACCCAATTGTTGACTCACTTCTGATGTGTAACCTGTGTTATAGCTCCAAATAAAATTCAACCCTCTGACATACTCCTGAAGCATCTTTCTCAGAACTTTCCCCTATACTGGGAATAGATAAAACATACGGTGTAAATGTTTTTCGTCTACTTCTGATGTGTTCTTGACAAAAGCCAGTACTGATTACTTCAATACTGCTGTTTTTATTAATAAAAGTAGTTTTGGGGTTTTTTCACCTGGAAAAAGTGTTTTTTTTTTCCCTTTGGCTTTCAAGTGGATCTCTGATACTGTAACTAGGTTACCAAATTGGCACAATAGGCAAGACATCTGGTTGGCCAAGTCTGTGTATCTGGCAAGACAGTACTGCAGGTGCAGGAATAAAATATTTATTTTCCAGAACAAATTTCTGTGGCTGACTTCGTGTCCTTGAGCTTCTTGCAAGCAACAGATATTTTTCTTCTCATTGCACAGCTGAAGACTAGAATTGGGTTAATCTATTTACCCTTAACTTTCTGCTATAGAAATTGATTCTATCAGAAGCCATTTTTCTTCTGTTCCCTTTCATACCAAACTGCTTTCTTATTTCTCCCTAGTAGAACAGGAAATGCTTGGATTGCAGTGATCTTGTGAATTAATTTCAAACCAGTATATTACTTCAGTGACCACTTGGCTTCTTCACAATGGTAATTTCCAATGTTCAATTCAAAATAGAATTCTGTAAAAATCAAATTATGTTCAAGCCTAGCTTTGGGGAAAAGGAATAGGAAATCATAAAGGGGTTTGTGAGAGGATTTTTTTTCTATAGAAATTTCAGACAAGTTGCCAGTTTAGGAGAAAGGCATTTAAAATATTTTAAACTCATTATTTAGCTTTTTCAGTTTGAGTATTCCACTTTCATGTAAAATATTTTCTTGTTGTATTGCCATTGAGATGGCCTTAGTCCATGAGAGCTGATCTTTCTAATTATGACTAATTGCTGAACTAATGCAATCACTTGAGGCTTAAGTTTAGCAGCACAGCTGTTACCTATACAGGAGAAAGGAGGGTCGAGGTACTGCCAGGTGGTTTTGGCACTCTCAGGATGACCTGTGGCCCCGGAGCTCCAGGAAAAGCAGTGTCTCCTTGAAGGCTGAGCATGGGATGTGCTGTCCTGGCTGGGAGGACACTGGTCCCCCTATCAAAGGGCATTGACTTCCCTTGGCTGACATTGTGTTCAGCCTTGCTTTGCAAAGTCTTCCAAGGCTGATGATGAGGCACAATCAGAAATACAGCAGGAGGTGGGTTGGAATGGAAAAAAGAGCCTGAGAAGTAAATTACATTTCAGTATGTCAGCTTGCCTTATGGCACTTTGTTTGATTTTTGTCATTTTTAAAGTCCAAGGCTGGAAAGTTTTGGCCTACCTCTTCTTTGTGGCCACAGAATGTTTTTTACTAAGTTGCAAGAGTTTGAGTTTGCTTGGTTTGATGCAGGTTTGAAACTTGTATTCAATAGTACTGCTTAAAAATAGGTTTCTGTCATATATGCTTCTCAAACACTTTTAAAACATGGAGTGATATGTTAGCATCTGGTATGTTTGCCAGTGACATAAATTCCATGATGATGTGATTTTGGTGAATTCAAAGAGAACAGAATGCAAGTCAGCAGTGTTATAACACCATAAAACTGCTGTTGGGGTAAGATAATCAAAACCGAATGCCTGTATTTCTTGGTGGATTTATTCCGTCTTTCTGTGTTGTCAGGAGAGGGGAGGATGTGACTGATATTAATTAGTGTCTTTACAGGCTTAAAAAATGGAAAGAAAAGAGGTAAAGCAAACTATTTCTGATTGAAAATACTTGTAAACCCTTTCTCTTTGTGACTTTAGTGTACAACAGCTTGAAACCCTGAGGAGCTACATTTGTTCTGCTTGACAATTGTAGGTAGTGATCCCTGGAGGCCGTTGTATTTTAAGGCAGACCAAGTCCTTGTAAAATTGAAAGCTTGAAATTGTAACTCATACATACAATTCTTGTATTTAAATCCTTCACCAATCTTCTGAAAAGCTTTTCAGATCAACTGTAATATTCAAATGGCTTCTTTGACAAGGTGTGTAGTACTTTAAATTCCAGGCTTTACTTTGTTCTTTATTTCAGTCTTGGGAGATTGAGTAGACCAGATCCCAGGGCTGTAGTTTGCCTCTATTGCCTGCCTGCCCAGACCTCACTAGACTGTCAGAAAACTGTCCAGTGGGAGAATTGGTGTTTAATGAAGTAAATTGGCTTGGCCAAAGGCAGTGCCAAAGTACAGTGTGGCTGAGCGATGGGAAGAGACCTTCTCAGCATCACTGAGTGGTGAGGTTGGCCCAGCTGCCTCCCGCAGCATTCCCCCTTCCCTGGGAACAGCTACAGCTGAGTCTCAGACACTCTGTTTAAAGCCTCACTGCCCAAGTGGGGGCTACAGGATCACACACTGCTGTAGCCTCACTCCCTTCAGACCTGAGTCTCTACCTTTTTTAGCAACTCAAAGTGAAGACTTTGAAGTTACCTACTGAAATGCTACAAACTTGAGCTGCTTTGGGGCATGGGGAATGGAGTCTTAAATCCATCAGGTTCACTCCAAGTATATTTTATCTAGTACTGTGTAAACAAAATGTAGTAGTTTCAAATGCTTGCCAGTGGGAGTTTACTAGAGGCTCTTACAGCATACAGATTACTGAAATAATGGCACTAGAACTTGATTACACTTTAAAAAAGTGTTCTGCAGAACACTTCAGGTCATGCTATGGAACACAGTAAACACTGAACTATACCTGTCAAATGAGTGAAGAACATATTACAGTGCATATTACACTTTCCCCACTTGTATTTCCTCACTTTCTACCATATTTTGGGTTTTTCTGAGAGTCAAACGATCATTAGTGCTAACTAAAACCTTGTAATTGTGGATTTATGTAAATGAAATTGTCATTTCATGTGGTGAATTTGACTTGCAACATATGTGTCTTTGTTGGCTGGTCCCCTTTTGGAGGAAAGCATATAAAATGGGTGCTATCTTCTGTTTCAAGGCTGATGGCTTTCAAGGATCTTTTGAATGTAGTGTTTTTCTTATGCTGAACATAATTCACAGAATCCTGAGGAAGCCCACATGGCATTGTCTCCACCTAGAGACAGGTTATTAAAATTCTGTGTTTCTGCATGAAATGCGTGACTTCAAAGTGAGGTTAAATCTTAGCAACTGCCTTAAATGCCATTTCACTATTACACAACTGTTTGGAACTTCTACACAACTTTTGCAACTTTTATGTAGAAAAAAATATATATATCTCGTGGCATTTCTGAATCACCAAAAATGTGGGTTGCCATTAGTGTGGCTGTGAGTGGATTTCTGTCTAATGTAGATTTTTTTTGTCTGGGAGGAAAATGGCTTTGCTTTTAGACTTTATTTAAAATGCACCTTTTATGTAAAGAAATGGGAGGAAGGAACTCTCTAAAGGAATCTTTTTCTGAAGCCTCTCTACTTAAAAGCTACAGTATAGTTACAGTCACCCAATCAAGTGGTGCCTTCATGCATGCACATGGAATTCCCTCCCAAATATGCAACAAAAGAAGGGGAAACTACTCTTCAGTGCTTAGAACTGAACTGTATTCAAGACAGCAATATCTTCTCTGGCTTGGGAGGTCTAAATCACAAACTGCTCTTTTGTGAGATGGACAAACTTGATGAGGTGATACTTTCTCATCATGGTTGCAAATCTGAAATATTTATTACCATTTGTACACAACTTTTGTCTTTCAAACAGGTAGGACAGAAATGAAATTGTGGAGAATGTTTTATGAAACACTTCAAAGATCTAGAGTTGTATATTTCATTGCTAAAAAGTGGTGTATGTGCCTCAATCAATAGTTCAGATTGTGTCAGGCAAGTCTAATTTAGGTCCATCATTCTTGACAATGTCACTTTAACAATAATCTGGACTCTGTCTTTTTGTGAGGTATTTGAAAATATAAACTCAGTGGAAATTGTAGCTGGTTTTTATCCAGAGTCTGAAAGGAGTCACAAGTTTGGAATTGTATTTACTCTGCCTTTGTGGTTGGTGTCATTGTTCTCTGTGACCTGAGAAAAGGAAAATTAAACAAAATCTCAGATATGGTTTCCTTTATGTATGAAAGATGTAGGTAGAATGTTTCTTTAAACCTGTTTCTAGATTTGTGCACTACACTTCTTGTCAGAGCTGGCTGCACTGAACATGCCAGCTGAGAGATTACATGTGAATTTAGGATCACAGCGATGGCTTTTGTTGTCCCTGATGTTCATGTCCATGGGGACTGGGACAGCCTGAATGTAGAAAGAATTTAACAGCTTCTGCATTCAGACATTTAGAAACACATATTCAAAAGCTGACTTTCATTTGTTGTTAGACTGCTTGGATTATTGAAGGACACTACTTCTGTTTTTTATCTAAAGCTCTGAAAGACATCCTTTTGTTTGTAGGCTGTGTCATAAACCGTGCCTTTATTATTTTTGTCTCAACTCTCATTTTGGAACCCAATGATAACAAATAGTTTCTCACTGTTTATTGTGTCCTAAGATACCGAAAAGCTGCTGCATTTATTATTAAGATATCTATTCATACATGTTATTTGGCAAACACTTATGAATTAGAAGTGTGCCAGATATTTCAGTGCAAACTGTTAAAAAGACTTATCTTGTGTATTTACTCCTGTGCTGGGGAGTAGGGGGAAGTGGGAAGTCTGTACCCTTAAGTGGTAGAACATCAGTAGCACTTGGCTGAGTGATAGATGCTCAGCTGTCTAAGTATTAATTGAATTTATATAATTAAATTAATTACTGTGCCTTGCCTGCTCTACTGTTGGTTGTATCCAAGGATACGTGCTTGGCAAATGCTTGTTTATGGATTTCTTTGCTGGTACAATTTGTGTTCTTCTGTTTGGTTGTTAAATACCCAAGACCAGAGCCTTGCTGGTGTTGAGAAAATACAATGTAAGCATGTAAGTGTATATAGCCTGGGCAATACACTTTCCGCGACTCTGTAAGAGGAAAAACTTGATACGTTTGACCGTTTATTATTTATTGAGGCACAAGCCACTAGCTGAAAAACTTTGTTGGCTCTGGGTTGTTGCAGATATAAATGCTAAGTGGTGGAATTGTTCTTTACTTAGAAAGAATATGCCCAAAATTGTGGTCTTTCTCTGAACACAGTGGAAGCAAAACAACAATTCTTCCTTGAATATCTCTGAATTTTACCTCTTCAGCAAGCTTTCTGTAGGAGGTTATTCTAAACAGATATTCATTTGGTATATCTTAAACTTGAGCTTAGGTAGCTTTTGGGTAGAGGTAAGCAATTAGAGTAAATATTTATGTAAATTACATTTGGCCTTAATACCTGTTTGGTTGCGCTTTTCAAGGCATTAGAATTAGGTATACAGTTTGCCTGCAATCATTGGACAAATGTTATTAGGAGATTTTTTTCTATTTTTGTTAATAATAAAATGAAGAGTTAGGACCTCCTGAAAAAAAATAGCAGTTTTTCTGTTGGGTCAATCTTTGGAAATTCTAGTGGAAAATATTATCTTGCTATAAAAGATAGTCATTAAGCAAAGCTATCCATGGTTATTAGTAGACTGTATGTTTGCAGAGACAGAGTAACTTCCCTCTTATATTTTTAGTGGTCTCTGAAGTTACTATGGTGTAAATGCCGGTGTTAGAATATTAATCTGCCCACTTAATACAGTTACATTAGAGCACAGACTAATTCCTTCAGTTATTAAATTATAAATGAAATTGACTTGGCATGTTTCCTACTTGCATGAAGACAAGGCTTCTCCTGTAAAGTGTTTGGGGGTTTTTAATAGTAAAATACAAGAAATCTCTAACTTCCTTTTTCCTCTACTTTGAGTTATTTGGCTAGATTTTTCCCTCTGTAGTTTTAGTAGACTTAGACAAAGTTTTCCTAATCCTTTACAGTGCCTGAAAAATCTCTCAGTTCTGGTGAAGGGGCAGCTGGTTGATCCCCAAATAAACTAATACATAAAGCAGCTGATGGGTCAAGCCTGTCTTGAGAGTTGGCACTCCATCTGGACCTGGCCTTCCTTGCTCTGCTTTATGTCCAGTGTTGCAAACTACTCTGCCTGACTCAAAAATGTGTCAAATCCAGTCAAGAGATTACACAACAAAGTTCAATAGAGAAAGTAAGAGTAATTATTCAACAATTGTTTGACTTTTCTGCTCAAAATTGCATATTTTTTCTTGCATACCAGCTATACCATTTAAAGAAGCCTGATGAAACTTAGGCCTATCAAGAAATAAGGTGTTATCAAGAAGCCATTCCATGTAACATTCTGCAATATTTATTCATAGCTTTGTAAAACAAAAGTGAAGCTTGGCAGAAAAATAGTGTTTTCCAAGAGTCTGGGAGCTAATATTTGGCTACATCTTTGAGTACCTCAGAAAATATTAATTACAACTGCAGCTTACTCTAATTGCTAATATAAGTTTAATTGTTGGAGGAGAAATCTTCTATGTGAACCTGACTTTAATAGTTTTATTGATTTCCTTTTCCAAATACGATTTTTAATTCCATTTTGAAAATTTGTGATATGTCAGAAAACTGTGCTCTCCTCACCATTAATTCTCCACAAAGGTTTGCAGAGAATTGCTTCATTAGGCTTGACATGGCAAGAAGCAGTTCCAACCTATTTAATAATTTAGTAGATGCTTTTTTCTTTACAGCATTCAAAAAGCAACCAAATCATCTGATACTTTAAAAGCAAGTTTAGTGTTCCAGGGAAGGGAAGCTTGACACTTGCCACAGAATGAAATGTTCTCCCTGAAGGCAGACTAGAAATAGGTGAATACAAATGCAAATTCCTCAATCCCTTCTGAATCTAGTGGGAAAAAAACATTGCTCTGGTCTCACTCAGCAGACACACTTACAAAGCTGGATTGTGGTTCTCCAGTGGTATAGATCCAATATTGTGAGCAATGAGATGGAATTACCAGCTTTTTTTACTTGGCTGTTCTTGTGGTCCTGATTTTCATTTCCTTAAGTCACCAGGTGGTTTCAGGGCAGGAATTTCAGTACTGAGTGTGAGCATGGTTGGATTGTTTATTCTTTTGGGTTTTCCCCCCCCCACCCCATACTGCTGTCCTGTGTAAATCCTAATGTTGTGAGCATGTCCTGAAGAACATGGTTGGCCTTGGAAAGCCTCATCTGTAAGTGTAATTGGGCCACAGCTGAGGCAATAACTGAACTGCTTGGCGGTCTCATGGCTGGTCACAGCAAGGAGCCTCTGCCTGAGTGAGGTTCTGAGATCTAGGTTTGGAAATGGGGTGTCTCTGTAGCCCTGGCTGTAGGGCTAAAGATGAGGAGTTGGGCTAAAGTAATTCTTGTGTCTAGCTCTTCTTTTCTGGCTTCTAATGAGGCAGGTATCTTTCTACTGAAAAAATGTTTTAAAAATCCAGAGATAGAATTGTTACAAAACTTACATTCCTGGTGAAATATTCCTAATGCTCCCTAATTCGCTGATATCCATCATGCTTCTTTTTTACTGTTAGGAGTTGGCTTTCAGTGGCCATATAGTTGTATTCATTAATTTTAAGTAAGCTGGTTGAAATGCCACGCTTTCTAAATTGAATTTACATTTGCACCGGTCTTCTAGAATGTTTTCTAGATGTTTTTAAATGGCTGTGATCTGGGCTCATTACACAGACTGTATTTTCTGCATCTAAAAACATTTGCGTAATTAGTTTTTGTAAAAAAACCTGCCTCTGCCACTGAGATGCATATCACAATCTTACAGATACATGATCAATAAACCAGAAATTCTGAGCCCTGCTCCAAATTTCCTTCCAAGCTTTTCAGCAGTATTTATTGAGTCGTTAGCCATGCCCATGCACTTATTGATCTTCAGTCTACAGCTAGTTTTTTTGGTGTATTTTTTTTTCCCTCAGTATAACTTGGCTACACAGAAGGCTTTGGTAGTTTCAAACAGGCGGTTCTTTTACCCTCTTTGTGGGAATGAGGGGACATGGCAGACTTCCAGTAAACACAAGCTTTTTCCTTTTTATGTCACTGGTATTTCCTCATGATCAGTAAAGCTTATCCTGAGTTTTTGCCTGGTTATTGGATTGCTTTACTACAAGTTGGCCATGGACTTGGACACCTGACTTGGTACTGCTCAGAAGAAGATATATAATTTCTGCATTCCTCTTGTTCTACTTCCCCCCTTGTATTTATGGTCTCTGTTGCAGAGCTAGGGGAAGTAGCATTTTTATGGCCTGAAAAAGATGAATCAGCTAGAAAGTGTCTTGAACTCTGAGAAGAAGCAGCTAGATGATATCTCTCTTAAGCGTGGGCCAGATACATTGGATCTGTGAGTGGTGCTGAGAATTTGTTGTTGCTGGGTTCTGTACAGTAATTTGTGCTCCTGCAGTAATGTGCTAAATCAGGCACTGCTAATGATTCCTAGAAGGAGCATAGAGAAGAGGACACATCTGGCAGGACAATTTTCTTCCTTAGGAAACTCTTCATTATTTCAAAGCATAGGTACTTAGACTAAGTTGCTGATGTTTCTCAAAACATCTAGTTTCTAATAAAAACAGATTGCTTTGTTATTTCTCTGGTTTTGATGTGCCATAGCTTTATCTGAGTTGCTTTCCAAGGCACTGGAAACTCCACTGCCACTCCAAGCAATGCAGGAAGTCTGTGGGTAACATGCAAATTACAGCATCATTTGGAAGATTACATAAAAGCTTGTTGTTTCTAGGCATGTACATGACCAAAGCAATGACATTTGGCCGCATCTTGCTGTCAGCTGGGACAGGTTAACCAAACCAGCTCAGGGCAGGGATACAGCCCAGAGTGCTCTGGTCAGTGTTCTTGGGGGACCCTGGCATGGACTGACCACCTGCTGTGGCTCAAGCCAGTTCTCTTGGCCCCTGTGGCTGCTGCCACAGACCAGCACATTAAGGAGCATCCTTTGTGGGGTGTCACTGTGTTTAGGCAACAATAGATCTCTGAAATCAACCCCTGTTCTCATCAGACCTAGCAATAAATGCATTCAATGGGAGTATTTTAACCCAGATAAATGTTCTGCCCATTTGGTGCCAGAGTTTCCTTTCTGAAGTAGCTTAATGTCTTGCACAGGGTTCATTTCCCTGGGAGGTGTTACTAATTTTTTAGGGCACTGGTCTATATGAAGAGCTGAATAGTTTTTCTAGCTTGTCAGGAGCTTATTTATGCCTTACAGCTCTCAATATATGTGCAAGGGGTCTGCAATAAGTCTTCTTTCAATTTCAGTTTGATTTTTAAGAACAGAATTGAAGTTTTTACATTAAACTCATAGGTTTTTGCCACTGTTATGCACAAGATCTACTTGCTCTGACAGGGTTGAATAGAGAACTTACTCTACCTGTTGTGAGGTAATGTTTTATATTTTGTGAGTGAATGAATGCTTGGCTTAGTGATTTCTCCAAGTCAAATAAGATAGGGTTCTTTGTGTTTGCAATATTGCTTTCATTAGCTATAAATAGCAGCTATTTGTCCTGGATGTAAATTGCCACAGAAGTGACTGAGATGGTAATTTTGAATGTTTTACGCAACCTTTTGAAAAATCTATGATTTTACTCTTCGGTGCTGCAAAATTGGATCATTTTTAACATTATTAGAATACAATGCCATTTTTCATGGAAAAAAATGGTTCTAACAATTAATAAAAAATGAGGACAATGATGCATATGAAGATGAGTTAAATACACTGATGGAGAGAGGATGAGGGCATGTGACTGGAAAGAATTTGTAAAATTTTGTAATGCTAACATATATACTTATTGCAGGACACCTATTTGAGAAATCTCAGCTTTCTCAAATGAAGCTGATTATATAAAGAACTGTTATCTCTCCCTCCAGTGCTTCTGTTTTTCCTTTGCCTCCTGGATACATCATACCCAGTGCTCTTTCTGGGTACCTCTCTCCCTGCCCTACTTTGAGCATGGACAGGTTGCTAGGGAACTCATTAAAGCTGTGGTAGAAAAAGAAGGTTGAGAGCTAATCAGACTGATCTGTCTTGTATTGCCTTTCCCCCTTTTTGCAAAGTCTTTATAGTTTCAGATTTATACTCAATTATGTGTGGTGTGATGTGGTGGGATGCAGCATATGCTAAGCAATAGGTCCCTTTCAGCTCAACAGGCTGTGCCTATAAATCAGGAGAAGCACCGAATGTTCATCCTACCTGAACTGGCATCAGCTGGTCTTTGTTCCACAACTGATTCATAAAGTGCCATTTCAGGCATGAGCAGAACAGTCTGTGAGTGCAGTAGATCGTGGAGGTGGGGGGGGGTTGGTGCAGGAAGGTTATTTTTTGCATTGAGGCTAAATACCTGAAATGGTGGTAGTTGTCAAACGGCAGTATTTTCCTTAAATGCTGGCATGAAATTAAATTTATAAAATGTGGTTTTCTGTAGTCTCTGTATATTGTCTTCAGCCTGCTGTGAGAGGGAGGGCTGGGTTTAATTATTTCAGATTCCGATTTCCTTCCTAAATGTATCCAAATCTGGTTCCTGTTTGTGAGGTAGATCCTGGCAGAGGATTTTCTGATGCCAGTCCTGGATATGTTCTGTTTTCACAGATTTAGCTGAATTTTGCGTATGACTGTGCAGGTATGTGGCCTTTGGAGTGACTGGATTCTGAACCCAGAAAGAGTAATCTAATACAGACAGATCTGTGATTGTGCATTAAGAAAGGAGTTACTTTGGCTGTCTTTTTTCTTTTTTGTAAAACAAAAATGTCTTGTAAAAAAGTCCACTTGTGACTTATGTTGAGAAAACAACAAAAGTTGGCTTCCGTCTGTGATAGTGTTATTACTAGAAGCTGAAAGTCTATTTAATATCTGCCCTTGCATTTTAACATTGTTTAGATTTTTCTGGAAGCCTCATCAATATATTTAAGACCTCTGAGCTTAATAGCTGGAGTCAGCAGGGATCTGGTTACTGGTTTGTCAAGGTAAAAAATGATTTTCAGTTCATCATGTTCTAGATGTCCTGGTGGTAATTCCTGCTTTGTACACTCTCACACCTACCTATAGCACACTTCTGTTGGTAGTTTTTAACCTTATTAAAAGTGCACATCTTGTTGTTCAGGTAGATTTGTTTGGTTTCTCATTCCTGTATCAGTTCTCCGTAGTGATTAAACAAGCAAGATGGCACTATAAGGAATCCAGGAAGAGCACTTAGACTGTGAAAGGTTGTTTCTAAGTATATTGGGAACAGCGAAATCCTAGTTACAGTTTTGCTGTCAAACACGGTAAAACAGCAGATAGCAGTATAGGTGACAGTTTATAAGAATATAAACATGTCTGATCTGAAGGGGGGAAGCATGTGATAAGTAATGATGTATTCTTAGCATATGGCAGTAACAAAGTTCACTCAAGTCAAGTGAATTACTGATTCATGATGCTGAATTGCAGCTGTTAACGTTAAGTTCTTTACTATTAGCAGATGCAGATAGCAGGTATTTCAGGGATTTAAAGAATAAGGAATCTTCTGGAACTGAATGTTCATGGTGGTGGTGGTTTTGGTTTTGGTTTTTTGGTGTGGTTTTTTTTTTTTTTTTTTTTTGTGGATTGTTTGTTTTGTGTTTGTTTCTTTACCCCAGAGCTTCTGGGCAGGCAAGTTTTGGAATTCTGGAAGAAGACTGTTCCCCTAGTATTTTCTAATGGTAAACAGTATTATTTACTTGAACATTAGAATTGGCCAGTATGACTGTGAAAATGAGTGTCTAATGACGTCCTTGATGAACACCATCAAGAAGATATAGAGCTGAGACCACTGGTATGAATTTTTGATGGACAGTAGTGTCAAACTAACTTAATAAGATATTCTCACTCCTTTCCAAGTTTGGCTAATTGATTAAAAGTAGTACTAAAATAAAATAGATCATAGACATAAGAGATTTTAAACATTAACTGTAATACAGCTTAAATAAACAAATTATGCAGAGTGTACTGGATTTGCATTATGCAAATAGGAAGTGGTTAATGGTAACCTCATAATGCTATTTTAAATAGGAAGTAGTGACTGTACTTGAGTAGTTCTAGATTCCAAAAAATGCTGGTCTCAGTGATTTGATGAAATAGTAAAAGCAGTATTTAATCATTACTTAGAGGTACAGATATCTCTGGAAAAATTAGGGAATGCTAACCAACAAACACAGGTCCTGACTATTCTGTGGGGTTTGGGCAGCTGAATTCAGCTGAACACATGCTCTCTTTGAGGGCTTTTAATTTGGTCATGCTCTAATAGAAGTTAAATATTTGAGGAAAGAAACTGAGTTCTGGGAAATAGTTATGAAAAAAGCAGGAGAATGGGGATAATGGCTAATTAACAGTTTATGATCTCTCAGGGTGAAATTGCCCTGAAACCCTTATTCTATTCTTAGATTCACAAAAAAGGAACTATTTAGAAGGAGCAATAGTTTCTGTATTTGAAATTGGTGTGAGAGCTATTTCGATCATCTTAGTCTGAGTCCAGAATGTAACAGGAAAATTGGTCAAGATGCATTAAAAATGATTAAACAATCAAATAGACAAAACGAGTGCTGCTATTTTTCTACATGGACTGCTTTAGATGTTTTGAACTTTTGTGGGCCAAATATTTTGGTGAGATTTGAGGCAAGATTGTCTTCTTTTTTCAATGAATATTATAAAACTTTCACTTGTAAAGTGTAATCTTTCACTGTAAAGATTGTTTTCAAGAGTCAAGGAAAAAGCACACGTTTAATTCAAGTAACAAGTCTGCTTGCCTTCAGGAGCGCGGGCATGGAAATACTGGAGGAAATGGCAACAAGAGATAAACATATCCGTGTAATTCATTGGAGCCAATAATGATGAATTATCACAAATCAGCTTTCCAGCTATGTTATTCAATAGCCTGTGGTGTTTATTTATTACTTTATTAATGAAGAATGAGAAGAGCAGCCTAACAAAAAAAAACCCCAAATCATTCACTAAAATTGAGCCAACCATTCCAGAAAAATGACTAAGTGATTCTTGCTTTTAAACTTTGCTAATTAAAATAAAAGCTTCAGAATAACTATTTTGCTGAATGTAAACAGTCAGCGGCAGTGGTCCCAGTTCAGATGTGAATGCAGCCTACAGAAACTAATTGACTAGGTTGTTTTGGTCTTGCCGGAGCCTAAATACTCTCATGTTTGTCTGGCAGATGAGAAAAAGCTTTTCTGTTCTGTGCAAACTCTGTCAGATTACATACAGCATGCGAGACAGCCATGTAGGGTTTTCAGCTTCTTCACAGCACTGTAGAATGTTACCACTTGAAATGAACGTCAAGCTGGCTTGGTTTTAGTTGCAAATACTCTATGAAGGTTGGATTGTATTACTGTTTAAGATTTCCAGTTGCTCTTTGGTGTTGAACTTAATTAAATGCATAATGGCAAAATGTTTGATTTAAAACTGTCCTATTGAACCTTGTGCTAGAGGGTGTAATCCCTGTGATATCCGTTCTGCTCTTAAATGTTTTTGTGATGAATCATCCAGTTTATTTGTAGTTAAACACATATTCACAGTAGGGAAAAATCTTCCCATGAATTATTCTGCAAGCAAAATCCAGTCCCACAGTTAGATGCTCATAAGTGGACTGAAAAATCATGTTTATGCAAAGAAAAGGCACAAAGACTGCACTTCACTGGCCTCTTGCTTAAGCTTTTTAGCTCCTGGGGGCCACAAGCCATGAACTGGCCCTTTGAGGAGAAGCATAATTTAATTTATTCTCAAGAAGTCAAAATGTAAATTAAAGACTAGATTCTGTTCTTGATTATGAGCCATGACCAACATCTTGTATTGTAAAAAAATGGATTGTGAAACACAGCAGGGACATTACCCTGAGGGGACAGGAGGACCTTATTGCTTATAGAAGGTATGGGGAAATGTGTTCTGTACAGCTTGTTGTTCACTCAACTTGCTTGTGAAAATCTAAAAATCATTGAGTAGAAAAAAAGGAGTTGACCCAAGAATTTGCAGTGAGCACAAGAAAAAGTAACACTCAGTAATTTCAGCAAGTTGTTAAAAAAATTAAGAAATTTTGCTCCAAACAAGAGCAAAAGATGGGGTTGATACTTTTTTGGGGCCTAGGACTTGGACATTTAAATCAGCATGAACATTTATACAGAGTCAAAGTCTAAATGAGCTTTCAGCTTGTTTTCTGGTATGAAATTTGAAAAGGTAATATCTATAGTTCATTCAACATGAATGTGGCAATCAGTCTCTTGCCTTTGTATTCCAAAGTCATTACTAATCAAGTCCTCACTTAAGGAAACAAAACTGCCTGAAGATAAAAAGTAAAACACCTCTGTGAAACATCTTATGTATCACTGCACTAAAGTTATTTTGTTAAGGAATTAAATCTGTTTCTTTCAAATGATTCAGTCAGCTAAGTGGATATTTTGTATTACCATGGAAATGAAATCGTAAAGTGTAATTGTCAGGTTTAAAAAGTTTGATGCACAATACAATGGGTTTTTTATCTTTAATTTGCTTTCTTGTTTCTTCCTAATTAATTTCCTGATTAGAATCTGAGTGATAAAGTTGATTTGTACTCAAGATGCTAAAGTAAGGAGCAGAGTCATTGAGGTGAAATAGATAATTGTTTAAAGTTGTACCAAATGGATTGCTTTCTTTTTATCTAATTGTTCTGGAGAAATCTGGATAATTCATTTTAGTTTGTGTTTGTGATTCAAGGACAGAACATTAATTGTTTGTGGCTGGAAATATTTCATATTAAGCACAGAAGGACCAATTACTTTCAGGGCTATAGTTACTGGTAGCATAAAGAAAAAGTGTTTAGATTTGAATATTAAATTATGTTCCACATCCTCAGTTCTTGGCTTTCCATACTTTTTTGGCTTAGTCATTGCAATAAAATATTAAAATTCAACTACTTGGCTTAGGCAAAGAAGTGTCTGCTGGGTATGTGGTGCCTTTCTTGACCAGAGCATTTATTTATTATCTCTAGGTTTCACTGTTGATAGTCATTATCTGTCTTTAGATCTGCCTCTAAAATGAGGCAATTCCCATTTTCATTCCATATCCACTCCTTTATATAAAAAGTTACTGAGGTCTCTTATCTGACATATGAGTTATATAGCTTTTTAGTGGTTGCAGTGGCTGGCTTCCTACTTAGATGCACTTAAATCTTTTTTGGGGGATAGATTCTCTACTCCCACCCAAAGACACTGTTCATAATTCCTTACTTCTCTCATTTTATAACAAACCCCAAAAAAGCTAACTACAAGGTTAGAGGAACTAAACAAATTTGGTTCTTTTTGCATGGACTGGAGTATAGATTTGACTGATGATTCTCCAGCACTCTCTTTACCCTTACTGAGCTTTATTTTTCCAGGCATTTGGAGCTGGAAAAAGAGAGGATCCCAAGGAATGCTGCTCCAGATCAGGGAGGGTGATCTTCCTGCTTAATCCAGCAGTTGATCTTGCTCCTCAGCTAAAGCTAAGTGTATTCAGTGATGGTCACTCTGGCTAAAAAACTCTCACAAGTTAAAATATATGATGTCATTAATGGAAAAAGGAAACAAATTACAAATACATGCCAGTCCTGTAAACAAAAAGACTTTCTCAAGTTGTCTCAGATAAAATAAAGTATGAAAAAAAAGTATGAACTAGAACTATTTTGGTATCAGGAAGAGGATACCAATCCCAGCTCTCCCATGAAGCTATTCAGGGTACAGCAGAGCTGTATGTGATAATATTCAGCCCAAGTAAATGACAGGTGAATGACAAGATAGATATGGTTTTGTGGTTTTGCAATTACAATTCTCTCAAACATCAGAAAAAATATTTTCAGGCCATGGGGAATGAAATTAATTTTTCAACTGCATAACAGGATTTTTCTTGATGTAGAATTAAACTACAGTCACACAATTTACTTGTCATAGGCACATACTACTTTCATTCCCTAAGCCTATATTTCCTGGAATTGCTTTTGCAGTGTATGTTTTATTGGGACTGTGTCATTCACTGAGCCCTTACTTTTCAACATAGCACTTAAAAAGAAAAAACCCCACAAACAACAAAAGCCCAGAACAACACATCAGGAAAAAAAAAAGGACAAAACCCCCCTCCCAAACCGAGACAAAATGAGAGGGTGAGAAGGCAAATTAAATCTGAGAGTAGAGATAGTGCCTTGGTCACCTATTATGAAGTAGTCAGGCTTTTTTGTGTACTTTAGGTTGGGGTTTGTTTTGTTGTTTTTTTGGTTTGGTTTTGGGTTTTTTTTGGGGGGTGGTGGTGGTGGGTGGATGTGGTTGTTTGGGGTTTTTTAGAGGGATAAAATTAAGTTGTATTTGATTGGATGTTCCCGAGGGAACTTTGGTATCTTAAGCCAGTTTCATCACTTCGTTGCTTTTGCAATTTCCTGAGCACATTAGTGGTATGTTAGTTCCCAGTAGTTTGTAACATTTTTGAAATCTTTGTCTTGAGTCAATTCCAGCTGCTTTCTATAAGGTGTATATATAGTTAGATTTTTTAAAAAAGTGTAGCTTTTCATACCTCATAGGGCTGAAACATAAAGTCTAGTAATGGCCCAGTCTTGCCCACCTCTGCTGGCTGAGGTGTCTGTGGAAACATTCTGAGCAAACTCCTGTCTCAGTTCCTGTCCCCGAGTCAGTTTTAGCTTGCAGGTGAATTCTGTAGCCTTCCCCTGCTCAAGGACTGTGCCTGAAATACAGGAGTAAGCGTGCCCAGGTCATTGCTGTGCTGCACTGAACTCCTCTACGAGAAAAGCTACTCTGAGGATATAATAGCATTATTATGCTGTTTCCTACCCCTAAATAAGGATTGGCAATTTTTTAACTGACTGGTGAATTCTGAAAGCATCTGGTAGATGTGCACTTACTTGACTTTGGCTTAAACCCTTCTAAAGATAGCCTTCCTTAACCGTGTTTTCTGCTGATAGTGTGGCCTTCATATGACCTTGTGGTTTAATAAGCTGTACATTAAAGCATTACTGCTTAATTAGTTAATGATACCTTGATCAAATTAGATAAATGGATTGGAACAATGCTGTATTCAATTAATTTTCATTTTCAACTAATTACTATTGCTACTAATGCCTGTAATTTGAGATGTTGTTTTGTGCTGAGATATCGTATTCATTTCTATTTAAAACAGGAAAGCTAGGTCTTTCCAGACTCAAATACATTTATTATTCTGAGTGTAATTACATTTAAGCTTGTTAATTGGTGGCATTAGATATATATTTTTCACATGGGATGCTTATGTAATGTATACCCTGCTACCATTTGCAGGCAAGATATACATGAAGTATAGGTGTCCTGTAACAGCTTCTCAGGACAGGCTGAGTTTGCTGCTACAGGGCAGTCCAAGCCCTGTGCTCCCCATTGTTGCTGAAGGGGTGCTGAAATGCAGAGAGCTGGGGTGGCTCAGGCTCTGCTGCAGCTGCAGCCTGGGCAGGTCTGGCACCAAACCCACAGGAGCTTGAGTGCTCCCTGTCAGGAGGTCAATAAAAATATCCTTGTCAGAAATGCAAAGAATTCTCTTCGCAGTATCATTAAACAAGCAAAGTAGGTCCCTCACATTCCTGTACCAAGCTAATACAGATACTACACAGTCAATAGATTTTAAAGCTGTGTATCTCACCCCTTGTTCCTACAAGGCATGACCTTTTATCAGAACTGTCACTTCAAGGTTTGACAAAATCTGACATTATAGCTGTAATATGTCACGAAGTCATGGGATGAGCTGAGAAGAATGAATTGCTTCATAGGCCAGTAAAAAAGTGAAATATGAACTGAGGTGAAGATATGTTTGTCAGTCATCAGTGCAGGTTAAAAAAACCCCAAAACGCAATGAAAAACATGCTTTGGTAGGTGTTTCCTTTTTCATGGACAGTTAAGATTATAGTGCTGCTTTTGCTCTTAGAGAGAAAGAAAGAACACCCCTCTGACTAGTAATGCATTAATTACAAAAACAGTCATAAAAATAATCATTCTGATTCTTTGGAGAAACATTTGCATCTAGATGAGCCCTCCTGCAATGGACAAAGAAAGAATCCTTAGCAATTAAGCAAAAGCTAGTGTTATGGATACGTTCAATTTTCTTTTAATTGCAAAAATTTCAGCACGTAAAGCTGCTTTATCTTTGATGTTGGAGATTTCCATTATGATATCAACTTCTGAAAGATATGAATTGCAGAAGAATAAAAGGGCCTAGTTAATTGTATAGCAAATTGGGTCAATTACTTTCCAAAAATCTGGAGAGAACAGTAGGCCATAAACAAAAGATATTTTAAAAGTCAGTCTAATGCAAAAGGAAACTGAGTGGTTATGAGCTGGATCCATGCCTGTTTGTGAGATGATAACTGAGTTTTTTGTACCAAAAGTCTTCTACATAGATTTAAGTTCCAGTACCAGCTGATAGTTGTATTATCTGCATTTAAGATTATGCCAATAGTCTCCCAGTGTTTTGCATAAAAAGTGGGGAATACTGGCATGATAGGAATTGTGTATTTGTTTTGTAAAAGGGCTGTGGTCTGACTGTTCAGTTAGAAGGTTTTTGTCAAGGTTTTTATAATTTTGTGGTTATGTGAGTAAAAAAGCAGATGAGAGTGTGAAGTATACATGGTGTCCATCAGCTTCTGGTTTGAGGTTGTGCAGCATCACTTGTTTAATTCCTCAGTGCATTGAGTGCTCCCAGGGTATATGTGGCACTATTTGACAATAGGATGAGGGTTGCTGTATATAACGTGGCTTCCAGAGATGTATGTATTTTTGTTCTTATAAAAATGTATGGGATCTGAGAATCATTTACGCACCCCACTCTCCTTCTGGAAGGTTATTAACTTCCTAATTTCATGTGTAGTCTTGAGGTCTGAAGTTTGCTATCCGTTGAGTGGATTCTCTTGGACTGGAAGGTCACAATAGTGATCTTTCTTTGTGGTCATACCTCTAGAATTGAATGTGTTCCTTCATCCATTCCATTTTCCTAGTGCTTCCCCCAGCTAATCAGGGTGACCCTACCCAAAAGTGATAAAACTGAGGTGAGTTGTCTGTATGTTTCCTTGTCTCACTTGGGTCAGCATTTGGTAGTTTAGCATAGGGCTTGTACCAGGATGCAGCTTCTCAATATCGCCTGGCGAAGCACAAGTCAGAGTGCAGAGGTGACAGGGCTGTTGGAATAGTGACAGCATGGTGCCTTAGCTTCACGCAGCAATATCTTTTTCTCAAAGAAAAAGATAAATTAATTGAAACTTTTGTTTACATACTGCCTAAAGAAACATTTCTTATGGTATGTGTCTTAAAATTATGGGCATGTATTTACCTCTAATGAGTGGGGCTCGAGACAGTCACTCCCTCTATACATTTGATATGAGATGATGAGCTGGGTAAGGTGACTGTTGTCACAGGTATGCTCTTCGTTTGATGGGAAGCTATGGGAATAATTTTTGGTCATAAAAATTGTCACGATTGTTTTGATAATGTGTGACCAATATTTACATTATATTTGTCTATAGTTCAATGAAGTGATATCAACTTTATTTGCTTGCCTTTGTGTGCTATTTTTAATATTTTGGCTGAAAAAAATTTGGTAAAATGGTAAATTAATCATATGTACATCTGTAACCTTATTTGCAGAAGCAGCCTGGAGCATTGCAATGTGACCTTTAGAGAGCACAATTACTGGCATGTTTTGCAGAAATATTTAATTTTTTTCCAGAATTCTGATCTTGTTCAGAGCAGACTAATACAACCTAGACTGGAAATAGCAAGCAAACATGAATAAAGTTAGATTATTTATCTGCTTACGTTTAGGTTTTAGCTGGGAAAAGAAGAAGAGAGAAGACACACACACTTTAAAAAAAAAAAAAAAAAAAAAAAAAAAAAAAACCCAAAACCTTTCCCAAAAACC
>JAWWMP010000011.1:14065386-14143431 GCA_035047865.1 Dendrocincla tyrannina | reverse complement strand
ACTTTATCAAAAACCTATTATACCACCAAGGATGTCTTCTTGCAATTCTTTGAAGAGTAGGAGAGTTAAAATTTATAAATCTACCATAATGAAAGTTAGTGCTTTGATATAATATAGGTGTCCTTGTTTGAGTATATTTATGAAGAGACCCTGAATATAAATTATTTTTGTTTAACCTTGAAAATAGCCTGATTTTATTGAATGCTTAAAGTAGTATATATAGAGAAGATATCAATTTTTGTAGATTAGGTATATCTAAAGTCTGACAGCATTCCATTGCCTGATGTGATTGAATAGCTTAAAGGTAGTCACAGAGGGTAAGGATTATCTACAGCCATAAGCATGCTTTTGTTCCAAGGGATGGCTATACTGTGTCATACACATATATCTTCATGGAGGAAAACTAAAATGTTTTTCTCTATCCTAAGAACTTTTCTTCATAAGAGTTCTTACTCTAGGTGACCTCTTGGCTTTTCTATAAAAGGAATGCCATCAAAACAAAAAACCCCAACAACCATACTAAAACAGTTGTGCAATCTTATCAAGTGAGCTTGAACTATTTCCTCCTCCCAGCTCCGCAGCTAACTATAAATTGATTCCTCACCCTCGTGTCTCTGAAATAAATTGCTACAGAAGCATAAACTTCACCAGCCAGTTATAAAAACAGGTTATCTCTAGTCCAGTTCTCCAAACAGGATTGGTTGAGATGCAAGCATTCCTCATCATTATTTTCCCCCTAGTAATGCTATTTTGTGTATCATAATAACTTCCTAGGATTCAAAATAACTATATGAAGAAGCAGTTGTTTATTGCAATATGCAAGTAATTCAGAACACTTCGTCTTACAGAATGCTACTGTAAAACTCCACGCAGACCAGATTTCTTCTCCTCAGACTGTTAGAGCTTTTCTTATTTAATAAGTGTTTAATAAGACCTGATTTTGATTGATCTTATAAAAGGTCAGATAATTTGATTATAGAGGAGTTACTGTAATGAAAGGCAAAGTAAATAAGCACTGTCCCCATGGGTATAGGTGGGATACACAGGTATGTTGAGCCAGGTAAGAATTTTGGACATTGATGAGGCTGATTCAGTGGCTGACAGAGAAATTCAAGACTGTACACTTTGATTTTTTTGCCTCAAATGGATGTTGGATGGAAATAGAACCAGTAGGTTTTGCCTGGATGTCTTCTTTGGTCTCTTTATGAAAAGAAGACAAAATTAAGTTAATTATTAAAACAGTGTACAGGGGGAAACATAAAAAGTCCAGGTCAAATGCATAGCACGTCTGTTTTAAGAGTTGCAAATGAGTTCAAGCAAAAGTTCAAAATAGATGATACAATGATGCAATTTCTAGATAGATACTGTATGGTCCCATTCCAGCAGCCCTAATAAATATTTCTGCTGTTATTTTTTTCCCCTGTTTAATAATGCTGAGTCCCAACTGTTTTCATCTGAATTCTGATTTATACCGTTTAGCCTCTACCAATGAAAGAGTTGCGCTGGGAGACCTCTAGAGAGATCTGTTTTCTGCCAACACCATCTTAGTACCTGACCTATTTGCCTGGCCAAAATTGTTGCAATCAAACTTGTGCAGATAAAAGAGCACTTTCCCCTAGACAAGTCTCTAGGCAGGCACTTTCTTTTTTTGATGCGTTGTAGTACAAGTTCTGTTGTGCCCTGAGAATACACGGTATTGTTTGCCTTGGTAAAGTGGCAAACATCTCCTGCTGGTTTTGCTCAGCTTCTGTTGCTCGTTACTTGACAGATTATAGCACAGTGCTAACTTCCTCAATAGGGCACAGATTTTTTTAAAAGCAATAGTTTGCTCTGGAGCTGTTCTGAAGGACTGCAAGGCCAAACTGAATCAATGGGCACAGCAGATAATGCAGGAGTGTGCTGGTCCAGGGCGTGCAGCCCAACAACCTGTGCTGCATTTCATCAGGCTACACCGGACATTGAGATCTACTTTAAACTTTTATGCTCAGTGTTTTGGATGCTGTGTGTTGATTGTGCTTCAGTGCAGTTGTTCTGAGAATTATTTTCCTAACATTTGTTATCTGACTTTCTGAGAGGTGTTTCAGGTGTTTTATGGAATTGGACTAGTCTGTATTTATCATTTATCATTTATCAGACCTGCATGAACACGTACTGGATCTTGGACGTGTGCCTGAGTTAGAGTAGAACTACCCAGGCTAAGATGCAAGAGCTATGTGAATTTTTATCAAATTCCTTGTCTGCTAATTTACTGCAGATGGGATTTCAAAAACTTAGCCTTGAATATAAATAGGGTATAATAAATTTGAGAAGAAGTTTGTTTTCTGAAAAGAAATCTTCCATTAAAAAAGTAATTTCCATACGCTGATGAACTAGGCAAGTTATTAGTGGCCACATCTTTGTGAAGGAAGCATAAGGGACAGTCTTTTCATATTTTTCTTTTTTTAATCCTTCTCTCTGAGTGTTATTCCTCTGCAGCTGGCTAATCTCTTCTGTAAGATTTCTTTTTAATTGGAAGTTAAGAAGTTCTTATGACAGTAATTATTCAGGGGGCAACCTCTGACTTGATGCTTAGCCTGGTAAATGAACATACATTATTTTTTTGCCTAAATCAGAGAATTTTCAGACTCTTCTACTTTCTAAGAGGTGTGACTTCTCCAGTTTAGATTTCTAATACAGCTGAAGAAGAGCTAACTTGCTTGAAATTGAGATGCTTTTCCAAGGACACTTCAAGGAAAAGCAGGTGATGACATTATATCAGTGTTACTGAACTATAAATGATGTGATACTTTTCTTAAGGGTGACTGGATTACACTTGTAATGTCATGGTGGAAAATTTAGGGGAAAGAAATCATGGTTTTAGGCTGTGGCTACAGCACCTATTTCTCAATGACTGTGCCATCTAACCAGCTGTTTTTAACCAGGAAAGGAGAAGTGGCACCTGTAAAAAAAGGAGGCGTGGCAGCATTTAATGGGCGGTCTGGATGGCCTCTACTTGCTGCTCCTCCTGTATGGGGTGGGAGGCAGAAGGGGGTGAGCATGGACAAGCTTGAAGTGTAGTGAGGTAACCTAAAAGGCCAAGTTGCAAGCTGGTGTGGTTGAGGCATCTGTTTTGCTCTGGATACAGGGAGAGCAGCTCTTAGGACAGGAAGAGCTGGAAATAGCATCAACTTGCTCAGGTGGTTTCGTGCTGGGGTATCAGTTCCAGCCTCTGACTGCTTAAATTCAGCTGCCTTCAGCAGTCATTTGCAGACTTGCACTGGCCCTGCTTTTGCTGAGCATTGCAGTCCCCACGCTGTTATATTGCTTGTCTTCACAGGGAGAGAAGTTTATGAAGAATACACCGTAAGGTGAAGTTTATGGGAGAAGAGGTAATGTCTTGAAGATGTCTTAGAAAGCTGGCTTAGTAGTAGGTGCAGAGGGATGCAGTAGACAGTGAAGAGAACATGCAAGTGTCATACTATAATGAATATGCAATTAAATGTTGGCTATATCAGTGTTAGTACTTTCTTTTAAAAAAATAACTTAAGAAATGCAAATTACACTGAAGAGGAAAGCCATTTCTTGTAGAAGAGTTTATTAAAAATAAAAATATGTTTTCTGACTTTTTCTCAATTAGGAAAAAAGTATATTTTTTTTTTCTTTTGGGATTTAGCAGTATGCAGTGTGCTTAACAATGAAATTTTGCCATTTGTCATGTAGGTTTTTTTAATTATTTAGCTATTCTAAGAAAATCAATTTAGCTGAGTAACAGTGATAGGATCTCCAGCTATTATCACCTAATCATTAATTTCTCCTGGTCTGTTTAATACAACTGCTGCAGAATGTTTAATAAATCATTAAAATATCTTGGATTTAACTGAGAAATGAATTATTTAAAACCATGACTGCAACCTATTTCCCCACTCCCAACCCCCAAAACCCTTTTCACTTATTAAAAGGTAAATGAATTAAAGCACAATGAAATCATAAATATGAGAATCTATGGCTTTTTAAAAAAGTTATGAAGAGAATAAATGCAGATGACAGAATTCCTAAATCTAGTCTGCTCATCATCCGTGCTTGTAGATACCACACAGTTGTATTTCATGAAGTACTTAGTGATTGTCTGGGTTAGAATGAAGATATTTCTCTTTGTTTTTGCCACCACAATTTTTTTTTTCCTATCCAAAGCATCAGGAAGACCCTTAGCAGTTGTGATTCCAGGTCTGGTTAGGGCACAAAATGAGTGTCTGGATGCACAGCAGAGTCAGTGCTGTGTACTTAGAGACCTTCACTGGCAAGGACCAACAATGTACCAGTGCCTTTTTACTCTGGGTCTGGCTAGTGAGAGCTGCCCATGTGTGTAACATTACTTGAATAAACAGTTTTGGTTACAGTTTTTGTTGTTCTTTTTATGAAATTGGGCATCAGGCTTGCTCTTTGAACATCAGATCCTGGTGGCAGGAAAACACTAATGGGAGTGTAGAAGAAACTTTCAACTGGTATGAAATGAAATAGTCAATCACAGAATGTGCCGAGTTAGAAGGGACCCACAAGGACCATTGAGTCCTCTCCTGCTTCATGTTTTATGGGCTTGATAGATGTAGAGCCTGGAATGTTTGTTTACAGGAACTAAATAATTGAAGGAAATTTAAGCACAGCTGAATAGCCTCATTAGGTTAAACAGATTCCTTTTCTAGGATTAAAGGGTAAGGAGGAAGATAATGTAAATAAGTAATTTGATTTCCTGTAAAATGTTTAACTCTTTCCAGTTGCTTAGTGGAATTTTTAAATATATGTCTGTACCCACTGAATGGTAAATCCAAAAACAGATGGTTATCAATATAGTTGTTGGCTCCTTTTAGGAGTACATCATCTCTTTCTAGTGGAAGTCGCTTTATTTAGTAGCTAAAAATCAAGGGAAATGTTCTCTTGCTTTCCTACAATACTTTTAAAGTCAATATAAAGGAAGAATTAACTCTTCCTGAAAGCTGACATCTTTTTCTTTTTCTGGAAATTAAAAAAAAAAATTGCAGTCAACAAATACTTAGAACAAAAAAATCCAATTATTTATAGCAATAGGAGTTTGTTAGTTCTCTTCTTCAGAAGCATCTTCTGGTCTTGCTGTCTAATAAAGAGACTCTTGAAACTGTATATTGAGGTAAATAATGTCATATGATGTTGCTCTTACTGATGCTAGAGAGGATTAAAATGACAGCTTTGAGATTAGGGAAAAAGTCTATTTACATATGTGTGCATTGCATAACGAGCCGTTGATTCCCTGGCGTGGAGGGTCCCGAGGGAGTGAAATGTCTGTTACCTTATTCTAGAAGTTACAGTTGGTCCCAGCTATTACAGAGTAAAGGGAAGCATTTCTCTTGTCAGAGATATTCAAATAGGAAGAGTAAAACTGCCTTCTGTATAGTTTAACACAGGCCTGCAGGTGTCTGTGCGAAACACATTTATTTGTTATATTGACTTTTTTTCACAAATTAGTCTAGACAAAAAAGTATTGTGTGTATTTCAATTGGTTAAATTATTATCTACTTACAGGTCATATTTTGAGCACAGACAATGTGAATACTAATAGAAAGGAGAAGTGTGGGAAGGCAATCCCGGGGACAGCAAAGGAGCATCAAGGAACAGCTAAAGGATCATTGAGTGCTCCGTGCTCCCTGTCTGACAGGAGCTACTGCATAAACCCTCATCCAGTCCAACTTCCCAGTCGCTCTGGGTTTGGCCTTTAATTTAATTCCTTTCCTTGATGAGGAATTTATGTGGGAAAATCTTTCTAATGATGGAAAGCAATACCAAAATAACAGGGGAGGGAACCTAAGGGTTTCCTTTATTTTATTTTTTTTTTTTGTGGGAACTGCATTGCATATTGTTTAGGAATTATGAATAATGACAATAAGAAGTGTATGAAATCATTGACTCTTTATTATCTATTTTGCCCCCTTCTGTTTCAAAGTTAATACAAGCCAAATTGATTTCACCAACAACTTGATTTCACCAAGTAAACTGGAAAATACATTCACCAAAATCAATGTCAACCTTTTGAAATTTTGTTTGAAGGATTAATTAGGGAGCTATGTGGTCTGCCTGCATAACTCTAAATGACTATTTCTATTTTAGGATGCTTCTGTTACTGTAGTGAAGAGTTTGGCTCATGCACCTTAGCAGGCGTCACTGGCTTCACATTAAAAAGAACCTGAACTATTGCATAAAAGAAAATGCAGTGATTGCAAGGAAAAAGATCTGGTATCAAGTATTATTGCAGTGAAAACCATGCCCAAATGCTTGTTGCATTCCTTAACAGAGAAATGATCTGTTTATTTCCATAAATAGACATAATTCTATTAAATCAAATTACAGTTGACCTCTGAGTTGTATCAGATGATGGTCCGCCCAGCAATGTATTAAGTGCTCTGGAGTCATTCAATGGGAGAGCTGACCTAGGACATAGAAAGAACAAATCAAAGTATATGAAGGAGAATCCAGCTGTGCTAGAACAGTGTTGAACCTTTGCATGAAACAGCCAGCAAATCAAAGCTGAAAATTTGCAGTTGTCCAGTTCATAACTCTGGCTACTGTGGCTACAGGTGAAGTAGACATTGATTTTGGGTCAGCAATACCTCTTAACTGTGAAAGACAAAACTGCAATAAAAGATGATGCCTTTGTTTTGGGGGGGTTTTTTGACATAAAAAAAATTGCACATAGGCAAATGGGTTGGTATAGATGAATGGAAACCTGGAAACCTCTTGGCTGCATGGCAGAGTTGGTTTTTTTTTTTTTGGGGAGGGGGTGTTTGTTCTTTAGTGGCTTTCCTCAGTTTGTCTGACTTTATCAGTTTGCGTTCTGATGTTTGCAGGGTTTTGAGTAACTTCTCTGTTGCTCCTGGTTTCATATGAGATTGCTTTTGTCTCAATCTTGACCTGGAAGATGTGGTGTATAAAACCTGATAAAAAGTGACTGAGGGGGAAATAGTAAACTCATTTTAAAGAAGGGACAATTATTATTCCCCAATTCTGCATTAATATCAGTGACATTCAAGGTGCAGAAGAGCAAGCAGAAACCTCTGTGTTCTCCCTAATTTTCTCCTTTGTTTCCTGCCCTGTAGACAAAAAACAACTGTAGACAAGGTGTTTTCAAATTTGGAATTACAGGGGCTGTTTGGAGGCATGGCTGTTTCTCAAGTTCATGGCAGACTCATTGTGTGGCTGAGTTTCCCCAACCAAAGGCACTGATCCAATGCAATGTACTATTGTAGAGATGATCAAATGCAAAAATTAGATGTCCCATCTGTCCCAGGAAGAGGAGGGGAAGCAAACATGTCTATGGCTTTCACCCCTGTGCTTTACGTCTCAAATACTGGGTACAAGAGAGGAAAGGGTAAACCACAACTGATATTTTTCTGCTTCTGTGCACAGGGGCTAGAAAACCGTGATTGTAGGCATTTTTAGCCATTAATAATCTATGCAATTGTAACCTTTGTAATTTTCTCCCTTCAAAGTGTGGAAGACGCTGAAATAACAGCCTAAGGAGGTTTGGAAATTGGGACTTGGCATTTAAAGCCTAGTCAGCTTGCATGGCATTGTGTGGTAATTGCTAGTTAATGTAATAGCAAAACCATTACGGTGACAAAATCTTAGAGTGTGTTTCTCTTTTGATGTGTAAATGAAGACTGTCAGAAAGCAGTCCAAATATTAAATAGGCCCCCTCATCCCTTCTAGTTTGAAAACACTTTGCTTAATCACTGGCAGCATACATATAGTCTTTTGCTTGTGTCTGCCATATTCACTAATATTATCTTTCCCACAGACTAAAGGAGCAAGATTTAGAGGGGCTGGGAGGTGTTTGTGAGGTTATCTGCTCAGACAAAGGAGCAATGATTTTTAACTCGGATTCTGCTACTGTTTTTCTTAGCAAACTTCTTAAGCCTGAGTATTCTGGTATATTGTTTCTTTGCAATTAACAGTGCAAGACTGAAGAAATTCAGAAAGGATAATGTGTTTCTAGGGAGTTAGAGTGAGATTTTGAAATAAGTTGCTCGCCTATTTGTAGAAATTATAAAAGCTTCAATAAAATCAAACAGTAACCATCTGTCTTTTTCTGTTCTGTAAATCTTAATTGTTTTTATGATATAGACATCAAAATATAATTTGCTAACCTATTTTTAGCAATTACAAAAAGGTTTTAAAACAAATGTTTCTATATTGCTTTCTCACTTTGGCAGAGCTCTTCATAAGTGTATTTCTTCTATAAAGATCTCAAATGGTTTTGTGAATTACCAGGAAAAGTTTTGTTTTGTTTTTCTCCCCTCTATCCAAATAGAAGTTGCAAACTAATTCTGGGGAGGTTTCCATAGGCTTATGTAGACTGCCTAAAGTGTTTTCATGAAATAGTGATTTGATTCACATGCGATGAAAATAATGGATCACATCTAGGGAAGAGAATGAAAAAATCCAACCAAACTGCCTCACAGCAGTACATTTACCAAAGCCAGAAAGCCTGCAGTATTAATAATTGAATGCCACCAAGGAAATAGCCTCCATGGAGGAATTAAGTAGCTAATATGTGATGTTAGGTCAAACATTAGCTTCAGCTGGGATTAGTAAAGACAGGAATTACTGCTCATCTTTCTCCTGCAGCACATCCCTGCTTTGCCGCTCTGCTGAAGGCTGTTCTTTGAGAGACCTGGGACTGCGGCATTGTCCCAAATGTCCATCTTCTTCACAGTGTGCCATGTCCTGCCTGGCAAGTCACTGGCTAAAAGAGCCTCTGCAACCACACTGTGGCCCTGCAGAGTCCCTCTGAGTGCCATGTGCTGTCTCACAGGACTGTGCAATCTTCCTTCCTCTCCAGTCTTTTTCTCCGAATGGTTTTCCAAATACAGTGGGGTGAACTGTTGTTTCCTCTGTCCTGTGGTAAGGACGAACAGGTAGTTTATCATCATTGTGTTGCTTAATGTTGAGGAATATTTTTAGCTGTTCTTTGATCAAAGTGTGCAAGGTAGTCACTGTGGTCCAATGTCTTTTTCTGCTTTACTAGGTAAACTGAGCTTCAGTGCCTGAGGACATAGTTGAAAAAAAATGGTGTGATACACTGTTTAAGGTGACTGCTGGGTGACTCAGCACTGCTGAACTTAGGGCTTATTGCAAACAATATGGAATAACCTGGTGCAAAAATCAGTCTTTCAGCCTGATGAGCTGAGAAAAGCAAACCATTTATTTCATAATGTAGAAGGTCTTTTTTTACCCTCTCCTTTTCCTAAGCCTTTTCCCTTTCCTAAGCATTCAGGATCTTTATCAGCTTACCCAGGAAACTCAGTACATTAAGAGTTGATTGCAAAGAAGCATCTTCATTCTGCTCATCTTCATTCACTCTTCTTCAGAAGAGTGAATGAGAGCACTTGAAGCGTCTACACTGACTTGATTTTGTTTCTTCTACTCTAATAGATGAATTTGACACATTTTTATTTTCTATTTTCATAGTAGCCTTGTCAACCAAGGGATGAAATCTGACACAGGGTAGGAATTAAGATGTCAGTACTTTTCAAATTTGAATTCTGTAAGAAGACCTTCCAATAAATTATCACGATCTGAAAGGATTTAGGAAATAATTAAGAGGCTGTGCTACTGTTTGCTACAGTCTGTGCTAATGGCACCCTAAATTGGGCTTGCAGGTACTTAGTTCTCACTTCTTCTACAAAGCTTTCCCATTCAGAGGCTGAAAGAGCATCCCTTACTGCTTGGCCGTCAAACTGAACTGACTCAGCCCTTTCTGCAAAGTCTACTAGTGATTCTGCAAATAACCAATTTCAAAACAAAACAGAGAAGAAACAAGAGAATCCTCAAATCCCAGACCCTCCCAACTTAGTAACCAAGTGCTAGCAGGGAGTAGGTGGGAGAGATGAAAGACATTTGATGCTGTGTGTTAAAATGCTCTTTCAGAGCTGCACCTGCAGTTTCAACCCCCTGCTGCTGTGTATGACCTATCTAGTTCCAAGTATTGAAAAGCTGTGGCAGTTTTTGGTTTCTGGATCCTGTTTTACCATGTCTGTTAGCTGAACCAATTTTGACAGTCGTTCTTGGCCATAGTACCTTACTGGAGTTTAATCTGTCAGTATCATATTTTCCAGGCCAATCTGATATGAGCTGTTAATTTAATACACCACTAGGAAGAGCTTTCACTTATGTATTAATGCCACGTATCATGCAGGTGAAATGCAAGGTAAAAAAATATATATTTTGCAGGATACGGTGGCCTCTATGGAATAAAATTTGTGGAGGACAGATGCGTGATAATTATCAAAAAACCCCACAAAGCAGCAAACAAAAGCAACAACAAAAAAACAAACTCAAAAAACCAAACCACCCTCCTCCCTCTAACCAAAACAAGACAATTCTCTAATTATGACTTGCATTTCAGTGCCTCTAGGCTGGTTTTGCTTTACCAGTTGTACAATCTGTATGGAACATAGCATTGCTATATTTGAGTGTTGTATGTAAAGCAAAAGAGACTGTTATAATAGGGTGCTTTTTCATACATAATATAATTTTTTCTGTTAGATTTTATCCAGATTCACTAGAATAAGTCTGCAGAATAAGACTGGATAGGCAGTCATCTTGATGTGGATCTGTCTACTAGTACATGTATTATTTTACTGTATGAGAGTTTTCCTGCAACCTGTATATCAGTTTTCTCTTGCAACCAACATCTTATCTAAGCCCAGAAGAAACAAAGAGGCTTCAAGGGTTTCCCATGTATTTTCTGCCAGAGATCTCTGCAGTTCCTGTATTTCCTTCACTCACACCAAAGCTCACCTGTGAGATGAGGGACAATTCAGAAGCAGTAGTGGTGTGTCCAGAGGCCTGCAGGGACAATTTTGGCTGTGGTGAATGAAACCTCAGGCTTTTAACGGCCCTTGTTTTTTGTTTCTCTTTCCTGCAATGGAGAGGACACAATTTTAATGCCAAATGTTCTGTAGTACCATAAGATTGCTGGTTGGTGCTCGCTTGCTGGGGAATGTGCAAGTGGTATAAAGGATTTTCTTCCGCCCTGTGTTCATGCAGGTTTTATTTCATATCACTTAAAGACACATGGCTGCAAGGTTGGGATTTCTAACAGTACTGAGCTTTGCAGGTTAAGTGCTGCTCCTCTGTGCCTTTCTTTGGGTGTTTTTTGAAGCACAGGAGCCAATGTTTGGAAGAGTGTATATTATGTTTTGGGATTAACTGGAGAATGCTATTCTTCAGTTCTTCCGATTGTTTTGGAAGCTCGGGGAGAGAGGGTTGACTCTTGGTTTGGTTTTCCCTATATATTTATGATCAAAAAAAGCTAGTCTCTTTCCATGGATGAAACCCACATGTTAGGATTGTATCAGAATCTTGCATGTTATTTTTTGTTCTGACAATTGTTGTAGCAATTTCGTTTCCATGTGGCCTTACAGAGGATTGTGTGCCATGCTGTTGTGATTTTTTTCTTGTCAGTGCTGTTCCAGCACTGGACTGCAGAATGTGTTGGTCTAACAAAATATTGGTAAAAGATAAAGTTTGGCTGAACTTTTAAAATAATCAACCAAACCAAACAAACAAACCAAGAAATACTCTCATTGTCTTAATAGTTTGACACTTCCCCTATAAGGCTAACAGTTACTGTGATGTGTTGTGCTCATAATATCCCTGGTCACTCAATCTACGTGGGGTTTTAAGCAGCATCTCCTGCCATGTTCCTGGTAGCTCCTCTTGTGTTTTTAGTCTTGTTTGTCCCTTGTACAGTAAAACCGCACGTGAGCTCACTGTGGCTGCTGCCAATCAGTGCTGTAATCTGGGTCATTACATCCTGGGACTGTGCATAGCACACCCTTCTGTCTGCTCAGACCTGTGACAGTGGGCACAGGCTGTCCTAACCACAGAGCTGTTAGGGCGTAGTGAATGGTGGCTGTTAACTTTTATGTTTAGAAAAAAACACATAAATAAATGCACTGGAGTACAAATGGGTAGTTTTGGAAGAAGGCTTGAGGGGAAAATGATCCAATTTGAATGTGATAACTGAAAACTACTATGGTTTTGCAAAACAGAATCCTAGTGCTAGAAATAGAGTTGGGGTTTTGCTGAAGCCAGAGGAATTGTATGGGTAAAGAGGAGAAGAGGGAGGAGGGGATAGCTGAGGTTTTGGCAGTTGGGCCTTGGGGTGATTTTAACCTGTTTTTCGTGCCTTTTTTAGGGGTGGGCGTCTCGGGCAGGGAGGTGGATCGGGCTGGGCTGTGAGCTCCCTGGGACTGGCCAACGGGAATGGAACAGGGAACCCTGGCTGGGACAGGGTATAAAAACCTCTGTCTCCTGCTGGCCTGGGTCTGTCTCCTAGGCCAGAGGGACACACCAATTCGGCTGAATTTGTTAAATAAAAGGTTTAGTTTTGCTTCGGAGACTTTGCCCCCTTCTGAATTTTATTGATAAGTGTGAGCATTTCTCACACCAATAAAATCCAGTAATAAAGCAAAAGCCTCGGTGCAATTAAAACATTTAGAAATTTAGTTAAAAATTATTTTTGCTATAGTTCCCTTTAGTTTCAGAAAGAGAGTCATAGTTGTTACTCACAAAGGAAGAAGAAAAGAAAAAGGAAGCAAGAATATCTAATTGTGCTTATTAGAAAAAGTAGTCAGAAACTGATTAGTGTGGGAGGAATTAATTATTAAATCTACCCATGCTGGTTTTTTTAAATTTTTGCTATTCAATTATGCATCAGTAAATGTTATCATGCAATCACTTGCAAGGCGGTAATTAGTATTTATGAATTGCTGCTTTTAAAGTCTGACCTTTTGATAAATTCCATTTGTGGAGGTGGTTGTAGGTATACACTCATCTTGGGGAGCTGTGTCTTATTTTTTTTAATTTGTTTTTCCTCAGTTCTGAATTTTTGATAGTGTTGCAGTAGCAGCAACTTACAATCACCTTTTATTTTTGCTAATAAGAACAGATGATTCAATGCACAGAAAAGTGCCCCTGTAAAGCACTGAATTAAAAGAAAACAACTCTTGGTTAGGTAAGGAAATGTATGTAAATGAGGAATCAGTGAAAAGTACTGTGAAAGATAGTAAACAAATGCCTTTTAAAGTCAAACTTTTTATCTGGGTGCCTAAATGGGATTTAGGTGCCTCGGTTTAACCAGACAGTTAGGTAAATTCTATTTTTTAATTATTTATGAGCCCTTGAACTAGTAGAGGTCACTGGTGTTATCTTTACTAGCTAATTATGCATCAGCATGACTTCGTTCTGAAAACAACCAGTTTTACACCTTCTGAAACAGAAACCTAGTGTTCCCAATCTGCCAAGCAGCAATTCTGTGAATGTCAGAGGCTTTTAAAGGGGACTGTGGGAGCAAGTGGGATCACAGCTAATCAGACTGACTTGGGGGGATCGTGGTCAGTGCTGCCCAATCACTTGTCCAAGTGAAGGCTCCAGCTGCAGAAGAAAAGCACATTATTGCTTTGATTTCCAGCCTGTCCTGCTTGACATTCTTTGTGCCTCTGCTTGAATGAGTGTTTCTGTGGGTGCAGCTATGCCAGAACCTATTCAAATTTTCTTCAGCTAAAAAAAAGAACAAAACAAAAACAAAACAAACAAAAAGAAAATGAATGGCAAATGCTGTTTGGTTTAAATGAAAAGAGGACTCTTAATTTATGTATATACAAAATTGTGTATTTGTGGATATCTTAGATTTGTGTGTAGTGTTTGGTTTTAATATTATGCTGAGGATTCATTGCTAGCTGGAGTGCTCCACTGTGGCAGGATTTCAGGGCACTTGTTCTCTTGAGGAAACAAGGTTGCCTGGCTAAGAATTACAGAATCTTAAAGTTGAATTACCATGGCTCCTGCCTCTTACAGTTTGAATTGCCTTGTTTGCTTATGGGATGGAGGATTACTTTCTAGTAGGCTGATTAAAGCTTTTTAAAGCACTATTTTTTTTTTAATCTAAACAATTTTGATATCAGAAAATTCAATTTGATCAAAATGGGTTAAGTCTCTTGGGTCACACAGTGTGTGGCAATGCTGTTCAGGCTGCCTGTGTTCTGCAGTCTGCCACCTCCTCCTGTCATCCATTCTCAGAGAGCAGCCCTAAGTGCAATAAATAAGCTATGCTTGGGGTTTTTTTGTTTGCAGTTTTGTGTGGGTTTTGTAAGCTTTCACAACTGATTTAAGTAGGATATGTCCATAAAGTCTTGCACCATCCGATGCAAATATGCCCTTGTTTCCTATTTCTCTCACATTTGAACAGTATAAAGTAACTTTGTGGAGTTGACCTGACAAGTATTAAATATTCCATTATGTTCTAGATGTAATATTAAACTCGAGGATGAATTATTTTTATAAAACTATTTCTCTGTGTTCTGAAAGTGGTTTTGAAATATATTGAGTCATAAAGATGCTCCAGCTGGGCAATAACTCTGGTACCGAAACTGGATATGGAGAAGAAAATACACTGAATTCTTTTGCCTTCTTGGTTTCACTTTTTTTGGACATATCTTTCTTTAAAAATGTAGACGTCTGATAAGAACATGATCTAATAGTGTGTGTTGATGTGATTGAACTGAATACAATAACAATTCTTTGACCAGCAACATAAATAAGGACTCTAATCTTACATAAATAAAAAGTACCCCTGAGTATAGTGGTAAATTTTACGTTCCCAAGGACAGAACTCAATTCACGTTTTTTCTGATAAGAAAGTTTAGTTTTCAATTCCAGTTATGTTGCCTTAATTAATTAGTTGTTCAGCAAAGCAAATGCAGAGATTAAAGCTGTGAGAAAACAGTAACATCTTGGTTATGTTTTTTTTGAGAACTGATTCCTTCTGACTAAAGTTGAGTTTATTTTCGTTTTTTTACCATGTTTTGCCACCTTAAAGTCTGTGATGCTTCTATTTTATACACTGTCTAAATACATTACTCAGTTGAATGGCATTTTGGTGTTTGTGAAATGAGATTTTTGTGGCCAGTTTAATTTTATGTTCGTAAGCAGTAAAACCACAATAATCTTCAAGACTTTTTTTTAATTATTATTTTTAATTTGGCCTCAGGTTTGTTTCTTCTACTTTCATAAAAATTGGAATGCAAAACTGCTCTGAGAAGAGTTCTATTAAAAACAGAGCCTTGTGTTCACGTACAGAGCCAAAGATACTTTATTTTCTTTATTTGCCATTTAAGTGGAAGAAAATATTTGTATAATTTCAGATGTTTGGTCCCTGATGTAATTGATCAAGCTTAGCTGGGAACTGAACTGAGATCCTCAATGAGCAGGGACGTTAGCTGCAGTCAATACTTCTTACATCTGGAAAAGAATGAAATAATACTAAGGAAGAGATGTAAAGGTGTTCTTTATGAATGATTTATGTGAGTTCATGCTTTCTCACACACAACCCAAATGGATTCATGCTAATTATCTACATTTTAATCTTCAGAACTTTAGAAATAGTATGAACTCACTAAATGCTATATTTAATAAGAGGAAATGTCTGGTATTAAAGTACTTATAAGCAATTTTTGTCAATATTAGGAAAAAAATGTGTTTGAATAGGATGCACTGTTCCCATTACCATCTTGATTTCTTCTCTATTTAAAATCGTGTAATGGGGTCCATATTAGAGCACTTAAGTCCCTTGTCAGCCTTTTCTTTATTTGCCTTTTGCAAGCAACCCTGGAACAGGAGTTCAGTTACAAAAGATAAAGGAGAAATGCCTCTTGGCATTCTGGAAGGCAAGTGCTTTTGCACGAACTGTTCCCTGAAGCTCATACTTAGAGGTTGACTAAAACTGCCTCCTCTTGCATTTAGCCCCACTATCTTTTACACTAATCATAAACTATAACAAGAAACTAATCTCACTAATATTGATGCTGTAATAATTTGTGTCATTCTATTTTCCCTGAAACATTAAAACAAGATATGAAAGTTATTAATCTTGAATTATTTTCCAGTTCACTTTCTGGGTGCTGTATAATAATTCTGCTACTGTGATGCTCCACAAAGCTGAAAATCTGAGATCTGCCTGTGCCATTTCACATGACCTATAGTCAGTGTCTATCAACAAAGAGCTGCGACTTTGCTATTTCACCTGGAGGAAACCCAGAGCAGCCAAAAGGAAATGCTTCTCAGAGGTAAGAGAGCGTACCTTTCCTTTCTTTTTTAAAATTCTCTATAGAGTGGTGAATTCTGCCTGCTTGAATCTGTGCAGTTGTGCGGACAGAAATTTGTTGCAGGAAAGCAGCAAAAAAAAGGGGAAATAAAAGCATCTGTTTATGCTTGGGTTTTGATTTTTTTCCTCTGAGGTTTATTTAAGTTTTCAAATCCAGATTTTGCTGTAGTTAGGATACTTGTTTCTGTTTGCTAGAGAAATTCTGTGGGTTCTTCCTCTTATACTCAGAAAATGGAAAAGTAATACCTGAAGGCTGAAAGGCTTCTGACATGCCTTCTGAGGAGCTACAGAAGGCCAATTAGCACATGACTATACATTTCTGGGTTATACCATTTCCAGTTCATGAAGATAGCCCCTTTCACATCCTTGTATGATGAAGTGGGGAGGTAAGGAGCACAAGGCATTTAGAACACCTGCGTATTGGGAAGCAGAGATGGAAATGAACTATGAGCGATGTGTAACAAGCCTGACTTGAGGAGCTTCCACAGGGGAAGTCTGAGAACAGGCTTTGTTGTGGACACTGTGGTGATAGCTTGTATTGCTTTTGCTGTGCAAAGTCCTTGTAACAGCCATTTATATTAAGCTGCACCCTGGGGTGATTAGTCTTCTGTGAATGGGTAAGAGGGAGCTGACAGTCGTGTAAGGCTGTAGTAGAAAGGCTGTATGTTTGGAGGAAATTTCACAGAATGGATTTGACCTCTGCAGCAAATGAGCTGTGGAAATCCTTGGAACTCTCACCCAGAAAAACAGAAAGCATGCATTTCCCTCATCAAATGGCCTTCAATGGTTTAACTTATTTTTTTCTGTTGCTAGAAGGGCAAAACCGTTTCTATATCTTTGTCTCTCGATCTTGCCTTTTATTATTTCTGAACAGTTTTAGCTGAGACACGAGGCACACTTGTCAAGCTTGGCTTTATAATTTTCTTCCTGAGTGTGATTATAGTAGAAAATATTAGACAAAGGAGTAGGGAGGGAGAGGAAAGCTTTGGAATTGTTTATGTGGGCTCTATCTAGAACCTCCTAGGTGAGGTAGTTAGCATGGTGGGAGCCTGTCTGCCCCGTCTATTAGTACTTAGCATTGTGGTGTTGGTGCTCTGAAAATGCTTTGGGTTATTTGTTTATTGTCTATAAATTTTGCTGCAATTTTATATTTCTAGGAGACTGCTAGAAATGTTATGAGTTTAGGCTCTTGCTGTGACATAGTTTTTTTTAAACATAATTATCCCCGAAAGCCACAAGCTAAGGTCTGAGAAGTTAGGAAGTTGAAGGTGAGAAGGGGTTATATTTGCTTCATTCATGACTGAAACATGAATGCTGTTGTTTGGGGTTATTTTAAACCTTTATTGCAATTCACACTTTGACTCTTAGAAATCTCACTCGATTTGTAGAAGCTGGAGTCCTTTCTGATCAACTTCTAGTACACTTTGAGACTGCTCAGCAGCCTGCCATTCCTTTAAAACTTAATGGCACAGCAGACACGGAGCAAATGGCTCTGTTTGACAGTTTCTGCTTTGTCGGCCTGTAATGGCTGGAGATGTGTGTTTTGCCTCTCTCTTGAAGAACACCCTCTCCTGCAGTAAAAGCAGCAAAAATAGCATGTAATTGACTTGGTAACAGTCTGTTGGCTTGTACCCCACCAGCTAAAGCCATACATGACTGTGCTGCTGAAAGCTTTTTCCCTTCCTCAGTGAACCATACAGAGTAGAGAACAGTATAAAATAAGTGCATAGCTTGTCCACAGGTGTCAGATGCCAAAGTCACTGAAACCTGTAATTTAGGTGATCTGGCAAAGATTTCAAATTCTGGGAAGGTCTAATGGGATATTTCTGTGATCTCAGCTTTTGACAAAGTCTTTGTAATAGTTGTACAGAGAACAAGCTGGTTATTGGTTTTTCTTCCTTAGAATTCTCTATGAGGGTGCTTAATCACCTGCTTTGTGTGGTGTGGTTCTTCATTTAACTGGAGGAAATCTAATGTTAGACTCAGTTCAGTCTTGATTGTCTGAATCTCATTTATGTCCTGCAATTATTAGACCAGGACAGTGGGTCATTTTACTTTATTAATAAAGGGTTGATACCTTCATCCATAATTCTTTTCTCTCCGTGTCCCTTTATGTATGGATTTATAGTGTAATGTTGAGCTAATACGTGGAGTCTCTATAATACAAATTCAGTTGTCTAAATCTGTGCATTTTGGATAAGTATGTTGGAAGAAACATACTCATTTATAGCCAATACCAAGAGCTAAGACAAAGGAAAGCAAAAAGACCTCGCTTTAGGCAGAGCTGTAACTTTCTTTTCTTACGCATGGTGTTGAAAATAATGAAAAGGATGAGGGGAAAGGATGATAAAAAGGATCAGAAAAGAGGAATATTGTGAGCTCTAACAACTTTTGAAAAATAAAAATTTCACCCAGAGTTCTCTATCTATTTTCTGATACAGACTTTAAATGTTTACATATAAACAGAAAGCATTAGCTGTTGATATTCAGGCAGTCAGAAAATGAAGTGTTTTGTCCCTTTGCAGGAATTTAAAGTGTTAATGAATGATTAAGATTCACTAACAAGCTGCCTAATTTCTCTTGCAAAGATTTAACAAAAGTGTTTTCCATCTGGGAGATATGAGAAACAAACAACTCAATTTTTGGAAACAGATTTTTTAGTTTATTTTTCTTTCTAAGGTTGCATTATGATGCAGTCCTATAAAGGGAATTGTTTGCTGTTTGTGGGCCCTGTCAGAAGAATACACATGGGTAATCCTGGTAGAAGAGGAAAAATTTATCCAGAAGACTATGTCAACACATTCTCTACAGTTTTTTCTCTAAAAGCACAGATTGAGTATCATATTTTTCAAAACAAAGAACTAAAAGTTTATTTAAGATGGGATATTCAAAGCTTTGAGGCTTATTTCTAGAGCAGCAATGAGGAAGTTCTGGCACCATGTTGCAAAACTCCCGTAAATGCATTATGTTACAGTAAAATCTAAAAGGAAAGGTACTGTGGATTTTGTATTGAAAGTACTTTCTAACTAACTAAAAGCACACTTAAGATGTATTTCTGTAGCTTCTTAGGGCACCTTATTCTCTTAATGCAATATAATAAAACTTTTGAGTTATGGCACATGTCAAGAACCAGGCAGAAGGTAGGGATGTTTTTGGCATTGTGTGGAATGTTGTGTGATATTGGCTGACACTTTCAGCATGTTCTTAAAAGCTGTATTTCTTCCTTCTTCACTCCTTTTCCCTCAGTTTCAAATAATTTATTTCACCTAATTTCCATTAGAATTGTAAAACTTGCCCTTTCTAAGTAAGATGTTATGGAGATGTGAACAAATACATTGTTCTTTGGTCTGGTACAAACGCAAAGCACTCACCTTCAGGGGTGTTATTTTTATTGTTGCATTTTAAGAACTGGACATAGAATGAAAATGTATAATGCAGGCATCCTAAGAAATGGAGAAAAATCTAAATATTTTTGCTCCCAGTAACTGTAAACTTCACAGGGAGAAAGGGGATACCTTTGCAATATTTTCATTCCATTTGCGTAAATGATATTCCCTGCTTTATGAACTGCTCTTATAATGTACTTTAATGTTTACTGTCTAGCCTGCAAGAGATCACAAGGTGGATGCAACTGTTTACACAGGAAATTCCTTTAATCCAGACTATGTCTATGCATGCTTTTAGAGCTATGGATGTCCTTGGGTCAGTCAGTTTATTCAGCACCTAGTGGCATCAACCTGCCAGTCTGTGAAACAGAGTTAAAATGTCTGTCAGTGTTTGTATGGATGTGCTTAATAAGTACAAATGGTGCTTGCTGGATTGGCAAAACATCCAGGAGAGAAAAGTGTTTCCATGTCATGTTGTGATATTGTGGTGAACATCACTTCTAAAATTAAAGGAAGGCTTTTATCATTATATGCCTATGATAACAATCCCATCACAAATTTATTTTTTATTGTTGTGTTGTAGAATTGCTCTGCATATTTGCTGCTTAGATTGGCAGGTGTCCTAAGAGTTTAAAATTACAATATTAGAGGTCAGCAGTGCTGCTGATGATGTGGGAAGCTATGAAATGAAAATATTTATGGTCAATAAGTTCCTATTGACTTCAGTATATCCAAGAGCAGACAAGAAATTACTTCTTTCTTAGTGCTTTTTTAGCCTTATTGAACTGGAATAATGACACAATGCAGTCCCCCCATTTTATTTCTTTCCTCTGAAATCTTAAAAGGGAATGAGGAATTAAAAAGGGAGATGGGAGAAAAAAAAAAGGCTCTTTTCACTGGCAGTAAGAGAGCTGCAGTAACTTGGGTTTTGCAGCCTTGTGTTCTGCATTGCAGAACTGAGATGTGAATCGCCTGGTTGTGCAAGATTTACATGCTCATTTTCTACTGTCTATGCTGGAGAGAGAAACCCCAGCATGGGAATGGCGCTTGCCAGACTAACTGAACTCCACACGGAAAAAAATAATAAAAATTAAATTAGATTCAAGAAAAATATTACTAAGCATACATGTCTATCATAGTTTGCGGTATTTCTTGAAGAAGTACATCTTGATTTTATTTTTACTTAATACAACTGCATTCATTTCCTTTTTACACTTTCCACCCAGTCTGAGGAATAGTTTATTTTGGTAATGTAGCAATTTAATTCTAAATAGGAAATTATGGTGTAAAAAAAAATTAAAGAAAATACTATTTCTTTAAAGATTGTGCATACTGGATCTAAGTTAATGCTGATTTCATTAAAGGTTTTCATTGAGTCCCATCTGTTTGAATATACAGCAATGATGAATTATTAACACACAGTGCTGTAAAAGAATAGTCCTTCTCTACTGTCAGAAAAGAGCATTTGGTTTGATACAGGAAATTAAATCACTCTGTGCTTGTAAGGCTTGTTAATTATATCTGAAGTAAAGGATTTTAATTGATCTCAGTGCTTGCTGTGCAAAATAATTTTCTTCACTTGAATGTGAAAGACTGCATATCCATTTTTATTCTGTTTTTTATCTTTAATATTAGTTGAAGCTTTTAAAGAAAAAGCTCAAACAGTAATTTTCAACAGCTGATAAGAATTTGGTACAAACATAAATTACCATCTATTCAACTTTTCAATACGTGAAGGGATAAACAAGCACCATTCTTATCTTTAATGTATTGGCTTGCATGAAAAGATGATTGTTCATTAATCTCTATGTAGCCTTCATAAAAAACTCGTGCAGTCTCGATTTGCAGCCTCTCTGTGAGGCTTGAGCAACAGGTGTCTCAGCCCACCAAGAGAACAGCTGGAAGAGCATCTTTGGCAGCAGAGCCTGAACGCTTCTCTCTTGGCACAGGCTGGTGATGCTGCTAAAGATATGGGTGCCTCTCATTGGGGGCAGTGGCTGGAAGGGGACAGTCTGTCCCTTGTGGAGAGGCTGGTCTTGGACCCCAATGACCCCTGTTGACAGGGCAGCAGCAAGTTTCATGTTTGCAGAGGTAAAACCAGCTTTCTGATAGCTCTCCATAGAGAGTCCTGAAGATTTTTGTGACTGCTTCTGGAGAAAAAGACAGACTTCTATGTTTGGGTGCAGGAGAACAAGTCCTGGCTACACTTCCAAGTGATTTTGTGTTTTTCATATAAATAAGTAACTTAAAAATTAAAAGCCAAACAACGTCCCCAAACCCAAAACACTGATTTTAAATGCAATATTGCAATTTCATTTACACTTAGCAGACCCAGGCAAGTTTTAACAGTTTATTCAGTTTCCTCAACACATAAAGTATCAAAGGAATAGGAAATCTTCAAATTATGAAATCCATTTGGAGCAGGAGGCCTTGAGGAAGAGAAATAGGTAGTACCGGCCAGTTGGGATTTCCAGATCAGTTCATGCTCTATCCCAGCTCTTGATGGCTCCCCACATCTGACTTCCATTATGATATTTCTGGTCCAGAAAATCATAATGGAAGTCAGATGGTCCTGCTGGTCCAGAAGCAGCTCCTATAGGGTTTTTTTTATGCTGTGTTTCCTCTCATTTAGACCTCACTGGGGTGTTTGTGATACCTCAGCCTCCAAAGAGTTGAGAGACTTCATTTCAGTTCAGCTATGCTAACAGAGATTTTACTGGACAGAAGAGATATGAACTGGAGAGAATGACTAGGTAATGACTTAATATAGTAATAACCCAAATTACCCGCTTAACCTATTTCCTTTCAGTTCCCTTGGTGAGGTGAATAAGTGATTCTGGTGGGAGGAGGGAGAAGCCAAGCAGAAAGATTCTCTTAGTAGTGCTGTTTTCAGTCCAAAACATGAAACTTGCTGCACCTGCATTCTGTTCATCACATCTGCTGCACAAGCAGTACATCCATTTGATTCTTGTGCCTTGAATCTGTTAATGAAGCTTATGATTCTTTCCACATCCACAGCCTAATGTGAGTACAGTATTCCTAAGCTTTGGACTACATGGCTTTAACCTTGGTGAGCCAAACAGTTATGGAAATGTAAACCTTTAACCAACATAGTACAAGTGCTGGTATTTTTTGTCATAGGTTTGTATCTGTTAATACATTTTAAAAGCCCATATAATCTACTCATTGAGTTTAGAATGGCTACACAGCATAAATGATATTTACCAAGATACCCTGGGAAGGTTGAATATTTAAAACCGAATAGCAGGTTTGTCTATAAAATGGAAAAAAAAAAAATAGAGAATTAATTTGTGACTTGGGAATGAGAGCCAGGATGGAAATAGAAAGCATACTAGAAGAAAATAATGAAAGGTGATTATTGCCTCTGTCATTTTCTTATCTGCTTGGGTCCAGAGTGTTCAGAGACTAGACTACGTTTGAGTGCTAGAAGCATTTAGTCCCACTGTGCCCTCCTCATCTATTTCTACAGCCCAGATGGAACCTTATTTACCAAGGAAAAGCTCTGATGAAGGAATTGTTGGAGCTCAATTTGTGAGGATTAAAAGATGTGCAGTTAGTTTCAAATGCTTTTGAAAAAAGAAAAAAGAAATGGAAATGTGGTTAAATTACTTTCATTTGAAAACTTCAATCAGCTTTATATTTCAAGTTCTTTTAGCAAACACTTTAATATATTTTGTTTCATCAAAACTCCAGTTTTTCACTAACAGATAATGACAGGAAATTTCCATCCAATGCCGATGTGAGTCTGTCTGCTGGCTTGTGGTCATCGAAGATTCAGTCTAGGGTCACTGGAATATGATGATAGCCAGGCAGATGTTTCCTATCAAGACTGTCCATTTATTCCTTTTCCACAATCAGGATCAGTTCACCTAGGCTGTACAAGTACCATTTAGGTGACAGGATATTTCCATTACATTAATATTTTTATGCACTTCTGACCTGGATTATGATTACCTGAATCGAGCCAAAAATTTCTTGAATGTGTAGAGAATTATTCAGAATTGACAGGTATAAGCCTGTATCCTTTTTTTGTAAATCTGGTTTGTTATAAAGAAGCACACCTGCCTTGTATCTTCTGGAAATTTATGCACTGGGCACACAACTGTTATTGGCCACAAGACTTGCACCACATTTTGTGATTTTCGTTTTTGGCAAGCTAAGAATGCTGCTAATCTTAAAAAATGGTACCAAACCCTAAATAATTGCTTAGAATGCCACTTTCCAAAGTATTCAATATCTTTAATATAGTTTTGCTATCAAGTATTTAAAAACTGCCCCAAATCTTTCAATATCTTGACACAACTCTCTTGTGCATCCGTTGTACATGTACAGCTTTCAGACTGTGCTTGTGACTTGTCATGTGTTAATTTCACAACATGCCTTAAACTGGGGCAAAGAAGTTGTTTTGATTAAGCCTTTGTAAGGACATGCTTGCAGAATTTTGTTCCAAATGATAACGCTATAGTAACTGAGTCAAGGGTTGTGGCATCAACTTTTAAAGCAATACATTAAAATAACAACAAGAATCTACAAATTTTCTGTTGTAATAATGTTTAGTTTATCCAAGCTATGAAGAAATCCTGCAAACCTGTTGTTTTTACAACTAAGGGACCATTGCTAGAGAAATTTGGTTTATTCTAATTACAAAAACAGATCCCATGAGTAGCAGATGTTTTGAGAAAGCTGAAAAATTGAGTCAAGTTTTAATGAGAGCTATTGTGGTGGTTAAATAATGCATACCTCCAGCTACAGAGATGCTACAATTAGAGATTCTAAAATCTTATGTCCCAGTGTTGAAAACAATTAAAATGTCTTTTTGTCACCACTTTAAGTAATGCTTGAAAGCTAAGAATTTCAAGTGTTTTCCCTGAAGCAAGAAACTCAATAACAATGGCTTATTCCCTATTGTACTGCCTTTTGCAGCAACAACTTTTTGAAAAGAACTAACCTTCAACAAACTGAATTGCTGAAATCTGGAAATAAAGGATGTTCTTTGGAACAGGAAAAAATGCAAATATCTAAGCATTTCATAGAACAGCTACAAAACGTATATGGTTCAAATAGTAATCTTTTATACAGTATTTTACATTCCAAGTTTGTTTTATTGACCTCATTTTCCTTTGTACCTCATCTCCCAATCAACTCTTCCCTTTAGATTTCACGTAATTTATAAGGTATGTCAGAAATGTATTTTCTGGAAGGTTGGGTTTAAGTGAACTCTGGATCCTTAGAAATCTCATCTAAGGAAAGTGGGAAAAGGGCTGTGAGCCAGGTGGATGTGCAGGGAATGTGGTGCAGAGGGATTTGAGGCATGGCCCTTTTTGCCCTATTGCACTGGCCTGTGCTGATCTTGTTCTGTCTGCCTCCAAATCCCAGCCCAGGCTGGTCATTTTACCAGAAGACTCCCAGGCTTCTCAGTTTTCTTGTATCCCTCCAGTACTTCTTGTTCTGCAGTACCTAATTTTGGGACATGTGTTAGTTTCTCATAGAATGGTTTTGTCCTTTGCCCTGGCTCTGGAGAGGGGCCTTGCTCTTTGCAGAAGCCCAGAGGAGGAGTCATCATTCCCAACCCATCTCTGCAAGGCAAGCCTGGCCACAGCAGGCAAAGGCATGTCCAGCACAGAGCAAATGTTTGCCATCTTCTAAGGCCCAAGTGTCTATGTATTGGATACTTTCAAATAAAGAACTTTGGTTTTCCTTTTAAGCAAAACCATGCAATTAATGTAGGACTCCAAAATAGCTAAATGTGCATTAAAGAATCCAACAAATCAGTGGGTGCACCAGGCTGCCATAATTATGGGCAAATCTACAAGTTGTACTTCAACACACTAAATTCATTCAGTTTGCAGCTTTACGCAAAATGAGTGTGGAAATAATTCAAACATCCCTGTTAAAAATTTTGTTTTAAGATACTTTAATAAATGCAGTTATACCTTTTAACGATCAGTAAGTTTACTGGAAGTGATATGTAAAGATGGGATGTGTATCTGAAGTACAGGGTTTGCTTAGAGTTCTGTGTGAAACTAAAAGTAGTTATCAGAATATTACAATATTAAAGGCTTCCTTCTATAATAGGCAAGGCACGTTACTGAGCTCTTGTTGCATTGTATGTATTCATTTCCTTGGATTGCTCTGCTCTTTCCTTTTCAGTCTTCATTATCTGTTGCAAAAGTTGATGGGGGGAAAAAAAAAACATAATAAAAATCATCTCTTTGATTACAGCTAATCATAAGGAAAAAATGCAGAACTTCTTAATTATCTGGTAAAGCCAGCGATTCTTCAGGGACAGTGCAGTTAATTTCCTTTCTTTGTATTTTGTAAGCATATCACTATCAATCACAGAGATCATAAACTCAACATTCCTGAAAACGTGGTAGTTAAATAAATGCAACTGACTTATGATACACCTCATAAGAAATCTTTGGGGAGATGCATATTTTGCCTTGCCTAGGAAATTAGCATGCTCTCTGAATATGCTGCTGAAATAGAGCAAAGGCTTGGAGCATGCCATTAGACTTTCCCAGGGCCTGCAATGAGTGGGGTGCCAAGTCTCATTCCTCACTATGAATTTTATTTATTAACTAACCTGTCTTAAGATCTGTCTCAATACATTGTTGATGACTTTGTTGCTGCTGAAACATTTTATCTTAATTGGTGGCTACGGATGGAGTTAGGTAATCCTATCTCAGCTCCTGTCTGGATGTCTGATTCTGCTCTAGAATGAGTGCAAAGCATTTTGGTACTGAACTGGCGCTGCGGGAAATAGGATTCTTTGAAAAACCCAAACCAAACAACGGTTGTCTATGTGTTTATGGACATCAGTTGGTTATGTAACTCAGAATTTTACAAGTCTGAGGAATCCTATGTTCAGATTCAGTCATTCAAGTGATGGATGTAACAGTTTGCATACCAAGTGTTTTTACCACCTTACGTGCCTGCCTTAATACTTCACTTTACAATGTTCTCTGGATTAATTCATCAGTCTAATGGTGTTTCTGCAAAGGTCACAAAACGTACTGTGAGTGCTGAAGGTCTAAGCTGTATCCCTGCTCATAGTTTGAGTATCTGTAAGAAAAGAAAGATAGAAAATGTGACAGATGACATTTTTTGAAAGGAAAATATGAAAGTGGGTTTTGCAGCACAAGCACTTTATGACAGACCTTGACAATGCAATTGCTTTCCGTCTGCTAACATTATGTTAAGATGTACTTGAGCATTTTGACCAATTTTCAGGTGCTTTTTCTCCCTATGTAATTCTTTCTGTTCTCAAAATTAGCATTTGTATCTTATTTTAACTACTGTATTAATAAATAAACTATATTCAAGCTAGAAATTAAGCACCAGTCTACCTACTCCTGTGAACAGCCACTAAATTCAAATTATTCCCTTGCTATAAAATAGGTTATGACAAGCCACCCATCAGTTGCTGAAGAGAATACAATGCACTTGTCTAGTCAGAGGAAGATATATTTTTTAAATGTATAATAACCATCCAATCAATTAATATAACCATGCAATGCTCATTTTATGCTATGTCACAGTTAACTTAGTGACAATGGGAGCTGGTTGGTGTTCTGGTTTCACATTTTAAGGGACTGTCAGCCAAGAGGTCTTTGAGGTGAATCTGCCTGGACTTTCACAGGGCATTTCCTGAAGAAGTCCAACCAAAGTTCTTTAACACTGTAAAAGATCCGAGTGACTAGACAAGGCAGAGTGATAGGAAAATTTACTTGAGCTGAACTGCTTGAAGAGAAACTAGTGATAACCACTGTTGTTTTCTGTATGATCCTGGTGATTGAAATACCGGTGCTCTACTTCTGTCTCTTGGGGGAAGATCATGGTTTGAAATACCAGCTGGTTATTTCTGCCTGTTGGGTATAGCGGATGGTGTTTGCTGTGAAAAGGTCACATAAAATTTTAATTAAGACAGAAGAAAAGGCATGGGGAAAACTGAGCAGCCTGACAGCGTGCCTGCCATGCTGTTCCTCGTGCTCCTCTGGAACAGGTCAGGCTTTAGCAGAGTCATCTTTGTCCCTCAGAGCACCTGCACACCAGGTGGCCAAGGCTCGTGATGGGAAATGTGCCCTTGGGACTCTGTGATGGAGAAGGGATATGGATCCTTGTTGCTGGTGTCCTGCAGAGGTTTTCAGTTCACAGAAATGCTATTTCCCCTGCTAAGAAATGCATAAAATTATAAGCAGCAATTTAAGTAAGCAGCACTTAAGTGGTACCTTTTGATTTACTTTGTGACAGAAATGAAGCAATTGTTTTAGAGTAGAGTAAAAAGCTTTGTTCAACTAGAAAAGACAGTTTTTCACTTGGCCTGTCAAAGAAAATTAAAAAAAAGTATATAATTATGGTCTCTCTGAAATACATGTCTTTGGTATCTGTACCATGAATATTTTGTTTGTTTGCTTGTTGTTTTTCAAGTCTTTTCAGTTCTTTGCAGCCCTTGCTTAGAGGCTCACCTGTTATAAACTATTACTTGCCCTCAGGACTGTACCCTGTATCTATAATGGAGCTAGTGGTGACCTTATGTCTGCTCTTACCTAAGGTATAAAGGTGATGAAGGCTTTGAAAAGTAAGAGCATTCCTTTAGTTTAACTTCCTTAAAAAACTGGGTTTTCTAAACCTACTTACCCTGTTACTACTCTCAGTTTCTGTTGCTGTGTGTCAGAACTTGTCCTCTTAGTTAAAAATAGATGTGTCTTGTGTAACTGTGTGATAGGTGTCTTCATGCTGGGTTTGTTTATATGTACATAACAAAGGCTTGGGGAAAGAGAGAGAAGGATGATATCACCAATTCTGACTTTTTAATTTTTTTCAATTACGGCTTTAATTTCTTTTTGTATTTGAAGAGGATTATTTTAATTACTAAACTTTTTTAGAAAATAAAATCCCAACGCTACTGCTATGAAGACTGTAAAAATCAACAGAAAGTTCCAAAAATTTGTATTGTTAACATAACATACATAACATCTTTCATTTTTATGTCATATTGAGATTAAATATTCAGTAGAAAAGTTTCATTTTCACTGTACAGAAGTCAGTGGTGGTGTCAGCCCTATTTTCACTGATTTTCTTCTTGGCTGTACCTCACTTCACTAAATGCTGTGTAAATCTTGGTTTGCCTCCAGAGGTAGTTCTGAGGGACAATTGAGGAAAGTGTAAAAGAACACTAAATTGTATGTAAATTTGGCCAAGGAAGACAGTTCATGCAGTCTCTGAACTGAGCTGGGTGGCACATAGCAGGACTAGATAAAAAAAAAAAAATTCAAGACTGCATTCTAAGACAGAAATAAATGGATATGTTGTCAAAGGCAAAGTTCATTACCAAAAAAGATATCAATTCTAAAATAGCATCTTTCACTTTAGATCAAATATGTCTGGCTTTTTATGCTACTACTAATACTTGAGAATACACAACTTAAAATAATTTCTAACCTTAGGGCTTTGAGGAAGACAGAATAGCAAGAATTTGCTAAAAAAAAAAAAAGGAAGGGAAGGGAAGACTAAGACTGAAAAATTGTACTTTAAAGTGTTAGATGATTGAAAAAGGCAGTGACTAAGCAACCACCTTCTTAAGTGAAATTTGGATTCAGTGAGGGGGTTTATCTTGTTTTTTATTATTAGTCAGAGAAGCAAAATATTGGGTCTGTCATTTTCTACTGTAACTCTTCCTTCAGCAGCAGTAACTAGATAAAGTGGACAAAGCAATTTTGTGGGTAAAAAAAAAAAAAGTGGTGCACATATTAAACTGTGAACATATGATATTTAAATGTAATTTCTATGTTGTAAATGCTTCTAAAAGTCCAGAAAGTTGTCCAAGGGATTTTAGTGAAACTGAGTATCTCAATGATTTCATGAATTAAGTCTCTGTTGCTGTTTTGATACAGGTATGGAAAGTAAAGTATTTGTTCAGCATTCCTGGTTCAAATTGATGAAAAATCAAGGTTTGTTTTTTTTTTTTTAATTTGATTTTAAAGCTTGACTCTTCTTTTCCAAAGAATTATTTATCCTAAGCTTCAGGGGTTTGATGTACTGTTCAAACTGAGGTGTCAGTTTGCATCTGGATCTGCTGCTGGAAGTCTTTCTGTTGTCAGCTGGTGTGGCGTTATAGAGCATTTTGACTTGTTAGTGTTGTGAAGTTGGTGTTTATGCAACTGTATTACACAGCTTGTTCCTTTACTGCTGAATTTCAGTTTTCCTGATAAGTACCTGGAGAGTGTCAGAGAATAGGCAATGCTGCCAAAAAACCTCTTCAGGGTCACAAAGACTATTTTGTTGCGTAGAGAAGCTTTGTTTAATGTGATCTCTGATATTTTAGTTTTTACTTTGGAGAGGAGGGGACCCCATAATCTATTTTTACCAGTATCAGATGTATCCTAAATGTTGGTTGAATTAGGAAATAATGAAGAGATGGTAGTGTAGGTTATGTTTTTGCTTTGTACTTGCATTTGGCCTAAGCTAATTCAGATGTTTGGATGCCGCTGACAGTCACACAGACTATGTGGTGAAGACATACTGGCGATGACAATTCCCGGCATTATATTGTTTATGAGATCTGATGAGAAAACGGCTTGAATTGCTACAGCTTCACTAGGTAGATGGTACACTATATTAATCAAACTGAAGTTTGCAGGTCTTGAGTAGTTCACTTAAAATTTAACCTTTTAAAAAAACGAAAGGTAAATAATGCCATGATCTGTCTCTAAGATTTATTTATACCAAATCCTGCAATTTTTACATTTATGTGAAGTCACAATTCAACTGTAATATCCTTCATAGCAAAAATGATATTCCAGACATCATAAATGACATTTCCCTTTGAAATAGCCTGCAGATGAAGAAGCACCAATACCTGTTCAGAAGCTGATTTAGGGTTAACAGGGGGACAATTTTGCTGTGCTACAGTACATAAACATTCCACACTGACGACATTTTATAGCTGGTCACAGTGCTGGTAAATATATTTTATGGAATATCTGCTTGTAATGTGCAGATGGAGACAGGAGAAGTCTCCATTTCATTTTGGTTTATTTTATTTTGTCATTTTAATAGCATTTAGAATAAGCCTGATAGGCCATTAAAAACTAGAAGATATACTTAGTTCTTAGTTACGCTGTTGTAAATTACAGTTTGCTGTCTTTGGTAATGTTATTCCACACTTATAGAACAATTTTCAGATTGTATGTATGTTTTGAGGCAGTACAGAGATGTAAGATCAGAGCAAATGAAATAAGCATCAAATTTTCCTGGAAATTACTGATTTTTTTAAATTATTTAAAAACCCCCAACCCATTTAAAAACCAAAATAAACCCACCACAAACCAGCAAAACATAACCCTACACAAAATACTTTTATTTGTACTACAGTTGTGCATCCTGAAATAACAAAAATATCTTCTGATTAAAAGTGAAACATAATTTTTGCTTTAGGCTGTTTTTATCTAAAGAGTCTCCTGCTGACATTGAAATAGGGGGTTCAGCACCTGTGAAGGGCCAGCTTCATAAATTTTAAGTTCTTTAACTGATCATTCTGGTTTAAAATGTCATAAACCTTGTGATCCTCCATTGATCATTTTGACATCTTTTCCCATGAACACAGAACAGGGGAAATATGGGACTATGAAATTCTAATTCTCCTTTTCAAGTCAGTAAGAGAAGTCCCCTGAGCCCTATTTGTTATCTTGTGTTTTGCTTTGTTGTTTATACCTGAATATTTTAAGAAACCGTGAATTAAAATTCCCGAATGTTATTCTGCAGCACTCCCAGGGAACACAAGGGCAGCTTCAAATCTGCCTAAATCCTGCTTAGGCCTTCCTAGTCCCAAAGGGTTTTGCCATCGTGCCCAGGAAGCACCAGGGTTAGGATGAGACTTGAGCATGAAGCTTTTTCCAACTCTGCCCTCTGAAAAGGACAAGGAAAGAGACTAGTGAAAAATGAGAGCTGTTCTTTGGGGTTCTTACTGGTTTCTTATAGATCTTGCAGTACAAATTACCTTCTTAACAGCTGGCTTAATTTAAGGGTCCTTTAGGCTGTGGAAGGGAAAATCTTGTTCACAGCGTGGGTATGTGGTTTGACTTTTGCAATTTCTGAAGGAGCAGAAATAGATTTGCAAATACCAGCCCTGCCTTCCTGTGTGGCTCTGGCTGGGACTGTGCTGAAGCAAATACCTTGTAAATCCTCATTAGTGTTAATGGGAAGATATTGACACAGACCCCAGAATTACCATATTGCAAAGTGTACGATTTCCTATCTTTAGATCGTACATGGAGGCAGTTAAGCTGTGCTTTGTGTCCTACAGAACAGTGAAATCTGCTATGGTGTGGATTCTCAGTGTCTACTGAAACATTTCCAAGGTGTGATGAGCCTGGGAAAGTGCTGTCCCAGGAATCCTAGGATGCCACTGTCAGCAACTGGGTGCCCTTTTTCAGTCATGCCATAAATGACCATGCTTTGCTATTGCAAGGGAGCAATCCTGACTGAGCAATGCCTTAGGTCAAGATAGAGGGGAAAACCATACTATAATCTTAATCATCTTAATTCTGGTCTCACAATGCATTGTATAGTCATGAAGCTGGGAGAGGTTAAGGTGATGCTTGAAATTTAAGTTTTGGCGTTGAATTCATAGGATTTGTTTCACTTTCATCTGCTTGTTTCTCTCTCAGAGCACACCCCAGAATGATCTGTCTTAGGCAAGAATCTTCCAGTATTTCCCTTTGCTGCCTCAAATTGGCAATGCTAGAACTACGAGGCGTCAATTTATCTAGACACTCATCAGACACTCAGGTTTCCTGAAGAGAGAACCGCTCTAGGAGGGGTGATTCATATGTGCAGATTTTAGAAGCAACAGAAAACAAATTTCAAATTTGGTGTCGGCTACACTGCATCTGTGCTACAACCCAAAATGCATTTTCTTTTGAATAAGCCTATTTTGCCATAATGTTTTCATGTCTCTTATGTTTAAACAATATTCAGAATGTACCAACAAGGTTAAAATATATCAATATGAGCTCATGGATTTGAATCATGCTCTGGATCCCACCCCACAGTCTTTCTTACTCATGAGCACTGCTGTAAATGGGTGCAAAGGTGGATGTATGTGAATTCATACACATCTGAATGCCATTGTGCTCTATTATGCCAGCATGATAGAAAGCATGACATAAGCTAGAAATAAATGATTGCCGAGCAAGAATTCAAGAGATACATCTGAGACATCTGGCTTTGGGCATCGTCCCTTAAGAGCCCTCAAAGGTGAGCTGGAAGAATGGTAATTTTTTTAACTTATGTGGCAACTGGAGCTGCTGCTTTGTCACTTCAGCTAACAGTTATGTTTTTTTATACCCTCATGGATGTCTCTGCTGTGATGATGGTTTTCCAGACTTGAGTATTAACAGGGTTTCTGTACTGGTAAGCATACAGAGAAGCTCTGTCCTTTTGAACAGTTATTTATCACCAGTTTTGCCTTTTTCTGCCCATGTAGGATTTGTATGAATGCCTTGCACAGGCATTTTGTTTTCTTCCAAAAAAGGCTGAGCCATACAGGCTTTCTTACCATAAATTGTGGGAGCTGTCCATCCTCCTATCAATAGTGGAAGAACTATGGGCAGACATTGAAGGCCTACAAGCGTTTTACCTTCTTGCAGACAGAACTGGCTGCGGCAGTCCAACTAAAAGTGGTATCTGAGCCAGGCACTTTAAAAACACCATTGATTTTAGGTCAGTTCTGTGTTTTGGTAGGAAGGAGGTCAGGAGCAGTGGCTATGTAAGGGCCTGGATTACTTATGGTGTGAGAACAAATACTAGTCTGCAATACCATAAGGGCAGAGCGGTGCTCTAAGTGGGCAAGTGCCAATGGGGACAACAACTTGGCAGAGATATTGCTAGTATTGCACTGAGATCAAATTAGTATTGATTTACATTTCAAAAGTTCTGTTGTGCTAATCTTGTATTTATTTGTATTGCAAACCACAGTAGAAGAAAAAGCAGGGTTCTCATCAGTGAGAAAACCAATCTTTGCAACTGGGTGTGTTCGGCTGATTTGAAAGTAATGCCACTGCAGTTAACCCTGCTGTGTTTAAGGAACTGTAATTACTGCTACTTGTTGATATCTTAGCTTAGCTAGTTAAGGTACAACAATGACTGCAGCACCTACTCTTGCTGCTTACCTGGCTCTGTCATGCTTTCCTTATAGTTCTTTTTCCTTCTTCTGAGATACTTGCAGAAACTTTTGAAGAGAACAGTCAGCTCAGCTCTGAATACTAAAATCCCTGTAACAGCGTTTCTATTGCACACCTTGCACCCAACATAATCTCTGCCATAAGGAAGAAACAAATATTAAATCATTGGAGAATAATGAAGCAATTTGGTTTGCTTTCTTCAATAAACAGTTATACACAGAGAAAGATATGCGAAAGCAAAAAGTATTAAGACATAAATGTGTAAGCACATTTAAAGCTATGGCATTTAGGAACCTTTATGGTACATGTGAAAACTTCTCCTGATATGGTCTGAAGAAACTCTTTTAATGACTCTTACAAACCAGGCATTGTATTTCAAAAATGTTCCTTTTCACAGAGCTGATATTTCACTGTAGGTTTTTCTACTAGAAATATTCTATAGTTGCTGTGTAATGATGCAATAAATTTACCCAGGAGCTTGTTACAGTTAATAACCTGTAAAGGGCAAAGGTACTTGGACAATGAATGTGAAATTTGACCTGTATCATTCACCAACAGTATAAGTTATTTCTTCTTTTATCCTTAAAAGAAATGTCATTTTGCAGAAAAAAAATAGAGGTCAGCTTATTTTCTACATCTTTAATTTTTTACAGCCAGTGCCTTCTTTGTGCATAAATAATATGCCTTGCTCAGAAGACAAGCATCAAGTCCAAACAATTATCAAAGACATTAGGATACAATGCTAATGTATTTCATGCTTCAAAAACTACAGCTGCCAGAAATTTGTAGCAATCAATCAACATTTTTCTTTTGCTGTTTTTTTGTGTATTAGCAACACATAAGGGGTAATAATTATGACCCTGGCTGTTCGCACTCTTTCAGATAAACCTACTGGTTATATTGATTCACTTAATATTCCTCTGTGGCTATTTCATAAGCAGGTACCATTTCAGAAGACAAGCATTTGCCTCTTTGTCTGTAGAATGCTCAGTATTTTTTTCAGACAATTTAACACGTTTCTTTGTGTTTGAATAGAATTACCTTTTCTACTACTTTGATCTGTAAATTAGGAAGCTGAACAATAGAGCTGCAGTAGATAAAGGTTTTGTCTTTCATAGCCTGTCAAATCATTCTTTGATTCTTTAATAGACTGTCTGGTGATCACAGTGCAAGCCCTGGTGTGAAATATTCCATAGGAGGGAATATTCCATAAGGGGTAATGGCTTTGAACTGCAGGAGGGTGGATTTAGACTGGGTATTAGGAAGAAATTCTTTCCTCTGAGGATGTCGAGACACTGGTACAGGTTGCTCAGAGAACCTGTGGGTGCCCCATCCCTGGAAGTGTTCAAGACCATTGCTGGATGGGGCCCTGAGCAGCCTGGTCTAGTGGAAGGTGTCCCCGACCATGGTAGGGGGTGTTGGAAGCTTCTAACCCAGACTAGCCTATCATTCTACCTACATTTATTAGAACAAATGTTTGTACAGTTGAGGTCAGAAACATCTTTGGTAAATTCTCACATATAGACTGAATTATTCCAAGCCCCAGAAGGCTCAAGATACAGGGATTTTCTAGGTCAAGGCTTATACTGCAGGCAGAAAAACTTGTATTAAAGGAATTTGCATTTTGTCCTGTCTCCATTTAAAAGACTTAGCTTTCCAATCCTGTCTCTCTCTCTTGACCTTCACCCAGAATATGCTGTAATAAAAACTATTTTTATAAGTGACAAAAAGGAAGCACAGGCACTGCAGCTATAACAATGTAAGATTACCTGTGGATTTATGAGTAGGGGATGTTGCTTCTTTGGTTATAGTAATGAATCTCACTTGTGCTAATAAGCAGTACTGTCTCTGCCCTGTCAGTGCTGGGGCAAAGTCGTGATGCTCTCAGCCAGAGCTAGTTATGCACTGTGGCAATGAGTTCTGTTTTCTGTCTGTCACACTGGAGAAAAAAGGAATCTATCTTGAAGAGAAAATAGAAATTTCAAAATGCTTATTCATAACTTTGCCTTGGTTTATTTTTTTTTCTGCTTTAAATTACTGCATCTACAAGTCATTTCAAAATTAGTTTCTCCGAAAATGAGCCCTCATCTTTCATGGTATAGGAAAGGCGATTTAGATAGCCAAGGAATAAAGGACTGAATAAAAATTCCCCCTCAGATTGGGGGGTGGGGGGAGGGCGGGTGAGGAAAGTGGCTGCACAAAACTACCTTCTTGCAACTCCTCTTGTTTTATGTGAAATTTTGGCTGAGAGGTGCCCTCGTATCTTCTGTTTATGAAATGGACAGCAATGTAGGACTATCGGGATGAGGCAGTGATACCTCTCCTATGGGGTTTATGCTCTGTGAAATGAAGGACTGCTAATAAGGAAATACTGTGTCTAGAGAAATTAAAATAGTCTGTTGCAAGTAGAAACTGTTGCTAAAATTATGTTCTGAAATGCAATATTATTTATGTGATCTTATATGCTATCTTAATGTTTTGGTTATTGCTGTAGCAATTTCAGGCAAGATATACTTGTATGTGTGTTTGTAGATTTTAAAAACCCTTCAGAGCTATTTTAACAGTTGACTGCTTTTGTGAGATCTGATTTTGAAAGTTGGGTTATGCTGATATGTGACTGAGAGTAAGTGTTTGGGGTTTTTTTTGATGCTGCAGAAGAGAGGGGAAAAAAGCCAGTTCATTGTGCTTTAGTACTGCAGTAGTAAAAGTAGTGCAGTTATTTTTATTTTTGTATAGAATCAGAGGATATAAATTTGGATACTTTAAATAGAGATAGTAATTTGCAACTATAGTGAAGAATGCAAATCTAGGAGGCTAGTTTTATTATTAGACAGTTGCTCGTGTTATTAATGTATTTCTGTATGTATGTGTAACTACATTCTTAGAAAAACAAAGACAAAACCACTATTGAAACACTTATTTTCAGTTTTAGGGTACCTCAGAGATTTACGTGTTGAAACACAACAATCGTATTCTGGTTAGATCTGTTGGATATGTACACAGAGGTGTTCAGCAGCTTTTATTTCATATGCCTGGTTCTTTAGATGTTAAGTGAATAGCATTTTCCAAAAAAATATCTAAACCATCTTTTACATGAGCTTGGTGAATAATTTAATACCAATTTACTACAGCATTGCTGTCTGTGATGGCTGGTGAGTGGAGCCCCAGCTGAGCCTTCACCCAGGAAATGGGAAATGTCTCCATGTGCTCGGAGGAATGAAGAATGGTGTCTGTTTTCTTATATGAAAGAACAACTTTGTGTTAAAAGGTAAGGGAAATAAACCCGTTTAACACTTGTATTGAGATAGTTAACTACAGTTAAAAGAACCCCCAAACCACAACCAATCAAAACCACAACAGATTTATTTAATATAAAACTAATGAAGATGGCGAAGTTCTTGACTTCCATTTCGTAACTGCCTTGAGGGTCACGTTTACTCAGGGGTAAGGTACGTAAACAACAGTGTTCATTAATCTTTATGAAGTATTAAGAAATGTGGGAAGAAACAAAAGAAAGTCATAACTTTTTTTACTGTGCCTGAAAGAAAAGAGCACACTTTATTTAATACTTGGGAATCTGCACTGAGTGCCGTTGTCCATAATTACGAAAGAGAGATTTTGTTTCCTTTCTGCATAAAAGGTAATGAATAGAAGTTACCCTATTTTGTAACATCAGCTTCTCAGGGTAAAGGGTTAGCAAAAGACAAGATGCAAGGATGATTTCAAAGCATGTATTGATCTTTTATTTATAAAAAAGGGAGATATTTGCAATTCATGTAAATTGCTAGTGTTCTCCTTGAGCTTGCAGATATGTCTGTGTGCAGGACTGCTCCTGTAAAGCTGAAGACAAATAATTTTTTTAAGACTTTTCCCTCTTCTCCCTCTGGCAGATGTGCCTTCCTCATAACTAAAGTTGAATAATAACACTTAAAAATCTACCAGCCTCTATTCAGACCTCAATTACCTTGTAAATCATAGCCCTTTATAAAAAGTGAGAGCTTTAAACTGCCAAAAGGTTTTGAGACTAAGCAGTGCTTAGCAGATGAGTACACCAACCTGCCTTAGTTTCATTTATTCTACCTTAATTTGCAAAGGAAAAACCTTATCTGAACATTCATAATGCATGAATGGGTCTGCAATGGATTAGACGTTCATTGGAAAGAAAAGCAGTATCTGATCTGGATCTCTCACCTTTATTTTTTAGTTTTTATTCACTTATCTGTATAAGTTATCTTGGGGTTGGAAAAAGTAATTTTCTAATAGTAAATTGTGGATGCATGTTAGTCATGGAAAACCAACCATATATTCTTTTTGAATATGTGTTATAAATAGTTTATTTCTGACATGAGCAAAGATAATTCTTTCATCTGAGTGCTGGTAAGATTTTTCAGTTGCAGTACTACTCATTTTGATACTGCACTTAAGAAAGGCATTGTCTGAAGACAGCAGGGGAGATGCAGGAGTAATCTCAGGTTTGAAAATCTGATTTGAAAATGTGAAAGAATGTTAAGACTCTTCAGTGTGTAGGCTGGGGCAGTGATCAGTGATGCTGGAGCACCAGCTCAGGCCAAGGATCCGTGGACTTGTATAGGCTGTAGAAAATAGTCCCATGGTTGTGAAGCTGTTGGTCTCAGGACTAGGCTATACTGTACTTTGAAAGGGTTCGTTGTGCCACTTGTGTTGTCCACAGTGCAGTTTGGATTGCCTGGCCCAGACATGAAGGGAATTTTCTGTCTAAAAGGATAATCTATCAGACGGGAAAATCTGTGCTATCCATCATACATGGTTTAAAAAAGCAGGTAGAAAAGCACATGTCAAATGTCTCCATATCTGATGTGTTTCGAGATGGAAGATGGGCCAGATGATCTCTTAGGATGTTTTTCTATTATTTATAAATGCTAGATATTTTTTCAAAGTCTTTTAAGCCTAAGGTTGTTCATACTTAGAGCAGTGTTGTGGTCTTGGTATAGCTGGTTTGTAATTTCTTTCATGGACTGTCTTCTTTTATGGTTCAGACTTTGTCTGAAAACAGTCTTAATGAGACGCTTAATGACTGCCAGTGGTGGGTTAAAAGACAGTGGATTGAGCTTAGAGAAGAGAAGAAAAAAGGCAAGCCAGTGTTTGGAGTAGTGCTTATAGATATATTGATAAGTTTTTTAATATATTTCAGTGATTATGTCAAAACTTCTTGTTTTTATTTTTACTGCTACTTTTTTTTCTTTTTCCTCTTTGCAAAAGCATTAGCAGCATTCTTTCTTCTTTTTTTTGTACTCGCTTCTTGCCTTGACAGGTTGTTTTTTCCACTAGTTGGAAGTAGAATAAAGTGAAAAGGTAACCAAAGAGGAGGTGAAGGAAGGTAAGATAAAAGTAATAGAGACACTGAAGTTGTGAATGAAGAAGTACTTGCCCATCTAGTAAAAATAAAGGCACTCAGAAGAAACATAACAGAGGGCAGAGAATTAAGACAGACATATAATCAAATAGAGAAGATGCAGTCTGTAATTCTTGACTGATTCCACACCCTCCCATTCTTTTCATATGGTGTCAGGGAAGCAATATAGGCTTTTAAACAAAAAGCTCATCTCTCACAGAGTCCTAGGATTCTGTGTGCTTAATGATAAATGAACTTCTATCTAAAAAGTACAAAGGTCCCTAACCAGTCCCCTAACCCCCTAGGAAAGTATATAAAAAGCCTCGCCTTTGGAGGGCAGTGGGGGTGAAACTGCTTGATTCCCCTTGTTCTGTGGAAAATAGAGTGGGATGGCTGCTTTCTCTATATGGACATAGCTGAACCAGCCCCCAAGATCTTCCTTGAATCCCATCTTCCCAAATTCGGGGAGATTTCAGAACTAGCAAGATGCCATCTGCACAGTCAGAAGAAAACAAGTTCCCCAATGCCTGGCTGTGGGGTTATTCCTCTGGGGCCCAGTTTGCTGGGAATAAGGTACACTGAGGTCAAGGTTGGTGTGCTGATGTCCATGGTTAATTATTTAAAGGGCATAAAGAAACGATTTTCTTTTCTTGTGCTGTCCCCCTCCTTTCTGCCCTAGGCAGGTTGGGTGTACTTTTTTTGGCATGGGACTGTTAACTTTTTGTTACATTCTTGGTGGGTTTTTTTTATTAAATGAGCCACAAAGATCTGCTTGCTTTGCTCTTCTGTAATAGTTCCATTACAATTGTTGTTGTAAGAAGTTTAGTAGTTGCTGCTCTACAGTTGCTTGAGTTAAGCCTCCTTGCTGCATGATAATTTAGAAGGGGAAGGAACCTTTAATTCTCTGCAAACCCCTTTGGAAAACCAACCAAACAGAAACCAACCCTACCCCCTTACACTAACAAAGTCTAACAGTGAAGAAGCAACATTTTATTCCTACGTTATGTTATTAATATTTAAATTTATGAGCAATCCTTTCAGTACGTTTTGAGTAGTTTTGACACAGTTGGAAGTGTAAGCCAGATATAAAGGAATATAAGAGCTGCCACCTTACTTAGAGGGCAGCTCTTACAGCACTGGAGTACACTGGTGGCACCTTGCTAGGATTACTATCTGCTCGAGAGGAGGACACAGCTCTGAAGGTGGTCTTTCATAAAAAGTCATTCTTGGAAGCAAAACACAAAATACAGAGATATTCCTCCTCCCAGCCTTTATTATGTTAGTATTGTTGCTATTATTATGCAATTTAATCATGCAGTACCAGTTGTACTGGAATAAATGTCCTATTTTTAGACAGTATTATTACTATTATATCCATTGCTTTCTTCTGCTCTTCAGATTCTTTTATCTTGTTCATTCCTCTTTTCATTTCCACTCTTCTTATGGCAACTGGATAAACTAAAATTGGGTAAAATTTACTCCTTTTCACCCCGTTCTCTGTTAGGTCACATCTAATAGTGGAATCTCAGCTGTGGATCATTTCCATGAGATCTGTGCCACACTTCGTGTGTGTATGTTTTAAAATCATACACCTGTTGAAAGCAGATGTGTCTGAAGCTGTGGTGTGTTGTGGCTCGGGCTTTTGGGCACAGCTGGGAGAGCTAACCCTCACTTTCAGTCACTGGATCTTGATTTGGAATGAGTTGTGTTCTCTTATAAAAATGAAAAGTAAAGCCCCTCAAACCAAACTAAACTATAATCCCCTCCAAACGTAAGGAAACAATTGGATTGGGGCAATTCCAGGCATGACAGTAATCGTGTTGATTCTGTTTTGATTTTCAAAGCCAACAGAAATGTTTAGGAATTGTAATTTTTTTCCCCCAGGGATTAGTGTGGTTCTCATTTTCTTCAGTCATTGTTGAAATTACTATATTTCTCTCTGCACACTACTACTCCATGTAACTTGTTTCCAGTTAAGAGGGTTCCTAGGCTTTATTTCTTACAGTAATGTATTTTTCATAAAATAGATTGACTTCTGTGCTAATATATAAACCTTTGAATTCTAAAGTAGTTTTGATTTTCAAGTTTATGAATGGTGACACTCGTTTTCTGGGCTAGAATGGTCATAAATTCTCCAGTCAAAGGGAAAAAAAGGGGTGAATAGAGCTAAAATGAGCCAAGCAGTTGAAGGAGTTGTGTTTTACTGCCCTGATATCAGTCTTACTCATTTCCACATTGAAATTTTTATCTTAATTATTGGTCTTCATAAAACTAGTAGCTTGCAACTGTTTGTCCAGCGGCTTTATTTGCCTAAAAGTGTATTTAAGGTTAAAATTTAACATATATACCCAGTTAAAAGAGTAAGGAGAGATTAGCTTGCCCTGTTAAAATCTTATCTGTAGTGAAGCTGTGAAGGACTTGTACATATATTAAGGGGAATTTTTTGAAAGAAACTGAGGCAAATTAACTACCTAAATCTCTTCGGAGAGGAATGGAATTTTAACCTTTCTTTTGGTGCATACAAAGCCTTATCTACCTAGTGATTAGCTATGTGAATGAAGACTTATTATGAGGCACACTTTCAGAAAACTTTTTATACTTTTCTGAGAATACCACAGCTAAATTGTAGCAGTCTGAATCTTTGAGTTGTGAAATGCAGTTTGGTCCTGAGTGACCTTCTTCATAAGGTAGAATGCATTTGAATATGTTCAGAATACCTGGACTGGTATTTAAAGTGCCTGGCTGTCAAAACCAAATAATGACTGCAATGCAAGCAGGGAATTATACGAAATAATTTTCTTTTAAAAAGCATTAAGAGCATTGTTCAAGCTGCAAGTACTATCTGATGAAATTTTAAATATGGACTAATTGGTGAAGTAATAAAGACGAAGCAAAAAGAAACAATCAACATGAGGAAATGTATATCTGTTCTCTGTGCTGGTAATAAAAAATAATTTTGAGTGTAATGTTATATTTTATATGCCATCTGAACCATCTCGCTGTATTTATATGCTTGTAATTTAGCCTAACTTGTACTTTCTGCATTCATTAATATAAGAAGAACCCAGTGAATGAGTACCTATTATATGCAAGATCTATGTCCTGGGGACAATTTTATTTTACTCATAAATTTTAATATCCATACTCTACTACAGTGAAAATAATGAGCCTGTAGTGGTTTTGTCCGTCATTACAGGGAACTTTTTTAAAAGCTATAAAAAAAAGAATTGTGACTGATTGGCATTGACTCCCTAACTTGAGACTAGGCTTTTTCTCTTTTTTTTTTCTTTTTTTTTTTTTTTTTTCTATTATTATTTTGTCAAATGCCAAAGAGCCTTTGGCCAGTATTAGCTTATATCTGGTGACTAAAATGATTTTGCTTTTTTCCATTATGCACAATTTCTCAATACTTTCTTATAAAAAGAATGGATAAAGTATTTTTTTCCTTTTGAACAGCAAAGTATGTTTTTTATTTTGCTCTTAAATGAAATATTGGAATTTTTATGTTATTGTTGATAAAAAATTCCATTAAAAATCATGGTCTTAAGATCATCAGAAATCAGAGTAATGCTTGGTGCATTTTGGTGCTGGTTTTTTTCCCAGTTGCCTTTGACTCTTAAAACTCTAAACCATAATTTTCTAATGATCTCTATATGCAGAAGATAATTATGGCTTTAAGGTGAATCCAATCCCCATAAATCTATACATGCAAGGTCCAGTGGGATTTAGCGATCACAAAAACTCAGTAGCTCAGACCCTGTTAGGTCTGCAGGATCATCTGTCGATGTTTTGTGAATGTGTGTTCACCAGATAAACACAGGAAGGTAAATCTGCCTCTCTGAGGGGAAAACGTGCTGGTTTAGAAGAAACCAATCAATGAGTTGGGTTATCAGATCTACAAAAACAGTGTTGTTTATAGCAATACTGACAATCTGGCTTCTAGTTTTGAAACTCTGATCATGATCTGTTTAAAAAGAAATTAAGGCTCAAGCTATAATGAACATAATGCTCAGGTTACTGATGCATATTTTAATTGCACAAATCATTAAATTTTACTTGCAGGTATTTTGAACAATGTATTAAAAAGGGAGGGTTTAGTAGTAGAAGACAAATCAGGAAAAGTACTTTCAGACTTTTTCGAAAATTAAACATGATTTTTTTTATAAAATGACATAAAATTAATCCCTGTATTGCAGGTTATATAAGTTTACCTTGCAGAAGGATTGTATTTTGTCTGTTAAAGAAAGCTCCCCTAACGATTCACAAATCTTGCATTACTTTTGTATATAGACTTTCAAGATTAATGCTGTCTTGCAACCTAAATCTTGATCTCTGGTATTATATTTAATTCTGGGAATTTTGTTGTATTGAATTCAAAGAATTAATTCCTTCTGCCATGTCATGAAACATCTGCCTGAGGGATGTGGATGATCTGAAAATCAGAGTAACCTCTGTCACTGAATCTCAAATATTTTTGTCCTTAAAGTTTGGCCCTGTCTTCTTCTTTCTCTAATCTGCTTTTTAAAGATGTTGCAATACTTTATGTTCAGCAGTTCTTTGAGCAACACCTCAGGCCCAAAGGGAAAGGGTAAAGAAAGTTGGTTTTGGTGAAGAGTGGTGGTTTTGACTGGCCTTAATCACCAGAGGTGCAGTCAGACTTCAGACTGGTGTCTGCTGAGACCATGCCCACTCACACACTTGCTTCCCAGGCTTCCTCAGGCAATTATCTTTCACTGAAACAAGTTGTTTTCTAAGAATACAGATACTCTGTACTTACAGTCAAGCTTCCTTTGTCATTCAGATTCTTTAGATTATTTCTGTTTTTCATCGCACTCTACCTGCTCTGACTTTGGTGTTCCCTTTTTGGTTCCTGAATGCACAGTCCTGGCAGGGCTCTGTGTCACAGATGCCTCCCACCCGTTGTCATGGCTCTTAAGTGCCAGGGATGTCCCTCCTGTGCGTCCCAGTGCCAGACCACACTGAGCAGTGGAAGGAGTCTCGCACCAGTGGGCAGGCTGGGGAGCATCTGGGACACAACAGTGTCACACATTAAAAATTTGCTCCGAAACCTTTTACTTGCACTTGAAACAAACACATTGCTCTGAGAGTGTCTCAGATTTTGGTGTGCATGCACTTTTCCTCACCCATCTGTGCAGTGCTTCTCACCCTAACTGCCATGTTCCTTCCTAGTCACCTACTGCTGTCTGCTTTTTGTCACCACTCGTACAACCAGCAGCTGCTGGTGCTCTTCTTTGTTCAGAATTGTTGTCAAGGTCATTTTCTGTGGAAAGACATACCTCTGTCTGCTCTGACAGTGCCCCACTTTGGTGCTCAGGCACCTTCTCCTGTCTTGTTTCATTGCCAGTTTCTTTGCTGTGGAAGGAAAATAATAAACAGAATTCTGGTCTAATAAGTGTTGATTCTAGCACTGTATCAGTTAGGATTGAAAAAATACAATTCTCTCTTTGAGTGGTAGGGGCCATTGGTTTAACATCTGCAATTATTCATTTTAATAACAAAGATGAATAGTTAATATTAAATGGGTCACACTGGGTGGTATATTACATAAAATTGCAAAAAATTAATAATTGACATATGATATTGTTATTCTGTTTGCAAACCACTCCCCCAACTACATCATATTTGCAAAAATATCACAACAGTTTTCTTAATTCTCATTTCTCACTTAAAACCAGCTCATGATTATGCTTTTGCTTTGTTTTCTTGACATATCTATTTTTTTAAGGGAATTTTAATTTAGGTAATTTTTTTAAACTTTTTGTGGATTTCAGTCAGTCATTTGAAGTCTGAAGTTTGGATTGGTAGTCAATCTTTGGTCTCTGCACTTTCACTTTTAGTACAACTTCTCTTGTGAGTGGAGATGCTTAAGTTTAGAATAAAGTCCCCTCATTTCACATGAAAAAAACCTGGAAGAAGATTACTAAACTCTGTCAAAGCATGATCTTAATATTTTATCTTTTTTGCCTTTTTTTTTTTTTTGGCAGTACACTTTGCAAATAGAGTCAAACTAAAACACTGAAAATTTCAATTCCTAAAGCTTGAGCTGAAAACCATCAAAAGTATTACAACTTTTATGCAACTTATGAAACATTTGTAAAATTAAAAGGATTACTTTTTTATAAACTTAATGAGTGTTTGTTTCAGTAAATTGATTGTTTAAATGAATATTATTAGTAAAAATCTACGAAGTCCTCAGCTGAGGTTCACAGGGATGATTTTTAATGTGGGTCTTTCTTCCAGCTGAAGCTTCCTAATTCTTGGCCATTTAGCCACGTGAAGATGCTTCTGGGACATTGATTTATGCTGTTGCATCACTGAGGCTGGAAAAAACCAACCCCAAACAAACCAGGAAAGATCCAGCCATTTTGTTGGCTGAAGGTGGACAATAATAAATGTGTGTGTTTTGGGTTGGAACAGTACAGATCACTGGAGCAGGCAGGATTAGGGAGTTCAGAGGGCCCAGCAGCAGCTGTGCTTTTTGTAAGTGTGCACTGTATTATCTCCAGAACAGTCTGTAATTTCTCACAACTGCTGGAGCTATTGTAAAGATCCTCTTTCAGGCAAAAATCTCTAAATCAGGTATTCATTGTGCAGAATCTTTTTTAAAAGGGTTATTTCTCTTTTCATACTGCAGTACTTTAGCTTCCATTTCCAATATTAGTTCCTAGGGAAAGTCATATGGTAGGTGGTACAGCACAGAAGCATACAGGGGGGAGCTAAGCTGAGCAGGAATTCAACCAAATTTTCCTGTTAAGTCTATTCCCCAGTGATGGCGAGAAAGAGAATGTGGCCAGGTATTGCTGCTTTCTGATGCCCTGGAGGTTTTAGCAGGGAAAAAACAGGGACTGTGGGCAATATCTGGCAGAATAATTGATGGCTGACAAAATAATGCTCTTCTGCTCACCACATGTTCCTCCTCTCTGCCTCCTTAAGGAGAGGGAGATCCTGGACTGGATTTGGGCGTAGGTGACCAACAGCTGGTGAAGCCCTAGCTTGGGGAGGGAGGACTGTGCAGGCTCCCAGCTCTGTGGAGTCTGGGGCTCAGCAGGAAAAGGGTCCCAGGTGACAGAAGGACTGCAGTGCAAGCCCCAGCCTTGCCCCTTGGCAGGCCCTGGGACCTGGTCACCACCGTAGTTTGATTCCAGGTCTTCGTGTTGATGCAGCGGTTTTTGTGGGGTGATTTGTAGCTGAGGACAGGAAAGTGTGACAGTAAACAGAAAAAATGTTTTAACGAGATTGCACATAGTCTTGGGCACAAATTTGATTACTGAGTTTTGGAATTAGTTCTAAACTTCAAAATATTTTCTGTTTCAAATAGCCATTTGATTTCCAGAACAAAGTGTAATAGGTCAAATGCTCAGTAACAGAAAAACTTCTCATAACATTTACAACATACCAATCTTTCTCTTTGCTGCTGTTCGCTACAGACACAGTTGAGTGATCACTGTGCTCTTTTGAGACTATTTTAATGTTAGGTTTGAATTATGTTGCATAACCTTCAATGCAAAACTGCAATGAAAGGCAATGCTTTTATACACTGGATGTTTTCCCTAATGGCTGCTTTTACAGGGAAGTTGGCTTCTTTCTGACATGGATTTGCCATGCTGCTGCTGCCATTTGTGGCTGAATGGAGGGTTTTTTATGTTAAATTAATAAAAGCCATAGGAGTTTATTATTTGGTTGCAGTAGGGCCAGGATTTCTCTCTTGGGATTGTAATTTTGCCCCAACTAGTGTCACCAGTCCTTGAAGAATATTTATTCTTGTCTGATTTCCCTCCTAAGGGTAATTTTGTCAGTGAAGTAATTGGAATTCAAGGCAATATTTCAAGTATCATTTATATATATAAATTGTACAAAAGATTCAAGTTGTCAGATTCCTCTTGCAGACTGTTGTAGTGGTTTTATTTTATATTCTAAGAAAAGTTTGTTTCCCCCTTCTTTTTATTATGTTGTTGGCAAAGATATGCAAACATGCATTTTAAAGAGTCTTTTAAGATCAGGAAGAATAATCCAATATACCCAAAGTGGATCTATATAAGCTTTTAGTGGCTATATACAAACCAGATGTTTGGAAGTAAAAGCTCTCACTTCTATTCGCTCTCTAGCAATGTAGTAAATTAGGCTTTTGTCTTTCAAGTTAATGTGAGTTATACTCAGCCAAAATAGGTAAAAAGAATATCAAAATGGTGCAGAGATTAGCAGAGTTATTTGAAGCTTCCAAAGAGCATTATTAAAAGCACCTTAGGATTTCTCAGGCAGTTAAATAACTTTTCATTGCAAACATTTTTGTAACTCAACCTATGCAGGTACAAAGACTTTTAATAACAGTGTTCAAGACCTCTTCATTGATTTAAATACCCTTGCTTTATGCAGCCTGAATCATGCACCTCTAGTCTTTTATAACTGCTGTAATGAAAATCTGTAGTATTTTATAGATTGATTGGTTGGTTGGTTTGTGTGGGTTTTTTTTGTTTGTGTTTTGTTTTGTTGTGTTTTTTTTTTTTTTTTACTTTCTCCTCTCTTTAACTCTTTCATGTACTCTTTTAAAGTGTCTCCTTTTCTAGCTTCTGGTATTTTAGTACACTTTTCATAAGGTAGTAGTCATAAGACAGTGAAAACAATCAGCAGCAGATTGGTCTCCTTTAGATCAATTCCATCCTTTTTAATTTCACCAGTCTGGAAATTGACTTATTGTAGTTCAGAATACCTTTTTTTCTCTCTCTCTAACCTGCAACTTTCAGATATTTTAAAAAGCATGAAGATCAAAATATCTTTGAAATTTTTTGGAAAAGAGGAAGGGTGATAACACATTTATCCATCCTTCAGGGGATTTTAAACACCTTGCTGATTACTGCTGAGGGAGCTCTCAACCCAAATCACTTGGGTATCAACCAGCTACACTCTGGAATTTGGAGGTTGGTCCTGTCACCATTGCAGACATACCTGACCGGGTTTATAACTTAATTCAAATTCCCATTGAAAGCAAAGCCTTAATTTATGTTTCCTGTTTTATGATTCCTTTAGAAGACTACAGTCAGTCAACTCCTCATGAATTTTTTGGCTACCAAGTCATTCTCCCCCTCCCTTTACACAGTTTAATGTAGCAAAATAAACATTTAAGGGAGAGATTTCTCTGGGACTTCTGCTGTGATTATTTTACTGATAGGTTGATATTACAGCACACAAGGTCTATGCAATTATGGAGTATGTCAACAGCATAAGCTGATTACATTGTAAAGGAAAAAAAATCCAACCAGAGCCATGCAGTGGGAGCTGTGAATAGCTGAGAGTTTCTCTGAATAAAATGGGTTCTATTAGGGAGTTAGAAGAAAAATTATTCTACACAAGAAGATATAGACATACATAGAGCTTTACCCCTTCAGATTTAGAGAAAAATGATAAATGTGTGCACTAAGAGGTCTGGAGGAGACTATTACTTGCAGGAAAAGCCGTTGGTTGGTGCTGGTGCAGTGATACACTGAACTTGGCTGTTCCTCCTGCAGTGTATCCCAGTGGCAGGTTTTTTCCCTGACCACACATCCCACTTCTGCCAAGGTAAATGTTTGCTGTCCAAAGCAAGATAAATTTGCACCTGATTGAGTGGGTGTAATTAAATGGATCTGAAAATTATTTGAATATGCAAACTAACAATATAGAATTGTCTCTTACATTTTTTTATTGTTTAACTCATTTCTTGAGATCAGTTATCTGTCATTTTCTGGGAAAATCAAAAAAACAAGCCCAACAAACATGTAGAGTTTTTCTTCGTGGTTCTCCTGGTCCACAGGGTAGATGACAAGGCACAGGCTAATACAGGCTTCATATTAAGCTGTTTGATTTCATCTCTCTACTATTCTTAACTTTACTGAAATATGCCTAATTGGTTGCAAAGGCATTATTGTTTCTTGCACAAGTTGCTCTAATTTGAACCAATTAAAATATAATTACACTATTTTATGCTTAATTAGACTCTCAAGTAGCTTCTTCAGGCTAAGGTTATTCCCCTGGCTCTGTATTTTGAGATCTCTCTTGGCTCTGCTGGAAGACTCAGGTTAAATAAGAGGGCCTCTAAACTCAAGAAGTGCTGATACTGTTAAGTTCATTAAATTACTCTTCAGGAACTTTGCTTTTCCATAGTTCATTTCTTCCAGAACATTGGAACAAGAACCATATGGTGGCGATTCATTGCACTTGCATTTCTCGGGTTGCTCTATTATTTCCTTCGTAAAGTGCTCAATCTCTGTTAAGTCCACACTGTGAATTCCTATAAGAAGTGCCCTTGGAATAGAAATTTCCTCATTATGCCTTATGATAAAGGCTTGTGCCAAAAAATAATTTCATTTCACTGCTGTCTTGTCATTATTTTTAATTCCTTACATATCCCTAATCCAAAAAAGGGCTTGGACTTGTTCACACATTCACTTTGATATTAAAGCATTTAAGTGCTTCCATGCATAGGAAAGCTCAAACCCATAATATGATGCAGACTTCTAAAATATTAATAGTTGTGAGCTAACTGTGGACTGCTTTCTTGTATTTTTAAAGTTGGGGGGTTTTTTGTGTGGAAAATTCTGAAAAAGGAAGGAGTTGAAAAAAGACTTGTACTATTAAAACTGAAGGGAAAAGAAAAAATATTTGCTGCTGAGATTTAAGCACTTTTTGGTGGTATTTCCAGTGGAAATACATCTACATCTCATTTGCACCGGTACCATCAGTTTGGATTTGTGTGGCTTTGATATTAGATATGGGTGTAACCTGTAAAGTAATTTATTAGTAAGATAGTTTCTTTCAATGCTTACTCATAAAAATGACATATTTCATCTTCATGTTAGTCATTTACTCACAAAAGGCTTACTAAGTCTATATATTCAGTGTGCTTTGTTAAATGGAAATTTTGATTTCTTTCCTCTTTTTTTGACAGCAGCTAAAATCAGGCACTTGATGTACTTTGGACTTATGTGTAGTGATCAGGTGTATAATGAAAATAGAATTCTACTATTATATTCTAATGAGTGAGGAGTACATATTTAATATTATTTTCAGTATATATGACAGCTTTTATGGTATTTTTTGTGGGGAAGAAACCCAACAGTGAGTGAAACTTCCTGGTGGTACATTAATCTTAAACAGTCTTGCTGTGTACATTGTGGCAAGCTGAGGAAGAGGTTAGAAGTCCAATATTGTTATGTAGTGTTTCTATTAGTTAATCACTGATGTCTTGCCTTTCTACCCATCTTTTTTAAGATGCAGGGTACTAATGTTCTTCAAGAGATCAAGGCCCTAAACACTTGTCAGTGTTACAGCAAAAGAATGTTGTAGAACAGAATAATAAGGACCTGCCTTTCAAAAATATGACCCCTAGATATCTTATTCAATACAAACAACAGGAAAAACATAGTTACGGCAGAACTTCAGTTCTCTCAGATGTTGAGTAAAACCTGTACAACAAAATCCAGTGATGCTAACACCTATGTGACAGAAACTTGATGCGGGGGCCACTTGGCTCACATGCAGGAGAATAGCAGATAAATAAACCACTGCCTCTTTGGGTGAGGAGAATGACTCATCTAGTTGTATCTCTACAGACAGAGAAAAAAGATCCTGGGTTTGTTTTGAAATCCCAATATTTTTCAGATGAGAGTGCAGTTTTTGGCTCAGTGCTGTTGTGACCATACCCTGACTTTCCTGGGGCCACTGTTGTGCTATTGTGACTTCCAGAGCAAAAGGCCCTTGTGATGTCTCACAGATGCATCATTTCTTCTCTTCTGTCAGCTTCAATCTATAGACCTAGTTAATTTGTGTCACTTAAAGATCTTTTGTTATACAGATTCAGCCAGCATCAATGCTCTTCTCATTTCACATATCCTCGTGCTCTTAGTTATCATGGCTTTTCCAGTGGTGATGGATATACCAGCCCTTCTTGCTTCTCTGTATCTAGGGCAGTAGAGAGAGGTATGCAGTGGATTATTATATATTCTTGTCTGGCAAAGCCTTGTTCAAGTAGGTAGTTCTTAAGGTTTAGAAAGAGGGGACAGAAAGCTTCACCTTCTAATGATCAATGCATATATCAAGTATTTGTATTAAAATGGATTACATGCAAGGGAAAAAGGCTTGCTTTCTCTCCCTGAGTACTTTTGTATCAGTGGCAAGATGAATCACCATCTTTATGATTAACTGAACTGGAGATATAAATGTACAGACACTTAAATAGGGGCCTGAGGTTCACCCAGATGGGCTGACACATAAAGTAGCAGGAAATTATACCAATTCAAGACTTTCCATAGTCTAATTGCATCTGCTGTACATTATTCAGCATTACAAATCTCAAATTCTTGACAGAATAATACTTTCTGAACCAGGATTCACTGCCAACTAACACAATATGTAATTCCACCTGTTTGGGATCTATTCTTCAGGGGTTATACCCTCGGCAGGTGGTAGAGAGATGCTGCACTACTGCAGATGTCCAAAAATCCATGCAGATCCCTGTGAGTTTATTGCATAGCAGGTGCTGATGGAGACTAATGGCACCCAACTATTTATATATCCAGCTATTATATTTTCTAATTCACTGCTTTTAGTAGCATAGAAAATTGATCTTGCTGCCTGCCTGGAGCTTTAAAATCTAGAAACTTGCTTGCTGGCATTGCAATTCTTGACCTAATCAGCAATGCTAGAAATTAAACCAAAGATTTTTAACTTATTGTAATATTTTATTTTGAAGGACTGGTTCTGCTTGCGAATGATATCTGTGAAACTGCTGATATAAAGTAGGATCTGTATGGTTAGTCTAGGGTCAGTTTTTCCTTCCAGTTCTCTCTGTTAGAAGTCTAAAAGCTACTATCTGTATACATAGCATCCCTATATGGCATTTATTCCATATGTAAGATATGGGAATACTATTTTTATATCCCTTCAAAAATCCTGACCCGTTTCTAGTAATTCTGACAATTTTCCACTCAGTTTTACTCTCTATGTTTTTCTTTGATTCTTCATACTACACATGGATTTTCCTCAAATGTAATTATACTCTTTCTTCATACCTTTCTGACACACTATTTCTCTACTTAATCTTATTAGTGAAGTCTTAATTCTGCCTTTGACAAAGGCAAGGTCACCAGCATTTTTATGTCAATTAGTGTTCTGTGACCTTTCATCTGAGATTAGTGATTTCAACAAAGAAAGAAAGAAAGAATTTCAGAGTACTTGTGAAAGTGAATGAAACAGTCTACAAGGTTTTAGTTAGGAAACACAGTTATGAAGCAAATGTAAGCAAGGCAAGCATTGTCTTATTAAATCTAGTTCAATTAAAACAGTTCTAAAAATGCAGGTGACTACCCATAGCCTATACTGGCAAAAACAAGGAACATGAGAGAGCTGAGACAGAAAATGCAAAATTACCATGAGGAAACCTTGTCAGTTTTCAGCCCTGCGAATGATAATATATCCTAGAGAATTATTTAGCATGAGGCTAATGCAAAGCTTTTGTTAGCTTTGCTATTGTAAAAACACTAAATAAACAAGCAGCCTTCAAAGAAATATAGCAGATACTTTTGTGTAAATCAAAACTAATCAAACATTCATGACTGGTTTTTGTGTGTACCGGGTGGTTTGGTTAAATGAAAAAGAACAAAGGGGAGCTTAACTAGGCACCTTTCTCTGCTTCCCTGCTTTCAACCATTCACCATTCATGTGTTTCGTGGATGTTTAGCAATCCATTTCTAATCCCTCCTGATGAGAACAAAGTGTACATAACATTTTTTCACCATTTCTTTTTTACTTGAACAGATGCTTTATCCGCAATGCATGAATATACCTGATTTGTTTCAGAAAGCTGAAGCAATTTGGTTATACAGGTTGAGTATTTTGTCCTTTAGGGGATAGGAATGTGCACTAAGAAGTAAACACTTGCATTAGAAATGATGTAGCATAGCGTTATTTCAGCAAATGTCACAGTATAAAAATGAATGAGGGATAGTCATGTAAATGGGTAATAGAGAAGGAAAAGCATCTCTGAAGGTCTGCAGGGAGTGTTTTTACAACAGTGAGAGTCACTAGGGTAAGATTTGTAACTAATATTTAGCTATTCTCATTTTTTCTATCAAACTTTGAAACTTACTTCTACATGTTGAGGAATAGCGTCAGCTAATGTTTTCAAACAAGGGGCTGTGTTTTGTTTGCTGCATTTATCCCAGTGTTGTGTGGGGTTTTGTAGGTAATTGGGCTCAGCTAATCCAAGAGCAACTTAGGAACTAATAAAGTGGAATTTCTATGTAGAATTGTTGCTAACCAGCTCTGAGTTGTCGGTAACACAAGAAGGTGTGGCAGAGTGAGTGTTTGTTGAGCATTGCACCACTGCCTAATGGTGTTGTGAGGGCTTCCATCTTCCCTCCCAGCATCCTGCATGTGCACTGAAAAGATGGACTGGCCAGCAAGAGCAGTGTGTCATATATTAAGGACTCTCCTCTGTTCTGTCTCTGTCATGACTTATCCAAGCAAATCTGGAGAGACAGGAAACTTGCTGAGGTTGCTTTTATGGTATGGAATTTGAAATTGAACTAGTTTTAAGTTCCCAAATGTGACATTTATACTTTAGGTATGATTCTTTATTGGTTTTGTTTTCCCCAGAATAGTAAGCTAATATTCAAACCATTGTTTAAAAAAAAAAAAAAAAAAAAAATTCAAAAAGGATCAACAATTGCCTGTTGCATTTTTTTATCTCATCATGAAGTCAGAGAAATTTGGAGTAATCAGACTACCCAGGACCAGGTACTCCCAATTTCTCTGATGCATATGAATCAGAGTTACTCAAACCCAGTTATTATTGGTAAATTCCTATGCACACTTTTTGCCTTTCATCCAACTAAAATTAAAACTTTTGCTTTTGTCATTATGTACATTTCACTATGCTTATATTGTTCTTGAGTGTTGACTGAATGTGGCTTTTCCTTTGAATTTGAGGAAGCATATTCCCAAACTGCTGTTGGGTGCTGTTGGACTTATCAATGTGTCAGACTTATAATTCAGGGATCTCTCACTTTTTTCAGTATCTAAATAAAAGAAAGGGATTCATCATGAAGGCTAATAGGGGAAACACAGATGAGAACTGTGTGATGATGCCTGCCTCTTGAGTGCCATCCAAAAATGTAACTCTGTAAGAAATTTAGGCTGGGATTCTGTTTACAAAGCAACCATTCAGACTACTCTGGGTAAGGTCTTTAGAAGTTAAACTTTGGATACTTTGGGAGTTGTTTTAGACTCCTGGACTGGGTAAAAAAGAGCAAAACTGGGCCACTAAGTGTTTGGAAAAATGCAGTTTGTCATCTTTTATTTTCACACTCTTCTTGATATCGTTAATATTATTGGTCACTGATCAGTAAAAAAAAATAACACAGTTCCTCTTGAGACTTGTTACAATGTTGACATAGGCAGTGTGATCTACAAACTGTTTGAAGCAACTCTGCCAGGAATGTATGGAATGTTAAATGACATTAAGTCACAATAGGATGCAAATTAGTTTTCTTCTCTCTAGTGGTTCACAAGGCTTTCATCATTTTCGAATTATGAAAATTAAATTTCACTTGGGGTCACGGAAATTACATTTTAATCTATTAACAACAAGCACAATTTCAAGGGCAACATGCAACTGAAACAATTTTTTGTTTTATCAGAAATTCAGCCAACTAGAACTTTTGAATGTAAATCCCTTTCTGTGATGGCTGCTTAGGCAACATTTCTTTTTGTGTAATATCTGCTAGCCTACAAAAATGATCTTGAATGAACTATATATGTAGGTCTAACAATCTAGAGAAATCAAGGCTCTTATATTCCAAGCGTTCCAAAGAGTTATGGGAAGCATTCAGGTAGTGGTAGGAGTAAGGTTTAGTGATCAGTACTTCAGTGAAATGCTGTGGTGGTAGAATTTGTTTGATGGAAGCACAGGTGTATGGCTTTGGGAAACCCCAAAACCCGTGAGTATGTGCAATGCGTTTGAGACTCATCCCCTTAGGCATCCACAACTGAGATGAAGCTTTTTTAGTGCTGTGGTGGGAGCGGGCTCTTGGGGGCAAACTGAGCAGCAAATTAGTGTCCTTTCCAATAGATAATACTCAGAGCACAGACTTGAGCAAACAGAAAAGGTAGTGTCCGAAATACAGTGTTGGAACCTCATTCTTTTCTTTCACATGCAAGAGCACAGGGTTTGTGACAGCAGCATTGTTAACTAAGGTATTCTCCTTATTTCTTTTGTGCAACAACTTATTTGTAAACATTTAAAATTTTCAAAAGCTATTTTGAATATTTTTTATTTGATCAAGTTTTTTTCTGTAATGTGTGTCACATGCTGTTTTCAGTGTGCTTTATCTGAATTGCAATACGGATTTGTTATAAGTTTTTTCACTAAAATTATTTTATGCAAGCCTCTTCAGTGCCAAACACCACTGCTCCTGAAGGCTTACATCACTTTACACTTTCAGTTAGAGTATTTTTTTATGCTGATACAATATTGTTGGAATCATGTGGAACTGCCTAAGTGAACATTGAGACAAGAGTGTTTAATAATAGAACAGTATATTGAACAACGCAAAACCACTTAAAGAGCAATAAAATATGACAAATCGCTCTTCATTTAACCTGTTGTTGCAAAGAGGATTAGAGCATTGGACAAAACTGTTATTTCAATAAAAGGCAAAAAATGAGTACCACATTGGAGTTCACCAGACAACACTGAAAGTCTGTTTTGGGGGGCTGCTCCTTGATTTTCTTAATACTCTGAAAAGTCATTCACCACTCAAGGGCCTGAGACAACTCAGCCAGGATATATCTAGAGAAGAACTTTGCCAGACACGGATATGTGGAGTCTTTATAGCGAGACTCAAAGAACAAGTATTTGGTTAATATTCTTTGCTTGTGAGTAACTGCAGGAGAGCTGTTTCACATCATGTCTGAAGGTTCTCTGTCTGTAAAATGAAGTATTTCTAAAACACTGACATAAAGAATATGACAGGTAGGGATGTTATTCTCTTGTGCTGCATAATCTCTGCCATGCTGATAAAATATTATTCCTCTAAATTCTTTCTTTACGCTTCTAGAACTTATGATCCTTCCTTTTTGATGTGGTTTGGCTTTGTTTTGGTTTGGTTTTCTTGTCTCTGTTTGTGTTGGTTGGAATTTTTTTCCTCTTTGAGCAAAGCATAAAGAGGGAAGGACTTCAAAATTATAATGGATTCTCTATCACTTTGGAAAAGTTTTTTTTCTACAGGTTTGGCCTAGACTAGATTAGCTTTCACTTGATAAGATTTGGCACAGGAATTACAGGATAAAAACTTTTTATTATGGGTCACAGAAATCAATGCAGAAAACTGCAATGGATCAGATGCATTTTCTGGGTAAAAATCTGTGATTCAATCACCTCAAAATATACACTGATGAAAAGGTGCAAGTCTTTTCAGACGAAGTCTAAAGAATACTCTTATCGCCTGATGCTTATTTCACTGTCAGGGAAGAATTGGTAAGTGCATGAAGATGGGGGCTGGCAGTGAGTTAATACTTTCTTTGAATTTGTAGTATTTAAAGGACTCTGAGGATATAATGTTAGGAGGTATTTCTCCAGATTAGAAGGGTATATGTCTCTGAGAAGTCCCACTGAAAGTGAAACAAACTGGAAGCCACATCAGTGCATGGGCAGTAACTACACAAGTTCTGCAGCACTGGGTTGTGGCCCTGGGCCAAGAGATGAGGACCAAAGCAGCCTTTCCTACTAAACTTGTGGATTATTACCTGTTGGTTTCCATGCAGACACAGCCCTTTTATTGGCCGTGTCTCAGAGCCCTGGGCTCTTGGGAGCTGTGTGCTGCCCAGGACCCACAGCCTGCCCACTGCTGTTTGCAGAAAGATGCTGCCTTCTGTCTCTGAGAAGGGGTGGCCCCTCTTCTCTCCAAAAAACCCTGTAAGTTTCATTTCTTTTGTTATTTGTAAAGGAGAAAATCAGATCAATAACTATAGAAACAGACAAGTTGGTCCAACCAAGTGGAATGGAGTGGAGACAAAATATGAACCAATAAATCAGATACTCTAATTATGGATAACATATACTAGAAATTAATCTGAAATTTTAATATTTTGAAAGCTCATCTGGCAAATATCCTTTCCGTGTGGGGCACTTCATCTCTATAATCAATATCAATTGTTTGGCAGCTTTTTACCACTGCAATCATCAACTGTTGGATCAATAAAGAGCATTGAACAGGTTATAAAGAGAGAGCAACATATCTGTTAATATTAATATCCCTGAATTGATTCAGTAGTCTCTAAGAGATAATACAATACAACGAAAACACCAGGGGATAGAAAAAAAAAAATCTGTATGATTTCTTTTAAACCAAGTAAATATTCTTCATAAAAACATCAGAAATAAAGCACTGAATGCAGATGATCACACCTGAGATGTGAAAGCATTTCAGTTTTAGCAAGTTCAGTGATTTTTTTTTTTTTTGTCTAGCATTAGTATGAAGTTGCTCCATGAGAATCTGCTTTTTCTCAATGTTGTGATGCTTTGGGAGAACTTTATTTCTTCTTCTCTCTCCATTGCTACATAGCAGCGAATATCTCCGATAAATGGAATTTTTTAAACTAAATTTGGCCTGAGTCCATCTGTAAAGTGCTGAGTCCAGCAGTGGCATTTAGGAAGGCACCATTTCAGAGCTGTTTTCTACCCCCCAATTCAGAATCTGGTATGGGAAAAGATCATAAGAAAAGCATTCACAAAGTGCTCATTGTGATTCAGTTAGTTAGTTTCCTTCCTTTGCCTGAGTTTGGAACACGAGGGATGTGTGATAGTAGTGGTATAAGCTGGCGTGTTTTCCTGGATGTGAAGGATTCATTTCCACACTTCAAAATCAAGAGCTCTGTCAATTTTATTCCTAAGAAGAAGCTGGTCTAGAGTATACCTAAAAGATGATTTTTTTTGTTCTGTTTTTATGCATCTTTTTACATGAAACATAAGGTCCAGTGTCTGAAGTGTTCATCACTGACGCCTGACTGTTTTCCTGTGGTGTGGCAGACGTTTTACTTTAAGCTTTTATGATTGATTTATTACAAATTATCTACACAATGAAACAACAATCTGGGTCCAAAGAGGCCAATGACCATTTCAATAGGCTCTATTCACAAGGCACCTTGAGGTGGAGGAGGCCATTGTTAACTTACACAACAGTTTGAAAACTGCCACCAGATGAAAGATCCAACAAGAGAAGCTGTGCATCCCTGGTAAGGAGCAGTTCTTTTGATGCGGTTTAGAGGCCCAGAGGAATCAAAGGTTTCCAGATTCAGATTATCTCCTGTCATTGCAGTTTGAGGGCAGAGGGTTGCAGAACTGCCAGCAGTTTCTAAGAGCCTTGCAGTTAGATTTATGAAGAAATAAAGAGATCTAACAGATTCAATTCTGTGAGAAGTTGTGCGTGATTCTGTTTTAGGCACCTTTCCTTTGTCTGGTTTAAATATCTATAAGTAAACAAGCTTATTTCAGTCTGGCTTGAGGGGAAAATGGATTTCAGGGTAACTGGCTGAGAAGGGAACTCAGCCTTATTGTAGCTGTGGCCCTTATATTTGGCTTTGGGGACTAGCAGTAGCTGCCTTTGCTGGGCTGTGCTGACTGCTCTTGGAACTGCTCTTGCTGGAGTACAAGTGGAGAGAATATTTTCCAGGAGTCAGTGTTGACAAAGCCACCAAGTATCATGGATGCTGGAAGGTCAGTAGCCTTGCCTTGATGAATTACGAAATCTTTGGAATTAGTTTAATTAAAAAAAAATGTAGAGGTCTGGTAAAAAGTGCAGATGTTGAAGTTGTCTGTATATACTTAAATTAACATACAAGCCTCTTCCTGAAATAGTGTTTGGATCCTCATGTTTGGATCTGTGCTGAATTTCCAGATGTACAACTGATTTTTTTTTTCTTTGACTTTTAGACTATTATTTAAAGATGCTTCTGGTAGCCTGGGATGTTTTGCAGCTGTGATTTGATGTGAGTTTCTTGGCATACATCCATCCCTTTGAAACCAGCTAAAAGACAGCATCAATGGTTGGAATAGTCCTAAACCCATATTGTGCTGATAAAACATCCCATAAAGATACATGACATTTTACCTTGGAAAGCAAAAAATTCAAGCAGAAGTGAAACAGGCTTAGTTGGATTCAGGTTAATGTCATTGTAGGCTGCTGTTACCCTTTCCAGTATGTGGAGCCAGGCGACTTAAGGATGCTGGATTAAAAGTGGTTCATTAGCTGTGAGCCCAATTTTGTAAGTGGAAAATGGGACTAATAGGAGATCTGGCAGCTGAACTAAATCATTTAGGTTCTAGGTTATCAGCTCCAGTGCTTTTATTAAGATTGATAACATGGGAGCACTACAGAAGTCTGTTCAGTGGTGACTGGAAAAAGCTTAAAATCATTAGGCTTGCTATAAATAACAGACTAGAACTGTCTGTAGTCAACTGTTTGTATAGACAGCTGAAATAGCACTTCGGGTCCAGCATGGAGACTGCTGGAGTGACAACTGGGTTCATTAGCAGCACGTGACCTACAGCAGGAGCTTGGATGTGAGTACCAGCAAATACAAACCAACCTCTTCTCCCAGGCCAGAGATGCTCTGGGTGGTACCTTTTAAGTCCTTTTTAAAAAGCAAAGAAGGGGCTTGTGGAGGTTGCTGCTTCAGGAGGCAGTGCTGCCTCACACTCCTCGCAGGAGCAAGATGGTAAGACTGAGACCTCAGGGAGGGAGCAGGTTGTGCTCCCCCTCTCCGCTCTGTGGACACATGCAGCAGTGCTGTTGTCCTGGACATGGAGCTTGCAGTGGACCTTGAAGGTCTGTCAGTTTGGGAAGGATCCTACTGAACTACATTAACACAGGCATCTTTCAGCAGCTTTAATGAAACTGAGGAAATACCAACCTGCAATAAATGCAGGTACTGTGACCTGGTAGCTTGGATTAAACAAGTCCGTTCTGGATGCTGTAATTCAAAGTCTGTTATGTTTGGGTTTTCCCCCTTCCGGTCTGCGGAGGGAAAGAAAAGGGGATGTGGAGGGGAGAAATATTTAAAAACTGGCAAAACATTTCAGTTAGGTGTTTTTTAACTGAATCTTCTTTTTCATTGTTCAAGGTGGCAAAGTTTGTTTTAGGTAGAGAGAAGGATTAGAAAAAATTTGTTTTGACTGGACCAGAATGGATTCCCACCCCCCAATATTTTTCACTTTGGCCCTTTATCTAGCAAAACTTCTGTATAAAATGCTATGGGGCCTGACTACTCCCTCAGAATTGAATTCTAGCTTTTACTAGTAAATTTGATAGACGTGCCCAGATTCATGTTGTTTATTGAGGCAAGCTTGACTGTAAATTCCTAGTGGCTAAAGAATAAAACCATCTGACACAGCAAACATCTGACATCTGGTACATTGTTAAAGCTACCAAATTGTTTCTATGGATCCAGCTTAGTAATGAATATAGTTTAATGAGCCATAGAATACTGCATTGTATAATATCAAAATGCATCTGTTTACATTTTATTTTACTATGCTACATAATTATATTTCAATTTGCCCTGTTGAAGTCCATAACCATTTGCAGGTTTTCATGGAAGTAAATAAATAGTTTCAGAAGAAAGGACAAGAAATTCCTTACAATAGTAAAACCCATATGCAGTATAAACAATGGAAAAATTTGCCTCAGCTAGAATTCTTCCTTGACTTCTACCAAAACATTAGCCAGGCGTTTTTCTAGTGTGTGAAATAGAACAGAATACAAGTCCAAGGCACGAGTTGTTCTAAGCCTTCTGTGTTATGTGTGATTTTAAACATGCAATATGGAAATTACTGCAGTCTTTTCCTTTCTTTTTCTAACAGTTGGATCTCATCACACAGTATTTCATTAGTGTAGTACTATTACATAGCTTCTTCATATGGAAGCAAGAAAATGCAAAATGTTTTAAAAACTGCTAAAAATTCCCTGCCTTGTCAGTGAAACTTCTGAGAAGTGTGTGATGAAGTCTAGAAATACTTACTAAACGGATGATGTAAATTTACTACATTGATACGTATATTTTGGTGTGTGTGTTGATAAAACCAGAGCTCTAAGTTTTGATATCATAGTTTGGTCTGGTTGGATAGCAAAAAACCACCAAATGAAAAACCTGATGAAAGCGAGTTAACCTGTTATGTACTTTTATGTGGAAATGTCCTTTCACTGTGGTGTTTGACACACAGTTATGCCCCCAAATAACGCCTAGAACATAGCACTAATAACTCTCATAATTGGCAGTTGCAGTCAAATGTACAAACATTATTCAATTGAATTTCACTCTAACTTTCTTTTCGTACTTGAATTATTTCAAATTTCTACTAGGTGATCAACATATAGTATAGGTGCATTTTTCAAGAGTACTATGACTCCACTGACCCCAAGATAATATGTAAATAATCTCTGAGTCAGGTTTTATTATTATTTCAATTTTTTTGCTTCAATTTTAGAGTTTTTCTGCTTCTGTTGTCATATGTCCCCTTGGAATACTCTTACCTCTAAAAAATACTTTCAGTTAGAATTTACTGTTTGCTGACTGAAATTTTTCATCTATGAAATCTATAATCTGATTGTGTTATTTTTCATGAGAGCATAAAATCTTTATAGGCTCAGATCAAAGTACAATGTGGCTTGAAGTGTGTATCTAGGGGAAGGCACAGGAACAGACACATCTGTAGTAATACTTTACTGTAATACTCGTTCAGTAAACAATTTATTGCTGAGAGATTTCCTGAGCCAAAGGTGACCTCTATGTGTAGTGATTTTTTTTTTTTTTTTTTTAACTTTCAAACCTGTCAGTCTGCTCCTTTACCATCTCTACCAGTCTGGAGCAAGGAGTTCCACAGCTTATCCGTGGGCTCTGTGAAGAACTATTTTTTTCAGTTTATGCTAAAACTTTACCTTCCAGGCATACAGTGGTGCTCCCAGCCCAGCTCTCTAGTCTGTAGTTCAGGCACTACATGATATTTTTGCATCAAAATACCCTTGAATTGTTTCTCTTCAGTGGATTTGCATAACTACTTTTCTTAATCAAAGTTTGGAAATTCAACTTTACTGCACTTTCATTTCCATATCTACAAGCACAATTTTTGATCCTGAAATTAATAGTCTCATCTGAACCACTTTGTCTTTTTACTGCCTTGGTGTTCAATTACATTGCAATCTGATCCATTTGCTGTGGAAGTGCCAGCTGCTGGGGAACTCTGGTGCTTCTGGGATTCCCCGCTATGTGACAGTGAGGTCTTATTCCTATCCACTCGCTATTGAAGCATCTGCAGTGTTAAGCAGTAAGTACAGCATCCGATCCTTCCCACCCTTTGCTGTAAAACAAACAGAGAACACTCCCCCTAGAATGGTTCTTTTTCATTCTAACACATCGAAGCAATACTGAGAACACACTTGGTGGAATTTGTAAATAGAGTCAGTTAAACATAAAATATTAGCATCAGCAATAATGTACCCCAGGCACAAATAGTCATATCCATGTTGGTTTTTAAGGCGATGATGTCAACTTCACAGGGCAGCTTTCTGTGCTTTCATAAAGCTGCCATAAAGGGAAACCATCCAAATAGAGCCATTTTTAATGCTGAGACTAAGTATATTAGAATGTTCTAAAAAGGATTGCTCCCTGTGCATATTGGTAGATCTGCTCTGGGAATTCCACTGCATGAAATTATTGCATGAATTATCTGAACTCATGAGACTTGAGGTAACATGAGTTTCTTTTAAGAGAAGCTGTGGCAAGGAGTGACTTACATGGGCATGTGTTTGTATTTAAATGTATTTATGTATATACTTTTAATTATGAATCATGTGGTTGAAAAGGATTCAGTTCTCTGGCATGATCAGAAGTACATGAAGTTCCCCAAAATTAGAAAAGTAATTTCTTTCATTCTGTAGCCACTGTAGTATTTGTAATCAAATTTTTGCTTGTAGTTCTTTGATACTCAGCCTACACACTCTAGTCTATAACTTTAGTCTATTTTTGGTTCAGCAGTACAATTTCTTCCTTGAATGTTGACTTCAGGCAATGCATATTTTTACCAGCTTCTTATACCTCCTTTTTCCCAATTGTATGTGTCAGAGGTCAGAATTTTGCCAGTACACCACAAAACTGTGAAATCGGCATTAGCTCCTGGTCATGTTATTGTGTTGAAGAGAGGCTCGTTGTTTCTGCAATTGTTTAGTTCTTGCATGCAAATTATTCTTTGTTCTTTGGATCCATTTGGTTGTTTAGGGACTGGGAGTACCTGCACTGCATGGAGCCCTGTGACGCTGAATTTTCAAACCTCACCTGTGCTTCGATTGTTCCTTTTAAAGTGAAACAAAGTTTGAGGACTTAGTTTCTTCTCTCCTTTCCCTCAATGCCTGTATTATTTCAGCATGAACCTTGGGCCAGATGCTTTTCAATCAAGCACTAATGACAGTGTCAGAACGAGCTGAGATTTTAGGAGTCATCTGGGTGCCAACTTGCAGGCATAGCTTACTTCCACCCCACGGAAATGTAGATATGGCAGAAAGAGATAAGGTTAAGTTGCTCTTTTCCTCAGTAAGTACTGACTACAGGAAGAACAAAGCTCTTGGAATTTATGCTGGTGATGAAGAAGTGGCCAATATGTGACTAGGCTTTGTAGAAAATAGGTCAAAAAATCCTACCCCAGGCTGGTTACATGAGAAGAGACATAAAAACTGCAGTAACATGACCATGGAATATAGAGCTCCATTATGTAACTTTTAAAAGGTTCTAAAGTTTTATTAAATAGGAATTTTTTTTCTTCTGCAAAATGTATGACACAAGAATCATAGTCCTGCAAGAACCTTTCTTGCAGGCAACAGTATATGAAAAATAGGACCAATAAAATTTGAAACTCTGTAGTAAAAAATAAACTTCTGAAAAATAATTTTTCTATAAAATATCTAGTGTGTGTAGAAGTCTTGCTGCCATGGTTATATAAATGGTATACAGGCACTTATTAATAATGATGTCATTCTAACCCATACCTATCAGAACTATATATTGTCATGCCATCATGTATTTTTTCCATACTCTGTGCATATACATATTTTTATTAATAGTTCTGATAAACCAAAGGCTATATGTGCCTCTCACCTTGCTCACAGGTGCTTTGTTATAAGGTACCCCTTTGGCCAGGTTAGATGTAAGGAAATGAAGCAAGGAGTTTGGCTTTCAAATCTAAAAAGAGGACTGGAAGATGCTGGACTCGGTGGATTGATAGGTATATGCTTTCCTGTAGTCTAGTTCTTTTCTGAAATGCTATGACATTTCAAGCCATTATTTTGGGGGGCCTGAATTTGTTCATTTATTGGGAAATTTTGTGCTTTAAAGAGTAAAGAAGAAAAGCAAAGTTTGGTCAGTATATTAGTAAATGTTGAGTATATAACATACCGGAAATACAAACAAAATAATTTTTGTAATTAACTAGCTGAGAGCAGTCTTTTAAATGATAGTATATCTTTAGGGCAACAGGAATTTACACTGGCTTTCCCATGCCTGCCTTAAAAGGATCTAAAGTTTAGAACAGAAATATTCCCTGTTAAACTCAGTAGATCATGTTGGGAATCACAGACATTGAAAAGAAAAAGAGATGTCAGGAGAGACTGGGGGTGGGGAAGAAAAGAACAAGAGCTGTTTCAGTTCTTCTTTTTTTTTTTTTTAATCAAGAGTTCAAACTAACTGAATTTACTAACTCTTCTCCCACAAGGCTGCTTTCTGTAAAAAATTCAGAATTGACTGTGTTCAGAATGGTCTGTGCTGAGACATCCTCAAAGTATTTCTGCAGTATTCTATTGTATTAGAGGAAAGGTAGGATGTTATTTTCCTGCTTTTTACCATCCTTCTTCACTGCTGTGTCTCATCTTCTCTGCTGGGAATCCTCCTGATACACGTAGAATCATATCAGAGTAAAGATTACTCGAAAACTGTGTGCATTTGCCACTTTCTTCACAATGTGATCATGTCACATGAAGGAAAAAAACAAGTGTGTTGGTGCAGTTCTGATTCGTTTGATGGCATATGTTTGGGAATTACTGCAGTGGGAATAGTTTCAAACTGCCTCATGTCTTAAGCCTCAGTGTTTGTTGGTTTGGTTTTTGTGTTAGGGTTTTGTTTGTTTGTTTTTTATTTTGTTTGTTTGGGTTTTTTTTCCCCCAACTTGCCTGCTGACAAAAGTGAGCAAAGAAATAAAAGCACTGAAAAACGGGCATTGACATACACACAGTGATACAGCAAGAGAAAGGAGAAGAAGTAGTTGCACAAAGTCTAAATGCCTAGGAGAACCCAAAAAAGTCAATGGTAACAAGTTTTCAAATGGATACAAAGTCAAAGGAAAATGCAGTGCGTTGTCCTCCAGAAAGTGCGTGAGGGAATAATAATACGATCTCAACCACTTTACAGCAAACCTCAAATCCAAGCCCTGTGGTGCTGCCTGTCCTTGCTTGGTTTTCAACTTTTGGTAGTTCATGAACAGTTTTCATTGACTCGCCTCTGCATCAGTCACCATTTCAGTGCAGAGAAAGCACATCCCTGCTGGCTCTGCTTGAAATGGGCTGTAAATCAAACCTACTGTGCCATTTCAGAACCACCATGGCACTTATTAGAAATTAAACCTGAGAACATGCACAGTATCAATTTCTGGTTCATATTTAAAGCCACTGGGCTAATTAGAGCAATGAATATGCAAATGTAATTAGAGAGGACATGTATGCAAATCATTTAAAATTAATCTTGATAAATATTTCACTAATTTCATAACAAAGATGACATTTGATCAGGAAGTAATTGCTTAGAGCTGCTTTTCATTTCCAAAAGCAATGTTTTGGTTGTCTGTAAGTTCTGCTCTCAAGGAAAAGCAGATGAGTGTCAAGTTTAGGCCTACTTTTAAAATGAAACTGGTTAGAAATTAGTTTTAAATGAGTACACTTTGACACTGGTTTTGAAGACTTATACTGCTACCCAGTTGCCAGGAGTTTCAGAAGACAGACAATGTGCAGCCTCTGCATGACCGGACGGTCAGCAGAGAGCTGTGTGATACAACAATAGTAAAACAAGCAGGAGTCTAATTATGACAGCCTGAAGCTGTTTATAATTATAATGCTTAATTAGGTGAGACACAAACAAGGAAAGAGTTCATTTGGTCAACATTCTCTACAGTATTCTCTACAGTAATGTGTTCTGATGGGAAATAAAACCTCTATACTGACCAAGTATTCAAAACAATATTTTAGAGTGTTCATAGCCTTTGGCAAAATTAAACATTTTATGAAGTTTGTACAAAACTTTACCGCTTCTTAAAATTAAAATCTATCTGTAAAGAGCAGCTCCTCTTGACAATAGGCAGATGCAGTCCTTCCCAAGCCACACTTTTTCTGTTTGAAAACTGAAATATGTTGGTGTGGAGAAGCTGCCCAGTTGTCTCCTTAGTTGTGTATAGCAGCTTGTAATTGTAACCTCTTGGTTAAGCAAGGTGTTTCGCAGGACTGCAGTCTGCCCTGGTGGCAGGAGCCCAAGCTGCAGTGTTAGGGTTATCCCAGCCAAAATCATGCAGGGATGTGCTGGGCAGGTCTTACCCCAGGGTACTGCCAGAGCTGGGAGCTCTTTGCAGAGAGCTGTGTCGTTGCTTTGCAGTGGAACAGCAGAGAACTCTGTGATGAGAAGCCACAAGATGACAATACCTATCCCCAAAGCCATGGGTTTGTTCTCTCTACCATTGTTTGCTGAGCTGTTGTTTGTAATCACCTTACCGTATAAAAGGTGTGTTCCAGATTCAACTGGTGGCTTCATGGCACCTCATCCCCCACAGCAGCAAATATGTAGGAGAATAAAAAAACAGAAATAAGTAAGAAAAGAAAAAAGTAGTATTTCCCCAGAAAACATTTGCAACCTCCAGAATTTTTGTTCTCTGAAGGATATTCTGATCCAGTTGTATCTGATGTTTAATTCTTCCTGAGGTATTTTTCCATCTGTTTCTTACCTATTTTTCTTCCAGCTGCATCCTTTTCCCTGTCCCAGTGGCACCCCCACAACATGATTCTCTATTTTTATAGTGGAAAGAATTCTTTTACCTTGAGATCGTTTCACTGTGGTACAGTTCTGACAGAAATCCTACCAGAAGATTAGACTCTCAAACATGAAGTCTGATGAGCCGTGTACACTCACTTTCTGTGTGCTGCATATTGGGAACACTACATTGGTGGTGTGGCAGCAAAAATCAAAGGTTTAAAAGAGATGTTAATGTGCATGTTTAGGGCACAGAGGATGGTAAGACTGTTCTGCTACAAGATGACAGTTGCTAGTGCGTTTTTTTTTTTGTCTGGTTGGTTCTTTTTCTTATTTGTTTGTTGTTTTTTTTTTTTTTTAATGTGGGACATCACTTAATTGCTACTGAGAGGCAAAGGTGAGACTTTTTGATTGGAACCTGGTTGCCAGAAATGCAGCCTGCCTGACATAATTTCTCTGCAAAGTTTTGCCAAGTGGTTTTATTAAAAAAACCAGAGGAATGTGTGAAAATTCCCAAAAAGTTCTAAAGAAAATTGTAATTGAAAATATCTGAGTTTTCAAAAGAAATACCGATGCAATGAAAATCAAGGAAATATTTTGCTGGAACTGAGATTTTTTTCAATTATAGAGTGGAAAAAACCAAAACCAGTTTCACTGGGTTTGCGCTGTAATGGTCACTGCTTCCTGATATAAGTACTGAAAGAACCTCAGTGGCTGGCAATTAAAGCAGAAGTGGTAAAAGCACTGCAAATAATACTGGAAAAATGTGGTATTTTTCATTCTAGGCTTCACTCCTTGGCAGTCAGACTGAAGTAACAAAATATTTTACTAAACTAAAAATTAATTTGGTCATTTATCTTTTTGGTCATTTATCTTAAGTCTTAGTGAATAGTTCATTGTTTGTAATTGTGCAGCCATTGCAACTGTGGAGTAAGTTAATAAAAATGACTTACAGTGCTGAGTATTAATTTTTGACTAACAAGTTGTAATGCTCGCTTCTGTGCTTCAGGGATTGTTTCTTCTTAATGCAATTAGCATTTTTATGCTGAAGAAGGCATGTTCTTTTTCAAGCCATAAATTATTAAGCAACCCTAAATAAAAAATTTGAAGTATGCATGTATGCATTTCTGTATGTTTCTTCAGGCAATTAATTTTTAATTTAACAATGTTGTATATTGGCAGTAACTTTTAGCACAGTAAGATTGTTTTATCCATTTTATTGTCATTCAATGCATCAACTGTAGGCTACATACACAAGCAAGTGCTTTTCGAGCCAGGGTGCTGAATTGAATTATTTTATATTTCTGTACACTTTCCAGAAAATAAGCATTAAATGGAGTGATAAACCTGACTCAGAATAAATCATCTTCAAGTGAGGAAGAAGAATGTATTGAAAGATTATTTAATAGAGTTCCTGAGCATCAGTCTTGGAACCAATATTGTTTAATGTTTTCAGTAATGGTTTTGGCAAAAAAAGTGTAGTATTCTGTTGAAATGTACTAAAGATTCAAAGTTAGATGGCATCGTCAACAGAAAAGACAAATTGAATTGCTGGGCAGAAATTGCAGAATGGCATTGAAGGTGGAAATTCCTTCATTTATTTATGACACCTCTCCCACCCCCCTGAAGAGAGATTAAATTTCATAGTACAAAGCATAAAGTAATGCATTTGGGGCACAAACAAAAAGTATTCCACATTATTCTAACCGCCCAACCCTTTGAAGGAGTAAACAGGTTAAACTGTAAATCGCTCCAGCTGTGCCCTGGTGAGGCTGCATCTGGACTGCTCTGTTCAATTCTGGGCTCCTCGGTACGGGAGAGATGGGGAGCTCCTGGAGCAGGTCTAGCAGAGGGCAACAGAGGTGGTGAAGGGACTGGAGCATCTCTCTAGTGAGGAAAGGCTGAGGGAGCTGGGCCTGGTCAGCCTGAAGAAAAAAACTGAGAGAGGACTTCATCAGTGTCTGTGAGTAACTGAAGGGAGAGTGTCAAGAGGATGGATCAGGTTCTGCTCTGTGGTGCCCAGAAATGGGACAAGAGGGAATGGGAAGAAACTGATGCACAGAAGTTCCACCTGAACATGAAAAGGAACTTCTTTCCTGTGCAGGTGACCGAACACTGGAACAGATTGGGCAGGTTGTTTCTGGAGTCTCCCTCACTGGAGACATTCAAGAACTGTCTGGACACAATCCTGTGCCATGTGCCATAGGATGGCACTGCTTGGGTAGGGAGGCTGAACCGGGACACCCACTGTGGTCCCTTCCAACCTTACCTGTTCTGTGATTCTGTGTGACTGTGAGTTGCCAGTGTGGTGCAGCTGTGGGCAAGAAGGGAAATCAGTGGCAAATTGCAGCATTCCAGATCCTTCCAGGAGAAGTTACCAGAGTGTTCAACCCCCATGCAAAACCCTCTTGCTTTGTATGGAATTACATACACTCCACTCTAGAAAGTTACATATTCCTGTGTAAGAAGCAGGTATTCCTGTATATTCAGGCAAGGACTGAATGTGATGCTGATTTTCAGCATTTTATATCATAGCATTTGATTTTTTTTTTCCTCCCTGTATATTAACTATCATGTTAGATGCTAGCAGAGCACTACACTAGTTAAATCCCTAGAATTCCTATTTAGATGGGAGAAATAGAAATGACCTGATGTTGCATCACTGACCTTGGGATAAATAGTTTTTGATGCTTTTTCTAATTCTTTTTCTTTCTGAAAAATCACTTAGCATTTCATGGTTTCAGAATACATAAATTAAAGTATAAAATTGTAAATCATGCCACTTGTGAAAATTTTTGCCTAAGAACAATTAGTATGATCTTTGCCTAGTGGATAAATACACTTTATTCCTCTGTCTTTGATATCTTCCTAGTATTAGTTTTAGTATTTTAAATAATTTTCATCATGTGTATTTCTATAACATTATATAATAGCTTTTCTTTTATTTTAAAAAAGGACTAAAAGAATTCATTGGAAATGTAAAAAAACAATGTTTTGTTTATCTCAGCAAGGAATAAAGATACTCATTGTAAATATCAACATAATTTTTAAAAATTTGTTATTTTTAGATATAGAAAACTGGAGCATTAAACAGTGGAATAGTCAAAAGAGAGGATTTATGGATATTAACATCTGCTGCGTTATTTAAGTGCTATGGAAATACACTGCAGACTGCAAACAGAAATGATTGGACATTAATGTGAGAGATCCAGACTGAATGTTTATTAATATATTCCAAGGTTTTGGTTTGTATAAAGTTAACTGCTGGAAAGTCCCTATACATTATAATTTCTTTATCAGTGAAAGTGGCTGCAGCCCATGTTGACCCCCTTCATGGTTCCTCATACCCTGTCATAGATAGTTTTCTAGAACGATTGAATTTTTGTAGCTTGCCAGTCATGAAACTTAGGAGTTGGTGACCATGGTGCGTGACCAGAGGACGGGCAATGACAAGGGGAAAAAGGCGAAAGTCTTCCGCAGCCTTGACACCCGTCCAAGCATATTCCACTTCAGAAAAGGATGAGGAGACTTGCCATGGCTTAGGATCTATGCCATGTGTAAGCCCCTCTCATGTCACTTGGGCAGAATTTACTGGCCTCTTTCTTCTTCAGTGCCACAATATTTTTCTGACTGTTATAGGCTGTATTAGAGGGTTTGTTTGTTTGTTTTTTGCTGCTCTTTTCATTCATGATAGGCCTGCCATGGGCAGACAGGTGACTTAGACTTATAGGTGGCAAATTGTAGTGTATTGCCATATTTTCCTTTCTTTTCAAGCTATTGCCCCATCTGACAAATGTTTACATGTTTATAAATGCACTGCTTTAACAGATAGAATTTTTCAAAGGTTTTTACACTTCAAGATCCTTGGGCATGTGTTTTGACTTTTGTATTTTCAGTTTGGTAAAATGGAAATGTTTCAGTTTAAGCCACACTACTTTGTAAATAAACAAGATGTGATCAATTGCTGAGTTAGTCATGTTGTATTTCCCTTGGACTTGCTGGAGATCTAGTCTGTAACCTCAGTGAAGACTAGGATTTAATTAGCATCATCCTCAAGGAGATGTTTCCATGTGATCAGCTACATAACATTCTAAAAATACCTATTTTTCTTCATCAACTACAAATAGAAGTAGTCACATCTATATTGGTTCAGAGAACTAATTCATTCATTTTCTTAGTTCACCACAAAATGGATAAAATCATTGGGAATGGTTTCAGATATCTTTCCTTGTACTTATAGCTTTCATAACAAAAGCTTCTGTTGGTAACAATGGAATCGGGAATACACTCCATATGTGTTTGTAATACTTTTAGTATTTTGTTAAAGGGGATCTGGGTAAGCCATTATGCAATAAATGCCAAAAGTGCATCATGGTCAGGCCAGGTTGGATGGGGTTTTAAGCAACCTGGTCCAGTGGAAAGTGTCCCTGCCTGTGGCAGAGGGCTTGGAACAAGTGATCTTTAACCATTTTATGATTCTATGGCCTGTGAGAGATTTCTTAATGAGATGATAAGGAATAAATACTACAGATCCAAGAAATGTGGCTTTAATACTCATAGTGCAGGAAAAAATAGAGAAGTTATTTTTTTGCCCAGCTACCTCAGCTGGCCTAAGAGTCTGTTTTGCTTGCAGACCTTGACCTCCTGAATACCAGTGCCTCAGGTAGCATCTATTTCCAGTCCTGTGATCTGTCACTTTAGGAAAGCTTATCTGAAATACAAAAATATAAACTTCTGTTATGTTTTCCTTCTATGAATTATATCCAAGCTTTTAAATTATTCTTACTGAAATTATTACATTCTTGACAACCCTGTATAATGTTCAATATACAATAAAATGTGCTATTTTTCTATGGCTCAAAAGTTTTTAATGGATTGCAAAAAACTGGAAGCACTGTTTGTAGTTTGACGTCTTTTTCTTCAATTCACTTGTCTTTTAGTCTAGAGATAATGCAACACCAAAACTTTTTTATTTGTATGTTTTATTATTTTTATTAGTATATTTCAGTGTTATCAGTTGTGTCCAGTATTAACAAGTAGGGCATTGGAGAGAAATGAAATTTTTGCTGCCTCAGGGATATGCAGCAAATCAGCTTAATTCTTAATGCACTGTGTGCTTGGTTGAGATTCTTCTGTAGTGAAAGCGCTTTTTCCAACATCTGTAAGGATTCTTCCTGCCAACTAGAATCTTTAGAACTCTAAACCCCACTTCTTTAGCAGCAATCCGAAAATACACTAGAAACATATGGATGTTGATGGATGAGAGTACTGGCCATCTGGTCATCATATGTCTACTTTGCATGCTTGGATTGGTTTGTCAAGGGTCTCAGAACTGTTTCTGAAGGATTATTAAACAAGACAAAACCTGAAGATTGCTGCAAAGCAGTGAAAGTACTTGGGCCTCCTTTGGCATGTCTGTCTTTAGTCTTAAGCTGTAATGAAAAATGAATGTGGTTACCAAGTATGTAACTGTCTCCTGCTGGAAGAGTTTGGAACAAGTCCTTATGCTTTTTTGGCTCTGGTGTTCCTCAAACATGACTAACCTGCAGAACCTACCTGCAAGGGTGTGTCACAGATGCTGTGTAGCTGTGCTTGCACAGCTGGGGCCCTGCGGACACAGACATGGGGAAAGCTGTGGCTTGGGGTGTGGGTGGGATGCTCAGCTGGCAGCACCTTCTGTATCTTCTCCTGCTCTACCTCTGCAGTTTGTGGCCTGTACATTTGCTACATTCAGACATCTATAAAACCTTCATGAAGCTCTTGCCTGCTCTGTGTACCCAGTGACAATTTCACTTCTGTACGGTGCCATTCAATTTACTACAGCTTTTGTACAGTTGAGGTATTTAAAATGGGAAGGAAAAATACCTCACTGTCTGCCTCAGGGAAAATTCTGTCTATTGGCACTTAATGTGGAATATAAAATGGTCAGCTGTTATTTTTAACTGTGATGAGAGGAAGTTTAGGCCTAGAGTTGTCTATTCTTTCTTTCTTTCATTTCTTATTTGCCCTTGCATGGAAGGGAGTAATAGAAGTGCTTTTCTTCCCATGCCTTACTGAAAGTTTTAGTCCTATAATGGATTGCACATTACTGTAGATCATTGAATTCTTTGTGGAGAATGCTGTCTCAACAGCAGACTCGTACCTGTCGAGATCCATGTAATTGTCCACATTATGTGGTATTTATTAAACTGGAAAGTTGATCAACAAGAAGAAAATTACTTGGAATATTAATGAGAGCAGTAGAAATACGCTGCATTCACATGGAAAGGTTTTAAATACTTTCCACTCAAAGCTGAATGACCAGTATACGGACAGTGATGTATAATTAAGTAGGAAAACACTTTACTTATATTGATATTTATCACTAATATAATTGTTCCTTTTTTCTTTTTTTTTTTGTTTTAAACTGGTAAACAGGAAATATGATGCTGAAAAGAAACTGAAAATTATATATAACCTTTGTGTGTGTGTGTGCCTTTTCCTTGTATGAGTGGTTCCCTTTTTTTACCAAGAATATATTCTATCAAATTTTGTCTTAAAAGACCCCAACCAAGCAAAATTAAACTCATAGGGTTTTATTTGGTATAATTTTGCATATATATGTATCTATTCCTTTATGCTTCTCAACAACAGACATTGTGAAGAAAAACCTCTGAGCATAGCTGTAGGATGAATTCCATTTTCTCTTGATCTGATTTTGATCACTTATATATAGCTCTGGAAGCAAAGTTCCTGTAACTGGAGGGATCAGGGGAATTTTAAGGCCCTTCTTTCTCTGACCCACTTTGGAGAATCAGGTTGATGCTGTGGTGGCAAGTCCCAGTCCTGCAGGGGCACTGGGCATGTGGGGCTGTGCTTTATCCTCTTCTTGCCTTACACTCACGTGCAGATGCTGCAGCGGTCAAAGCTCAAATAAGCACTCTCTGTGTCCATTGCAGAAAAAGGCAAGAAGTCTGTTTGCTGGAGGTGTTTTGAGATTCAAATAGAGGCCGGCGTGACATCATGGAATAGCACATATTCCATGCAATTACGGAATACCACACCCCAAAGTTTACATAAAAACACCTACAGTGGTGGGAACTTGGAAATGAATAGATTTTGTGGAGGGTGATGATTTATGTGATTCTTACTGTTTGTTTTGTCTGCTGAGCCAAAGGTTATTCTCATCCTGTATATGGCTCTGCTAGGTTTTCAGAGGTCTGTGTCATGACAAGTTCTCTGCCATGGACATTGTTGTGTGAAGTCTTGCATTTTGTGCAACTTCCCAGAGACTCAGAGCTGCTTGTTTTGTGTTCTAGCTGCAGCTATCTTTGATAAAACCAGTCCTTGCCTTTTAACCAGGTGGTTGGGTTCTGATCAAATACTGCACCAGGTACAAAGTCAGCAGTTTCTACTCCCTGTTTTCTTCTTGCACTTGACTTTAGCTATAAAATAAACTGCAAAAGCCATGCTGCTGCATTCTGCTTCGGTGCGGCTGCAATAACCTCTGTGGTGGCTTTTGGTTCCTGCCTGTTCGAGTGCCTGTGTTTGCACAGGTTTGCCTGCTGTCTGCACTGGGGCAGGTGCTGCTCTTGGGGGCAGGGGGTGCAGGACATTGATGTGACCCAGTCTCTCCTGCCACCAACCTGGCACCCCCAATGCAGCTGCTGCCAGACACTCACCGAAAAAAATGCTCTTTGCTGTTCTCTTTGGGTTTCCCCTCAAAGTTTGCCTCACTTTCTTTAGAAAAAAGAATTCATTCTGCTGAGACCATTTTACAAGCATTGCTGATGGTTGTGCTGATGGATGTTGATTGTCACTGAGGCAAAGCCACCACGTGCTGATTAAATGGTAACCAAAACAACTAGCTTGCATTTCTCAAGTGAGAGCAGTCTTTCCCTACAAGAATATTCATGAAAAATAGACTTCTTATTTTTTTTTAATGCTTTCTCATGTTCAGATTAGTTTTTTCAAATACTAGTTATTTTTCCCTGAAATCTAAGATCACTGTGCTTATTTAAATGAAGAATGATGTTCTCTGTTGTAAGAACCATAAATATTTATCCTTTGTTCTTGTAGCAGAATATAATTGCTTCACATACATATTTGAAAATTAATAGACATTGTTCTATGCACATTTGATGATTTGTTGAAAATGGAGACTAAAGAACTTTTTAAGCTGAATTATTTTAATATCAAAGTGATCTGAAGGGACAAGGGAAGATGAGGTCATTTAAGAATGTTAGATTATTTTTAATATTTTATGCATTCCTCATTATTCTGGTGTCTTCTCAACAGTAAGCTGTTCACTGATGGTATTCCACATGAAAAAAATACAGGAAGCAAATGGCTCTTTCCTTGACTTGTATGGAAAGGACATGAGTTCTCATGTGAGTCCCTTGGGAAAGGTTCACTGACATTCAAACATTGAGTAGAATCACTTCAGAAGTACTGAGCTTTTCTTTGAATCACAAAAATTCAAATTGTATTTCATTATTTAGTTTCCTACTGTATGTCTTCTACTTTTCAACAAGAGGAATACGGCATATAGCACTGGAATGAATAATTGATTTTAATTTATGTTTCTATTACTGGCATAAATAGTACTGGTTTTGATAAGCCACAGCTCATAAGTTCTACTAAAAATCACATTTCAGTTGTGCACAATTAGAGGCTGCTAATTTTGTGCTGCTGCTGATGTTATGACAAAATGCTGCATTTTGTGGGGAAATGATCTTTTGCAGAAAATTCAACAGAACAATGGGTTTGAGAACATGTTTCTAATTCCTGAAAATACTTCTTTAGTAGTATTCTGAATTTCACTTTTCCTGTATTTTTAAATCTCATTGATTCAAAATTAATAATGTAGTACTACTTCTTCTTCATGGTACTGAAATTTAGCATAGTAATGCTGGAATTCTTTGGTACTTTTATATTTTTAATTATTTTAATTTACCAAGTTAGTAGAAAGAAATACAAGATAAGATTTTTTTTTCCCTTATGTTAAATTGATGCTGCAGAGTACCCAGCTGCCAGTGTGGGAACATCTTAAATTCATAGTTTAACTGGTATACAAAACCTGATTTGCAATCTGAACTAAGGAAAAAACTTTTGATTGTGCAGTAATGTTTGAGCCTTTGCTGTGATTGCAACCAGTTCGTGGAAATCTCTTAAACCGTGAAAATGTTTTAAATCCTATTAGAAGTAAACAGAACAGTTTGTTAGGCATGAACTCCTAGTTATATTCTTAAAAGTTCAGTTCTGCAGCATTTCTTCTCTTTTGTCATGATAAGGGCCATACTTGTTAATACATGGCTAAAGCAAAAAGAGGTGCAATTGCAATAGTAGAAAATAATTGCAATAATAACAAACTATTTTCTTCCCTCTTTTGACTCACCTAATAAAGTGCCTTTTTTGTAACTGAATACTCTCCCTAACATCAAACACTTTGAGGAAAGGAAGTTACAGTTGTGTTTTATGTAAAGTATTATCCCCATTCTCCATGATCAGACCTAAATTACTAAAACTTTAGAGGTTTTTAGTTAGAGTGTTTTTGCAAACACAAACATCATAATGTTTTCTTGTGTGTTTAAGTGCTTTTCAAAGGGATACATAAGCATGAGTGAGAGGACATGATAACTGCAAAAAGTTGTAAGCTGAAATACTGCTTTCCAGACTTCTTTCAAGTTTACACTGAATATAGATTTTATTTTTTTTTCCCCCCACATAATTTCACTTTAAGATTCATCCACTGGAGTTAAACATGTTGCTGATTGCTTAAGTGTTTTAGCCCCCAAGCATATTGTCAGTATTAACCCTGCACCTTTAATAACTTGAGACAGTCCTGCTTGTAAGTGTGCTTTCTCCTGTGATGTTGTACTGCCCCAGGCTAACAGCTGCACTTAGCCAAGGCTGGATCAGAAATCCTCTTCACTGAGCACACCGAGGCAACACAAATGTTTTCCATGAAGAGATTTAATTTGGTCATCTATATCCCTTGAAAAGTCACAGTAGCTTGTATTTCCTTGCTTTGAGGAAGAGAATCCCCATTTGCCCAGGCAGAGAAACCAGTTCTCTCCCTCCCTGCTGATGTGACCATTTCTCAAGGCTGTGGCTCCTGTTTTCTCCTGGGCTGCGTTAACCACGGACAACCAACCTCCTGACTTTTCCTAACATCCTTAGGGGTTAGTCAGTGGCCTGTTGCCCTGCCCTGTTACTTCTGCACTTTTCTGTATACCCAAACATGAAATTCATGAAAAGAAACAGTAGAAAAGTGGCTACTTTATAAAGAGAACTTGCTGCCTTTATAATATTTCTCTCGCTTGTGGTAGTATGTTTTAATATTGGCAGTACTAGGCTATTTATGACTCTTGGTTCTGGCTAAAATTGGCTTAGGTTCAAGGCTAATGGGTAGCAGTAATGCAATGGGTTTTCCAAGTTCTGCAGCAATATGAAACTTCTCCTTGTGTACCTTCAGGTGTAATACCAGTGCCTCACGATACTGCAGTGAGAAAGCTCCTAGTTTCCTTGGGAGAGCTGGAAGCATCCTTGGAACTTGAAGAGTTGCATGGAGACTTGAAAGACATGAATATTTTATTTCTTCCTCTTCTCTTGTACCTTTCTGTGTACTAATTAAAACTTTGTGTGAGTTGGGAATTGCCAGAGTAACAGTCAAGTAAAAATCATTTGCTAGTTGTTCATGCTCAAGGTCTGTTCTTATATTGCATATGGTTTCTTGTTTATCAGCCCCACAAAGCATTAGATTAAAAAAAAAAAAAAAAAAAACAAACAAAAAAAAAAAAAAAAAAAAAAAAAAAAAAAAAA
>JAWWMP010000011.1:14008203-14065286 GCA_035047865.1 Dendrocincla tyrannina | reverse complement strand
GGGGGGAAAAAAAAAAAAAAAAAAAAAAACCAAACAAAAAAACAAAAAAAAAAAAAAAAACAACAAAAAAAAAACCCACGGAGGAACTAATTCTAAATGGCAAAAAAGAGCCATTTCAGTTCCATTAGTGACACTAGATCAAGCACCTGTGATTGCTCTTTAAAATATAGATGTCTTAAAAGCAAGAACATAAAGAGATACTAAACCACACCTATAACCAGAAAATGAAGGCGGAAGATGGTATTATTTCAAGTGCTTTTAAGTGCTTTAAAAAAAAGAAAATAATCAAAATTATGGAGTAAATAGATATATTGTAACTGCATGGCCACCTCCCCCACTGGGCAAAATCCTCCCTACTTTAAATGTTAGGTCACAGAAATTGTTTCAAATGTGTGAGAAGAAAAACAAAGGCCGTGGACTATGTGCTTTGCTCCTTTATTTTAAGAAGTAATTGTATATTGAAAGGAAAAATAATCTTTCCTGTGATACTGAAACTCATTTGTCTTACAGCACAGCATTTATGACATTGTTACTACATTATAACACAGTCTTTTTTAAAAAAAAAAAAAAGCTTCATATGCTTGCAAATCAATAGATTGTTTGCAAAGATACTATTATTAAGAAATAGAAAATAAGTTAATGCACTTCACACTACCTTTTACCTATATATGACTGATAAGGACACTATTTTTTCCAGTGTCTGTAAGTTGTATATAGCAATGGGAAACTAAATACATATGTAATTAAAACATTAAACATTTTTTTATTTATTTTTTAGATTTTTAGTTTGACAGATGTGAGATCTGTAGCAGCAAATCATTTTGAATAGCAACAGATCTGTTACTTTTCTGAGAGGAGCAGAAAGTATGTTCATAGAGCTGTATATAAGGAAAAATTTACAGTAGTCATAACTGTTTATATAAATGTATATGTTATGTAATTTTTTCCACTGGGTCATAAAAGTAGTAGTTTGAGTATTGGAGTTTAATTTTAAAATGGGTTTGAAAATTTTCATATTTGTCTATACAACAGCATAAGTTGTATCCAAGGAATGATTCTCAGTGCTTGTTCCTGATCAGGTTGCTTGAGTCACTTCTCCTTTTTGAAATGCCTTATAATTTGAAAAGTGTTTGCACCCTCTGGTTTGGCCAGTTCCATTTAGAAGAGTGAAACTTAAAAATTATTGCTGAGAGAACAATATTTCTCTCACACTTGTTTAATCCATCATTTGCAGAAGATTCATGCAGATGTCCAGCTTCATAAAACAGAACATTTCAGGGTTCCCAACTAACGTGTGCAATGGGTTTGATGAGGGCTTTTTTTTTTTTTTGTGTGTGTGGTTTAATCCTTTTTCTCTTACATGGTTCTGTTTCAGGGAGGTTTTTTAAGGTTTTTAGTGGCAGGGAAAAGGAAGAGTGAAGTAAAGAGAAGTCAGAGAGAGTGGGGGAGAGGGAAAGGGAGAAGGTACGGCACAGATATTGCCTGACTTTTAGGTTGGAGGTTAGCGTTTGGTGGGTGACAGAAGCAGCATTGCCCCTAAGTGTCTGGGCCAGTCAAAAGCAATCCACAAGGAATGTAAGTGGGTGGTGGTATGTGATTAAATGTCCAGGTATGTTTGGAATGCATGATGTGCCCTGAAACCTCAATTTGATTTGTTGTTGCTGGTTCTTGCTCCTCAGGCTTATGAACTGAGAGCCAGGAAACCAACACGTGTCAGTTGTTAGTGAAGTGTCGTATTGTAAACAGGCTCATACCTCTGTGGAGACCCAATAGTATTAAAAGAATGATTGATGCCTCTGGCATACAGATAGAAAAATTAGAGATGGTAAGAGCTGTCTTTACAAAGCTTTCTTCTGTTGGAAGGGATTTTTCACTTGATTGAGGGATTTCTTCTAAATGGGCACAGCTCTTGGGAAATTAAAAAGATTAGTAAAGTTCCTCAAGAGGGAGAGACACGTCTGCATAGCAAGTACTTTAATCATTACAGTGACCCCCTTCCCTTGTAAGAGACTGAAGTTCAGGTCCCTTCTCACATAACTTAGATCTGGGATGCTCATCTGGGCCTTGTTCTACCTTTTGTAACTTCTGTCATTTTCCACACATTGTTCCACCTGGGAGTTTCTGAGGTTGAGGGAAATCTTCAAACATTTTCATGGAAAATAACTCTTGTTTTTTGCTCAGCTTAATATTAAAGATGATTTGAGTTGGCTGACGTGCATGTAAAATTCACATGTGCTGAAATACATTTCCTGGCTAAACAAGCTCCTGTTGAGGAGCAAAACAAAAAAAATGGATTTTCTGTCTTGTAGCTAATCTTCTCTGCAAGGTTCGGTCTGGGATATTTGATTTCTGGTGGATGTGATGTAATTATTTTTCATGTATTTTTGTATTACTTTTTGTTGCCAGTCTTAACACATCTTATATGACATAACATATAAAAGCCATGTGGAACGATATTGGTATACAGAATAGAATTTTTAATAAATTTAGAAATTGATTTAATGAGTTCAGAAAATAATCACTAATATTGCTATATCTAATAGAAAAACCACGTAAGAGAGATACATATCACATGATATGTATCAGTTTGCCTCCCTCTCACAAAAGTATAATTAAGTATATTTTAACCAAATCAGTGTTAAAGTAATACACTGAAAAGAATGATTTATAAACATATTCACTTAAAAATTAATAGAAAATAATTAAATTTTCACAGCAGACTGCTGTTCATCAACAAGCAGAAATTACTTTCCTAGCTATAATGATCTAGACGATCATGAATTGCAACTTTAAATGTGGTTTCCATTATGTGAAAACTTTGCTGTGCATCCTTAAGAATTGGTGAGTTGACTGGATGAGTGGCTTTGGCACTCCAGTTCCTCACCCACAGTGTTGTGCTGGACCCACAATGAGATTTCCAGACTGAGTAAGAAGTCCTCTCTATTATCAGCCTTTTGGGTCCTTGTAGAAGAACAATGAGTTAATGTGTTGAAATGATTCTAAGATTATTCTTGGGTTGGATATGTTGTGTACTGCTACATCTTGTGGGGAAATTGAAATCTGGTTATCTAAACTCCACAAGGCTTTGGCGTTTTGTGTGTGTTTTTCTGTGTTGTTTGTTTGTTTGGGGTTTGTTGTTATTTATTTTATTTTTCTTGTCATTGGTTCATGTCGGTTTAGTCATGACATTATGAAAATCTTATGAGACAGGGATTTGATAAATAGTAGGATGCTCCCTTGGGTCTCTTTGTGGATCAGAGGTAACAGCAAATAAAAGGCAGGCTTCCTACAAACAGGATAAGTAGAAAAAATGAAGTCTATTGTGGTTGGATTAATTATATGCTGTGGATTCAAAGTGATGGAGTTTACACAGCTGTGTAAGAAGATAGATGTTAGGCTGGAACTATAATAGAATGGCTGAAAAAATTGGACAGCTACTACCCTTTTGACAGGTCAGCATGTCCATGCTTATAATCATTTGGTCTGAAAAAAAAAAAAAAAAAAATCTATGTTTTGTGTTAATAGAGCTTTGTTTCTGTTATGGTTTGTATTATGTTTATTATTATGTATTATATTTTCAGGGTTACAGCAGTTCCCAAACTGTGGTTTTATTGTTTGTATTGGAAGAGCATCCAGGCCCTGATAGTCCCTTCAGGTGGACAAATTGCAAATCAGGGTCTTAAGAAGGACTGGTCTGTCTGTCCTGGATTTAATTTCAAATATTGTTAGCTTTTATTAGACTACTGCTTTAGAGAGAACCAAAACCCAAACCAAAAGATACCCATGAAATACACGTGTGCATAAAGCCTGTTCAGTTGGTACTGTGTGCCTCATCTCAGAGAAAGACATACAAAAGGCTTTTGCTAATATCATTCTGCAGCTGTGTCCATGGGTGTGTGAATTATACCCTATTTGTACCTTGTTTGGGAGCCAGCCCAGGCCAGTGCCTGCTGCTGCCTTCTTGCTGGTGCTTGGGGAAGAAAGGAAGAACCTATGCATCTTCTGAGGCCCCAAAAAATGATGTGGCAAATCTTTATTTGCTTCCTTGAATTCAAAGCAGTGTTGATTAGTGACTGTCTTCATTTTTGTGAGATTTCCAAAGTGTAGGGCTCCACTGGCTGCCTGTGTCTACTTGCACCGTATCAAATAAGACTCGGAGAAATGTTTTTTAAGACCTGCAGAGTTAAGGTTTTCTCCTTCTTTGCCTTGTTTGTTTAAAACAAGTATGCACCAACTGATAGGTTAGCAAGGTACCAAACTGCATTTGTTTTAGAGTTTCTGAATATTACTCAGCTTAAACTTCTGTAAATATGCATTCAATCACTTGCATTTTTATTTCTGTTTCATGTACCATAACTCTGTTTATTGTGCCCATCACAATTTACTGCTTCTCATAGAACAAGTTATCATTAAAAAGTGTGTTGAGTATCTTATAAATCAAGATTTGGTGAAGACATTTTTTTCTTTTAATTTTCAACTGTGTTTTGGACAGAAATTTATGGATAAAATAGTAAATGAAGTAAACATGGATGACTTTACCAGGTCAATTTCCTTTTGTCATAAGAAGTTACAGGATTATTTGAAAAAAATACTTGAATGCACCGAAGGCAAACAGATGAACACATAATAAAACTGAGTGAAACATTTATGTTGTTAGAATTAAAGGGAGATAAGGATAACCTTCCTTGGAAAAAAACCCAAAACATTGATACTGATGCATATTATCTACATATATTAGGAGCTGCTCTGTTAGCTGATGTCATCTTTCATTCCGCTTTCAGAGTCTGTGAATGACAGTGTGAAAAATGCCATATGTATAGACTGGAACTTGATCTATAATGAAGCAAACTCCCTAGTTATACTACCACATTAATTATTCTGCTGATATTCCACACGCAGTTCCACTGATGTGGTTTAAAGTCTGTAGATTTACTGAGGTAAAGCAGAGCATAAATTTTATCTTGATCACTTTTTTCATAAAAATAAGCTCTTTGTAGATCTATAGAGTCTGCATGAGTTTTATTAATCCTAAACTGACTATGAATAAGAGTAAGCCTGATTTTTTTTTTAAGTTTATTGTTTATATTTACCTCCAGATAAATGCAGTGTATACAGGTCACCATATTGGGTTCATGCAATGGTTCCCAAAATGGCAATTTCTGAGTTTGTAACTGCTAGATTTGTAGGATCAAGTTCAGGAATATTTGCATAGAGAAAGGCTCCTGTGTCAGTATGACCAGCTTCTAGATGGGAGACAGGCTGCTACACCTCCTGGGATGCTGAGGTGGAACCTGCCCTGTATCTGAGACTCTGTAAAATCTTGTGGCTGAAGAGCAGCTCCTCCAAGAAGGGCTGGTCCTGCAGCTCTTATTCTGCCATTGAACACACATTGCTTCCAGAGTTTACAGCAGAGTCAGAAACACAAAGTAGATCCTGATAAGATCTCCTTTGCTATAGGAAGGTGGAATTGATTTACCTGCTTCCCGTTCTACATCCTGTTGGTAACCATTCTTGAAATGCTGGCATACTTGGTTTGGCAGTGCTTCTGAGACGTGCAGCATTCTCAGTAAGATAATAGAAAATTATTTGCTCTTGCAAACTATAATTTCTCTCTTTCTTCCCTGTTTGTTTGTTCCAAAATGAGAGTACCTGAAACATAGAACGTACCTGTAAGGTGGTGCTTAAGGTAAGGTTTAGTCACTTTGGATGAATGATAAGGTGTTAATATCTTACAGATTTAATAGTCATAAAACCCCCTGGTGTTTTGCAATGAAAGAAGATAGATAAAAAACTATTACTGAAATAATTTCTTCAGGCAATAAAAAAGGTTTTGGTTGAACCATAATCATTCTTGTCAATCATTACTTGAAAGAAAGATGAGCAGAGACACCTGGCATCTACTTTCACACCTGTCTCACTGTGGAAATAATTCACTAATTAATATAAATTCAGCTATTTGCATTTGCCTCTTCCATTTCAAATCAGTGAAGTTACATTTTATATTGTAAATGTGAACGAGGTGATAAGATCCAACTTGCTTTTCTTTGCTGTTCTATTTTTGCTCTAGTTTACTCCAGCTCCATTGAAATTGAGACCACCAGACTTAATTTACACAGGCACTGAGTAACAGCCCAAACTTCTTCCTTTTCTCTTTGGGTAGGATTTGGAATGCCCAATGGATAAATCTTGCCTTGGTGTCTGGGAGCCTGGGTGTGATGACTATCACATCAGCTTTCTGAGTAGGAAGAATTTACATCCAGCCTAGCTCCTGTATTTAGTCTGTTTTCATCTGTGCAGCTCTGCAGCACAAACCCACTTTTCTGTCACCAACAGTTTCCCCCAGGATAATGGATTGCTGGGACTGGGCTCACTACATATTGAAAAATGCAGACCATCCTGAGTAAAGGTTGAGAGCCTGCATATGTGTATGCAAAGTGGAGCTTTTTTAGCCAGGACTCAGTGCTCTTCCTGGAATTAAAAAGGTAATGTTCGAACAGGTTTAACTCTGCCAACTTCAGTGCTCTCTGATATGAATTAAATCAATAAAGTGGTTATTAAATCACTTTAATAAAGATGATAAGTCTGATTAAAGCTGCAGTCACTTTGGGTCACACCAGAACAGATTATATTCAGTTTCCATTATATAAAAACTGGATCTAAAATTTTGAGCAATTACTGGGGCTTTGGAGGAAAAACTCTAGCCATGGATGAATAAATAAGAGAAATATGATTTTATGTGACTATTCTGGAGTAAAATTCTGAGTGCTGAATGAGTATTGAATTCAAGGACACATCTTTTTAAGGTTTCAGGAGAAATGTTTAGGAAAAAAAGGAAGGGAGAAAATATCCTCCTGAGGGAAGTCCTGAATTAGAAGCAAAAATAAGCACAGACAACAAACTGAAGATGGAAGTCAAGTTCTTGTGCCCTACAAAATTTTATTTATTAAATTCTTGCAATAAATTACCCTGTGTTTTACAATTCTCCTGGGATCTAACCTAGAGATAATGCAGCTGTTGGCAATAGATAACACTGGAGATTAGTAGCAATTTAAACAGGCAGATATTAAGCAAATAAAACAACACCACTGTTGTACCTATTTTTATTTTACAGCTGATTAATTATTTTACAGCTTTATTTAGTTTTAATATTCAGTGTGTAATAGAATTTAAAAAGGAAAAATATTGAGCACCCTCTCAAGAAAACTTGTCAGTTATGGGCCGAGAACAGCTAGGGGTTTTGGTCTCACGTGAAGTCTGGGAATTAGCAGGGATTTATAACAGATGCAAAGGCTAGAAGTTTGATCACTAGGGAAATTTTTAATCGACATTTGTATGATTAAATTTCAGCTAAATCAAAGCTACTATTTCGGGCTGTCTGCAAACTTGGAATGACGGTGATGCATTGTGTTGCATTTTTTTTCCCTTTGGAAACATATTTTTAGCAATTAATAAGCTTTTGAAATCTCATTTCTCTCAACCCCAAATACTGTGGCAGAAATTGTGCTGCTTCAGTGAGCATGAATATAGTCATTTGGGGAAAGCAGACTTAGAACTTGTTTTTCCTAAGTGACAAGAGGAATGAGTTTTCAAAAGAAAACTTTGCAAAGTTTCCAACAATTTCCATGTTTCTTCGTGTGTAATTTTCTTGTTCTACCAAAGAGACTGCTGGTCTTTTTTGAAGCTCTTGCCTTGGAAGAACCTAGACCAATATAAACAGTAAAAGTGGACAAATGCTTTTTCAACCTCAGATGATAATTCTGACAGCAAGAGCAGTAGCCTCTGTTTTGACAGCTGAGAAATGAACCCAAATCAGGAGAGATCTCTGAGGTTCACTCTGCCTGATAGTGACTGAGCTGGCTTAGGTTAGTGGGCTGTAGCTGGTGTGGAATGATATGCTCTAGTTCACATATGAGCTTGGTGAGTTGTGAAAAATACATGTATATGTTTGGTGTTTGACAGTTGATAGCTATTAAGAATCTTTGGATTTTCTTTGAAGGCAGAAATATAGGAAGTTTTGAAGGTAATTTTCTTTATACAGCGTATGCTGGGTCTATGTGACGAGAGATGACTGAGGCCTGTAGTACTGCACAGGCTGTGCAGAATCAAGTGCTTGATAGAGAGGCTAGATCCCAGTCTTAAGTTTTATCCCAGTCTCAGTTTGTTTTCTGTAATGTGCTCTGCAAAGTAAGCTCTTGCCAGAGCTCCAGCTGAGAAAAATGCTTGCAGTGAGCAACCATCTTCTTTCTTCTGCTCTGAGGTTTTCGGAACCATAGCTTTTGTGAGCTTCAAACTGTGTTCTCTAAAAGCACATGAATTCCAGCTGAAGTTTTTCAGCAGACTCCCTAAATCTCTGCTTTGCCTGCAAAGCCCCATTTATCCTCTGGTGCTCTCTGACTGCAGTTCTGTGGCTGGGTGGGCTGCAACTTTTGAGCTTTCAAATAGCACTGGGTAACTATCTGGAGACATTGCTTGATATAGTCTACAAACCTTCTAAAACATCTTGTAGGGAGGTGGAACCAGGAGGTGGACCAATATTTCAGGGAGGCCATCTGGGATATGGAGGCAGCCCACAACAGCAAATCTTGTACATATTGATTTCAACTAAAAAGACTGAAATACAAACAGCCCAATGCCCTGTGCAGCCAGGAACCATCAGTTGAAAACTAATGCAAAAGGTTCTGCTTATGAGCTCACCTCAGAGCACTGGATAATTGAGTTCTTTAAATTTTAGTTCTTAATGAGTTGATAATGAAACACTTAAACTTCTGTAGATTTTTCTTGTGTTTTTCATCATATTTATACAACTTCCCTATTTTCCAAAGTGGTAAAGGCTTCCAATGTCCAACATGTTGTAATCTCAGAAATCAGGTGAAGTTTTCTACCTGCCTCAGTTTCACACTAGTTACATTTCCATGATGCCTGTGGATCTCATTATAAATATGCAAGGAGCAAAGCATCTGATCTCCTGATTGACTTGATTGTTGATTTCACACATTTAACTCCTTTGTTCCATTTGAGCAAGGTGAGTTTTGTCCTGCACACGCAGGACATGAGCAGTGGACACTCCTCTGTGTGGATACTCCTCACTCCTATTATCTATGTACAGAATTGCAATGTCTGTAATTAAACTGATCTCCACCATCAGGGTTGATGCAGCTTTATGATGAGGAAAGAAATTAAGCAGCATTGAACACTAACAAAGTAGTGGTAGGTGAAAGCAAATGTTTTTAGTGGATGTGGTCTGTTTATTTATGCCACACTCTACCCTGAGATTTTGTAGGGTTTCTGTGTAGTCCGTGGTGATTAAAAGAAAGAAAACAAACAAAATTAATTAAAGCAAAGGAAAAACTGAGCTGTTGACAGTATAGTAAAGGAGTGAATAATCATTGACTCAGTATGTGAGTTTTGCAGTCTGAGGATTGTCGTTTGTGTCTGACCTGTGCCTGAGGCAGTTTGTGAGAGCTGCTGATGGAACAGGAGATGCACAGAATGCCGGGGCATGGGCTGAAAGCAGGGGTGTATCCACTGGTGGCTTTGGGGAGCAGAGGAGGCCCCGTGTTCTCCTGGAGGGTTATGCTGCCACCTTCATGTGTAAAGGAGAGCTTTGGGGTGAACACTGTGCTGTGCTCGGCTGCTGAGGGATTTTCTTTGCTGTTAGGAATCAATGGCATCCATAATGTGTTTCACATAGTGAAGAAACCAAGTAGACCATATTCTAGCCCAATTTCAAGTTTCTAAAGAACAGTGTATTCTCTCCAGTACAGTGTATTCTCAGCTTTGAGCAAAACTCATTTTTATTCATGGTTTACTGAATCATGAAGCAAGAAGTATTTTTCTTTGTGTTTTATTTAGTAGAGTGATTTTTTTTGTCCTTGGAGTCATTTATAAGAATATTGACATGAAATGTGAGACATGGGAAAGACAGGATGTTAAAAATAACTGTGATTGCTTGAAGAACTCAAATTATGATAATCAGCTGGCAGGCAAAATTTAATTTGGGCATAAATGTATATAATTAAAATACAGTACTAGTGGGAATTTACCCCTTCATATATTATTACTTGTGTAGCATTTAGTAAATTAGCAGATATGTGCTGCTACCCTTTACCCTGTTAAATGAAAATCTGACCTACTTTTTCATTTAAAAAAAAAATCATTATGTTCTAAAAAAGGCAATTTATGAAAGTAAATAAAAAATAGCTTTGATGATCCAAAGAAGATTTAATATTTACTAATTTCTCATAAATACTGCAATCTATATTCATACTTGTAAAAGAAAGGAAATACCCATTTGAACAGAAATGCTTTTTGCCTGTGAGAAAATATTAGAATGTGATGTCCAGAAAAAAAGTCTAAAGAAAAAAGGTGGTAAATTCCTTTTTAATCAATTGTCAAACAAAGAAATATCCTGCATTATTCAGTCAGTAGTTTAAATAAATTTTGGATGGAAAAAGTAAGCCTTGCAATGACAAAAATCTTGCAGCAATATTTCTGGCAAAAGTGATGGAATCTGTATGTGATGCTGCATTCAAAATGTGAGGGGCACAGTTTAGTTGCAGGGGAAAAAGCAAGTTCATTAAGAAGGGCCATCTTGTCACAGGTGACATTAATTAGCTCTGAGATAGTTTTCAGAAGAGCAGTGAGAAAGAAAAGCTCACAAAATCAGAGCATGCAGTGGACTTCATTATCTCCCTTCTGCTTTTTGATGTTCTCAGCTCCTCAGATTTGATTGTCCTGTGCCCTCCTTCCAGCCCCAGCTGCCGCTGCCTTGGCCTCCCCGGACCCTTTCCTGACAATTGCCTCTGGGTGCCGGGGTCTTCCAAACACAGAGATTGAAAGGAAAGACTCTCACTGATTGTCTTAATGCCTGATCCATGCCAAGGGTGCAGGAAGTGTTTTTTAAGGGTAGGGGACATATCTGAGAGTAGGGCAAGGCAGCCACAACCCCTGCCTACAGCAGTGGGCACTCTGAACTGTTTGGGGTAGGCTGAGTAGGGTGAGGACATGTGGCACATGTGTTGGGTCAGTGTGGCCCACACTGCTCCTGTGCTCCTCCTGGCAAACTGGGGTTTAAAATAGCACTTCTTTCCATGCTTATGCACATAGTAGTAAATTCTAACTTATATTTGAAGGTGCAGATTTCTTGCTCTTCTACTGCAATGTCTTTCTGTGCAATAATGGACTTTGATATTCCTACATCCACTGGCTATCCAATTCCAGAACTGTGTCACTGTCAGGGCAACACAGAAGTTGAGGGTAATAAACATTGGTGTACTTACTCTCTTCTGATCACTGGAATGACTGCCGTGATGCTGAGAATCCTCGGCCACATGGCTGACTCCAAGATGTTATTTTTTTATAATTAAGTTTTTATTTTATATTGTTTATTTTACAGTTTGGCATTTCTCCCTCTCAGATCCATCTCCAAATGCTCATAATTTCCCTTTCAGCAAAAATGCACTTTTTGTGCATTCCCTTCCTTCAGTAAATGCACTGGCAGAGCCATTGTAGATTTAGTCCTAATATCATCATCTATGAATTTACTACATGGCTGAATATTAGTTTATTAGAAGGAGTGCAAACTCTAGGTCCTTTCCTATCCAAAATATACTTATTGTTAGTTAAATTGAATTTTATAACAATAATTACAAAACTATATTTTGAATAGACACTAACAACAGAAAACATCTGCACAAATCTTCAGGCTTGTCAACATCAAGTTCCTTTTATGTGACCTCAGTCTTTCAGGAGTTATTCTAGATGAGAACAGTGGAATGAGCTTCTGAGTATCTGAACACTGTTCCAAACACTGCTACTGGCAAGTAAGTTACCTTGGATAAACTATTATATAAATGGAAAGCTTTTCAGCGGCATCAAGGAAAACTTGAAGAGCTTTTAAAACACTCAGCTGAGACTAAATGACGTCAGAAGAATCAAGTATAAAGATGAAACAACAAATGTAAAGCAAGATGACAGCTGGGGTTTTAAAAATATTTTATTTTATGAAAGCAACAGGGCTTTATTTCTTTTTGATAAAGGACTTGAATAAGTTATTAGGGGAAGGAGAATTTCACATTAGCTTTACTTTATTACTGTTTTCTAAAAAACAAAACAACTCACGCTGGCAGCTGAGGGAAGGACAGACAGGTCATGAAATAAATCATCCAGGCTTTGGAGTTCTAAGATTTCTCTTCTGCCTCTAAACTTTTCACATATCTTTGGAGAGATGTGCACTGCCTCATTCTTTGGGAAGTTAATGCAACCAAATGTTCATATCTGGCAGGGAAAAGGTGAGTCTGAACTGCGTCATTTATAACCAGCTTCATGAAGATGATGAATCTTTGCACTTTAAACTTCATTTGTCTCTGTCCCACCTGTAAACTCTGATCATGAGGTCATTCCAGCCTGAATAGGAATTTATGGGAGTTGATAACAGTGTGTTAATATTTGAAAAGCAGGAATTGCAAAGTAGTTTAGGGGGTTTTTTTCCTATATAGTCAAGTTGCCATACACTGATTATTCTGCTGAAGAATGTTTGCTTTTGCTATTGTTTTATTCTATTGTTCTGCCTCTGCTTTCTTAAAACTGTTTCCATCTGCCTCAGAACTATAGACATGTAGAAAGCTGGCTGCAAACAGGTGTAGTTCAGTAAGAACTGGACTGGTTTACTTGCTGTGTGGGGTTCTTTTTCCTTGTCATCTTGAGGTACCTGCCTTGCTTGCTAGATATGTAAGTCTATATCTTCCTTGCCTTATAACAAAAGCAGCTGATTAGTAGTTAATAATTAAATCTCAGGTATAAACCCTTGTGAATTACATCTAAATCTATTCATTTTCCTTGGAAGTTTGTAGTGATTTGGTACATCCTAATGGTCTGGACTAAAATGGTTTTGCCAAGATTGTTTCTCTAAATTATACTAGTTAAAGGAAAAAAACCCAACTATTTAAAAGATGCTTGTTCATACCTATATGCTTGTCATTATGAAAGCAATACTTATCCACAGAACAACAATTCTGACGTTATCTAGGTGATGTTTTGTTTTGGTTTTTTTTTAAATATTCTTACAATATAAATACTTGCATTTGTGTTATGGTATTTAAAATTAGCCAATACATTAGAGACTGTTTAACCAGGTAGCTGCAATTTAATGTCAAACTTTTGACTGTAGTATTTAAATTTAAATGTAATCCATGAAGGGATAAATACATCAGTAATTAACATTAATATAACATGATTACAAAATAAATATTTGATTAGCACATTTAAATTTCAGTGTAATAAACTGCTGAACTAGTTAGTAAATACAGTCCTGTTAATGCCAACCTTTAGATGAGACCTTTATGTGTTGCACATAGCAAAGGTGTTTAAAGCACAAACCCCTATCCTTACCAGTGGTTATGGATGCTTAAATAAACAAAACCTTTGCAAATCACTTTCCAGCCGTCACTTGCATTTTCTTTTGTTGCAAGTTCGGTAACAGCCTCAGAAGACACATTGCTTTGTAAATGTTGCAGAGGAATGTTGAAGCCGAGAGCAACAGCGACTCTCCCAATCCCTGCCTGTCACCTGAGACTTCAGAGAGAAACACGAAATCCCTACCTGATTAATTAGCTGATCATCTCAGTCTGCTCTTCACTGTGGTTTGAGGGAAGCCTTTTCCTGTGAATGAAGGGAAAAGGACTAACTTGATACCCACATTATTGTCTGTGGTGTTTCTTCCTGTTGACTCATAAGTTTTTGAGAGGCTTAATGAGAAATCTGGAAGAGCAACAGTGACATGCTGCCTTAGACAAATGAGGTTGAAACCTGGACTTGGAGTATCAAATGGCACTGGTTATTCTTGGAAAGCCAAGGCGAATGTTGTGCTAATTTTAAGTTCTTTTTAGTTTTCTTGCAGCCAATGACCTTCATTTTTTATTTTCCATTTCAGATACAACTTTTTGTTGTTAGAATTGTAATTTCATGTGGAGGTGGAGGTTGCACAGCAGAACTCACTTAGCTCTATAAAAAATGTTCAAAAACTGATTATCTAATGAAAGGAAAATGAAAAATTTGTGCCAGAGAAAGAGTGAGTACTAGCACAAACATTAAAAAATATTTTCTCTGGGTACTGAGTGAAAAACAGAGATAATGTTAATGAACTCAGTGTCTTCCCTCTAATACACAAGTCATCAAAGGAAACATATAAAATGTTTGTTGTAGACCTTTTGTTTTAACGCAATTTTTGTCCAAAATTCAGGCTTTAGGTCATAGGTTCATGGAATGGTAGTTCCCTTTGTCTTTGGAAGTTCTCAGGACTATACAGAGATATTTTCTTTGAAGAACCTGAACTAATCTTGCCTTACAATTGCTGCTATTGCAGATAGGAGTAGTTGCTCTAAAAAAATAATCACAATTATACTTCTGTACAGAGTGCAGTATTTTCTAAGCTTTTGAACCCACTTTGTTCTAAAGCATAAGCTCTACAGAGAGACACCAGGACCGAGCACACAAAACCGTGTTGAATTTCTTCAGCCCTACACTGACTGCTGCTCAAAACATTTCGGGAACAGCTCATATATCTTTCAAAACATAAAAAGCTTTCTTGGAAAGCTCTCTTCCTCATCGTAAAGCTTTCTTTATTTCTTTTGGCATGAAAGGCATTCAGAAACTGTAAGAGAAGTCTTTGCTGTAGTCATTATTTTCTCACTAGCTCCTAGCACGGAATGCATTTCAATTCCTTGTTACAAGGCAAACTTGTTTGAGCCTTTTATTTTTGCAATAAGATTTTAATCAGTTAACTACAACAGCTAATTTAATAGGAGAGAGCAATTCTTCCACACAGCTTATCTGGGTTCCCAGTGTCATCTGCATTATAAAGTGGAACTATAAATAAATTAAAGCTCTCTTTAGTGGAAAGTCAGTCCCAAGGGACATCATCTTAGTTGCTATGAAGTGTGATCCATTCTATAGTGACTTAAAAGCTGTAGCAGGGAATATATAATTAGCTGATATCAAGGATAGTTACAGCAGGATTGCTTTTCAGTTGAGGAACTTGTAGGATAGCTGCACTTATTTACATTGCACAAGAGTATAACTTGTGGATGTAAGGTTTTACATGTTAGTTTTAATAGGCTTTAGAATAACTGCAAAGATTCCCACGGGTTTGAAAATGGAGGTTCTCAATTGACGAAAAACCATTGATTTGAGTGATGGGTAGTTATTTTCACTTTTCATTTATTTGGAACTGACAGTACTTTGAACACACATTAAGTGGAGCTTTCAGCCTATGGCTAATGTACTCCACAGTGTCCAACTGTTTGCTCCTGAACAGATTTTCATTCCCTCAGTAATATACTTCGCTGTAAGTACATTTTTCCCACTTGTTCTTCAGACCAATGCTAAGAATCCTGTGAGTGAATCCCACTGTATTACTGCACTCTTTTCTTCTCCACTTCCATTTTCAGTAAAATCATTCAAATACTTCCCTTCCTTCATCTGAAATTCCCTCATGATTTGGAAACATCAGTAAATATTAATTCAGTGGTAATGTTAATTAAATTGACTCATTGGAAAGGATATACCTGTTTCAGTAAGATGTTACTATTGCTTGTATCCTGTCTATTCCTTGATTGGAGTTCTTTCATGGAGGTCAGATTTTGGATGGAGACATGACCTTACGCACTTTGGAGAATAGTTCTCCATCTGCATAGTAGAAGCCCCGTTTTTCTGAGATTTCAAGGCCATAGTGAAACACAAATATATTATCCCAATCCTGTTTGCCGCCAGATCAGAACAGATATGCCATAGAGCCTTTGGATAGAGAGGATTTGTTATTTTTATCTGGATTGTCATTAGGGTACTACTGTCATGTTACAGGTACAGTGGACATACCAAGGCAGGGCTCTCTGTTACATTTTTCCCTTACTTTTTAATGAAAGTCCACCGACTTTTCTATACTTAGCTTTTTTTTATTTTTTTTTAAATCAAGAAAGTAAACGAATTACTAATACTAATTCACTCTGTACCTTCTGTTGTACACATGGTAATAATGAAGCACTAATGGGCATGTATTGATGGCTTGTGGTGAGGAAATCAAGTTTCTAGTAATACTTGTAAGTACTCAAGGAAGGCTCTTGGTGTTTGCACATTATTGCATCTGTGAAGATGAACAATTTAATTTCATAGTTACTCTGATGTGATTAAGATTCCCTAGCAGGTAAAACTCTATTTCTTGTGACTTGGATGGAAGCAAAATCTAAAATATGTGCCTTTTGAGAACTCTATTTTCCTTTTCTAGCTCAAATTTTATGTTGGAGACGTAAAATCAACAGTAGCCATTGCTGCTGAATACCATTCTCCTTTATGTTTCCTGTGGAGACCTCTGAACTTTTCTTTAGCTTTCCAGTATGGTACATCATTTTGAGCTTGTAAGTTCTGATGTAAAAGCAAAGACAGTGTAGAGAGGAAATACTTTAAAACCAAAATGGAGTGCTTTAATAGGTACAAACATAACAGCTGTTGCACCCACTGGGTTAAAAACAAATAAAATTCAAAAATCAGGTCTCTTGTATTTGATCGATGGAGCTGTTGGATTGACTCACAGTACAGATGACATCTGAAATATTGTTATTTGCTTGTAGTAAAAGACTGACTTAGTCACCTTTTCTGCAGGGGCAGAAAATAGAGGGGCTTGGTGTTATGGTAATAACAGAAGGTAATCATGTGTGGATTAAGAGCAAGAAAAAAAGTGCTGATTTCATAGCTCTTAAAGGAAACAGAAAAACACTTGATGTTCCTGTGAAGACACCAATTGTAATCTGCATTTTTTCATTGCATGTCAATGTTAATAAGTTTTATTATTTTTAAAGAAAATGTTTTTCATACAAGAGCATATTCTGATTCCGTTTGGTATGCATTTGTTGAAAATACAACTCTATTGAGAGGAATATTTTCAACTGAATTTTCATCTTGAAATATGAATGTTCTGGCAAAAAATCTTTTAAATTAGAGTGCAAGGAAAGCAGGAGAGGATGAAAAAAAAAAATAAAGATGTAGATTCAATGCATATAGTGAAGTTGGCTGATTTGCATTCCTAGCTGGGGATTTCTCATTTCAATTTACCAAAAAGTGCTTGCTACTGAATGTGTTCAGTACTGAGATATCCTTTCTTTGGGCACACTTACTACATATGTTTTAAAAACAATAAACCCAGAAAAATGTATCTGGATACTACCTTAGAAAAAAAATACAAAATCATTCCTACCTTTTATTCTAAGGCTGTATTATATAGAGGGAACCATATGCTTTGATCATTCAGCACCAGGTAGTATTAAAAATAAAGTAACAGACCCCACAACTAACACAGTAAGCCTTTCTTAGAAATCAATTGTAGCATTTTATTAATAACTTTACTTTTTTTTTTGAAGCAGAATCAAAGAAAAGTTGTTGATGAGTTAAGCATGGAGAATAATATAAAATAAGGATCTGTGTTGTTGTGAGTGAAATTACGCAAGGCTATTAAATCACATAGATAAATTAAGAATATTCTAAAAATTATTTTATGAGCAAGGAATTTTAATTGGCATTACAGTGTTTTTTGAATTTTCTTTGCTTAAGAGGTATTGGTAAATTTATATGTGAGAATATATGTGCAAAAAAAGGAAACAACATGCAAAACCATCTTACATAAACAGATGATGGAAGAGAAATAATGACCAAGAGTCTTACTATTTTAAGTATGTAATACTGAAAGTTTAGCATGTTCAAGCATCATTGTGACTTAAAATGCTTCTAGTAGAGGGCAATTTTTAGCGTGATTTGAAATGCTTGCTTGCTTGATTCCTTAATTGGCCAGAAGATAACTCTCTCACCGAATAGAATGACAAAAGATCCTGATTCCAGCCAGGCCAGGTTTCTTCCTGCTGTACTTACAGTGTGTAACTACCACACTCTCTTGACCCAATACAACTTCTGCAAGTAGAAATCCTACATATTTAAAACTCACATAGTTATAATGGATATGCTGCTTGTGACAAAAAAGTGCATGGGACGACTAATGTTCAAGGGTTCATACCTCGGTCTCATCCTACAAGCTATCAGGTTTACATTCGTCTAAATTTTCTACTGCTAATCTAACCATGGCAACTAATTTTGCAGTTATTTAATTTATGTATACCTTGTGCCCATGCTGTATTAGCATAGAGGTGTTTCAGTAACATTTCCTGCTTGATGCAGCCGGTCCAGACAGCTTGAGCAGGTCCCCGCAGGGTGAAAACTTATGTTTTGAAACACTGCAATAGTTAATTCACATGCTAACTCCTGGGCTGATGTCTGGGGTTGCTTTTCCTTTATCAGCTTTTGAGCACACTTGCTCAAAGGACAGGATGTGACAAATTAAGTTAAAGACAAACATGGACAGTTGGGCCCTTTGTGAGGGAGCATTGCTTTGCTTTACGTATCTGCTGTGCTTCTTGGTGAAAATAATATTGATTCTGCATGCTGGAAGATGATTCTTTCTGCTCTTGTTGGTATTTTTATGTTCTTCTAAACATCATCTCTGGTTAAAGAAAGAAGACTCAATGGATAAATTTAGAGAAAGTATTTCCAGTATCTGTAGTTTGGTCGTTGAAGCTTATCCATGCTTTTCTGAGCACTTACAAAACGAATGTCTTTCGTTTCAACATGCAATATTGAAATCTTGTAATAGTACTTCAGACATCAAGATCCTTCAGACATCAAATCCTACTTAGAGATCATTTGGTTCAGTTATGCTCAAGATACAGCTGAGTAGTTGTCTAAAACTCTCCAGTTATTACATTTTGAGAAAATTATAACCTTATCCAGATCTGGGAAATCAATAGGGCTAGGTGAAATATTTTTTAGTTTGTCCCTTCTTTAGCATTATAGAAGAAAGCAAGGGTATGTTTTTGGGTTTTTTTTAAAAAAAGGATGTTGACAATGGAGGTGCAAAACACCTCCCAAGAACCTGATTTGAGTCACTGTAGTGACATTTTTCTGAGCTGTTGTTCGTTCTGTAATGGAAAGAAAGCAGATGTGTCATTCACATTTTCTAATAACTAGTTACATTTAAATTTCAAAGATAGTGCTGCTTACATGCTGGTATGATGAAGTGAAGTGCACGTAGAGGGAAACTTTAATGCCATTTTTTCTGGAATACAGTGTTGAAAAAGCAGTGCATAACAAGAGGTGCTTCATGTAACTTACTGATAGATATTTCATGTGAAAAGTGGAATCGAGTTAAAAAAAATAGAATACAAGAAAATAGTTGTAATTTTAAAGCTACTTTAAAATATTTTCACAGATCGTGAAAAGCAGAGCAGTAGAGCTGGTCAGTCATGGGTTAACTGGCAGTAATTGAAGAGCAGGTTGTGAAGGCAGAACAGAGTAACACTTCAATAAAAGCTAAACTTGCTATCAAGTGTCCATATCACATTGCCAGGGATGAGATAATGATCCAGAATATAGTATTTTCCAGTTAAAGAAGCCAAAGTGCTTTATAAACTTGAGTGAATTGACTATCAATGTCATTGCGGAGAGAAGAGGCTCTGCCTCGTTTCAATGTAAAAGTTGGACTGTGAGTGTTTTGCCCTTACACAGGATGTTTGTTAGCTGCACCTCTGGGATGTAAATGGAGTAAGGGATGGTCAGAGTTCTCAGTTTCACTTTCTGAGTAATCTACAATAGTGTGTTGAGTTTGAGCTGCTTTCTCTTCTAGTGTTTTTGCAGACACCAGCAAAATATTTTTTTTGGCCTTGCTGCATTTTCTGGATTCTGAACAGGGGAAAAAAACCAAAACCAAACAAACCCCAAACTAACCAAACAAAACAAACCAACATCACAGTCTTTTTTTTTTTTTTTTTAATCTCTTTTTAACTGTTCCCTAACTCATGATTCATTTTTTAGCTTGCTTTAAACAGTCTTCACATGTGTGCCTATTCCTTGGCTGCCCAGCCAGCTCTTCAGGTGCAGCATCATGGGGTGGCTGCAGTGCCAGGTGTGATGTTGGTGTTATAGTTTTTTTAGCACATTTTTGCTTTCTGCAGTTTTCACTGCCAAATTCTCTTTGTCTGGCTACAATTAACCTCAGATTTGTGGTGGGTTAGCAGTGGGTCCATCAGCTTGTTGGTATAAATTAATTACCAATGTAGAGACTTCTTTCAAGGCTAGCTCCTCAAGTGGGCACTGGGGCCCCTGTCTGATTAGGACTTTTTTTCTCCGTACACCTTTGGGTCATACCTAAATTCAAAAGCCTGTTGTTTCTCAACTTGCTGTTCTGCAGCACTTTGACACAAAGAGCCAGTCACCATTTATGATTTGCTTTTATTGTGAATCTTTCCTCCTCCATCCTCCCTCCTGTCCTTACCTTTGGTAAGCCTCATGACTCCAAGTGGTTCATGAAAGAAAGTCTCTCTTAGGGTCAAGCACTGAGGAGGTGAAGAAGGAAATAATAACTGCTGGGCATGAGGAGTTCATGTGAGCAGGGTAGAAAGGAATGTACAAGAAAGAGGGGGATTAACACTATCTCTTTGCAGTGTTTGTGCATATAACTGCGGATGGGCAATTTCTCAAAGGGTTATAGCTGGAGAAAGAAACTGTGCCAAGACTGTGGCTCATTTGCATGGCTTCATAAATCAAATCAAAAGATGTTTGAGATGATGGCAGCCAGTTCTCACTACTTTTAGCCACACTGTGTGTGGCTAAAATGTTCCTTTGTGTTGAACATTTTAAAATAGTCCCTCCATCAATATATAGAATCCTTAACATCAAACAATCGTTTCCCAAGTAGCCACAAGGGAAAGATATGCCCAGGCTGGAAATGGTGTCGTAGTTGCAGACTAGATGTTGATATTTTTATTAGTGGTTTTTTTTTTAATCTCCACAATTTCACAGATGGCATCCAAAGGCTGCATGTAATGTATCTGATATACCTGCAGCTCAAATGAAAACAACCTCAGCAGCTGATTTCTTTAACATTCAGTAAACCTCAGCCAATTAGATATTTAGAATCTGAGGGGTTATTTGGGTGCTAATTTAGAAGCCTCCCAGATGACAACATCTGCATGTATTAGTGCAGGTAAAGTAATTATTGTGATTAGTTTTTCCAATAGTTAAGGAAAGAGGAAAAAAAAAAAGAGTAAATACCAATGAGAAAGTTTAAAGTTATTTATGACAACAAAAAACATAATAAAACCTGAGCAGTCTTTATTATTTCCTATCTGAGCTGAAGTTGCATATATTTTATCCTTTTATTACTAAATGGAACATAATAACACTTGATCCCTAAGAGGAGGTTTTTAACTAAAGCAATAATTTGAATTGATTACTTGTTATTTTTGTATCTTGATCCATTTTTTAAGTTTTTCTTCACAAAGTTTTCTGAACCCTCCATTAGTGCTATTTACACCTTGCAATTTATATCTTGCTATTGAGGTAAGTAATTTGTAAGTATAGGCTTCCAGTATTTGGTGATACTCAGATTTATGTATCACTTGAGTGGAGTATCGATTCTTCTATCTATTTATTTTTATAGCCTAGTTGTTTAGAACATAAAAAGGGGTGCAACACAATTTTCTGTAGTTAAATGCAGACTAAATAGGATTTTTTAGTGGGAAACTATATTTGGATTTTAAGGAATAGGTACATAGAAATACATCTTTTACATATTGATTTGTCAGCAAATTGAGTCAAGATAGAAAAAAAGATAGGTTATTATTATTTTCCACAATATACTAAAATATAAATCCATACTGATGCTTTTGAACATTTTACTAATAATTTAAAATGCATAAAAATTTGTTAGAGTTGAATAAGTTTTGATAATTTTGAAGATTTATATTCATATTCTAGTCTTCTCAAAAATAGTGTCTTTAAAGTTGGTTGGTTTTTCTCAAAAAAGTGAAAATATGTCTATATGCTTAAGTTAGGCCTTCTGCTATCTTTTTGAAGAATATTAGTTGGGGGGAAAATGTGACTAATTTTTGCATAATTAAAAAATGAAAGGAAATGTAATAATGAGTAAAGTAAGGAAAATTCATGCTGCGTTTTCTTGGCAAACAAAATGGAAAGCATGGCAGTGCCCGCACATTTATCAAAGCATTCATCTAAGCTTGGCTCTTGCTGTGGTGCTGACACCTGCAGCACCGAGAAAATAAGCAGTGGATGGGCTTATTTGATATAAATTCAGAAAAATTCTATATGATAGCACAATATATCAAACAAAACAGATAGGAATGAAGGCAAAGGGTGGACCTTTTGAAAATACCTATGAATAAGCTGATGATATCTTCAAAAATATTTCAAATCAAACCCTTTCCTCCCCCCCTCCCCCAAGTATTCCACATTTCCTTTTCTTGTGTGTCATTTTGTTAATTACTTTTTAGTATACCTGCCATGTCTTGATTTAAGTTATGTGGAAAGCTAGTGGCTTGTAATGACAGTAAGTTTTTAAGTGAAACTCTTCCATCATATCTTTTCAAGAGATGCTGCTGCATTAAGAGGGTTTTCCATCTAGGTCACTGTAGTGGCCTCAGAGAAAGTCCCTCTGAAATGAAGGTCGTTGTTTCCAAGAGCAAACTATAGTTGGTAAGGACCAAAGCTGTGATTCAAATGTTTTTTCACTCTTGTTTTGCTTTAAGTTTAAACTAACAAAGCAAGCTCCCTCTTCTCCCTCTGATCCAGCTGGGATCCTGACTGGTTATTCTGCGCAGGGACAGAGAATGAAATATTCAGCAGAGCTCTGCAGTTCAGTGGGAAGGACAGTGTTCCCCTAGAAACAGAATTAGAGAATGAAATCACAGCCAGGACTACTGTGAAACCTCAGTATTCGTGGAAATTCTACATATTAAAGCAAATTAGTCTTTAGCAACACAATATACCCACTGGGTTAAGGGGATAAGTTATATAAAATAAAGGAATCATTGCTAGAACTGCTGTTAAAGTAATGGAGCTAAATTGAGCAGGATCCTGCAGAGTGCACCTCCCTACCTTGTTGTGTTCTGTTTTGGGAGGTTCAGCGCCTTTTGTGGCATCTGACTGGGCAGAGAAAATTGGAGCCTGACATTCCTGGTATTTTCAGCCCTCATTTATAGAAAAGAGTCATTGCTCTCAATTCACCAGTCAGCCGTCCCTGACAGGTCTGTTTTCCTCCCAGTTTAGCTATTCGTGTCACCAGCCAGTTCATCTCTGCTCCCTCACAGACAGTAGCACTGAAGTCGGACAGTAAGCCAGGCCTTTCTTGCATTTGATCTCCTCCCCAATTATACCACCGCAAGACAAGGCAGCACATTGTCCCCAGGTTCCACAGAAACATGCCAGACACCAAAAAAGAGACTGTATTTAAATCTGCCTGAAACATTGGCCAGTGAGCTAAAAAATACACAGTAGAGGTGTCATCCTTCAGGAAAGAGTTTTGAATCGTTGACAGCTGCATTTCAGGATGCTGGCTTATGAATATGGAAAGAAATGGCCAGATTCATACAGTGTGACTGACCCAAATTCAGTGCCTTATGTTCCCTGCTGCCCAAAACCAGCTAAAGAGCAGGTGAGGTGACAGTGTACACAGTTGTACGGTGTATTAAAAGCACAATTAATACTGTAAACTAATGCTAAGTGTAGATTATGGTTTTCCTGCTCACTGGTCACAAGGAAAGGTCAGAATACTTGTGTATGTCTTTAAAGAATATCTCCAAACATTTGAATTTAAAAAATGCAATGACACTATGGGTGCAGACAAAGCAATTATGAACAGTTTATAAGAACAGTCATAAGAATGGAGACTGTCTGCCTTTTGTAAAGATCACACTAGGCATGTCCAAATGTAGCTGAATCCAGCAGGAAGATGTGAAAACAAACCTCAAGGATGGGGCAAGGAGTCTCCAGTACTTGCATATACATATGTGAGTGCTCAGCAAAGAAGTGGTTTGGGCTCCATGGCTGTGATGTGTGTGAGCAATACAGGAGTGCATGACTGGGAGGTGTTGCAGACTCTCGGTGTGTGTGGTGATCTTGAGTCTGAGCTTGGTTCCCTGGAGGATCCTCACCAGTGTCCTGTGCTTCCATTGCATGGGCTGTATTAACACTGACTTGACTCGGTGCTACTCAGCTGTCCTCCAACAACAGATGGAGAAGGTTTGTTAGAAGGAAAAATCCATAGTGTAGTCAAAGAAAGATATGAAAGAAAGAACATGTCATATCAAAGATGAATTGAGTACTACTTATGACCAATACATCTTAACTTGAGCTTTTATTAGGTTTTGTTTAAATCATTTTTTTATTGATCCATAAATTATTATCACTAGCCTTTATATAACTGACCAGCTTTATAAAGTTTTAATGTTTAAGGTGGCTTAAGTATGGTCTAAGTTGCGAGCAGTATGAGAAATATAAGGTATATATTATTATTTGTTTTATTTTCCATAGCATTACAATTTAATTCTTCTGGATGCCTGTGTCACTCTTTACAATACTTTTGAGTACAGCTTAACCCAGTATGTTTTTATGACATACAAGAAAGTGAACAGAATTTTAAAAACTAAGAAGGGAAGTCCTTAACAGTATATTATTAAGGTAGTACTTTGGTTGTGATAGCCTTGATTTTGAAAGTGAGATACTTAAGGATGTGGCTTTCTATTCTGTTAAGTGATTCCTTTTTTTTTTTTTTAATAACAATGCTTTAATTTGGAATTCTTTTCAAAGGCTCCCTCTTGCTGTGCTTTATTCTTGCTCTACCTAAACAGCCTTACCTTGAGACAGTTATTGGCAGCAGTACAAATTATCTGGCTCCTGTAATGATCCATTAGAAGAAGAGTATGAGAAACTAGTGCAAATTAGCAATAAAAAACGCTGAAGATATAGATCACTGGCAACAATTTAGGAATAATATCTCTGCCTGAAGCAAATTCTGGTGATTCACTGGTAATTTGCTAGAAGCCTTTTAACTTGGTTCTCATTTGTAAAGTTAATAGTAGGTTATTTTGCATTGTGATTGAAAGACCTGAAATCTTGGTTATTATTTAAGACTATTGATTTTTCCAAGTGGAAATTGAGCCATATATTAAAGATCTTGTCATAAATGATAAAGGCAATAATAAGAATATTGTTACCACATAAATTAAAATGCTGCTCTAGTGAAGACACTACCTTTGCTTAGGCATGAGGTTCTCCTGCTGGTTGGTACATAAAGTAAGTTCTCAATTTAGTCAGCTGCTTTTATGGCAAACATAAGAGCCAGCAAGTTTTGCAGTGAAGAATAAGGAAACCCAACCCATTGTGATTCAAAGGGCTTGTGGGATTTCTGCAATCAGGGCTAACAGAGGACGCATTTGGCTACAGGGGCTGCTTGGGGCACAAACTGTGGATGATACACAGGGATGCTGCCATCAGTATAGCAAAGCATCCCTGGGCACTGGGAGAACTGGCAGTCAGAGGCTTTTCTCCAGCTCTGATGGGCACAATGCAATTTAATATTAAAATATTATACTGCACATGAAGGGCACGCATGTCCTTTTGGATCCCCACACAACTCTTCAAGCTGTGTCAGAAGGACCATGGGCTATAGATTTTAGCATAATTATTTTACAGGAAATCAAACAAATACAACAAGGAGGGATAACTTTTACATAAATATATTTTTTTTTTATTCATCTAATGAGATTGTGTTGAATGGAATGCAGCAGGGATATCTGATTCATTTTAGACAGGAATATTTAACTTTGTACTGATTTTCTTTTTTTCACTCACTCTCACAAAGTCATATCCTGTGTGTGGTTCCTGATCTTTTATTGCCATGTTGGTGTGGAAGGTGAAAATGTGCAGAGGTGAGATGCCACTGTTAGGGTGGCCTGGGTAAACTGGTTTGCAGGAGGGGTTGCAGAGGACAGAGGCTTCTTAAGCAAAAGCAGAGACCATGCCAGAGAGAACTGTACAGCTGGCTGGGTCCTGAGTTTGCTTCTTTCCAAAGGCTATAGAAATAAAATAATATAAACTGCCAGAGGAAAAATGCAGAGTTCAGTTTTCAGCGGTCAAATCTACTATGCTGGTTGCTTTGTTTAATTCTGCCCATTACTCACAGCATAAAAGGAGTCGTAGTTGATTACAGTGTAGGAGCATAATAAAGTTTATTTGTGGTACAAAAAAAGGGCTCATAATACTTAACATTTAAAAAATATATCTCCATGACATTTGTCCTTTTCATTTGATTTGCAATTGCTAGAGTTGTAGGCATGCACTTGCCTTTAGAGGTCATTGAATAGCCTGCGTGTGTTTTTCTTAAATGGCATTAAAGGCACACTGGGAATTTAATCAGCTTCCTACTGAAATTCACTTAGAATTCTTTTTCCACAGGAAGTCATCAAGTTCAGTTCTGTGTGTGCAGTGTAATTCACCTAGAAATACCTCACTGAACTGAAGTATTCATGTCACAGAAAATAATCCTTTTCATAATGAGGCATTTTTGATGAAATAGCATTTCAGGCTCCATTCCTGGTTATACACTGCTGTACACTCAGAATAATATTCAGCAGAATTTTGTCTTCTCTTACACAATGATAACTGACAGTAGAATTTCTTGCACTGGCATCCAGTCAAGTTGATGGAAAGATGCCAATTGCTATGAGTTACACTTGTATATCTTTACTCTTGATTTCCTTATTTTGATTCTTGCCTGTAGAGGATTTACAGATGTATTTGTTAATACTTTGTAGGAAATCCTGGCTTCAGTGAGGCCAAGGTTTTACTCCTAAATGCAAGATGACATTTAAGGAGAATGTTCGTTTGCCTTTGTTTTAATTGTTTGGGCTTTAATAGCTGTGGTTTTATACTGCTTTAATCTCAGTCAATCCCTGTCAACATTATCAATGTGAAAACTCTAGGCAACAAAACATGTCAGTATTCAGACCTTATCTATACTGGGATCAGAAAAATACATTTCAGTGTTAATAGATCCTGAGAAACAATCATCTTATTTGCTTTGAGAAATTAAGTGCTATGTAAGTGTTAAAGGTGAATATGTAGATTACTATTAATATTAGGAATATAACATGGAATCAGTGTCTTGAAGGATGCTGCATACACTCTTGACACTTGAGTTCCTGTAGTATGTTTAGTCTGGGGTCTGTATGGCACAGGTTTGTGACAGATGTTTTGCTGAATGAGGAAATACATGAATGGTTTTAGTTTGATTTCAGTGGTTTTTTAAAGAAAAAAAAATACAATTTTTAGAGAATAATTGTGTGTCTTAAGTCTGCTTAAATGAGTATCCATGCTCTTTGTCAGGGAAAATATAATTAGGAAACATTTAATATGTAGCTAAAAAGGTAGCAGTTTTTCCATCACTGATTTTCAGATTTAAAACAAAGTTATGTGGGCTTATTTTTTATACTTCCATCTTATGCATGGTTTTTTTAACAGGCGAATTTCCTTAAGCTTGCTCTTTTTTTTCCCTGTTTTAAACTTCTTCTTAAATAGGTAACTTAGTTGATAGGTAGTTTAAATGTGCAGATTTCTGAGCCATTGCTGTTTAGTTTCTGTGGTTTAAGCAAATGTTCCATTTCCAGATGATGTTTTAAAATGCAAAGGGAAAGTGCCATTTTCCCACTAGATATCCAAGTTTTAGAAAAATTTACCAAACCTAGGAAAAAGCTAAAACCTCAATCAATTTATAATAGCTTGCCTTTGTTTGTTGTAATGTTTTTCCCAGTGAAAATGGTGTCAAGCATTACAGATGCAGAAAACATAAAAAAGTATTATAAGGATCTGGTCTGAGATTCAGGAGACCTGCATTTTAACTCTGTTCATCATGTTTGCCGTAGGCAAGTAACTTTGCCTCCAGTTATGTCACCTGAGACCTCTGGGGCTGAGTGTGACACAGGTAACACAGTAAGAACTGCTGTATTGATTTAATACCAATAATGAAATCAGGCTGATCCTTCAACTCCCTCATCCATTGTGCACGTTACTGGTCCTGTGATGATGTTTGCATGTCTAAGCTTCACTGCTAGTGTAAATCAAAAGCACTGTACTTCTCAGAAGATGATCTGCCACTCCTTACGCTTCTTAGTTTGTGATAGGGTTTTGTTGGGTGGTTGTGGGGTTTTATTTGCACTTGAATTTTTGTAGCAGACCATGGGCTCACAGAGTTGCAGCTGGCCCCATTCCAGCAACCTGAAAGCTTTAATCACATCCTTGGAGGGTCTGTGCTCCTAAGCAGATGATTTCAGCAGATGTCAAAGAAATAAATCTTTCTGAAATGAAAAGACATTATTCATTTTGTGCCTCCTTGAGTGGACTTGTTTATGAAAGGTAAGGGAAACGAAGTATAACTGAAGACTGAAATTCTTTGGGGTTTAGACATGTAGCAGCTGCTCAGACTGTTAGGTGGCTTCTCCTGCAGCACCTCGCAGGGCAGGGATGGGTTTGCAGCTAGTCCTCCCACCTGAGCCTTGGCCTCTGCTTAGCACGGACACAAACAAGTAGCAGGAAAGTTGGAGCTTTCACAGGCCTGATATAAAGCCTGAACAGCTCGTGGCAACAACTTCTATTTGCTCCCTTCTGACTTAAATTCAGATTGGCATCTGGTGTGAGGATCTGTGCTCCAGTCTAACAGATGGTGTTGACTGTTGCTTATACATTACCCTGTAACTCACATGCACGTAGCTGAGTGCAAAGATGTGCAGATAAAACGATGCTGTGTAATCTCTTGCCTGTCAGTCTCAGTGGGGCAGGCTCAGATAGCCCTTCTACTTTCTGTGCAATCTGAATTAAAACAAAACCTTCCCTGTTCTCTGTGGCTCTGTAGATGAGCCTGCTCACTGCATTTATTGTGATTGGTCCTTATTGTCATCATTAAAAAATTCGCAAAATCTCACCAACAATTTTTAGACATTTTTACAAAATTTGCATCCAAAACAGGAGTTTTTCAGTCAGTATGGATCCCTGAGACAGAATGAGGAAAAAACCCCAGCATTTCTAATTTTTTTATAACACTCAGGGATTTCTAATCCTTTTCATCTCACCTCCTGTGTTTCACCTTTGATCTGTACCCTCTGGTGGAGGAAGCACCTGGTGAAACTCACCTAACTTCCCCTCTGGCTAGAAAAGCCCTAATATTTCACTGTAGAATCAATGCAGCTCTTTGGAAACTCCTATCTGCTCAGTGTGGATTCAGGTTTCTCAGAATGTGAGAGTCAGGAGTACTGTCAAAGGGAAGCAGTCCTCTCTTAATGGGAAAATATTGGGTCTCCCAGCAAAAATACCAGTCTCTGATTTGGTAATGACTTATGCATGTGATTAAACTTAAGCATATAAAAGAGCCTGCTGTATCCTCTTAAGAGTAACCCTTTGCATAATTAAAACTTAGAACAACATCATTATTTTTTCTTGCAGAGGACAATTTAAAAGTTCTGTCACTGTGGTTAAAATTACTAATGTTGTCTTGTAAATGCAACTGGTGATCGATATGAAAAATGATTGTTAGAAAATTATTATTGTTCTCATTTTTCACATTAGAGGTTTCCAGGCTCTCTGAATGAAGCCACATGCATTTAGTATTCACATAACTGCAGGGTGGAAATGTGTAGCAGAGGATAAAGTGGCAGGGAGAGAGAGAAAGAGAAAAGAACTTGATGGTGTTTCCAACACTGAAGAAGCAAGTTTCACTTCCGTCTTGAGCAGCTTGTCCATATTCCTTACTCCCTTTGCCCGTAATAACTTCTTGCTATCAGCTGTGCTAAAAGTCAAGAACACTGTTTGTGTGGCTGAGCACCAGTCAAGAAATCAGATGTGGTACAAGTAGGGTCAAGAACTAAAGCCTGAAATAAGAAGTTCCTTTTAAGAACAAAAAGCTAAACTGGTTATTGTTTATGAAAACGAAACTCAGCAAATAGGTTGACATTAGTAGTGATGTGAACTGTGATCAGCTTACGGTGCTCTCTGCAGCAGAATAGTGACATTTTCATTTTTCCCCTTCAAAATACTGCTATGAATATAATGCTGAATTCCGTCTCTGACTTTAGGATTTTGCTGGCTTTGGTTTTACTGCAGTGGACACATTTTAAACAGACACCTATCTTATATAAAGTAGCCTTTGTTCTGATATTGATGACAATCCATCAATTTTAAGAGAATCCTTAAAAGTAGTGTTCCTTTTCACAAGATTGGAGGGATGTTTCTTTTCCAGTGGCTAATTTTCAGTGGCTGCCTCCCAGTTTGCACAAATAATTGACAGCTCATTAACAACTTAGTAGGAGCTCTGAAAACCAACTGAGAACAACTTGAGTACAACAAGGGGAATAAAGTATCTGCTTCTCAGTTGTGCTGACAGTCTCCAACCAGATTTAAAATAAGGGTGGAAAAGAACAGAAGTATAAATCATAGAGGGGGAAAAAAGATCACACTTGCATAGACAACTCCTGCAAGCTGTGTGGGGCAGCTCGTTTAAGGTATGTGGATGTGCTTGGGCATCACTGGATGTCTGTGTTGGGATGTGTGGTCCTTCTGTGCTGACAGTGCTGTGCAGCCAATGCCGGGGCAGGGCTAAGACCCTTCTTTGGTTTAAATGTTTGCTATGCCTTTGCTTGGATTTTACTGCAAATTTTGCCAACTTAGTTAAAACTATTAGTTTCATCTGCATATTTGAGCTGCAGGACATTTTGGGTTTTTTTCTTCTTTAATTGGGTACTGGGCTTGGGAAGACTTGTAAGTATGGAAAAGTAATGTCCCATTATGAGGATAAAACTATTATCAACAGATCCTGTGGCCAGTTCTGCTCCCAAATCCACTGGCGTCTCTTCTTAAGTAAAAATTCTTCTGTGTAAGACAAGAATTCTGTCTTTAATATCTCTGGAAGATGGCCCAGAACTGCATCCTAGACCCTGCAATGTCCAGCCCTGCGCACACTGCAGCCTTGTACCCAGGACAAACAGCGATCTGGCAGCAAAAACTCAAACTAGTCTTGCATGAGGAGAAAGGGAATTGCATCCAGCTTTTGCCTTAGTCTTTCTATCTTATATGTGCAGTTCTGTTTGGTGATGTTACATGCCTATTGGAGATTGAGTCTGATGACTAGAAGAATGAAAAACCATTTTGTCCAGAAAGAAAAGGTACTGGAGTAGCTTTCTGAACATAAATTATGATCTTTGTCTAAAGAACCAAATTGATCTCCATATATGTCCTCATACAAACATTCCCCCAGTTGTTTGAGATGATGAATGGAGGGACAACATTTGAGAACATCAAGAGAAAAATTCAACAGAATGCTTTCTAATATGGTAAAGAGCCTAATTATGGATAGTTCTGAGGAGCTGCAACTCCAGTCACGGTGTTATTTCAGGAATACAGCATGCCTACACAACTCTGGGTCTGGGACATTTAGTTCAGATCACCAGAGCCTATTGGTGAGGCAAATATGTGAACAGAAAATTGGAATTGGAGAAAGGCACTCTTTTTCTTTCTTTTTTTCCTTTATTTTTTTTTCCCAAAGTGTTCTAGCAATTAAATTCTGTTCTTGACATAATTTATTTCCTTGGGAATCAAATTAAGATTGTAGCAGCATGTGGTTTTAGCCATGGTAAATGGATAAAACTGTAGTTAATGATTTTATCAATATTTTATGACCTCGTTCTTTAATGTGTAATTGGTGATCCACCAGGCACTGAGTAAAGCCATTCCCATAAGTAAATATTTTGATAAATCCAAAAGGCTATGCAGAATAAAAAGTACTACTTGGAAACATAACTATTGACAGCATTTCTCCTCTTTGAGTGTTAATATTGCTTGCTTTTGTGTGGTATTTTTAACGATAAAAATTTGGAAGAAATTGAAGTAAGCAGAAAAAGGTTTCTTTAGATGTCGAAGTGTTTTTTGAGAGAGAGGCAAAGACAAAAAAAGAAAAGGCTTTGTTTTCAGTATAGCAATGTGATTCAGGAAGTAATTAAAACAGTGTAATGCTACAGCATTAATAAAACATAAATTGTTCCCTGTATAAATATTTCTCTGTTGCAAGTGGTAGCTGAATATATAAAACTTAGTCTTCAAATTATGCATGTACATAGATCCTCTGAAATGACCAACACTGTTTACCACTGTTTGTGTATACGATGGATACACTGTCCATGTATGTGTGATGGCATACATAGCCAGGTTTATACACAGTGTTGAAGGCTGGGCACAAGGCGTGTTCAGCTGACTGAGAGCTGTTCAGCTCCAAACCACAGCAAGAGTCAAATGTGCCACACTGAGCTCAGAAAAGAAGGCAACTGCTGCCCACAGATGACTTTGTTCCCAGCAGCAGAGACGCACTCTAGAGGCCAGGATTTCAGACAGACATTGTAGTGGAGACTTCCAGTGTTGTCTCTCTCTGTTTTGATGACTTGGTAAACAAAGAATTTGCTGCTATCAAAGCTGTCACTAAAGTAGTTTTGAATTTCTCATTTGCAGATATTTTTTAAGTAAAAACCAAACAGATCTTCACACAGTTCTGTTTCGTTTTTTTTTTGTTTGTTTGTTTTTTTCAGGGAAATCTGGGCCTATTTGGTTAGTTGTACTTTGTATTCTATGCTCCTGTCTCCCCTGTTCACTGAGCAAATAGCAGTTTCTTTCTTATTTTTGGTTTTCAGTCTTGCATTATTCACAAACTTCTGTTTTGAATCCCAAAAGACAGAAAAACTTCATCATGCATTCAAATTCACACATATATTATAGGAACATCCACTGGTGAGGAGCGTCATTGGCAGCTTTCACAAGCTAACATTAATTATGCACATAACAAAAAAGCACCATGACTGGGAATCATCATTTCTAATAAAAACACTGACTTCTAGTCATGGATCATTTTATCGCTCCTTGGGGCTATAAATCACTCACGTCACTAAGATATATGCTTTTCCTCTTTTTCCTTTATTCTTTGTAGAAAGCTGCTGCTGGTGTGGTCAGGGGCAGAAGAAGAAAGTGTCTCGCTTTGTCTTTTTGAATAAACGTCTTGGTCGTGTACAGTGAGATGCCAGGGCAGATTCTGTGCCTGTGGTGAGCACAGAAGAGCAAATGCTGAGTCTCAGGGCGAGGAGCAAGGCAAAGTCAAGGGTAGATTCTGTGCAGCTGCTGTGCTCCACCATCTCATGGTGAATCTTTACTTAGGGGAGAGTTGTATCTTCAGCATGTAAGGTTGTGTCATATTCCTTTCTTTCTCCTCTTAGGAATTCAGGACAGAAAAAGGTGTAGATTTTCCAAAGCAAATGGATTCTTTCAGTATTTCTGAAAGGTGGCCAGGTGCAGGGCTAATTATCTGGTGACTGAGAGCTGCTCTACTGTGTGAGTCAGCCAAACCTTTCCCTTGGTTCTTGTGATCCTCAACTTTGTAATGTGCTTTATTTCATAAGGGGGCCTCATTTAATTAATCATGTATGCAGTGAGACAACAATGTGTAGTGAGAGAAGGGAATTTCTAAATTCCCTCCAGTCAGTCAGGTTCTTTATATTTCTTATCTAATATTTGTTTCCTTACTTTCCTATGAATTTTTAGATTGGGCATATGGGAAGTTGTTAAAGTATTTCTCAGCTTGTCAAAAAAGGGGAATACTAAGAATCCTCTTCATTTTTAATTCACAAAGTCTTTGGAAAAATGTTTCAGAAATGGTGTTGCACGCAAATTAAACCAAATGCAATACTGGGGCCATTAATGTGCAAAATGACATAGGTGCTGTCAGAAACACTGCACAGACCTTAACTAAGAGTAAGTTAAAATTGTTTGGCAGATGAAGAAATGTAACCTAGAACACCAGGTAACCCATCTTGAATTCTGCCTGGTCAGAATTCTGCTGTCTGAATCTTCTTTTTTCTGTATTGGTTGACTCAAAACATTTCATTTCAACCAAAATTATATTTATTTCAATTTCCTTAAAAAATAGACCTTAGGAAAAAAGATAATCTCCTTTGAGATGGACCAAGCCGACATAAATACTTCTTTGTTTCAGTCACCAAGCTGATGACACCTTATTTCAGGTTTTCTTTTTTCCTACCTCTCACTGATGGCAAGGTCAGTTCTGTCTACTTTTGTGTTTGCCATCTCTCGTAGTCTGCTTGGCATTTGGATCTGCCAACCCTTTGGAATTATAGATGTACATGACCATAGGAAGCCAGGTAAAGAGAGCGTGGCAAGATTATGCCTCCTGCTTGAAAGCTGTTGTCACTATCAAAGTGCATTCGAGAGCAGTGAGATTTCCTGGGGAAGCAGCTGCTGCTTTTATAAAGAATTTCCAACGTAGTGAAGAAATGTCAACTTGTCTTGCAAGGTATTTTTAAAATAACTTTCTCAATTCTTCTAGGGAGGCTACACATGAAACGCCAAGGTATGTGCCTCCAGTACTAAGAGTGGCAGATGACAGAGAACTCACACATATAGATTTGTCTTGTTATATCTGAAAACAGTGTGGCCACAGTTTTGTGGTGCAGCACCTCCAGTGCAAAGGTTTCAGAGTTATATATCGACTTCTTATACTCTGTTCAAAAAGTAAGTTATTTGAGAACTGCTGGTCAGATTCTTAAATAACTTCTTGTTCATGTAGGGATTGGAATTTGTGATTTATAATATTTTTTTTAGACTTTCTGTTTTCCTCTTGTACTTCCCCTTTCTCTGTGCTTGGTGCCTGTTTAAGGTATGTTAGTGTGGAAAAAAGGTCCTGGTGAAACATGGATTTTCTAAGACAACCATTTTGCTGTGAATGACAAAGGTTTTAGTCAGGAGCATGAAATGGTAAAGTTTTCAAAGTTTATTTTCTAAGAATCAGAGGTAACTTTCTCTTTTAAGGCTGGAATTTTGCATTTGCCATGTGAAACTTTTTCCTGAAACAGTTTTATAAGATCCCAAGTCCTCTTATGCAATATGTGTTGATATGTATGGTTAGAGAAGCTGTCTAGTTAAACTTGGCATTCCCTAAGTGTGAAGACACCAGATCAGGTCCACAGTTTTGTTTTAGCTCCCAGAAAGATTAACACACATATTAATATGACTGTGCCTTGCATTACAGCACTTTTCAAGCTGTGAACACACATTAATTGATTTTGACTGAAGCAATTGAAAAAGTGGTGCAATGAACAGTTCATTCCAAATATATTTCTTATTACAAGCAGAGCGGAAGGTTTATGAGAACATTCCCTGTTTAAACATCAGGCCTTTAAAACAAATTGAATCAGTTTTAATTATTAAAAAAATGAAATGTAGAAACTTTCAGAGTTTATAAGCCCTAGGGTGGCTTAATTAAAACTGAAGACAAATTAAAATTATCAGAATTTAGAGCTACAGGAAAAGAAATGTTAGGTAGGAAATTTCAGGCTATAATAAGAAAAGAAATAGCTTTAAGTCTCTTGGTAATTATAAAGTAAAACTTCTCTCATCTGCTGGCTCAAGTTATTAACTGACCCAAATCTCTCTAAAGCCTTAGCTTAAAATAAAGCATTTATGTATAGATAGTTCTACAGTAAAGTAAATTTACATCAGTTAGTTACCATGTTAATAAAAATAAACTATTGATAATTATCATAAACTCTTATCACTGTAGTTCTTAAAATTGTAGATTAAACTGCTTTTAGATTAGAAATGAGTCTATAATTTAAACTCAAACTGTTTTCAGTATCACTGCTGCAAATGTGATTTCGATCAGTCTGATATTCTGACAACATGTGAGACCCACTTCTGAGTTCCATCAGTACTGAGAATCAAAGGCTTTTGATTGACGATAGATGTTCTGTGTATAATCACCTTCTGTGCTACAGCCTCATGTTACCGTGCAAACCTTACTGCATCTCCTAAAAGCAGGAGTTCCCAGTGCTGTTCATGTCTGTTTACTGGGTTTGCAAACATTTGTGTAAGCAGTGTCGTGCAGCACAGTGGCAGGTGTCAGGAGTGACACAGTGAAACAGGGGACCAAGCACTCTGGGGTGACTTAAGCTTTTGCTGATGAAGTTCTTTGAGGAAATAATTGATGTTTTTTACTTCTGAGGCATGTGCCTTCCTGAAGTCCATGGTGTGTCATGATCTGTGTGAGCATTTGTCTGGTTTTAGATGTGAGATATTAAGCTGTCAACAGAATATTCTTTTGTCTACCAAAAGATCCATAATAAACTTCTTCAAATCCACCTAGGCTTGAACATTATCATCTGTTCTTTTGCATGTCTTTTACACTGTTCTAAGTTATTTATTATGCTAGTACTTAGAGGCTAGTAAAGGCTGATTTTAGTTACTAAGTTTTGTTAGCTTCAGATAGGAAGAAAAGAAAGAAAACTTCGTTTTCAAGATGTCATCTTGATTTTTATCATTAGAAAACAAATTCAGTATAGCCATGTATACTCAATGAAAAGCCGAACAGTGGCAAATCTGGGCACATCATACCATGGGATCAAGCTTCTGTTCAAAGTTCCTTATCAGAAGGCCTGGAAAAACGTGGTGTCAGATGACAGAGTGCAGTTCATTGTTGGATTTGTTTGTTTGAGTTAACACTGTAGCAATGTCATTTCTGTAGTAAAACCTTGGCCAATAGACAACAATTGTTTTTGCTTCAGCTGACAATTCAGTGTACAATAGCATCTTAATAGTGTATAAAAAAAATTTCTAATGTAAGTTTTAGCAATCAGAACTCTCAGAGAACTTAGGGTAGATAGAAACACGTACTTTTCTCCTCTTTATATTTAGTTATCTGCCCCTCTTAAGGAATGGTGAGTCTATTTCTGACCTTTCAGTATAAGGAAGACATCTAAAATGCCTAGATAATGTGATCTAATTAGTTTTCCTACTTATTTTTACAAAATAAAAGGAGCCATGTAGAGAGAACCATTGCTGAAAACTTCACATGCGATTGCTCTGTCTTTTCAAACTACCCTGTGTTAATTAGATATGATAAAAGATGATGTATTGCATATCTTTATCCTAAGTTTACAATTATGTTGCAGAACAGATGAATGAACACTGCTGTCTCTCTGCTTCTACACTAAAACATGGGAAGTATTCAACTTGAAGAAGTAATGCAGGGACAAATTTGGCATAGAAAGAAAAATGAGATTTTTTTCTATGTTGCATTTCCTGGAATTTTCTCTTGTGACAATAATGCAGAGGTACCCCACAAAATCTCTCAGGCTGGTGTTTTTGATATGTCAGAGATAGGTGGCTGTAGGTAATACCACATGGGCAAGCCCTGATGGGGATGGTGGGCAAGGACCTGCAAGTGAGCCTGGCCATTGGTACAAAGGTGGTGGGTGAACAGCTCTGTACCACACACACCACATGGTACCTGCAGATGGGACTAGGACCTCAAAAGCTTCCTAAATAAGAATAGCTTTCAGAACAGCCTTGATCCTGGAAGAATGCAAAATGGTTTTCAGCCAGTCTTTTCCTCTGGTCTGTGAATTCTGTCCTTCTCTGGGCACTGCCCTCAGTCTCAGGGGGACTGAGCCACACTCTGCTCCCTTATGGCTTTTGATTTCTCAGAGACCACTTGCAGGCTTCAATTGCTAGTTCTTTGAATCTGTGGCATGGTTGTTGCCATTTTTTGTTTGATTGCTTGTGGTTTTCTGCTTTTTAGTTTCTTGAAAGGTCTTATAGAGCAGGAACAGCAGTGTTTCATTTGTTCAAAGTAAAAAAAAACAAAAGATGGCAGTAGTATTTTTACTCTCTTTTTCACTAATAGCTCCTCTCTAATCTGAGGGGAAAAGGCAGTTCAGATGCTGTTACCGTTTTGTTGAGCCATCATTAAGGGTGCAGTTCATGATCTGGGTTTTCTTGCCTGTCATATGTATCCCCTGGTAACCCACTGGCTCTTAATTACCCCAAGGTATTTCAAGCCTATCTTCTTTAGACAAGCACACAGCTGTGTATTTTCTAGGGGATTACTATTTGAGCCCTGGTCTGAGCATTATTTAGATTATAAAGTATAAATTTGGAGGTGTCAGGCTCATGTATTTTTCATAAGGAATGTGTGGTGGTTAGGAGGTACCAGGAGTTTCAGAGGAATTAATCTACTGCACAATAGCAGGGCTGATCGTGTGAATCATCCCTGCACATTCAGTTCACACTCAGACACGTTATAGTGCCCTGCTCTCTGCTTTAAAAGTTCAGTATTCACACTCTTCACATTGGAAATACTAACATACTGTGAGGACCCTTTGAAAAAAAAAGAAAAAAGGATTTAAAATACAAAAGTGTTTGTGTGAACAAACTTGCCTATCTGTATCTGGATTAGCAAATACTTCAGTTCTGATATAAGCTATTCAAAATGGCCTCACAGCTCACATGATGTGCTTTCTGTTGCTAATAAGCAATTCAATCAAAAGACACATGCGGCCAAAACTAAAAATATTATGTCCTGTTGATTAATTTACATAAAGCTATAATCAACATGTTCAGCAAAATGCTAGAAATGGAGCCTCACTGTTGGTTTGGGGAAACCTGTCTGTTTTGTGCAGTTCCAGCAATGAAAATATTGAATAATACATTCTCAGTTTCAATTTTAGAACAAAATATTAATATTGCAGAAGTGTGGTAAATTTACTGATTTTTTCCCCCCTTTATAATAAAATCCTTTTCCTTTCAAAAAAACAAATTCTATTTTAAAAGAAGTCTCCAAATACTCTCATTTTCAGAGATGTGAAATGATCTTAAACTTATGTTTAACAAAGAATGAGAAATCTGTGTTAAAACTAACAAAGAATGTTAATACAGGGGCAGAAGAAAATCAAAGTGAAAACTTACTTGTTAGTGCCAAGAGACAAGATGCTGCTTCCTTAGTTAAGCAGACCATATAGTTTTAACTTGCCCAAACATTTGTAAGTGCCATACTCTGACCTTGTCCTGTCACACTGGTACCAGCATGGTCAGGTCCTATATAGATGAGAGTGATACATGCCATCTGACAGCCAAGGAAAGACCTTTCATGGTAGTCTACCATAAGAATCCAGGGATTTTCAGCTGTGCCAGTGCTGGGAGCTGGATGGGGACCAGTGTTTGAGCCTCATGGGAGACGGGAGAGCCCTGCTTAGATGGGGGATGTGGAGGACTTGGAGGAGGAGCGGGTGGTCCTGGCCACCTGGCCTGGCTGTGCTGCCGACATCTAGTGGAGCACTACAGTGGGCACCTCTGCATGGCAGTGATGTACCAGAGGTGCATCTCTAATCAAGAGAGACGTGGTTTTTTATCTCTTTCTTGTTGAGAAAATGCGTGGGTTTTGTTAAGTGTGCCCTTGCCTATCCAGTGGAGCTTCAGTGACCTGGCATGTGAACAAACTCAGTTAGATCCCCTGCCAGACGGGTAAATAACAATAGAAACATTGTTTAAATAGTTAATTTCTTATCTTGCTAAATTTGTCAGATTTTTATATCCACCTCTTTGGTCTTTATCTCATTCTCTGTATGAATGGGATATAACGGTCTGATAAGTCCTCAAATCATCTTTTCATTTGGTAGTAGAGAGAAAAAATGTCTCAAAAGGACCCTGTTTCTCTTACAGATAATAATTTGTATTTTGCACAAGCCTTTGAATGTTCCAGGTTGCTTTATCATGTGAATGCAAGACTCAGCTGCTGAGCTTTTGTTCTCTGCTTATAGCTGGTGCCTTGCTTATTTAATTGCTGTGAACATCTTCAGGTTGATGACAAGATATGTAATGAGGCACCTGGCTATCTGTGCATCTGCGTACACTGAAGCCTCAAGAAGGGAACAGACAACACTACGTCTTAATAGAGAAGGTTTATAATTAGCCCAGTTGTATATGTATTCGCTGGTATTTTCAAGTTTCTAGCTCCAGAGTGGTAGATGGAAAGAGAAACACATACATCTTAATTAATTTACCTTTTGGGCTTGACAAGTCATATCAGAGATACAACATATGTAGTCTTAAACTACCAATTTTATTTGATTCAATAAGAATTGACTACCTAGCTTTGAGATTATTAGATTTAATATCTTTGATTGTGGGCTGTTTGGCTGTTATTTTGTTCAGTGATGACAATGAATATCCTCCCTCCCCAGATTATAATCTCTTGATGAAGGCTCTTACTAGGGCAGAAATGGACTGAATATCATTACAGGGTTCTGTGGACTGCCACATTACAAATAATAGTAATGATTTTTACCTTAGTAAAGTTTGATTTTTGTTGGTTTTTTTTCTGCTTACCATGCACTGTTGCACCTTTATTCTTCATAAATGAAAATAAGCAGACTCTACTGCCAAAAAAGAAATTAAATAATTGTTAGACATTCTTTTCCTGTTTTCATTTATTGAAGGATTAAAAATTATCTTAAGTTATCTTAAAGCCAATTTCAAAATATTCCTCATTTGTATTGCTATCTCTTTTTGCCACCTAGAGTCTGTCAGTTTTATGTTCCAGAAATAATTGATTTCTTTTATCTTGTCTTTTCTAGTGTTGTGTCCTTGTGAAGAATTAAAATATCTTGTGTAATTAAGAGCTGCATGCAATACGAACTAGAATTGATTAGTTAACAACAAAACTATTTCTTTTGGGTTGAGTTACTGCAGCTGCTGTAATTGTTAATGGCAAAATTATAGAGAAGGGAAAAAAAGAGAACACCATAATCAGTCTTACAGCTACCAGAATAGTAAGAAGGTTTAATTGCCTTGGTTGGCTGTATCACTAATGAGTACAGTTTCATTAGAAGTTCCATGGGTTGTTTAATTATAACTGGAAACTTGCATCTCTCTCTTTTCTAAAAGACTGCATTTCCATGATGTACCTCCCTGGTGAAAACCACATGGCAGAGCCAAGGCTGCTTTGTTTGGGAGACCTCAGGAGGTGGAAGCACAAATCCCATTTTTGCCACTGAGTTCTTGTGAACGTTGCACACTGACTATGGCAAAAGAGCTCTCTACCCATTTTGAAGAGCAGGACATTGCTCATCAATGCACATCTTATTGCACTGTTTGCAATGCGAGTTCCAGATTTGGAAGAGAATTTTAGATTAAGGGAGGATTTAGTGGTTACCTTAAAAGTTGGGGGGGAGGGGTTCTTTGGTTGTTTTTGTTTTGTACTTTTCCCCTGCAGAATGTCAGAATTCAGCAGGTCTGCACATATAAAATAATTCTTAGCTTTTGTCTTCCAGCTCTTTTTGGATGAAGGAAAAAAGCAGATTTAGAAAAGATCTAGCTTATCAAACCATACAGATGTATAGCCCCAAAATAAAACTGTAAATAAAACTGAATACATTAAAAGGAGATTTTAACATTCAGGGAGTAGGAAAGCTACAAAACCGGTTTGTCATTAGACAGAACTAAGGAGACTAATTCAACTATGAGTCTTTTATGATTTCCTCCCTCAACTCTCCCAGGTAAGGGCATTCTTTTTATTCCTTCCCTGTGACTAAGTGGACTTATGAAATGGATGGGGAACTTTATTCAAAGGATAATTTTAACAACAATGATCTGGCATAGCTTCATTTACCACAAAAAAAGTGATATGAGTAAGATTTGGACAAAACAGATTTTAAACAAACAAAGTTTGTCCTGCCATTACTCCAGTTCTCCCATTCCCCCAGTTGCCTGCCATCATCAGCAATTATCTAAATCTGCTTTGAGTAGCAGTTTTAAAAGCTGAGGAATTTAGAGAAAATATGGTATGTGGCATTTTTGGGAATCTTGAGTGGGTTGTGAGAACCTTAAAATAGCAGACGGGCAAAGTATGCAAGCCATGGGTTTCCCAGGAGTCTGGCATTCATGCAATGTATCTCTTGCCAATAAAAACTCCAGCTGTGCTGTGGTTCACAGCCTGCTCCTCCCTGGGCAGTGCAGAGTGCGAGTCAGGTCATGGATGCTGGGGATGGCCCCATCCATTTGGCTGTGCTTCCCTCTGCCTTGCAATACAGATGTCTTTGATTCCATTACATTTTACTCAGCAGCCAGCTGTAACCCCCAAGGGCTGCTTCAATCATTTCTGTGTTAAGATCCAGATTCATAAGCCTTTAAATTTGATAGATCATTTTCTTTTATGTTATGTTAAAAGGGCTGTAAGGAACACCCAGTGATAATTTATTGAAAAGACAATTAACAATGAGGTTAATGACAGTGTACATCTCAGCTGTGATTCAACCTGGTAATATAATTAGTACCTTCAGAAATACACAGTCTTTTGTTATTTTTACACAAAAGAATTAAATACATAACTTTTATTGCAGTCTTGTGAGTTCAGTTGTTTTCCTTTAGGTTTTTTTACGAATGTTAAGATTTTTGCATCTCAGTTTTATGTCTGAATTCCCTACTCACAAACTCTCCAGCACTACTAGTGGTGCTCTTCTCTTTGCTTCAGCAGTGCTTCAGATAGATTCTGGAAGGCTTTTTGTATTTCCTCTTGTACCATAAACAACACAACAGAAGTCACATTAGCCCTTTTTTTACAGCTATGCCAACATCACCCTAACACTATACTCTTCATGTCAGCTGTTCCCAAACCAGGAAAAATACGTGCTGCTTCAGTGCTTAGGAGGCATCATGGGCAGAGTGTTAATGGAATTGGTGCTCATACGCATTTTTACTGTCATTCCAAGAAAAAATTGTACCTGTAACTGAAGATGTTCTTTATAACCATTTCTGTCGTTGTACCTGGTCTCTTATACCCGCTCTTTGAAATTAAAGCTGCACATTTAGGATCTAAGAGTATTTCGGTCAATTTGTCTTTATTTAGTAAGAGGTTTAAGTTATACTTATGAAACAATGCAACTGATGTTCAGTTCGTAATATGAATATGGTTTTGGTTCTTTTCTTGTGGGGGAAGACATGTAAAAGCAAAAGCAGCTGGCATTCACTGGAAAGTTCTGTGGCATATGAAGATCATACTCAAAAAGTAGAGTAAGTTAATTCTCCAAGCAAAAATGCATTAATGTATTTAACACTTCTGCATGATGAATGTATTAAATTCATCAGAGCATGAATTTTCGTTCAAGGAATGTAGCATTTTCACTGTGTTTGAGTGTATCTTTGAGCTGTTTTGACATTAGTAGTGACATGTTTAATAGACAAGAGGTGCATCACTTGTGACAGTTTCATTGCAGCTGAACTTTTGAAGAATTCATTTCTCCTTCCTTACACATGTTCAACCTCCCAAGCCATATGGTCTGTGTTCCTCAAGGTGTTTTGCATTAGATCAGCATCAAAACATGAGTTATCTCAGAATTGACAGGCTAGAGATTGAAGTACAAGGCTAATATTTTTTCTTCTAAGAAGTCTTTGTCTCCTGATTGCATCATGCAGTAGAGTATCTGTCCCCCAGCTCATGTGGTAGATGCAAGTAATTAACATTCCAGCAGTAATTAACTGCATTGCAAACTACCTCCCTTTTAACTGTGAAGTATTTGATTCCCCTTACCTATGTAGATGCAGGATGCTGATTCTTGTGTTGTTGGGTTGATGGTAAACTTTAAGAACATAGAGATGCTTTTTTGCTGTTGCTGCTGACATTGAGGTGAGTTGCAGTGTCCATAAGTGAATTTTCTTTTTTTGGGCCCCGACCTGCATAGAATATATTTTCTTGTACTTCTGAGGTTTTTATTTCAGTGCAGAGAGGGCTAACATGTAGTTTTTAGCATGTGAGCCACTTTCAGTGTAAAAACACAAAAGTAAAGATGGTATCACCTCTATATTTGGATATCTTGAAATATTGCTTTTAGAAAGATTGATAATTCTGCTCCTAAACATACTCTGGTTGAAGCTTTACCTTTCCTGCTTATATGGACCTGCTAGTACTTTATATTCTTGCTGATTCAAATGATGGAATGTTATCTATGAATTCTGTAATTTCAACCTGAAGGATCTACAAATTTGCAATATTTAGCATGAGCCTTAGAGCACAGCCTTTTTGTTCCAGAATCCTCTATTTCCCTGCCTTTCCACTGTGTGTGTCTGTGACATTTTCATCACTAACATTTCACCTTTTGAGGCTCTGACTGCAGTTCACAGAAATGCCATGAGTCTTGCAAAATTTGGACATTCTTTGTGGCTGTCTCTAGTACAACAATTTCTAACACATGTTCCAAGAGCAAATGGTTGGATTACCTGATTTTGTATGTTGCTTATTCCTTGCCCTTTTACCAAATCTTCTGATGTCCCAAGGGTCAAGCTGTCTATGTGCTTGCATAGGAACCTGGGAGAAACCAGTGATCTGACTTCTCTGAGAGCCATAGAAGACAATAGCCTCAGGTGGTGTAAACTGGGCTTCCATCAAAAAAGGTTCAGAGAATGAGTCAAGCACTGCTTGACAGGAAGATTACTTTTTAAAGGCCATTCTGTGCAGAAGCAGATGGCTCATTCCACTCCTAAAGTTTGCCTCATGCAAGTGAGAAGGTCTAAATATGTCCTAAACTGCTGCTACTATTAAGCTTCAAAGATAATACTTCCTATCTCTTGCAGACACTTCTGTCAGTTAGATTAACATCTTTCCTGCAGTGTAGGTGAGGGCACTGCTGAATTGCACTGAGGAGCAGAGCATTTTACATAACACACAGAATTCGGCATTTTTGTATTTGTTTTTCTATCAAAGTGACTCAGTATGACAATGTGTGAAGTATGTACAGATGGCAAGAACAGTTATGTTATCGAGTTTGTTTCCTCTGCCAGTGCTTACAGAAAAATAATTCTAGTTTCCCATCTAAAAGTATAAATAAACGATGAAACAAAATAGCTTTTCCTTCCACCATGAGAATAGACACTTCAAAGTTTTTTCCCAGAGTAGATGGGATTAAATGGGACAAGAAATCTTCTGAAGATCACTGTATTTCTCGGTCATATCCCTTTCAAACTGCATCATCTATTTAGCCCTTATTTATTTTTTAATACAAATTGGGTGTCCTAGTACATTTGTTGTTAGAAAGTTATTCACATAGCTTGTAGTCCAATGGAGATACAAAAAAAAAAGGATGATTAATGAAGGGAAGCTTCCTTTTACTGCACATCTGTGTCTAACTGTGGGTCCTGAGGACATTTGGCCTTGCCAGAACCAGCTAAGAAACCTTGCTTTTTTGAAGTTTTCCAGGAAATGTTTTGGTTTTGCACAGCTGAGAATGTTTAGTTTGTATTGAAAGAAACTGAAAAGCCCAGATGCAAGGATCTTTCCAAATTAGTTGAAAACCTTAACCCTTTGCCATCAAAAGCAAGAGGTTTGACTATGATTTTTCTTTCTAGTGTGAACTGTTTATTTTTATAGTCCTTGAAATAGATATGTCAAGTAAAGAAATTTTAGGATGCTGTAGAAAAGTGCGATCATATTGGAGAGTTTTCAAGAAAAGAAAACAGATATGAGTCTTGAAGAGAGTCAAAACTATGAAACATTATTGCAGAAAGAGAAAGAGCAGAAAAAAGGAAAATGAGGGTGACTGTAGCATCTATGGATTTAAAATTCTGTATATACAGAAAAGCACTGAAAAAATAATCATTGATTTTTATTTCTTGGGAGGTATTGAACAGGAAAGATGAGAATTTTCAACTTCTCTGGTGAGATTCAAAACACCTTCAGTATTTCCCAAGTAATTAAGAAACCAAAAATGTTCAATTTACTTAAAATGTGATAAAAGTGAAATCTCTTTATCTGATACAGATATTTAAAAATATGAGTGAATAAGAAACTGTTTCTTAAGAAGTAATATTGATATAATTTTTTTAAAAAAATTCTCTTAATCTCAGAGATTCCATTGAGTTGCTCACTGACACATTGCTGGCACTACTTCAGCACATTTTATTTTTGACATTTGTATGTCTTTGACCTTTTATGCCAGTTTAAATGCTTGAGATATGATCCTCCCAGTCAGCTGATGCAATAAAAACTAAAGATGTAGGATGTCATCACCTTGTCAAGCCCTGAAGCCATTTCTAAGAGGTCAGTCATTCACTTCTGGCTTCTGGTGGAAAATTCTCTCACGAGACATTGGCTGTCAGTGGAGGGATCAGGAGAGGTCTGAGGTGTTGGGGGAATATGCGTGACACATGTGAACTGCCGTTCCAGCAGCAAATAAGGAATATTGATAGCTTTGTATGCCAGAGAAACTTTCTCATTATGAAATTTCTTTAGCAAATTTTAGAGTAGATTTTATGATTGATTTCCAGTTTAATCCCTGAGTGGGCTGTGTAGAGGGGCACCCTGCCCTGCTGGCCACTGCAGCCTGTCTGCAGAGAGAGCCCTGTATGGAACCTTCTGGCTGGTCCTTTAGACCAAAGTTAGGAGCATTCAGTATGATATAGCATGTGCTGTACAAATGTGGATTCTGACATCCTGGAGCCCTTAGAGTAACATTAAATAACTTTTCCCCTTCCAGAACTTTTAACTATTGTAAAATTTAAATTTAGATTTTTCACTTGTTCTGATAGTTATACATGTCTGAAAGATATTTAAGTAGTGTAAATCAAGTGAGTCTTGTTGAAGAAAACCTGTGTCTGAAATATTAATTCTACAAGCTGAAAAATGGAAGAGAGAGAATCTAAGATGACTGGTACAAAGCAGAGCTTTCCTTTTCTCGTGTACAGGTACATTTCAGAAGAAGGAGCTCCAATATTACTTAGAACCACCAGTACCAATAATTTGAAATGCTGCTCATGGTAATGCATTTCATTCATGCCCCATATATCAGTAAGGCTGTGTTCATTTGGTCTCCTAAAAAAGGACACAAAAAATCACTGATCAAACAGACACCAGGGACTATAAGTAGGGAATATCAATGTTCAGTCTTTAATATGAATTATATAAAGATCTATAAGTTTGAGACAAAGTGAAATTGTGAGATTGCCTGCAGGGATTGTGTTATCATTTGTAATAAGTAGCTTACAGGAAAGAGCTACTAAATTTAGTTGAACAAGGGCCATTTCCCTAGAATATACAAATATGCACACAAACCTCGTATCACTCCACTGCAGTAGGGACCACTGAGTATTTTCCATTATTTTTCATAAAAGGGTAAGCTGACCTTTTCCTCTTAAGGATTGTTTTAAATACCATCTTTGATCTAGTGAGTAACCATGCACTCTATAACACTTGAGTGGATTCTTGCAATTGCTTTGAATTTGCCTAATTTGGCTTTGTTCAGTGGGAACTAAAAGTATGACTTTTGAGGGAGCAGAGCTAGATCACTCTTGGATGCTTTTGATATTTCCAACTTATATTCTTATATTTTATATCTAAAGAGAGGCTATGAACCATGAGTGTACATAGCATGCATGTACTGGAGCTGATTTGCGAGGTTTAGTATCCCTGCAAAGAACTACAAGCAGTGAAAACAGAATTTGTAATCCAGTGTGCCTAACTTTTACCACAGGAAAAAAATACACTAAAAAGCATTTTCTTTGTGCTCACAGCATAAATTGACTTTAGCTGAACTGGTGCAGCAAATGCCCAACAGTTTATGAAGTGAAACTCCAAGATTTGCCCCACTCCAGGCTACTTTTCCTCTGTGTGAAAACATAAATGATTTTTTGTCCTATCATAAGAAAAGATGTTCTTTTGATATTTGCAGCTAGTCAAATTGTCCTTAGTCCTAACTGCACCAACTTGATTATACTTTAAGAGGTTTGCCCTAGTTACAGAGGCTGGGACTGTTTATCCCCGCGTGGGTGTTACCAAAACTGTGTCATTTCTGATGGACTGTTAATAATGGAACATTTGCAGCAGCTGCCCAGGGCACACCTGACCCCTCAGGTTACAGGCTGTGTGTTAAAGAACCCCATGAGACAGGGGAGTGTTTCTGCCTTCACACCAGTGACTCAGCTGTAGGTTACATTCCTAGGTTTCATAAAAAACACGCACTGTAATGGCATTTTCATTCCACTGTTTTCAGTAACTGATTCTAAAGGATACAGAATTGCTTGTTTCCCTGGTTTATTTTTTTTCCCATTGTGATATATTGGTGATAAAAATTTTGATATAAACTAGCATTTAAACATATTTTTTTGCCTAGCTTTAGTAAAGAGGAAGGTAAGTAATTGCAGCAGAGTAATTTTGACAAATATTGTTTAGAAGGCTGTTAAATAAACAACAAAGTATTTAAATTTGCTATGTGAGCTGTTTGTGAAGGAAAATATAAATTCATCCAAACTTCAATAAAAAATTCTACTATAATGCAAAAGACTTCTTGCTCAAATTGGAAAATTAATCTTAATGAAGAGTAAAAAATTACAAAGGATCCATAGATGTAAATGGGTACATTAAGTTAATATAAAGAAGAGACGGTTGAAGAACCACTTGTTATACAAACCTGTGGTAATGTGCATGAAATCAATGTTATATGCACTGTAACACAATCCTCTTCCAATAAGATAAGCAGACTCCTGAAATAATCTTGTTCAGTCAGTTGGTCAAAGTGCTTGTATTTTCTTTAGGAAAACTCAAATAAACAGTTTGGTATATGCTCGAATATGGAACAGCTAAAAATAATTGAAAGAACTCCATACCTGTGGGTATGTTCTCCCCAAAAGAGTTCTCATTTAAACTACTTCCTATTTTGTATTTCCCTCTTCTGAAGAATGCTCTGCAATGTCCTTTGGCCCTATGGACCATTCTGCTGTAATTCGCCATACCACTGCCCTTGCTCATTTTCCTGGGAAGAGGCAGGTTTGGCACATGTGTCTGGGGGCACAGGCAGTGCAGGCTCAGGGCTGGCTGGGGACCAGCTCTTCAGCTGCTTTGGCTGGGGCTGCCCCAGGAGGGGACATGGGGGCAGTTTTGGCCCGGTCTTGTGATGGCTGGTGGAAGGAGTCCCTAGTTATGGTAAAACCGGTGATATTGAGTATGATTTTCCTGGTTTAGACACAAAGCTGACACTTCTGTGTTGGTGTATGAGGAGAAGGCACCAGGAGTCCAGAACAATAAGAGTTTTCCAAAAGAATTTGATGTGGCTTTATTTTAGAGTTTAAGTACCTTCTGAGATAGGTGATCCTCATTTTTTTCTGTGCAATTCTACCTGTGCAAGTTGATAAACAGACGGAAATAAAAAATTCTGAAGTGCATTAGTCAGCATAGGACTTGGAAACAACCACACATAAGACAGGGAAGAAGACGGCCCAGGATATTTGCTAGAAAAGAGGAACCTTTCTAAGGGTAACTGTTTTTAGAGTACTTTAGTTGTTATTGTTAATTGCTTGAAAATATCTTGATATCGTGTTGAGTATTGCACTGTACTTTAATCCCTTTCTTGCTTCAGTATTGTCTTAAATGAAAACCCCTCATATTTTTTTTTAAAAATAGAGTAGTCTGTGAGTTGCTGCTGAGCTGGGCAGACGCTGTGGTCAAGTGGTGAAGGTGTTGTTTCTGTATTAACTCTGTAATGATGTGACATGTTGGTATGATGCACATTAAACTTATAAATTTATGTTTAATATGGATTAAATAGCTTGTGTAAGGCTACATAAAATATAACTAGGGGAAAAAGTTTGTGGTTTTGTTGTTGTTGTTTTGTTTTGTTTGTTTTTATCTTAAAGAAAAACAGGAATTAAAAGTTCCTGTCTAAATTATGAACATATGAATTGATGAATCCCATAAGATGTCCTTCTATTGACTGTAGTATTGTCTCAGTCAGGGAAGATGCAGAGAATACTGCAAAGCAATGATAATTACTTCAGATTAAAAACTACCACCAGAGAATTGAAACAAAGGCTGATTTGCCTGACTGAACCCACCAACCTTTATTGCAGAAAACAATACAGTCCTCTGTCTCTGTCTTACAACTCACTTTTCTTTCAAGCATATTAGACAATTCCTTTTCACCGCCTTTCAATTCTAATCACACCCATTTTCCATTTCTCTCTTTTCATGTGCACTTTCTGAGAAAACTGACTATAAATGATCTGACTTTACCACAGCCCTTGGCTTGCCTTCCCTTCTGTCCTCCCAGCTCTGCCTTTTATCTCTTGGCACTGGATGTAGAAAGTTCTTGCCTGCACAGTGTCTGATCTTATCCTCACCAATACCACAGTGACCTTCACTTAATTCATCTACAGATATCTCCTGTGTCCCTGAGTTTCCCTCCCTTATCTTTCTTCTGAAGCTGTCTGCTTTTATTTTGCCACCAACAGTACAACGAGGATGCTGTGCAGTGAAACCTCATGGCCCATGCAAGTATCCAAAATTCATCTTCTTTTGTCACTAAGCTTCTCCAACATTCCCATTGCCTTTGTCTGGAGATAGTGAAGTCAGCTCCTGCCTCTTGTTTTCACCAAAACCTCTAAGGAGAAGAACTAGCTGCAAAGCTTCATTCACGCGTATTCAGCTGGACTGGCTGCTTTTCTCCTTTTACATCATACCTCTGGTAGAGCTGTCTCAGAACGTAAGGTCACCTATCATCCTTACCCGAGCTGTTGGCAGACCTGCTCTTAGAATCATACAATCATTGAATCAGCTGGGTTGGAAGAGACCTCTAAGATCACCAAGTCCAATGCTTGATCCAACACCACTGTGATTACTAGATCATGGCACTGAGTGCCACATCCAGTCTCATCTTAAAAACCTCCAGGGACACTGAATCCACCACCTCTCTGGGCAGGCCATTCCAATGTTTGATTACTCTCTCTGTAAAAAATTTCTTCCAAATATCCAATCTAAATTGCCCCTGGCAGAGGTTAAGCTCATGCCCTCTTGTCCTATTGCTGGTTGCCTGGGAGAAGTGACTGACCCTCACCTGGCTACAACCTCCTTTTAGGTAGTTGTAGAGAGTGATGAGGTCACCCCTGAGCCCCTTCTCCAGACTGAAAAAACCCAGCTCCCTCTGCCTCTCATAACACTTGTGTTCAAGTCCCCTCACCAGCCTCGTTGCTCTTCTCTGGACCAGCTCCAGCACCTCAACATCCTTCCTGAACCGAGGGGCCTAGAAATGCACACAGTACTAAGTACACCAGCGCTGAGTACAGGGGAAGGATCACTTCCCGTGTCCTGCTGTCCACACTATTCCTGAAACAGGCCAGGATGCCATTAGCCTTTTTGGCCACCTGGGCACACGCTGGCTCATGTTGAGCTTCCTGTCAATCCAAACCCCCAGGTCCCTTTCTGCCTGGCTGCTCTCCAGCCACTCTGTCCCCAGCCTGTAGTGCTGCAGGGGGTTGTTGTGGCCAAAGTGCAGAATGCAGCACTTGGCCTTGTTGAACCTCATCCTGTTGGAACCAGCCCATCGATCCAGTGTGTCCAAGTCCCTCTACAGAGCCCTCCTGCCTTCCAGCAGATCAACACTCCCTCCCAACTTGGTGTCATCTGCAAATTTGCTAATGATGGACTCAATCCCCTCATCTAAATATCAATAAAGATGTTAAACAAGACTGGGCCCAACACTGACCCCTGGGGGATGCCACTAGTGACTGGACACCAGCTGGATGCAGCCCCATTCACCAGCACTCCCTGGGCCTGGCCATCCAGCCAGTTCCTAACCCAGCACAGAGTGCCCCTGTCCAAGCTGTGGGCTGTCAGCTTTTTCAGGAGTATGCTATGGGAGATGTTGTCAAAGGCTTTGCTGGCGTCCAGATAAACACACCCACAGCCTTCTCCTCATCCACCAGGTGGGTCACCTGATCATAAAAGGAGATCAGGTTTGTCAGACAGGACCTGCCCCTCCTACAACTATGCTGGCTGGGTCTGATCCCTTGTCCATCCTGTAGGTGCTATGTGATTGCACTCAGGATGATCTGCTCCATAACCTTGCCAGGTACTGAGGTCAGGCTGACAGGTCTGTAGTTTGCCATGTCCTCCTTCCAGACCTTTTTGTGAATTGGCGTGACATTCACCGTCTTCCAAACAACTGGAACCTCCCCAGTGAGCCAGGACTGTTGGGAGATGATGGAGAGTGGCTTGGTGAGCTCTTCTGCCAGCTCCTTCATCACCGTAGGATGGTTTCTGTCTGATCCCATAGACTTGTGAGGATCCAGGTGGCTCAGTAAGTCACTATTTCCTCCTGGATTACTGGGGGACTATTCAGCTTCCTATCTCTGTCTCTTGTATGTGTTTGTGCCCATTTGTCTACATGCATTCAATATAGCCAACCAGAACTCTTATTTCTTACCATTAGATTTTAATTTTCATCATTTTTGCTTTGGATTGTTAAGAAAACACTGCCTTCTGTTGGTCCTTTAGGCTATTCATCCTTCATCTTCTCTGATTTGCAAGGCCCTACACACACGCCACTACCAAGGCTGAAATCAACCTACTGCATCTGTCCATGGATGTGACAAGTACTAAATTCTTTGCTTGTATTTGTTTTCAGTGCCTCTTTCCTTTACAGAGATTTCCCTCCTGGCTTGTTCCAGCCAGTCTGTTGGCCCCTCTCTGTGGAATCATTTCCTCCCAAACAACCTGCTGCTCCACAGAACAGCCACATGCACTCTCAGTTGCTTTTGAAATCTCAGCTCTCATTTTGTTAGCCCAGGTTATTAGATTTCATTCCTTGGTAAAACCTGCAAACATGCATTTTTCCTCTTGCCGTGTTTCCTCTTATTCTTGGAATTATTAATATGCAGAATAGCTCATTAACTCATTTCAGATACAACTGTAAAGCTACATGATGTTAGTGTCCTGAATAAAATAGTTTTGGCAATGTTAAATGCAGAAGTGTGCCAAGGCTGCTTCTTGTCACTAACCAGTTTTTGTCTTTGCCTTTTTAATTTGTTGGGGGTTTTTTGTTTGGTTGGGTTTTTTTTCTCAAAATTGGACTCAAAGCTGTTCAAACCAGGTTTCTGGGTTTTTTCCTTTTTTTTTTTTTTCTCTTTTTTTTTTCTTTTAATGAACCGATTCACAACAGGGGCTTGGATGTTTTTTGCTCTTGGAAAGTGCACACTTTGTAGAAGAATTCTTTTCAATCATTTTGAAAGATCGCCATCTCCTTCCCTCCCTCCCTCAACTCTTTCCTTGTATGCAAGATCTTAACTCTCACATCTGCATTTCTCATTAAGGCCTGACTGTTCCCATGAGAAGCTCAGAATCTCTCTATTTCTGATAGGTTAGAAATCTAGCAGACACAATTATAAAGCAGATGATAATAAACTGCTTGATGTCAAAGCCTTTGAAATTGTTTTATTTCCAGCCATCCTTACATTCAGTTTCTTATTCTCTTTTTCTAAAGTGTATTTTCTTGAAATAAGAATATTTTCTTGTCACTGTAAGGCAGATACCCAGAAGTTGAACATAATGTGTTTATCATTGAGTTTCAGCAGGCTGTCAGTTTAAAAAAATCAAATTTGAAGTCTGTAATTTCTCAGAGGTCTTTAATTTTGTTTTTAACAGAGTCTGCTCCATTTCTAATTTCCATTATTATTTCCCTCTGGTGATGCCTCCACAGACCTACAAAAGCACAGTATTAGAGATGAGTTGAATATGGAGGATCTCCAGGGTCTTCGGAGAAACAAGCATCACTCTCCTTCCGCTAGCCCCAAACACACAGTAGCATATTGTTTAGGTATGCTTAGGTATAGCTTCATAATATTTGTGTGTGAAAGAAAATAACTAAAAAAGAACTAAAAGCAGTTGAGTTTAATCATAACACAGTTTTTATGCCTGTATGCTGCAAAGACAAATGTGTCCTTTTGCTGCTGTTTCTTAACTCTCATTTCTGGTATGTTTTAAGAAGTTAGTACTGCATACCATATCCTAGAAAGAAATGTATGGAGAAGTTCTGCCTGCCTTGTTCTAGTGCATCTGAAGTGAATATTTCTTTCTTTGTGAGGAGGAGAAAAAAGTGTTGCCTGTCCTTCATCAGGTAGGGTTTGCAACCTTGGAAGAGTTCATTTCAGCACAAAGTTGTATTATTGAAAGACAGCCCAAGGGATGAAGTTTCAGGATGATTTTACTGCAGTGGTTTAAGGATCTACAATATTTGTACTTTAATATTAAGATGGAAAGAGAATATAGCAGTGAAATTGTAACAAGGAATCCATATTCACCTAGTTCCAAAACTTTGTACCTTCAGAAAGCAAGCTGCTCATTGGTTTTGAAACTCTCAGCTCTGATGCTTCACCAAAAGAATGTTAGGTACAGCGAGGGCTGCATGCATCCCAGCCTACATGAGAGTTTGGGCCCCATGTCTCTGCTCTCGTGGCTGTGCACTCTCAGCTCTGGGGTAAAAGAAGGAGAACAACAATTATATATCAGGCTTGCTTAAATACATTTCCAGACTGTGGAAGGGTGCTGTACTTTTGTGCCTTGAACTTGGGCCAAAAATCTATGAAAGCATCAGAATTCCCTCCTAAGACTGTGGTAATTTCTCATTGAGGAAAGCTGCCCACTCAACACGTTGGTTTGCTGGTGATAGTGCTATTTAGTGGTTTGTAACTGAGCTAACACTGGTATTATGCAATTGCTACTGTTAATGTTCCCCCAGGTGTCAACTGGCTTTTCTCTCATGTAGCACAACTGGTGAATTCAGCCCCGTAGCTTACAGCTTGTGTTTAGTTTAGAAGATTATTGATTCTGTTTCAGAATGTACCTAAAAGGTGTTTCTTCCCCTGCATGATGTCTATCAGTCTGATGAAGATATGACCTCCGCCCCACAATTTTGCCTTACTTACAGCATATTCCCTTAGAGTACGACCATGGCCACAGTCCTGCTAGCTCTGCACAGTTGCTATATATGGACTGTGTAATTAAAAAGTGTGGCTTTACCATCAAGTATAGTGTGTGTGAGGGAAGTATTTTCAGTCTTGCAGAGACTGCTTTAATAGATATGGTTTTCAAGTCAGGTGCAAAGAACCCAGTTCAGTGCTCTGTCGGCAGACCAGGTTTTCTACGCAAACTCAACAATTTGGCTGTGTGATGAGTCAGTCACTGCCAGTATTGCAGTGCCTTGTCAGCAAAAAGCTCTCAGAATATGCATATATCCACCTTGTGACTATGAAGCTTGCTTTTCCTATGCTTATTGGGAATTTTTATGTGCCTGTATATGATTCATAGAACAACACCTCAAACACTGATTACATATAGACTCATTTGTATTTTTTCATTCTTGGCTTAAAATACTGCCTCATTTCACCTTTCCCTCAAGATGTGACAATAATTCATTCTATAAAGGCCTGTCGTATTGGTTTCATTTTAAATGGGGTGTATATAAATTCTTTAACCGGGAAAAAATCTGTTACTTGTGAAAATTATGTTTAATGTACTTGGCTAAGCTGTAGACTGAATGAATTAACATATCTGTTAAAATCTACTCTAAGTGCAAGATTTGCTTTTGGGTGATTTCATTGACCTAAGAGGATTTTATGTCTAATTTGGCTTCTCTGAGGTTTTAACATTATTGCCTGAGCTCTTAAAATATAAAAAATAGGCTGGACTTCTGATACCCCTTTTAATTAAATTTCAGTGACATCCACAATGTGATGAGGCTGTGAATACAAGCCCAGAACATGCAGGCCTGAGGGTGAGTCTCCAGTAACTCAGTCTCTAGCCTTTTTCCATTTGTTGGGGGCTTGGTGGACATAAACCTTTCCCCTTAAAAGATTTGGCTTCAAGAGCTTTGGTTCCTGCTGCTGTCTGAGCCATGTTAGTACCAGAGACAGTTAAATCTTCTGCTGTTTCTATTGATACGGATTTTGCCACGGCCAAACGCTAAAAGGACAACATCTGTTATCACTTCTGTTTACTCATGATCTTGACCTCTACTTTTGGGAACAAGAAGATTCAGATTATTTGGAATTTTGCTGAAACATTTACACTCTTAGATTGAAAAAATATATAAAAGCATTGGAGAAACATAGTTCTCTGGTAGCTTCTGAGATCATCAGCTTGCTTGTTGTTTTCTTTATGTGCCTCTTGAGAGGCACAGTGACCTGATTCAAAAGGATGTGGAGGACGCAGACACAGGATGTCCTTTGCCCTTCCTTGCCATTGAGTATACTATAGTATATCGGTGTAAATGAGCAGAATTTACATGCTTTATACTGAGAGCATAGCTGTGCATTGGAATGAATTCCAAGGCTCATGGTAAGGTAACAGGAAATATTCCATGTGCACAATAGATATGAAATACTTGAATAAAACTCTGTGTTTCACTAGTCCATTATCCACAAGATTTTCCTTACCTGGTGGGATCAACTCAGCTCCTGCCTATTCCACAGACAAGCTCAAGGGTTTTCTGCACTGCTCTCATTAGCAAATGCTGAGTGTTTGCCTAAAGGAAAAGGGAGCTTTTGAAAGCCACCCAAAAGAAAACAGCAGGGCCACAGCAGAGTCCAAACAAGCTAGCAGGCTTTTAAAGCCTCATGCTGATGATACTGGTTGGTAGCATCTACTGGATGACAGCACAGATACGAGACTTTAAAGAGAACAGTATATTTTCTAGTATTTTTATAATCAGTTCTGTAAGAAACAGCATGTTGTTGTGTTGTAGCATGGAGTGAGATCTCAGCTGCTCTTTAGGTAGGTTCACCCCAGCAGAGTGAAGCATGTCCTTTGCCAACAGCTGCTACTCAGATGAAATTCTGAGGTTTGTGTGATAAGCCTTTAACTGGCCAGGTCTTTTGGTTACTGGTACGTTCAAGACAGAAACTTTTGCACTTCACTGTTCACGTGTGAAGTTTTTGGAATGGATGAAACCATTTTAAATGCAATCTAGCAGGTTTTTCTTTTCATTCAGAAGCTGTGGCAACATAATAAGAGGGGCCTATATTTGAATAACAACTAGCCTAAAAAGCTTTTTCTTCAAAAGAGGGCAAACTTTTCAGCTGTTTTTTTTCTTACATAACTATAGTGGCTCTGCTTTGTTATTTTTCTTTTACTGTAGTTGTACCTATTTGTGGCTGTATGTGTTCTGAAGAAATAAGTGGTCAGATATCTTGGTTTCTGGTGTGGTCTTATTTGGTGAAAGACGTAGTGGTTGTTCTAAAGGTGTCAACTTTAAATCTCTGGGTGATTCTCAGAGAACTCTCTGGTGTATAGATCCTTTCTCAGTGAGGAGGAAATATAATGTGAATCCTTTTTTCTCATTCCTCAATGTGAGATGAAGCGTGTTGAAATTCAGACTTGCACATTATAGTTATTTTGTGATATTTATGGTAAAAAAATGGGGGAAGTTCCTTATTTATTAAAATATCAGAAGAATCATCTATCTGTGGCAAATAATTTTCTCAGGTGCATATAAGAAAGCAAAAAATGTAAT
>JAWWMP010000011.1:13981078-14007628 GCA_035047865.1 Dendrocincla tyrannina | reverse complement strand
TGAATATAATAAATCAAAAAATGTAATTTCGTTAAATTACTTTTAATTTTCCATTGTTGTTTTAAGTTCTGATGGTATGGTTTCCATATTTATTCAAATACCAAATAATGTTTATTGATTGGCAAGTCAGTGAAATTTGGATTCAGCATTGGTTTTGCTTATATTTTTCAATGTGAATTTCTGCTTCAATTTTTTTTCTTTAGTAAGGTATTACTTAAATTATTATTTTTAAAATGATAGGTAGAACATGTTCTTTTTGCTACCAACTTTATGGACATGAAAAGCAGTAGCTTGGGAGTAGAACCTAGCCATGCTTTTATGTATAGTCTTACACTGAAATTCTTTTCAAAATAGGTTTTTCCAAAACACTGAAGGATAGATTAATTAAACCAGTGTTTCTGGGAATTTTTGCTAAACAGATCAGTTTGCTGATTCCAAGTTAAATCAACATCTGCCCTCACGTGGGATTGCTTTTATACTAATTTGAAAAATGATATCAGCAGCTGATGGATTCAAGTACATTCATAAAATTTAAATTCCTTGTTTGTTTTTTCCTCTGTTCCAAATCATACTATGAATATGACACATTTGATGTTACTCAGGCAAAGCCTAATGGAAATTTTGTAGAGAAAGTCTTCCTGTATTTTTCACGGTGGCTAAGCGATAAGATATGGTATTGTTTGGATTTTTTACACTGCTGATACCTTTTGTGTGGCAATGAATTTTAAATCAGATGTTCAGTTTGCCGTGTACCCATGTATTTGGTCTAATAACTTCAAAAGAGACATTAAAATAAGGAACCATGTAAAACAAAACATGAAATTGAAAGTGATTAACTTAGTTTTGCTGTTTGGGAGGACGTGTGTCTGTGATGATTGTGTGCATGGTTTTCAATACAGAATGAGCTTAGGACTCACCCTGTTTATTATTTCAGAGTAATCATGGTGCTTCTTGTAACAAAATAAGTATGGCAATTAATCAACTGAAATAAGGTAGGGCTAGCCCATCACCCATATATCATCTGTGGGTTGTTCTAAAATTAATTTAAAACACTGTCATATGGTTCATAAATTCAGTGGTAAAATTATTGGGAAGGGGGAAATTACTGAAGAAGCAATTTTAAAGAGAAGTGACTATCTCTTGCACTGATCCTGCAAGCAGAAGGTTCTTTTTTCAGTATTGATCTTCCCTCCCTACAGAAAGGGTAGTCAAGGTGCCTTGGCTAATATAAAAAATCCTGCTAAATGCTTTATCTCATGGTTCATCTGCTGTGAGACTCCAAGGGTTGCGCTGTCTTCTCCTTTAGCCCCATATGTTGAAGGCAGTTATGTATAATGAAAAACAGCCCTCGATGGAAAAAACCTGTTTGCTTTTTTAATCCAGACTGTCAAGACACCTACACTGGAACTGACCAGAAACCGTTCCAATTAAACAGATATTTTTACAGGAAATAGTGTGGTTTAGTGTGACCTCCATAATGGAGTTGTGGTTTACTTCAGAGTGACATCTTTCTTCATTAAACTTCTGTTGAGAAGGTCGTATCTGATGCTCCAAAATCTTTCAGTACACAACTTACGTTAAGTTGCCATCCATCAGATTCATGAATGTAGTCAGTTGTTTTTCTGTTGAGTGAATTAGATTTTCATCCACCACAAAACAAGACTCCATAGCTGATGCTCAAGGGAGATGTGGGGAATGTTGGTTCAGCACATGCTCCTTTTCTTATCTCTTTGCAGCAGAACAACTGCAATGGGAATTATCCAGACCTGGAAAAACAAAAGTGTGACAGTTAGAATTCTTGTTTCAGATACTGGGTAATGGCAGCACAGGGATTTCATTTCAGACACTATATGTTTGGTGTTTTAAGCCCAGAGTGGTGTTAAGCCAACAGCAGATCTTTTCCTGTGTAGAATTTGGAATTGTTTTGGTCTTAGGCTAATGCAGAGGGGAGATTTAATTTTTTTCTCCATATATAACCATGCTTTTCAACATGGGGAAAAAAGTTTCCCATTCAGCATTTTTTTCAGCTGCTGGTAGGAGTGTGTGTTTGGGATTCCATTCCAAAAGCTTGTATTACATTCTGTGGCTTTCAGGTTCTAGGATACATAAAAGAATATTTAAATAAATTGTTGTGGGGCTTGATGCATCCATTTCTACATGGAAAACATGTTTTGTGAAGCAGCATCACTGTAGAAGTTGACCCTTTAAGACTGTGATAAGTGTTCAAATTAAAATACTTTCTTGGAAATAGGTTCCTTTACTAAATCTTATTTTAACACAATTAAGTGTCCTTTGTGCTTTGATAAAATACCATAAACTTTTATATCTTCAAGTTATGATCGTGCCTTCTCTACAGAGTCAATTAAACCTGTCAAATGGCATCGTCAATAACAAGAGCATAAAAAAAAGAATAAGCAGCAATACCTGTCTAGCACTAACTCATCTTGCAGTCAATGGACATGTTTATAGTTTTATTCAGCAGCAGACCTGCTTTAATAAAAACACATATTTCAGATACCAGTAAAACTGGGGTTTTGGTGGAATTTGAGAGAAGAATAACAGAATTTAAAATCTGTCTAGCTCCAGCTAGTAAATCTTTGCTACATACCTAAAAGTCTTAATCTTTTGTCTGACATTTACGTCCTTTTCTTATTCAGAATTAGATTTGTCTTATTTGCAGTCTAATATAGAGCTCCACTAATGTTAACTTGGTAACCTCAGCTAATTTGATTCTTTCATCTGCTTTCAAATAAAGAAAGGCAAGTAAAGATACTTTTCTCAAAACATAGAGAATCTGATCATCTCTCTAAAGAATACCTTCCGTCATCAACAGCCAAAATGCTTTATTGGTAGAGGGTTCTCATTCACATCAAAAAGTTCATAGCATTTAATGGATAGAGGTTTAATGGAAATAGCTCCTTTGTATCTGATTGTACAAAAACCTTTTCAATAGCAGGAGAAAGCAGGCAGATGGTTTTGGACTGTGAGAACATTTTAGAAACTGAAGTGGTACCCAATAATTAGTCTCTAAACAATTCATCCAAGTCAACTTCTGGAGTCACACAGGATAAGCAGAATGAAGTTGTGTACTTTGGAATTGTCAAAAATATCGTTAATAACAGCGCAGAGTTCTTTATTCATTTCTTTCCCTGACTTGTTTCTTACTTCCTTTGTACTTCATTTTAAGCAAGCCTGCTCTTACGTTCCTTGCTTTTGAGGACCTTGAGTTGAAGTATTGCCTCAGTCTGATTGATTGTCTCATGAGATTTGTTGAAATAAAACACAAAACTATGTCTGGATGCCAAGAAAATATAAACAGACTTCAGGTTTTCTTTTCTGTTTCTGTTGTTAATCCTTGTATATAGATTGCACTGCTGAACTTTGGAATAAAAATGGAGCTTTAGTGAACAGGGCTAACTGAGTTAAATATATGAAATCATAAGCCTGTAAACTTTTCTTAAAGACTGCTGCAGGAAATGCAAGCATGTGCAAAAGCCAATGCATTTTACAAGGAATTTGTGATCATACGCTAACCATGTAGCACTGACTCATCGTGCAATCAATGGACAGGTTTATAGTTTTATTCAGCAGCAGACCTGCTTTAATCAAAAAGATTAATAGAATCTGAAAGCTACGTATTTAGATACCAAAGGTAATTAAAAAACCCCTGAAACTTTTCCTCTGCAACTACTACTGTTAAATCATAAGAAAATGATAAATTATTTTCATTTTTATAAAGATAATAGGCTTTTAAAGTGTCTGAATTGTTGTTTCAGGTCCAGAGCTTTCAGCAAGACCCATCGCCTACTGCTGATGCAGAGTCTGGACACATTGCTGCTGATGTTGGAGTTCTGCCTACAAAAAAGATGCCAAATTTAAAGTAATCTTTGAAGTCCAGCGATGAAACCAATATTGCTTTGGATAAAATTAACATTTAAAAGAGAACAGTAATATACAGACTCTGAAAGAGGTAAGTTCTGCCAAATGAGTTACTTGTGTTTTGGAAGCGTGTATTTCAGCAGTTACCATTATTATTTTAGATGAAGCAAACTAATAAAACAAATGTCAGAAAAGCCCTTTAATTATGATATATTGACATATATAATTATCTTTAAAAAAAATTTAAAAGTACAAGCTCCTCGAAATGAAGATCAGGTAAATGAAAGGAAATGTCAACAGCAACCTGTAATTTGCTTGTTTGAAATCCAAGTACAGAAGCTGCTTTCATGCACCTTAACAACACACGTCAGAAATCAGGCCACGTTTCCAGCACAGCCCAGTGAATGGAAATAATTCATACTGAGGATACAACATCCTTCTCTCTTCTCCTCTCTGTATTTTGTGAGATTAACAGTTCAAATGGAAAAATGCTTTTGGTGGATTAAGGACCCCTGGAGATAGTACAGGAATCCAGAATTTGTGCTTCAAGCTTTTTATCCTTTTTATTCTTTTTGTATTTTTCTTAACATATAATAAACCATGCATTTATGCTTTAACCTGTAAAACATCTCAATCCTTTGAGCTGCACCATGTGCAGTTAACTGGGGTTGACTTAATTTGGTAACATATCTGTCCTTTTAAAATGGTTATGTTTTGTTCCTCATCCACAGATAAAGCCAGACATTTTTTTGTACCTCTAAAATGATTTGAAACAGGTTATGCCTGTTAGATGTCACGTTATACCGAGTGTTCCTTTACCCTGATTATTAAATTATGCATTAAAATAATATAGGGACAAACTTTTAATAACTTTTAACATTTAGATTTACCTTCATTTATTCTATTGTTAAAAAATAATGAAAAATAATATAATTATGCAAATGAAAAATCAGTGAAACAGAATAATATTCACTGTATTTAAATATTTCATTACACTATCCATGTATTGTGGCTTGCATAATATTATAAAACCAGAACTCCATTTACTAAACCTTAAAAATTTATTGGCCAATATAATTTTCAATTGGTGAGAAGGATCAAATAGGTCAACTTGAAGAAAACCTAGACTTAAATGTGTTTTTTAGTTATGACACTAAGTATAAGCCATTAACTGTGAATTTCTCCTGAGCTTGTGAGTTACCTAGGATTGTTTCTTCAGGTTTATTCACTGTCAGACTACTTTTTGTTGTTCTTTCAGGAAGTCAGGAACCTCTTCTAATTTGTATTCCCCAAATTGGTTCCCATTTTGGTAGCCTGTTCATTGTACTGTTTTTGCAAATCCTAAAGCAAATATCTTTCCTGTTCCTGGTTTGTTGCTCTTGCTTCCAAGTCTTAGGGAATTGGAGCTTCCATTGCATGAATAGTGTTAAAGGAAAAGTTAAGATGAAATGTTTGTGTGATCACTGAAAATGAATTTCAAGTTACATACCCAACCATAAAAATCTATAGTTGTGCTGAGTAATTGCAAGTGCTGTTCAGTTCTAATAGCGCGGTATAATTTGCAACTAGTAGAAATGGCTAAGAAGTTTGTCCTAAGGACTGGATGACAAACATGTTATTGCCAGCATAGATACAGTTTCTGTTCCATGAACTGGTATCTCATGTTTAAGCTATGAAGCCTTGTTTACAGATATTTGCTGTATGTACAGTCACAGAGTAGGAGGCTATAAAATCTGAATTCTGTTTTAAACCATTTTCAGTGTTGTTACCAGTATCTTCTAAAGAGAGGAAAATATTGCCATCTGTTGTCAGTAAGGAGATTAGAGTCTTTGTAGGGCTTGTCAAAGCCTTGCCTGGTGGTAGCGAGCTGGGCACTGGGAAGGAATTTATGTTCTTGGAGAGAGATCTGCCACACAGATTGGTGAAAAACATGTGTCTTCAAGGTGTTCAAAGCACCTTTATATTATCTCTTCACAAATTTTCCTAAGAGATTGTATTGTTCATTGAACTCATGGTAAGAAATCAGTTGTTTCCTTTGAAAAAGAAAATCAGCAGGAGGAAGAGAGAAGATATGTTTTATACAAATAAATGCAAGAGAGAACAAACCAATTTTGTTTTCATACACTCTTGTTGTACTTGACACCAGTAGGAATCTCAGAATAAATTTAAGTAAGCAAATTTATAAATGTTACTTAGAAAACTAAGATTTAACTCTGTTTGAACTGTTTTTTAGGATATACCGCTTCACTATAGTAATGCAGTGGAAAAAGTGTGATTAATTCTTGTTAGTTTAAATTATACAAGGAGATTATAGTTCTATTTTTCTCACAGAATTAAATAGCTGAAATATTTATCTTGTAAGTGGAAATATTGATTATAAAACTTGAGGTGCACCATGAGAGGAAGTACTTCAATGAAAATACTTTGATGTGATACATGACAGTCCATTATGCTATGAAAGTTTAAATTCAAACTAAAGTGTCATCATTTGCACCAGCCAGTCTTTGTCCACAGAAGTCTTCAGCATAGGCAAGCTGGTAGTTGCTTAGGTGAAACACAGATTTTCATTTCATAAGAACAATTTAAATGCAATTTTTTAGTTAATAATTATATCTAGTATTCCAGATTAGTGATAGAATTATCAATATCAAAATCATGACAAATTGCACTTTTTGTGTGCATTTCACTAAGCTGAATCTCTATCTTAATAGGGACACAAGCGTCTTTGCTGTAATAAAGTCTCTTTTCCAAGGGTATGTCAGTGGTGGTATATGGAAGTACATGAGCAAGTGAGAGAGCACCTACAGTAGTTATTGGTGCCTGTTAAAAACGAGACATCTCTTTTTGATCACTGAATGCCCCGAATCTGCACCTGCTTTCCCCTGTACACATAGGCTTGCACAGTACTGCCCAACTGTGCCTGTTTCCCTTCCCAGCACTTTCTGGGAAGCAGGACACTTTAATTCACAGGATCACAAAATACGCTGAGTTGGAAGGGACCCACAAAGATCACTGAGTCCACCTCCTGGCCTTGCACAGGAGGCCAAGAGTCACACCATATGCCTGAGAGCATTGTCCAAACCCTCCTTGACCTCTGTCAGCCTTGGTGCTTTGACCACTCTCCTGGGGAGCCTGTTCAGTGCCAAACCACCCTCTGGGTGAAGAACTTTTTCTAATACCCAACCTTAACTTTCCCTGACACAACTTAAGGCCTTTCCCTGGGTGCTGTCACTGGTCACCACAGAGCACAGATCAGCGCCTGCCTCTCCCCTTCCTCTCAAAAGGAATTTGTAACTGCAATGAGGTCTCCCCTCAGTCTCCTCCAGGCTGAACAGACCAAGTGACCTCAGCTGCTCCTCATATGACTTCCCCTTCTTCCATCTTCCTTGCCCTCCTTTGGACACTCTTTAACAGCTTAGTATCTTTCTTATATTGTGGTGTCCCAACCTGCACACAGTATTCCAGGTGAGGCCACCCCAGTGCAGAGCAGAGCAAGTACTGTGCAATTCTGCTGGGATGGGAGATGTTGAGAACTCGAAAAGGATATGTCTGTAAACCCATGGCTTCCTCACTCTTTGCTTACGGCGCTTTCTGAGCTTGGTGCTTATTGCTCAGCAACAGACATTTCTGCTCTCTGCACTTTTTAAAAAGCAACCAGAATCATCAGTAGGAGAGGAGCAGAGTAGAAAGCCAGACACTGACAGTGGTGGTGTCAGTTTTGCTGCAGTGTTGATCCTGCTCAGTTTCATGCTTGTCAGGGAAGTGCAAAATCTCTGAGAAACAGCTCTGAGATTAACTCCCCTGTGGGCAGCGAGTCCCTGGTAAGTGTGCAGACTCACTGCAGTAGCGTTGCTGTCCCATTTTTGTCACTGGGACAGTTCAGTTCCCTCTGCAACTTGCAAACACTGGAAACTCTAACTGGAGGTTTCTTCCATCCCATTTTTAGAAATAATCCTTGAGAGACCTCTTCTTATCTAGATCTCCTTCATCCTTCAGATGAGTCTTGCAGTCAAAAAATTCTCATCTCTGGACCTCAGGTTTATCAGATTTCCTCTGCCCATGGCTACAGACAGCAGGATAGAAAGCACAACAGGAGGGTATATGTTTGTCACATTACTTGAATTTGGAAGGTTATTAGATCCCAGTGACTTTTCTGCTGTATTTACTGCGGGAGGGGAAAAAAAATTATTGTGGTTGTAAAAGGCTCATTCTTGCAAATTCTACGATCTGAAGTGCAGTTTTTCATACTGGACCTGCACTGATACTGTAAATCTATCAAAAAAGAACGGTTAAGGAATTGGATGACCTAGAATTAGTCTCTGTTAACGCCAGATTGGGCCAGATGGTGGTCAAACTGCCAAAGTTGTCTGGATTGTGCTGTTCTGTGTGGATGTGCACTGTACTTGAATTATCCTTTGCACAGGGGAAGTGGTGGATGTGGTCAGCAGTATAAATGCATCTCTCTAATGCACAGTTATAACGTGGTGGTAAAAAGTTACCATATCCTCTGGGAAATACATATTAATATGTAATTGTTTTCACTTGGAATTCAATTAGGGTCAGATTATGGTGGTGCTGCATTGATGGTTGAACTAGATGATCTCAACGTCCTCTTCCAACTTTGATGGTTCTTTGTGTGCATGTGAATTAGGGGATAGCCACCAAGTCTAAGGATTGAGAGCCTTTGCACAGTTAAAAAAATTCTTTCTGTAATTAATACATACTTTAATGTCCTGCCTGATGCTTATTTCATGTGAGATAAGTTGTGTAACCCCAACTCTACTTACTTAGTCTTGCCTACAGTCTTTCAGTCTCTTTTTGAGTTCTGTCCAGTGAGAAAAAAGGGCAGATAGCAGATGGATAACATCTAGACCGTGGATACCAGATGCACAGTACCTGTATTCCACTACTGAATAAAGTTGCTGTTGGAGACATAAATAGGTGAAAGAATTCTGGATGTTTTTAAAAGCAAACAGCTTACAAAAACAGCCAGCAGCTTGAAAATCTTCCACAAAAGATCCTGACTACTAAACCGGAATGATGTAATGGTCTCTATCGCTTACAAGAGCTCTCACAATGGAAAAAAACTAGAAAAATCAATACCCTTGTTTACTATAATCAAAGCTTGAAATTTTTCATTTCAGTGAACAGTGTTAGATTCTTATTTAAAGAAAACAAGTGATTTCTCATGCCAAGACTAAATAAGTCTTTTTCATTTGCTTTTGTTTCATGAAAAAGATTAAAACCCCTGATCTGGACAGTTTAACACAAGTGTAAGTGGTAGAAAGGAGGCACAAATCTGAGTTAATGTTGTATATGAGTTCAAAATAGACTTCACAGATTCCAAGTACCTGAAGAAAGAGTAGATTCACAGAAAAATAGCAACAATAATAATAGTAATAACAATAATAAACTGAATACTATCATGACTCTTAGTAAAGTTATAAATTGCAAGGTGTACCTTGCAAATGCTGCAGTACATGACAGTGCATTTCCACAGGTGAATATGTATCAGCCAGGAGGGGATGTTGCAAGAGGAAAGGTGCATGAAAAAACAGATAGCAAGATTTGGTTTGGCATTTATTTAACTTTATTCATTATGGTTTCATTCATTATTTTATTTTCATTCTTACTTACTAAGGAGAGACTTTGAATTATAAGCTCTTAAGCAAAGTACTTGTTAACCCAGTGAGATCTCTGCTGCGGACTAGACACATTCATTTATACATATAAATTTTATCCACTCATAATTGAACTCAGTAAAGTGTGTGCAGTTGCAGACTTGTGAGGTCAGAGGGGTCATCATTTTGTTGTTCAAGGAAGAAGAAAGGAAGAAATAAGGGACCTGCAGCCCTCTGCAGTATGGAATATTCTATTAAAAAAAAAATCTTTTTGCTATCTTTCTTCCTGTCACCCAGCTAAGGTCCTATATGTTCATAGTAATGTGCATATTTTTCTTAGACAGTGAAAAATGACAAGTCACTGCAAAGTTACTCCTTGAGAGAGGGAGCACAGCAATGCTGCTGACAGTCTGCTTGCCAGGGCAGGAGCTGAGCTATGGCTATGCTCTAATTACTGAAGTGCCATACTCTGCCAGAGCATTTGCTGAATTCCTTTTTTCCAGACCCTTTTCTCACCTACACAATTGTGGTTGTTTAATTTGAAGGAGGCTGAGCTAACAGTCTCTATGCAGTCTGTAACATGAAATGTTCAGTGTAAAATAGGGAAACTCAGCTGAAGAGATTTTAGAAATAGTCCACTAATCCCCTGAAACACAATGTGTTACGTGTTCACCTTGACCTTAGTGAAGGCAAAGCTGTCTGTCTGTATTTTATGCATTTCTGCTCTGCGCTAACCCAGAAAGTTTGAGAATCAGAGCTGTGGCAGTCGCTGTAGCCACACTGGTCCATTGTAACTGCTCTGTGTTTGCCACTGAATAGGACCCAGCTCTTTGTCTGTCTGTGTGTTAGATTTCATCCTGCTTAGATAGCCATGTTGTGCACGTACATAATGATTTTATGTTAGCCATTGACCTTGGGTTTGTCAGTGAGTGCCCACATATTTGGGTCATTCTGTCCTCGGGGCTGCAGTCTATAGTTCTGACATTTACTGCATGGACAAGTAATTAGAAAGTCAGGAAGACTATCTGGGTAGGGAGGAAATATGACACTGAAATATGAAAGGACTAAAAAATGTCAACTTTCATCTATGATGAAAAAAAATATGTCAGAGCCACTGTCAGAAATCTTGGAAGGTTCTGAAGGTTGTGGCATGTGTGTACAGGAGGAGGTTATAAAGAAATTCAGGGACCAGGTTCAGTAAACTTGGAGACCTGAAATGATGTAAGAGGAAAATTACAGCTGAATATGTTCAAAAAAGGACAAAAAAATTCAGCCAATAAATATCAAAACTTCCTGACCATTTGCAGTCTCATTTGACACCTTATTGTGAAACAGTTTTGAAGGTCAAATCTATAGTGATAATGTATCTGATGCAAGAGGCAAAGCACTGTGATGCCTTTTTGTTTACTTGTGAGGAAAACTTGTACATAAAACTTGAAAACTCTTAATTTATTCAGAACCTATTGGTCTACTCAAGTGACACAGTTTAAACATCTTTTAAATGTAGCATAGTAGATTAAAATATTGGGCATATATCCCAAACAGTATAAAAATAGGAGATAGATTTTTCTGTGCAGGAGTAATATTGATGTAGGACTAAGGGAACAAGAGAACAGTAAGAATTTATACAGCAGAGTTATAGATGGAAAGAGCATTTCATAGACACCTTTCTATGAAAAAAAAGGTGTTCTTTTTGGCATTGAGGAAGCTTTCTTCTCCCAGGGAATAAGGAAGATGTGTCTTTTGTTGTATAAGTAGTACAAGATGTGATTCCAGCAATATTAGAGCAAAACACAGGGCTGTGGGTGAGACTCCTTTATAATTGTTTTAAAAAGATATTTAAATTAACTCAGCATTATGAAGATGCATGAGTGCCACCAGGTGGATGGGCAGACAAACCTCCTCACAAGAAGGCTCGTACTTGCTGGTAGAGTTTGTGTATTGCAAGGAGAGACAGGAATGATTGAGGAGTACAAAGTATAGTAAAAACAAACAAACAAACAAACAAAGCAAAACAAAAAACCGCAAAACACTAAGTAACTTAGTTAAAGAGAAGACTCCTGTTCTGCAGAGCCATAGTCTAAACAGATAAGACAGACTTTCTACGTGGGAGAAGGAGCATGTGGTACTATAGGTCGGGAGCTGGAGCAGGGGGAGCTGTGGCCGAGGGGGTGAGATGTGCTTGGGCCGTGCTCACACGCTGAGGTCGGTCAGCTCTCACCAGTGCTCTCTGTCTCTTTTTGTACTGTGTGGCACATTGAAACCAGCGTTCACATAGCCCAGCCAAAGAACTGAGATAAAGAAATAATTTTGAAAATTACTTGGTATCATGTTTGATGGTGTGGACAAGTTATAGAAATGGATGTTGATTTGACAGACACTTCACAAAAGAAGACTAAGTCATTATTTTAAAATTGAAGGCACTAGATGCAGCGTGCTGTCACAGAGTTTTGACTATATGGTCATTTTTCATTTTCTTCTGTAAAAAGATTAAATATTTTCTCTTAAAACCAAGAAAAATACAAATTCTAGAAAATACAAATTGTTCTGATATAAATTAAATTGAGTATTTACTTCTTATTACTTAGAATTCACTACTATCTGTAGTGAAAACATGCCTGTGATTTTTAGAAGTTTTTCTATAGTTTTTAAATTATACAGGTCATGATGGTCATATTTTTCATAGCAAGGTCAAAATTATCTTCAATGTGCTATTCATTAGGATGTTACTGGAAGCAGGGAAAAATAGGCTTTCAAAATAAAGCTTTAATTTGAGCATCTGTAACAAAGTTTGGAATTTCAATAAAAACTCTTATTTGCCTGCAGGTCAATTATTTTGACTTGCAATTTATGGAATTCTGATGATTTTTTTGTGACAATTGGTTAAGTGAAAAGTGAATACCAAAAATCAGGAGGTGCTTCTTTGTTATAGGACATGTCTCTGTAATCCAACATAGTACTCTTTTTTTTTTTTTTTTTTTTGCTTTCCCCTAGCTCTTACTCAGCCAAAATAGAAAATCCATCCCATGGTCTGTGTATGGAATATTAAATGCTGTGTAAGAATGTGTCTCACATACTTAAGAAGAAAGACACTGTGGGTAGATAATTCTCTGTCACTTCTGAAATTTCCCAAAGCAATTTAGCAGGCCCAGCTCTGAGGAAATATTTTTTGGCATATGCTGAAATAAACAGGAATAGAAGCAACATGTTAAATACATTTCATGAAATGTTTTTTCTTTTATGCATGGAATTTCTTCTAACTTCTTAAACATTTAGGTTTGAAGCTTCAATATTTTTAATTTATTACTCATTTTGTTATGTATTCTCTTTAAATTTTGCCAAGTTTAATCCCTTAGGGAACAGGAAGATTAATTAACACTAGTTAAGCAGGTTGAGGTAGCAGCATAAAAGAGGCTGTAAAACTGAAGTTATACATGTTACTGTAAAACTACATGGGCTGTAAGGTGAAACTTTCATTGGACAGTAAATTGCCCCTTGAACTTTTCATTTCAACTGTCACCAAGTTGTTGTTTTCAGTAGGTCTCTATACACCATGTGTGACCTCTGAGGAAAGCATAAAAGCACAGTTTTGCAATTCAAATGAAGAGTAACCTATTTATAATTTCATTATTATTTCATTACTGTATGACTTCTGCTATTTGTAAATGTGAAATACAAACAAAGAGTGGTTCAATTTAACCTTCCCTGTCATAGAAGAAAAGCTTTATTTCCACTATTTTTAAGGAAGTACTTCTTGTCTCAGAGTGAAATGTATCAGACTTGGCTCAATTGAGAATCATTTTGATGTGAATGAGGAAGGATGGCATTTTACTTTTGAAGCTAATTTCATACACACAGGACATAGAAGCATACAATATTTGCAAATGAGCTTAATCAGTCACTTCAGACATCCAATAGTCTTATTTTTCCTTCATTTTCTCCTGCTCTCTTCTGAAAGTCAGCAGTTCATGAAACATAGACTGTACAAAGCCCTAGAGAAAGGAAACAAATTTCTGTATCTCAATGTATTATATACATTCCATCCTCATTTCTTTTTCTTTAAATGAGGGAATTCTTCCCATAGAGCCATCACCAATGGAAGGAGAGATGTTATCCTAATGGAGAGAATGCTTATTGTGATGACAATACTGTGAGTAAAGTACATTTTTCTAAATTTGTGTGCATTTAAGCCAAACATAAAACAGAAATTAAGGAACATAGAATGTGTTTAATTTGCTGGTTTGAGGCAGTTCTTGAATCCTCCTCTATGTTTAGAGATCAGCAATCTCTCTTTGATTTAACAGCCAATGGAGGAGAGCCTCTGGTGAGCTCACATTTCACCGCATGGTACAGTACCTTGCTGGCTCGATGTAAGTTCATGAAGGTTTACCTGAACACAGATGATTTCAGGGAAAACAATAAAATATTATAGGTGCTGTTCATCGTAATGGACTCATCCTTTTTTGCAACATTAATATTCATGTTTGATGGTTAGTGTCAGGGGTAGGGGTAATACGTGGTTGTGTTAATTAGTGATAGTGGTTATTAGCAGTAGTGGTTATTCGGGTGGTGGTAATTAGGGGTAGTGGTTATCAGGGTTAGGGTTAGGTTTATGGTTAGTGGTAGGGGTAAGGGTAATATGTGGTTGTGTTAGTTAGTGGTAGTGGTTATTAGCAGTAGTGGTAATTAGTGCTAGTGGTGATTAGGGTTATTTCTGACTATACTTGATGGAAAGTATTCCTTGAAGAGCTTTTCAAACTACAGAGAAATGTTTTCCATTTGAGAGTGCTAACTGGATGAAATTGAACTATTTTGAGGAATAGTGTTTATTTTGATTTTTTTTTTTCACTACGCACTGCTGAAACAAATGAGTGTTTTTCCATTGTCAGTTAAGCCATTCCATTGTGTAACTGGAGGGGGAAAAAAAAAAGATAGATTTTCAACTTGTCCAAATGAAACATATTGACAAGGTCATCAGCGTATTCACTGAAAAAAAGTTACTTGGAATTAATACTTTTGTATAAAATTTCTTCCTATTCTTCTGCTTGGGAGAGGAAAAAATATCCATTAAATGGAAAAAGTAAATTTCTACCACTGTGCTAGCTGCATTTATCCTACCAGGTATTTCAGCAGTTCATTGCAAGATGAGTAGAATCCGCTTCACTAAACTATCCCAAATTTATTACAAGGACCTCGTTTCTGGTCAGGTAATGTGGGCAGCACATAACCTCAAGCTTTCCTGTATAGAGTCCTAAATGAATTGCAAGCCTAAATTTACAGTAGTGATGACTTATCTCTGAAAGAGTAAAATATTTGGTATTTCTATGAAAGTGTCACAAGATGTTGGGGAAATATTTCACTGATGATAATGAGATTTTAAGGAGGCTTACCTGGCCATCAGACAATTATCTTCTAGGAAAGTATGTCTGAGTCCTGAATAGATAGTTTTGGATTTTTCCTTAAGAGTAATGCTGTTGTCAAAAAGATAAAAAGCTTAAAGGAAACTAGCTTCTAGGGAAGTTAATTGGTTAATTCTTTTCTCCCAGTGTGCAGTGCTCATCTCCACATAATTTAAACTAGATGCTGTACTTTCCACTTTCTATATAATTCAATGTGTTACAGGTTTGACACAGTATTTGTGTAAAGTCAGTCACAGGCTGCTTAGTATTCATCAGTGTTTACCAGTCTGCCACCTCAGCTCCTTACCGAAAATGAAAGCTAGAATTGTCCTGGATAATCAATTATGTTTTCAAGATTTATTTTTGAATGGGGGTTATACTGCACAGGGAATTAGAGATAGAGGAGGTTGTAATATAATCTAACTTCAGTCATCTTAAATAGGGAGTGAACAAAGTTGTCAGTGTTTAATTACCTTGAAGGCAGCAGTCTTCTGAAATACCAGCAATAGCTCTTTTGCTGGTACTAGAGCAATGACACCTTTTCACATTTTTTGCATGCTGCTTCTGTATCTGATGCTTACAGCTGCACAGGAGCTGTAAATCTTCATCTGGCTAAAACTGCTTTATCATTTTGGGCAGCCAGGTTCCAGCATGTAGTAAATAAAGACCAGCTCAGTCATTTGCACTGGGCTGGACTAGGGGAAGACTTTGTGCATCTCTCCAGGGCTGTTAATCAGCAACTTTTCTAACTAGTTCTGAGTAGTAACTGTGAATTTCTAATAAACTTTTATTGTACTGACATTAGATTTTTTGCCAACATAAGCCAGTGATGTAAGTTGTATATGACATATATGAACTTCCTACAGTGAGAAGTTAATGTTCTAAAATGTTATGCACCATATCTCAGCATGGCTGGACCTCTTTGGAATCACGGTATGGAGAGGGGCAGAGTGTTGGGATCCTGTCCCACAAGTGCTGGGACAGGATCATTTCCTTGCAGGGACTGAGGAGGTTCTCATATCTCTGTACAGACTGTGCCTCAGGAGGGAAACAAAGAAAGGACTAGTCAGAAATAAAGGTTTTGGGTAAACAGCATATATCGTTAGAGAACAAGAAAACTTCTACTTGTTTGTACAAATGTTGTTTGTTTCCTTTGATCAATAAATGGTAACTTCTAATCTGAAATTTGCAAATTAATAGAATTCTGCAAGGTGTACTTGTCAGAACCAGATTGGAGATGTCTCCTCTTGGTAGTCTTACTCATAGATTTCACTTGAGGAAGACCATGTCTGAAGGTGCTTAGGTTAGCATTCTTAGACATATAAAAAAACTCTTTTATCTGAAAGTTCAGGTTTTATTAACTCGCTGGGCCTAATTCTGAGTTTATTTGAACTTTTGTCAATCATAACTAACTTAAGAAATTTCCCTATTTCAGAATTCTCTTTGTATTTATGGATATGACTCTGGACAGAAGCAGCACCATCCAGATCAATACAAAATATTAGATTAACTGTGGTTGGTTTGTTCCAGCCCTTTGACACCAAACAGAACATTTAAAGGAGATGTATTCTGAAACAGAAGCAATTAATGCAAGAGTGTGGAATAGTGGAACACTTAATGTCTTTGTGCTTTGAGGCAGAAGTCTGTGGTTTTGCTCCAGTATAGTGTGACCTCAGTATAATGTGCCTCATCACAGTAATAGTGTGGTCTAAATGAGTTGGATCATGTATTTTGAGTCCACTTTGTTCAAATCATTGTTGTCCATTTTGCTAACTATAAATATATAGGTGGAAGGGAGGAAAAGAGAGTTATGTGGTCAGTTTTGTGATAAATCGCGTTCAATACATACCCATGATTTTAGGAATGTGACTTCCTAGATGAAGGGAAATAAATGATAATTAGTCAAACCTCTTCCAATACTGTGAATTATGGTCACAAGAATCATTAATTTTCTAAAATTTAGTAAGCTTCTAGTTTGTGTCACTATAAGTCTTTAGTGAGAAATGTGTTGCTTTTTTTTTCCCTGAGAATATCCCATTCTGCACTGCAGCCACCTTTATTTCTCTACAAATAGTGAATTAAATTTTAGTGATTTGAATCATATATTTACTGGCCATTGATGGATCATTGTTTTAATGTTTTAATAGAAAAGTGTTTCATGACATAATAATTCTGATAAGTTTTTTTGTTTATTAAAGAAAAAAATACTTAGTATTATCTCTGGCACTTGCTATCAGCTACCTTCAATATCAAATTAGGCAGGCATAGGAAGCAAACTGATTAAATTTGACATGTTGCTACCCCCAAAAACACCCAAACACATAGCTGCCTAAGTCCCTCTGTTGCATTTATCCTTTTCCATATATATATCATTTCATGAAAAAGCTTTGCCTGAAGGGCTTTGACTGTCTGCATGTTGGATGCAAAATGCAAAGCAAACAACAAAAGCAGCAGTTGATATGCTATTAAATCTTTCCATTGAGGATGGAGTCTGAGCCTAGTTAGCTTCTAAGCTGGGGCTGAACATTATTTAATCTCAGCTTGTGGTTTTGGAAGAATATCGACATCTAGAGTTTAGAAGTAATACCAAAATCAGTTTAACTTTTCTCTACCAGAGTATCTCTGTGTAAACTTGCACTCGTATTGCAAATGAATACTCCCATTGTCTCACTTGCATGAGGAAGTTTGGCACAGTGACCTTGTAGGTACAAGGCTTAGGAAACAAAGCAAAATAAAAATGAGTGAGCATCTGTAACACAATGATTCTGATTTACTGAAACACTTAAGCATTTGTTTAATTGTCATCTTCTATAAATGCAGCTCAATTTTACAGAAGAGATATGTGGCATTGGTGGACATTTAATAAAACAGAAAGCGCGAATTTCTTTTTCCTGAAATGCTGTTGACATCAGTCATGTCACTGAGGATGGCTTTCTCTAACTGTTTGGTGTAGCACATAAAAGAAAAAATCATAATTAGTAGGCTGTCATGTAGAGAAACAGACAAACCTGATTAGAAAATACACCCAGTATAAAAGTTTTTTACCAAGCTAAAGAAATATCAGCTGTGAGGGAATATGAGAGTAGGTGAATTGCTGCTATTATACAGTATTGTATTACTATTTCTTTAATCTCAGTTAACTCACCACACAACTATAGCAGTGCTGTTTAAATCAGTAAGTTTTCCTGAAGTTCCGATCCTGATATAGGAAAGGTTATTCCACTTTCCTTTTTGAAGATGTCACAGACTTTCTCAGTATTCATCTATATGTCTAAACTCTTAGCCATTTTTATTTCTAAAAATCAACTATATGATAAGCATAATGCAAAGAACTCAGATGTATGTTATGTCATCTTTTATTTGTCATGTCACTGCTTGCTTTTTCAGTTAGCAGAGGGTACAGTGCAATTTCCTTCTGTCAGTTATAATTAGATATAAGATTTTCCCAGGGTGTCTTAAACTTTCCACTGTCAGCTTATAATGTTCTTTCCAAGTTCCAAAAAATCTTGGTTAATATAAGCTCAAAATTGGGCAATTCACTGCTAAATCCCTGTTGAGGTCATTATTGCAAGCTGATAGTTGGGGCACTTTGTCATATTAAAAAAGAACTATTTTTTCGTCCCTTCTTAATATCCTGCAATAGTTATTGGAGCAGTATTAAAAATTGACCAAATATTTCTGGACCTGTATTTTATTTTGACGCTAACGTTCACTTGTTACATTAAATCTTCTTAGCTGAAGTACTGGTGGGTATATGTATCTTTCTATCTTGTACTTTTATTTAAAAAAATTAAGTAAAGTTTTTCTGGTGGAAAAGCAATATGACAGTCGACATGGCATGGGCATTGGGAGAAGTGCTGATGTGTAAGTAATTTCTTTTCTGTCTCAGCCTGTATCCAATTCTAAATGCTGACAGGAAAAGTGGTTTTGACAATGCAATTAGTGCGATAAATTCTAATATTTACAATGGCATTGCTTGATAGATAAACACTAAACATTTTCAGCACTTGCACTTCATCCTAAAAATTTTTACGGAGCAAGAGAATGTGGTAAATGTGACTCACGGTCTGCGAGTGTTTTGATGACCTGGATAGTGAATGGCTCTAAGAGTTCTGTAGGGCTTTACCATGTTTTTTGACATTCTGGAACTGCCTGCAATTAAATATTTGTATTATAAACATACTTTCATCTTAATAAACATTTCCAAAATGTTATATTTAAATAAAACAAGCTTTTGCTACCACTTGAGATTCAAACGATTTTCCAGGGGTCACAAGCTGATGTGAGAAACTGCTTGCTATCATTGTTCATAGGTGTAATTCACAGCATCTGCTGGATGTTGTCATTGGTGTTACAAAACCAGAAACCAGCCTGATGGACACAGAGTGCAGGACTGGGGAGGCACATCATGAATATCTGCTGAGTAGATATGAAAAAAATCCCATGAAATGATGATGAAAGAAACCTGACACCTGTTAGCTGGGGAAGTGATTTGGTGGACTTCAGGTTAAGCCTGGGTGCAGATGCTGAATACTTGCTGTATTGTGGTGCTGTGTTTGAGTAATAAGCCTTATCAGCATGACTAGGGGTAAGATTTTATAGCCAAGAACTCCACCCATGTGGTAAACTTGGTGGAGATAACCCTAGGGCAGCCACTGAATTGTTGACACTTCACGGTGTGGACCTTCCAAGTTACCTCTGCACTGCTCAATGGGGAGCTGAGGTTGATACATGCTCTGCTCATGACTGAGCTCGTAGTCAAATTTAAGGAGCTCATTCTTTCTGTAATTTTAGCAAGTAATGAATGCAAAAATATTTCCTTTCAATGATGAAGAACTTAACAAGAGAGGAAAGCCAGCAGCAGATGTAAAGCATATCTTAGTAGCTTCCTCAAAGGTGTCCTCTAAGACTCTTGACAAATTTAATATATTGACATATATTGAAGAATGTACCTTCAAAAGAAATTATTTTCTGGCTTAATTTCTGTACTGCCATTTCCTATCTACCCGTCAGAAAGGGCATGCATTTTAGGGACAGGCTCAGTAATTTTGATCCTCAGATCATGGCAAATTCCCAGCTTCTGATAAAGCTGTCAGTTGTCTGCTTCAGGTATCTAGAAATACTTTCCAGGGGCAAGATTCCAAACATAATTTTATGCTTTCTCTTTGCCAAAGGCTCAGTATTCCTAAACCAACTGGAGAGTGCGTGTACCCTGCAGAAAACTAGTGAATGCAGGCAGTAATTAAACTGCCTATTTAAAATAATGTCCTGAAGGTGAGAAAGAAGTTTGGACTCCACTCACAGGAAAATATGTGCAACACCAGATTCCAAGATAGACATCTGTTAAGTGCCAGTAATAGGGTTCTCTACTGAAATACTTTTTTCTGGGTATCTTAAAGTGATAGATTCTGTTCTTTTTATTTGCGAGTTTACATATAATCCTCTGCGGTTTTCTGCTTGTGGACTCCTGTGTAGAAAGCTGTACATTTTTGTAGCCAATAGCAGTGGCTTTTTTCCCTAGATAATCAGAAATGTTTAAATAATAGAATGCCATACAACAAATACATTTTTCCAGTAATTTCATAGACTGGCTGGTTACTTATTGAGAAATATGACTATTATACAAATAGCAAAACCTGTATCTCACTTTGCAATCCAAATCTATGCAAAGGCATGCTGGACTATTCCTATGGTTTTATCTCACCTGCTATTGTCTCCTAAACTGCAGAATTACACCAAGCACTCCTCAGAAAGTTTCAGGAAAGTGTTTTGCAAAGGTATAAAAAGCTGTATTTCAGCACTAGAGAAATCATGAAAATCCATAAAGTGACATGATGACATTTTGTGTTGGACACAGTCCCATTATGTTCAAACAGGTCCATTCTACATTAAAAAAAATACTGTGTTATATAGGATTACAAACATTACAGCCTGCCTCTATACGTTTGTAATGAGCCAGAATAAAGAATTTTGCTACCTGTATGTAATGAAAAAGTTCCAGCACATGCACTTAGCAGTGCACTGCATTTAGAAACACCCTGGTGTTTCCAGGTTATGCACTGCAATATGACCCTGAAGTGAATCATATTGAAAGAAACAAGAAGAATTAAGACAGTGGCCGTTGAAAATCGGATATTTATGTTGCAGAATATCAATTAAATTAAAACTAAAGGTAATCCAGAAGTTACTTCATTGTTGCTGTCAGTCCTCTCCTAACTTGCACTGGGATGTTGGAATAGAAAGGGAAAATGTCCAGAGATTTCCAAGTCTTAAACTGTGACTGCACTCCCCTAGGTATTCCTCCTGTCTTTTCTAAGATTTGGCCTATGATGAAATGCAGTACATTTCCTAACTTTACAACTTTTGGTTCTCCTGGGAAGTAGTGCCAGTTTTAAATAATAGTCTCTGTTTGGCGGGGGAGAGGGTTGACAGTTGTCCCAACTAAGCCACAACATGTACAGATTGTGATAAATTAGGATTTGTTCTTTTATTGACCTCATCTACCTGACATAAATACTGGAGTTATTTTAAGAGAAAACTTGTCAGTCTTCTTCTTGTCAGAAAACTCTTATCAGTGTTCTGCTCAATGGCCCTTTATCATTCATTGTGTTTCCCAGGTCTTATCTTCAAAACTAAGTGTGATTATGAAGAAGGTGGCAAACTTAGAAAATCCTTCCTTTGCTGTAGTAAACTTGCCTAAAGATTTATTAGAAAGTATAAGGGAAGAAAACAGCAGAAGTCAAACAAGCAGGAGGTGCTGTTTGAAAGCCGCAGCTCAGCACCTTGACAGGCAGGTGCAGTTACAGGACAAAGGGAAACAAAGTTAAGACAGAGTCAGGAAGAGGTAAAGAACTGACAATCCAAAAGTGCATAACAATCCCCCGGAGTCAGAAGGAAATTTGCATTTTCCAAACAATGCAAATTGTTTCTAAAATTAATTATTAATTTTGGGTTTTTTTCCATTTCAGGGATACATGGAAATAAGGGAATATTTAAAAGCACCTAGCAACTGAGAAATTTCAGCAGCTCTGTATGAATGTAAGGTTTGGGGTTTTTTGTTTGGATGTCTGTGTTTGGTTTGGTTTTATTTTATTTTGTAAGAGAATTTCAGGTTACATATAACAAAAGAGAATCTATACATCAAAATAGCATAGCAAAATTCAAGTGTGGGGTGTAGGTAGGATCTGTGGACTATGAATCTTACTGCTATGGAGGAAATACTGCACGTTCTTACCGTTGCTTTACTTATTTATTGTCAGGGAATGCAGACTCACATCTACTGTTGAGGTCACTGGAGAAAGGTCCACAACCCCCTTCCACCCACAGGTGAATGCCTAAGGCAGATCCCTCTAGGATCACAAATCTCCCCATGCTCCCTTTCTGTTGCAGTGAATCCTCAGTTCTTATCTGCAGACTGAAACAACTGCAACAGGCAGAAATGGAGTGCCCATTCAGCCCAGAATAGAAATAAGCTTAAGTTTTGCACTGGTTTTCTGCAAACTGTACTGGATTATAATGGGCCATGAAATATGAGTCTGAGTTTGCCTTTTCCAAAGCTCTTGTTTATTAATTTTTGAGAGTGCAGTAAAGATCACAAAAGGTTTTGTTCATTTTAGAGATCTTCTGCAAACTGATATATTCTGGTGGCCTTTACTGGGCAAGGTATGTGTTAAGCAGCGAGGGGAATTCTGTCCTTCTGTTGTTGGAACATTAGTGCTATTTTTAAGGTCTTCTGAAAGGAACAAGGAACACACAGCTGGACTAATACCTCTTCTAGGAAATTGCAAGATATCCATGAAATTTATCTATTACTTCAGAAGTAAGCAGAATCATAAACATTCCAGCAGACATGAAATAATAGCAAGAAAAATGTACTTTTGCACCATCAGCCTTGCCCACAGTGCCACTGCCTGTGGTGTAGAACAAATTCTTTGCTTATTTCTCTCCCTGGGAAATACACTGCCTTACACTTTGCAAACCTGATTCAGGGCTACATCACCTTTGCATTAGGCATGCAGATGGAAATAGCTTGAGAACTGTATAAAGAATCACAGAACTCAATTGTTAATATTACTGTTCCTTTTAAAACAAGCTTAAATGTTGAAGGAACAATTTCTGTCAACATAATTATCATGGTGAACTAGACATGTGACAGCCTCTACAGAAATGGATCCACTGAATTTATAGAAGAAAATCATATACTATATCTAGTTTGAAAAATCCAGACAGCTTATTTCTCACCTAAAAGAGATTTAAATAAAAGACCAGAGACAAAAGGGTGTTAGGAGTAGCCATGTATGTTAGTGGGAAGACTATTGGCTTGTCAAATCAATCTCCTTCATTGTATTCTGCTCTTTACTAAATAAATTTGATAACATCTACTTTACACCCTCAGTTACATAATGGAAGTTAAACTACTTTATAGAGAAATAAACTTCTAACTAAAATTTCTCACTGTAACTCGGTTTGAATTCTAAACTCAAGGCAAGAACCAAGTCTGGAGAGTGAATTACGCATGTGGTGGGATGATCAAGGGAGCAGGATTTTAACAAAACACAACACACTTAAGAACTCTGTATAGGGAATTAACTTTCCTATATTTACTACCCTCCAGAAAAGGCAAAGTGAAGGCAATGAAAAGCATCAACTTACCTCATTTCCAAGGCAGCTGTTTACTAATGAGTAGGTGCTGGAGAAGGGCTCTGCCATAATGCAGTGTTTTTCTGGCACTGAGCTCATGTTCATGCAAAGATTTTCACATGCAGGTGAAAGGAGCTCTTCAATCCTTTTAACTGGTTGTGTTTGAGAATGCGCCAAACTTTTAGGACAGCTACCTAAGTAGTGTTTTCCAGCATCTTAAAACTCATACGAATGTTAATAGTCTTTCTTTTTCTTTTACACAGCTATGCTATCCATGTATGTCTTCAATCACGAATTTAAATTCTGGTTTTCTGAGTTATTTAGTATATGTAATTTTGTTAGATTGGTTACTTATTGATGTGTTGAGGTCAGCACTGAGAATGGGACTTCTCCTTTAGAAAATGCTTCTAAAATTACTCCCAATAAATAACAAAGTTTTAAAAGAGAAGGACTTACATGACTTTAGAGTACTGATAGACCTATATATCTACATATCAGACACGGTGATAATTATAACACTTCCTTTAGATTGCCTGATAAATTAGCCAAGCATTGATTTGGAACATCTGATTGTCTCCAGCTCAAACATAATTCAATATCTATCAAAGGATATCTGCTGCCCTCTATTAAACCAAAACACCTACATCTGTCTGCTCACATGGCTTGATCATAAGTTCATTCTCATATCAGACTAGCAAGTTCTACTCACAGTAAAATACAAACCCAAAACAGCAGTCTAGTTTCTTTTGTACCAGCTCATTCTATGTCCAAATTTATCCAAATTTAACTTTAGGTGATTAGGATGTTTTTCTTTGAGTACTTTTAGACTATTTATCAGAAAGTGCAAAAAAGTAAGCCTGGAGACTTGTTAGTTTCTGAAAGTCAATGACTAAAGAAAGTATGAAGACAATATTGGTTTTCTTCCCTTTCCTTTTTTAATGAAACTGAACAGCATTCTTAGAGTGACATTGATGAAGTCGCCTGTCTGTGAGAATTTAAAATACATTCAAAAAAGAAGCCTGGTGAGCAGTTTGTCTACAGCAATTTTGAGGAAGAAAGTGTTTTACCCAATGTTGGCAGATTCCTAAGTCCTTTTTGTTCTGTCAAAGAAAAATGTTCTTAGCATATTACAATTGGCTTTTAATTTATTATGCAAAAAAGAAGTCACAGAGTTGAAGAGATTGAGAGTACTTATTCAGAGCAAAAATAGGAGCAGCTGAATAGGATAGAATGAAAATGCTGAAATCCTCATACACACCCAGATGATACAGTTTCATGTCTTAGGGTTTGCCTGAGTTGTCAGCTAAAGCGCTATTAACATCAATTAAGTTACTCTTGCTGAAGCTGGCTCTGGCAGAACAGTTTAAGCCTTTCTTTGTAAATATTTGATTTTTCTACTGGCTGTGGACTTCATCTCGTTGGCAAAGCTCCCCTTTATCTCAGAACAGCATGAATTGACTTCTGTTTGCATTTCTCTGAAGATGCATGTGGGATGTTCAAAATCAGCATTGGGGAAGTAAGTCTAATTTCCAGTAACTGGTCGTTTTTTACTGTCTACTTCTCTTCTTCCCTGCAAAAGGAGAATCTACTCAGTGTTTTAATTTCATACTTACCATTTCCAATTTCAGTCTTATATGCTATAAAGCTTCATAGTTTATTTTCCTCCACCCTTAGATGCAGGTTTATACCTTCTCCTAGAGCCCAGTTTCTCTAGGTTAGAATTTTTTTCTATTCAATTCTTTTCATCCTCTTTTTACAAGCACAGCAGAGTAATTTATTCAGAAATTCCAAGTTTTGAGCTGTAGAGAATATATTCCATAGTGTTAATTCCCCCCCCCCTTCCCCCCCCCACTTCCTTGGCTGGCTTCTCCTTCCTGCAGCACTGGAAGAAGTTAAAGGATATAATGTAGTGGTCAGATCTTCATGGATTGCATAGGAATCCTATGGGTATGTAATCCCTTTATGTGGATTTTTGTCTACTATCCTTTTTTTTTTTTTTTTTGTAGATGGAATAAATAATGATAAAACAGTGGGTTAAACAGAAAAGAAAGATCAACAAACCCTTTTCTTGAAAATTCTTGGGAAAAAAGAGAGTATTTGCAGAGATATTATTTACATTTTGATCTGCTTAGCTATTGCCAGTACAACAATGTGGAATGTAAAAGCTAGCTGATTAGTTGGACTAAAGCTCAAGCAGGCTACTTTTATTTCTGAACTCCCTAAATTAGCTATTTAGAGCTGGTGTGTGTACTTCCTCCTGGGCAAAATTACTGCATGGTACTTGCCTTTGTGTCAGTGGGAAGAGTTGACAGCTTCTCAATTATAGAATTATTTGTGTTACTGTGACGGTTTTATGAGAATGATTTTTCAGAACATGGGATGTGCATACTCCAGGTTCAATTCAGAAACACAGTGAGAGAACAGCCATTTGCTTCTGTTTTAAATGTAGTTTGGGTTGACTGTAGGTGAATTGAGACCAGAGAAGATAGCATTGCAAATGAATGGAATAGCAGGAAAATCTCATTTGTCTTAATACTTGTAATTTCATTTAATCAGTACTAAGAGGCTTCTAGAAATACATACAGTGACACTTAGAAAACACCCTCTTTTTTTGTAAATACTGTTTGCCAGGAGCTAAATTTTGATTCTACTCTGGAAAATATTCCATTGAAATTGGTCAGTTGTATATTAAAGCAGCATTCAGTGTGAGTAAATATGACATAATGTGTTTGTTTACTACCTCTAAGGGATATTTTAAATTGTGATTACCTTTCCTGTATGAATTGAATAGTAACATAGTCTGTAATGAAATGAAAACTTTAGTTTGCATATGTTCTTGAAGTAAATGTAGTTTTTTCTTATTGGAGTCTCAATTATTAAGACTTGTTATATATTTGATATGCTGCTTCCTTCTGAAAAGTATGCAAAAGGTTTAGGGGGGGGGGGGGGGGGGGGGGGGGGGGGGGGGGGGGGGGGGGGGGGGGGGGGGGGGGGGGGGGGGGGGGGGGGGG
>JAWWMP010000011.1:13869710-13971060 GCA_035047865.1 Dendrocincla tyrannina | reverse complement strand
GGAAAATGCAGGTGAAGTGGTGCACCTACCTAGGAAAAAAAAAAAAAAAAAAAGGATATTATAGGAATAAAACATAGGATAACATCCTGGGCAAACATTTGAAGTGTGAGGGGTAGAATGGGAAAGAAAGTGACATCTACAGCATGGCTATTACCTAGTCTGGATGTGAAGATTAGGGGAGTTTTCTATATAGATCCAGCCAATGTGGAAAAAGAGGAAGACGAGTCTTTTAGATAGCTGCAATATATTAATTTTAGGACCATACGTACAGGGTTTCTAATCTGCTACTTTTCAGTGGTTTTTCTTGTTTTGCTGTGTTTCATACTCCAAGGACAGAATGTGTGTGGCAAGCAATGCAAGTAAAAGATCTTATGGGCAACACAGATTTCTGTGGCCATGTACAATATGTTGTGATAAGGGATTGCTTCTGAAAAGGTAGTGTTATGCAGCATGAAAGACATTCTACACTGTACTGCTCGTTAATTCTACTTTACTGCAGTTTGTGACTGCATTGTTTCCTTTTTGGTACTTTAAAAAGATTATTGAAAAGGGATATTGAAATACTGTAGGTAGATAAGATGCATTTTCAGGCTGCAAAATTACAGAGATAATAGAAAACATTTAAGTAGGAAGCACTTACTATAAATGACCATATATTGTTGGGGGGTTTTTTGTCAGACAGGTAGCTTAATGTATAATTTGTGACACTTTTGTCCAGCTAGTTTTGCTGCACAGTTTTTGTTTTTCAGCTATGAGATGAAACTTTACGGAATTCTACTTTTGACTCTTTAGAAACAGTTGGCCTAACATATGCTTAACAATCATAGCTTTTTCATTGATTCCATGGTGGAACAATTCCGGTACTCTTGCTTTCAGGCACTGCATCAAAGGGTGTCCAGCTCAAATGCATGATGAACAAACCATTCCTCATCTAGGAGATGTTGATTATTTTGCTGTGTATGTATATGGTGATTATCATGATGAAAACTTAGTTGCATCGACACCAGAATTTGCAATAGTAACCAAGCCTCTCAAACCACCACCCATGTCAATACTATTCCTCACCTCATCTTTAATATAGTAGTGCACAGAGTTTACTGGCCCCGGGCTGAAATGCTCCTAATCATTTGTCTGAACAGTCACTAGTTGTGTTGATTTAATAGGAAATAGAGGTTATCTGGCCAAATCCTGTTTTATTGCTTACCTTTGTTACAATCACATTAAAAGAATTCTCTCATCCGTGATAACATGGTGATGTTTACTTTCCAGAAGCAAAATATATGTGCTGTATGGATTTGTTCTGTATCAGAACACACTTTTCCTTTGCTTTCTTCCTGTATCAGTTAATGAGGATGTTTCTCAGCACCCTGTTGCAGTAGTTTGGCAGTGGTGACAGAGGTGGTGCTGGGCTGTGATGCAGCACAGCAGGGCAGCCTAAGCAAACCATTAATGCAAGCCATGGTGTGGTGGGATTCAAGATTAAAAGTTACTTCAATTTTCTAATCACTGGGAGGGCTCCTTCCTGTAGGGCTGTTTGGTGTGGCAAATGGTAACACCAGGAACTGTAAATAATAAGAACATGTTTGATCTGACTGAGAGCTGAACTTTTGCCTTCCTGTTGCAACACACAAAGCATATTAAAATGCTGAAGATTGTGATTCCCTTAACATTTGTATTTGCAGATGCTTTTTAATGCAGTGCAAGAATATGTTATGCAGAGATGACTGGTTGGAGGCTGCCTCCCTGGCAAGGTATTTCATCTGTGATGAGTCTTAATCTAGTCATCTTGACTCCAAAGTGAAAAGAAAACATACTTCAAGGAGCTCAAAAAAATAATCCTCAAATCTTTTTGTATTCTCTGACTTTAATATAATCATTACATTCACACTTTGCTTTCACAAGTCCTTTAAAAGAACTCAATAATAATTTTTGCTGTTCAGACCTATCAAATCCTGAATAAGATTTGTGTAATCTACTAAAATTCTTTCTGGTTGTTTTAAAATCCTCATCCTAACACAGCTGACCTGGTTAAAATATGTAATAACTCACATTTTGTGGTTATCCAGGACAGAATTATAATAATGTCTGAGTCTATTAAAGTAAAAGGCTATGCTTTTATTACTTAAAGGTCAGGGAAGTCCTTTACAGGGACATCTGTGTTCCTGTGTTTTGTTTTCAATCTTTAGATTTTCATATGGACAGATACTGGCACATTATGTATCGAAATAATAATGAATATTGGGGAAAGAGTATTATAAAATAATTCAGGTTTAACATTTTTATCATGTACTGACTTGCTATCGCCAGCTTTCTGCAATTTGACTGCTTTTTTCCTGCAGCAATGATTACACTATTCCCTAATTTTGTCAGACAGAACAGTAGTAACCTTAGGCAATTATGCTAAAGCAACTTGTCAGCTACTCATTATTTTATTTTTAATGTATTAAGAAATTAAATGCTCCAAAATGCAACACACTAAGGAGCTGAATTCATCTGTGTGCTCACAGGGTGGCTTCTGAAGATAGGTGGCTGAGCAAGCTCTCCTGCTGCCGTGCAGCAGTCCAGCCCACCCTGCCTGTCTCTGCCTCACCCAGGCGGAGGGAGAGAAGGAGAAAATATCTCATTTCCTGGAGCAAATTTGTCCCTGTTTCTCTGGGGATTTGACCACCATGAGAGAGAGGGAATTGAGGAGCAGGGATGGAAGGTTGTGGTGGCTGATGGCCTGCTCTGAGGAATTTAGTGGGAAGTGTGTGTGAGTTTCTCGGCTCAGATCACCTTCCACAACAGATATATTACAGACACGGCCAGAATAACTGACCTGCTGGAAGGCTCAGGGAGGCTCTCCTGATCCAGCTGGACCACTGAAACAGTGGCTCCTGTCACCATCCAGACAGCACTTGACCATCCTGCTTGAGAGGCTTGATTCCCAAAAGAAGCATTACCCTGTCAAGTTTTCTTTTAACAAACACACTGTCCATGGCTGTCTGTGCAACATCACAAAATATGCATATACAACGATGACATCATCCCACTATCAAACTGCAAGTCCACTTTGGGCGTGTTGAGGAGAAGGAGCCAAGGGCCTTTGCAGCCGTGCAGAGCTCCGGAGAGGTGTCTTTGTTACCTCAGACCTTGTTGCTCATGTGAAAGAGAATAGGGCCAGCGGCGTTTCGGTGTGTGAGAGGTTCTTGGCCTTGCTAAGGGCGCTGCCTCTCCTCCCTGTGTCTGGGAGGTTTGTTCCATGTTGAAGAGCAAAGGATACCTTTTGCTGAGGTATACTTTGTTGACTTGAAAGCCTTGTGCCTGGTCCACAGCATATTACTTTCAGGTTTTACTTTGACTAGGAGAGTATCTTATTATTATCAACAGCCTTTAAAACTGCATTTCCCAGTTGTCATTGACATTGTTCTGCAGCATGCTGTACTGCACTTTCCAAAATGACATACTGCCATCAGCAATGAATGCGATACTCTGACCAATTCTAAGAACATAAATATTCCAACCTTTGAAATTCTTTTTAGATAACTAGTGTGTGAAAGTCTGCTGATTTTTTTTTTAAAAAAAGATGTTTCATCCCACTTTATCTCTTGATAGATAACTGACCATTACACCTCCTTGTTCTCTTTCATGATTATTAACAGCTTAGACATATTTCTTGTAATATCTCTCTATAAATAATTCTAGGCTCAGAAGTTTGTTTCTTTTATAAATTAAGCTATCCAAAAGTGATAGCTCATTTCTCTATAACTACAGTCTGTCCCCTCTAGGGGCAATTTATCTTTGCAGCAGCTAACCCTTAGGCATTATTTATTTCATAAAGTTATATTCATCATCTTTGCCAGTTTCTCACTCAGTCTTTCTCTTCCCACAGTCTTCTGCTGCAGTCAGAACACCCAGCAAGTTTTCCACATATTTATGCTGCTGGTTTTAGAGGAAGAAGAGTTTTCTGAGACATTTTTTGTTTAAACACCAGTCATTAGTGATGGCACACTGAAAACTCAAATCTGACTTTTACTGTGGAGTAGGGGATGGCTGTTTTGTGAGGTCAGTCTGTACAATAGGTGTAGATACACAGTCATTATGGATTATCCTCTGGGAAAGACAGGTGCAAAGAATGAAAATTAATTTAGAGTAAGATGGCAAGAACTAGCTTCAGGTGTTTTTGAGTTTTTCTTGGACTGGCTAGAAGGGAAGAAGTTAGCTTGGTAAGAATACCTCTCCAGGCCTCTGCTGTCCCAAATGTTAAGTCTCAGTGTCAGTGACTAGTGTTAGAGAGACCCGCATTTCAAAAACATCCTCTTCCATCCTCATCCACTGTTGAAAGCCTGGCTGTGATTGCTCAGTTAACTGAGCAGGATAGACGCTGTGAGGGCAGATGGACGGAGCTGCCACCCTCTGCTGTGCCAAAGTTCCAAAAGCAGCGCCATGCAGGGGTGAGAAACTCATGGTAAGGGTGGGATTACACACATTGCAGAGCTCACATGCTGGGTGAGGAGACACCAGACTGCCATACCCATACACTTAAGGGAGGTGTTTGGGACTCTTTCGACACCAAACAGTTGAGATATGCCTTAGAGAATTTGGTGCTGTCCTTGTAGCTATAACTCACACTGACAGAACAACTGCAGTTCATGTGTTCAATGGAAGTCCATTACAGACTATTTTAAACGTTATTGAGCTAGGTGTTGCTGGCAGTTGCATTATTTCTTTAATATTGATTAAGAAATTTAATCAAATGGATTTTTTTATGACTTCAAACAGTCTAAATAATTCATAAGCTGTATTTTTAACATGCCATCGCAACAAATCTGTGTTCTATTGTGTTACAACTATAAAAGAGTATTTTTATTGCTATGTGCATTGTAGAAGAAAAGAGTTTGTAAAAATTTACACAAGTTTTTGGTGTTTTGTTTTTTTTTTTTTTTTGCATTTCATATATTACTTTGTCATTTTTTAATTCCAATTGCAAGGACATGTAGATTATCAGAATATAAGTGTTTCTCAAGGAGTCCAAATGCAGGTGAGGAGGCATTTCTTTTGCTGTTTGTCTGATGATGGAATAGACTATGGATCAACATCTCAGAATAGCTCTTTATTTTTTTTTTTTGTCATGCTAATTCTTATGGTTTCTGACTCCCTAGAAAATGAATGGTAGAAATGCCACTGCTCTGAAATGAATCCATGCTGAAATTAGTATTCTGCTGCTGTGTCTGTTTAAACAGACCAAACATTATTTGTGCACTGGTTTTGGAGAAGCTGAAAGTGCTGGTTTTGTCTGATTTGGTTTTTTTTCTCAGTCCCTGATAGAATAGTCACTTAGGAAGAGAGATTGGTATACCCTACGCAATTTGCAGAGCCAGGCATTACCTTGTGTCTTCAGGCTTTGAAAGGGTAATGACAAAGAAGTGCTTATAAATCTTGAGTTAATTTAGGATGTTTAGTCTTCTGTCTCTAAGATGGATATACTTTGGCTCTTTAATTAACTGCTTGTTAATTCTAGACTTGCATGTTGTTCTGTGCAGAGACTTTAAATAAGATACGCCTATACTAAGACTATATTAAAGGGCATATTTTAGTGGTAAATAGACTCCAACTTTATGTTTTATGCATCCCATATATCATGTGGCTTGTGATTCAAAACACACAAGACATGTTTCCAGGGTTTCATGTACTGTAAATAAATGTAAAACAAGCTCCTTGCACAAAAGTGCTACAAAGTAATCAGCACCAGGAAAGCTAAGAAGCTAAATGATACTTGGACGACTGTAATTAATATTAATCCCTTGCATGCCAGAACAAGTGATTAAACTACTCCACCTCTTTTGCTTGATATGCAAATCAGGCTGAATGGCAACATCAGATGACAAACACTCTACTAAAGCTGCCACTGGTTGAATTTTAAATATGTGGCAAGGGAGTAAGAATTTAAGACAGTGTGCACATTTAAAGAATTTCGTCACCTTAAGACCTGTTTGTGCCATGTTTTTATTGATAATAGGAAAGGACAGAGATTATACATTTTTTGTGTGAATTCATCCAGGTAGAAATTTAACTTTCAGTATTCTCTTTGCCAGCACGTTTTTACTCAAATTCAGGAAACCAACACACAAAGCTCCTGTTAAATAAGGGTGGACAGTTACCTAAGTGACTGCTAAGAACTATGCGTTTCAGGCTTCTCCTTGCTCTCAGTGTGCCTCCAAAATGCTGTTCTTATTGTACTGCTGCAAAGGCTGCTCTCCTGATCTGACTGTTGCCCACTTTTCCCCTCTTTCCCTTCTGACAAGCTCCATTTTATTTTTTTTTCATCAGTGCAGTCAGAAAGTCAGGCCACACTTTAATTTCCTGGTTGCTAAGGTGTTAATTCTCTGGATATTCAGACTGTAGTAGAATTATCTCAAAATCCCTTTTTTTTTTTTTTAAATCAGATACTCTGCTTCCATGTTTGAACTCAAGACTGACACCTTAATCCAGGTCTTTCTGGATCAAGGTTCTGTAAGATACATCTCCTTCCTCTGCTTTTGACTTTCTGGTTTGAAATACAAAATCATCTGAGACAAAGATGAGATCACTTTAACCACTGCAATCCTGACTCAAACCCTGGTCAAAAGGCATATACTTCTGTAATAGTAGTTTTTTCTTACTGTGAGAGTGGCACATGAATGAAATGCATTTGAATAAGAAATGCTCCACAGCAAACCTGGCAATTGAACTCCCGGTTTCGGTAGGGGTCTGGTTCTGGATGCTGGTTTAGATCTATGAACCGACACATTAAGAATGCACACTTTTAAACCAGGAACAATGGAATGTACCAACTGAACGTGTGTTCTTGGGTTTGGGCATTTTTCCTCCTGTGAATCTGCCTGAAATACAGATCTCCCAATAGTTTATGGAAAATCAGTGATGGCTGAATTCTAATTAGGAATCTACCTGCCTCACCAGTGAGAGTGACGATGTATGTTCTGCACACATTTTATAGTAATTCTTTCATTTTTTTTCTTCATATCATTTTGTTGCATATTTTTAGACAAGTGACATTCCTAATAAAATCCTTGTGGACAAACTCCTTTTATCATCCTGACCAAGTTTTCTTTACTGCTCTTGAAAAATATTGGCCAGGATTACATTTTACCTTATCTGTCTAGCTTCCTGAGCAATAACCTTTACCATCTGGCAATAGAATTTATCCATCATATTTTGATAATTATGAGGGTTTTGCCATTACTTCTGGTCTCATTAACACTTAAATTAGTCAATGCAATTAATAATATTTTTTCCATTAATGTTCAAGGGAGTTTCTTTATTTCCTAAAAAAAAATTTTAACCTCAAATCTTTATTCCAAATGTGCTAAAAGAAACAGTTATAAGACACTCTAATTGTTAATATCTATTTGGTTGTTACATTAAAATTTCTGTTTCTCTCTGATGTTCAGGTTTTTTCCTGTCTGGTAAATGGGATTATCCCCATACTTTGGGAGTAATTCCCATTTTAAAAACAACCTATTGTCCTCCAAAAGCTTGACTGATTGATAACTCTAACTCTTTCTCTCTTGCCATTTTTCTCTGCTATTAGTAAGCTACAGATTTTTTTTGTCCTCAAACAAAAAGCTTTGTAAAGGGCCTTCCATGGTGGTTTGGGGTTTTGTTTTGTTTTTGTTTTGTTTTGTTTTGTTTGGTTTGTTGGGGTTTTCTTGCTAATTTTATTGCTTAGGGGTATTTTTTTTGTGTGTGTGTTTCATTCATTTCTTTGTGCTTATCCCCATTTGTCTATCTGACTGTGCATTCAGCTGTCCCAGTTTCTGTAAGACTGATTTTCCTGAAAATCTTTCTGCAAAATATAATATCAAATATTTCCTTCCCTCTGATTATCCCTAAGAGACTCCTTCTTTGCTTGTGCCATTCACATCAATTTTCCTCCTTTTATTTTTTCTTGAGAGTCTTAGAATTATTGAAATTACAGTTTTATTATCCTATTTCTTTGAACATAACCACTGAAAGTATTTGTTGTTGATGAGAGTATCAAATTTTCCACAGAGATAAAGGAAAAGCCCTTTTCCTTTGCTGTGCAAAATGATAGATGGTAAATGCATTTAGTCTGTTATGGGTCTTTATGAACTTTGCTTAAGGAAGAAAATGTGTGTATTGGATATAGCCTAGCATCACTCCTTTTTGCTTTTTAGAGGTTGTTATTAAAGAGAATTATTCTCAAAGGATGGGAATGAAAGGAAAAGAAGTAGAGATTACATTTAGCTTTGTATTGGTTTATGTATTTGTTTTTATAGGCTCTTATGTATGTATTTGTAATTGCTACACATAGGGATATAATATCTGAAGTACAGGTTTGTAGACCCATTAAAATAAATATTTATCTCAAAATCCTTACTCTTGCCATACAAAGGAAGAAATCATACTCCCATAAAGACATCTTCTACATTGTATTGATACAACTTAATTTGCAGGGCTTTTATTATTTCATTAGCCTTGAGTAAGAAATAAAATCACAACCAGAATTTTAAATTCCTTAAAAACAAAATAAGTCTGGGAGGCTAATCCCATAAAACCTCATACTTAAAATTTAAAAGGCAACTCCCTTTAAACTGTCCCTTTAAAGTTCATGTTTTCCAATATTTTTATCAATACTACTTAGCAATCAATGGAGTAATATGAACAGCTTGATTCTGTCTTGAGAAAATTCTTCCTGGGGAAATTTTATTTGGTGTAATACACTCATGATATTTGGACAAGAATAGCAGGAGTAGAGTTTAATTTTCGTATCCAAACTAAGGCTGGATTTGATGTGTTCATTTATTTGATTATTTAGTAATAGTCCCTTTTGGTTTTTGCCAAGACCTAAGATTAACTGACCATCTGTCTATTTTACTACATGGCAATATCTGCTACTCATTATTGGCAGTTGATTTTGTGGCAAAAATTCAGAGAATGTGATCTGGTGTTGTGATTTATTCAGTGGCATTCACAGATATCTAGCAAATCCAATCAGAGAATTCAAGGATCCTCTGCAGAAGAAGAATGTCATGAAAGATGTTCACAACAGCCACTCTTTAAATATATGGCAATGATATGCTTTGGTGTCACACCACTTGTCCAGATTTACTCTGTATAGTTCAAACTTTTATTAGATATTTCCAAAAGGAAATTGTAGCTTCACTGGGCACAAGTTTAGAATATTTATGCCTGTGTGAGTAATCTTGTGTCTGTATGGTGCATTAAGAATATAAAGAGATTTGACTCCCATGTATTACATACTATAGATTTACATCCATTTTTATATTATGTCATAAAGTCATAAATATGTCATAAAATATGACATAAAAGTGTGCGTAGAAGCAAAAGGATAACTGAAGATAATCAGCTGTTGTCTGTTTAACTTCTCAAAACTGACAAGGTATTTAAATCCTTCAGTTTCCCTGCAAGGTTTCCTGAATGCTTATAGATGAAAAAACACTCCCTTTCCAACAGAATCCACCATTTGAATTTTAATACTTTTGTGGTGTGTGTGTGTGACTTTTTTAGATCTGATTTTTCTCATTTCACTTTTGTTGGCGTACTTACATGAGCTGTAGATGTCCTTGTCGGGGCAATTTTCATCCTAATTCTCATTCAGTTAAGATCATGATCTTAGGTTCAACAAAGTTCTTCACAAACCTGCTGCCAGTAATCGATGCTTGATCTGTCTTTCATGTGTTAGTTTCCCAGCCTTTTTTGCCGTTATTTTGGATTTTGAAGTTTGAAGTGAGCTCACTGCCAGTGGCATAAGACCTGCACTTCTTGCTTGACACAGATACTTCTGCAATGCATGATTCTCCTCCAAGGAAATGAGTAAGTGTTGCCGCTGCTGCTCCTTTGTATTAAGCAATGTGCCACACTGTAGTAATTGGAGCTGCCTATTTCTAATGAAACAGCAGCTTTGGAGCATCTGAAGCTGTGTTTGCTGCAGATTGGGGGTTATATTTAAGCACAGCTGTGTTAACTTCACATATAATAACACAGTATATAGAAGCAACTCTGTAGCTTCACTTAATCTGCTTTTCTCTGTGGGAGACTTATTTTCTGAAGAAGACACTGTAATTGCTGCTTACTGAGTAGTTCATTCTGCTAATTCACAGGGATATTCTCTCAATTGCTTGTGTGGTTGTTCTTGGAGCTGGCACTCTTACCCAGAGTGTAAACCCTTAGCACTGATATCCAAAGCTGTCATGTTTAAACCGCTTTCTCATAGTACACTCAGGCTGGACTCAGAGCTGGGATAGGTGCTTTGAACTGGCAAAATAGCAGGGGTGTCCTAAAACTGCAAGATTAGGGAAAGAATTTCCCCATGGGATGATTACTGTGCATTGGCGGTGAGTTGTGATATGATAGCTTCATGCTTTACTTATATTCATATTAGGAGTTTATTGTTTTCTTGTGCATAAAAGAGAATCAGAAGCACTTTGAGTACCTTTTCTGTAGCACTTGGACAGTTACCTGAGCCTTTCTGTCCATACTGCAGAAGAATACCATAGAAAATGTGCAAAACCATGCTAAAGTAGTTATGTTTCCTTTTGGGTGTGCTGTGTAGACATAAAGGCTTGCTCAGGAATCTCAACCATGTTTCTGAGTTATCTTGTATGCTTAGTCCAGTGTCTTGGTTTGTCTGAAAGCTATAAAACATCTCAGTTTTGTCAGTAATTTATCTTCCTAGTTACACATAAAAGCTCGTCTTACGAAGCTTACTGGCAGCAGAAAAGATTGGTGTGGAATTAAAGTTTATTCCAAACTTCATTATATAACTATGTGTAAAAATGAAAAATCAAAGCATATCATTAGAAAAGCAAATATAATCAGGAAATTAAATTAAAAGATTTACATGTCCCTGATAGAAAAGTACCTGTTTTGCTTCCATTATATCAGAGTATACTACTATTGATACTGAAAGTGAAACTAAGCTTCTGCAATACACATTTTATCAGCTGAAAATTTTTCTGCATGTGAGCAGTTCATTAAATAGTACATCAAACTTTCAAAAACTTTATGCTTGTGAGTGCTTTCAATGTCCTTCCATATGGGATAAAAAAAAAAAAAAGGCTATGTAAGATTGCAGAAGCTTAGTTTCACTTTCAATATTTAGTGCTACAGCACTTCTGAAAAGTTCTCACATAGAATTAACAAGATGGAGGGATGCTATTTATAAAATGCCATTTATTAGTGCTGCTCAAATAAATATATATTTTAATCAAAAGTTAATATTTTAATTCAATATTGATAATTTAATTCAACATTGGTGATTCAGTCAAATGAAAGAACAGCAAAGCCCCTCTAATCAAGTTGAACTTTTCAGAGGTGTCACAGAAGGAGTATGAAATACTTTCTTTTCACTGCCATTATAGTGACACTTTGCAGATGTCCTTAGACTCTGATCATCCACAACTTTCACATATGCTGCACACTGGGAACAGTCCCTTTGAAGTTAATTGGGTTTCACCTGTTTACTCCAGCAGAGAGTGAAACCCTGTTTACTGAGTTTTAAATTAAATATAAACACATTAAAATATAAAACTGTACTTTCACTCCTGGTAGTTCTATTATGCATGTTGTAGGCTTTCTCAGTTAAAACACATCCAATTAGTTGTATTTAAAGATGAAATCACCCTCTGAGACATTTGGTGTAGGAATGGATTAAAAACTAATTAAACATGAGTCTCTGGAGACCTAAATTACTTTCCCCTCCCCCTAAAATCAGATATATGTCTAAATAAGAAGGAGATCTGAAGGTTAGTGATAACCGCAGGGTTATTGGCTTTTATTTACTCTCAGATCACCTGGCATGGGCTAGCCTGTTCCACCATACAAAATGCTACCTTCTTTTTAGCTTTTTACAGGGTGAAATACTTCAGATACTCCCAACACTTTTATTGTTATTAAGGTTAAATAACAATCATTTTTAGCAGCTCTTTCCTAAGTAAGGCAAGAAAACTACAGTGGAAATTTTCAAGAGATGTGGAATGTGAGCCAAAGCATGACGCTATACCCAGCACAACCCCATCAATGAGTGAAATTAAAGCATCAGAACAATCAGAAAAAGGAATTTCATTTTCTCATGTGTGATTGTGAATGTCTATTTGAGGGTCAACAAAATTTGAACTGATTGAATGACTTTGCAGAGAAAACTTCATTACTTTGACAACTGGTTTAAAATTAAATTGGACAAAAATTAAATGTATATTATGTAATGGTCCAGGTCACATAAGACTTCAGTGGCAGAGAACTCAGTAAGAACTGCCCATTCAGTTTTACCCAGAGCTTAACTCAAAGGCACCTTAACTCAATTTATGTAACTTCTACTGCTGGAAGATGGCCCACATTTATTAAGGATCACCAATGTGTTTATACCTGGAGGATATGAATTGGTATAATCAGAATTAAAAAGACTGAAATACATTTGAGGTGGTAATAAAAAATGAATCTCATGCAGTGAAGCATAATGCATAATATAAAAGCAAGATATTACTAAGTTGAAAGTGGCAAAACCTGAAATTACTTTCAAAATGAAGTGTAGAGTTTCCATGTGTTGGGTACTGTGAGCAGATGTCAGAGAGGGGCACAGGCAGAAGGGGGAGTAGCTGTCATTGGATCCCCCAAAACTGCAGCTGGAGGTAGCTACATCCAAACTAATGTTTAGCTTGGAGTAATTTGATTATTGCTATACTTGGAAAGCAGAGAGTGAGTTAAGGAATCACAACCAATATACATCCAAGGGAGTAAGTTGTGAATTTCAGTGTCCAGGTACATTTTAGTCTGAAATAAAATCTATGTACATAAATTATACTGGACATTGTGGCAGCACTTCAGTAATTTCTTTTTGCAATGGAGTAAATACTTTGATTATATTTTAAACAGTACTTGAAGTGTCTTTTTGATCCCCATAAGTCCGATCTGAGTTTGTTTATTTGTGTCATAGCAATGCCACTTCCACTGTGGTATAATCCCTAATTTAGAATCTTGATAAGAATATGGTCTAACCATCACAGGAAATCTGCAAAAAGACAGCAAAATTGGAAAGTTCTGCGTTTGGTTGATATACCAAAAGGAGAAAATGAGTCCCCAGGTTGCAATCACCTTTAGTGACAGCAGTGTACCTGATGATGGCCTTGTCTGGCAATGGAATCCTAGGTGTTTAAATTGCTCATGAAACAAATACACTTAAATTTCATTCCTGTACAAAATCTCTCCAAAACTATTAATTGTTTTGTTACAATGTATATTCCTGTTGCAAAACTTTTTTTATTCATTTGTTTCTTTGGAATTTTTTGTTTGTTTGTTTAGTTCTTTCTAGCTCAAATTCTTTACTCTTTTACTTGTAAGGCACTTGCAGTGATTCCAGTGAGGTTTGCAAACTATGACCTTTTAATCTGGAGGGAGCGGTGATTGATAGACCAGCACCCCAATATTGATGCTGAGGAGAACAGAGGGTATTTCTTTGTTAAGCTAAGTAGCATTTGGAAATGCAGGTGGGGACATGCTTTGGAAGGAATGCATTCTAGTAAGACTCTGCTGACATAGCCCTGGCATGCAGCAAGACAGTGGGAGGCGAACTGAATGCAGAGGCTTTCCTGTGAGTCCCTTTACAGTTCTGTCAAGTGCACCTGAGAAGTATCACTAAATTGGAATTGTGTAGGGACACCTTTTCACTGATACTGCCTGAATGTTTCAGAGTTTAATTCCTGGGTATTGTTGTCTTCTCCTTTCCTTATCCCTCCAAATGCTTTAGAAGGTTTGCAGATTCTGTTGTCGTGCTTGCAACCTTGAACACCACCAGCAAGGGACACAGAATCATGACAGAAAATCTTTTTTCCTTTTCATGGGAGAGTCTTTTCCTGAAAATTTGCTTGGTGACCCTGAGGAGTGCAGTGCCACATGAGTGAAGTTAATGCTTGATAAAGTTGCCTTTAATAGACCAGAGTATGTTATATCATGGACTTCTATGCTGGGTCAGATCTCTCTTAACATTCACATGTTTAGTATTCTCAAATTGTTATATATAGACATCTGCACAGGTACTCACATATGTTGATGCTAACCTAAGAACTAACAAGATGTTCAGACTATGCTTTGGGCTATAATGTAGGGTCTTAAGGTATGAAATAAAGACATTAAAGACAGATTAATATTCTTGATGTGATTAAAAGTGATTGCCATTGTTACTATAGTGTGGGTTTTAATCTTTTATGTAATACTTTAAGGCAATCTGTTGAATAGAAACCATAACACTATTAATTTAGTGTAGCATTAAGCCTCAGGAGTAAATGCTAAATAACATTTAGTAATGGGTTTTATAACAAATTTATGGAGCTCCTTATGTGTGCTTTTCAGTCTTTTTCAATGCTAATGTTGTGATACATTATCACTCAGATGTTCTTCCTCATGAACAATAGCTATGGCAGTCTGCATATACAGACTCCAAATAACTTAATCTAATGCTTGTTGAAGACAATAGAAAGATTTCATGGGCATCCTAAAAGATCCTCTACAACAGCAGCTTAAAATACACGCACACTGTTTTCCATGTTCTTGAACATGAATTAACATTTTGTGTCCATTCTATCACTCCAAAGAGTGAAAAAGGCAAAGATTTGTCAATGTGCTCAAAAGCAAGGTTTGGACTCTGCAAATGGTTCTGGGGGCAAATTTTTACACGATGTTCTCAAGTCTGAGAGATCAGGAATGAAAATGTAAAAGGTTTTGTTTCCATATGTCTGCAAGCACCACCTGTGATTGCAAAATTAAAAATAAAATAAAAAAGGATAATACTTCAAGTTAAAAGACAGGGCTAAATGCTGGTAAGAGGGAATTTTCAATTGGAAGTTCAGTCAATTAATTAATTATTTAACTTGACAAACCACTTAGTAAAACAGCAAATTTTCTGCATTAGACAACCTCATAGGCCTCACCCGTGAGATTTCTGTGAGGTCTTACAGATTGCTTTGTTTTGGTCTGCTAAGAAATAAGATTTGCAATTATTAGGGACTTTTTTTTGGAAAACTGTAAGTCAAATGTCTGTTTAATACACATGTCTTTGAGACTTTAATGATAGTTGTGACACAGCAGTGTGTAGTGATGGTATCAATAGCACTTCTTTTTAGAGTATTATTTTGTATTAACTTTTCATTTCCCCTGTCTGAAGAGCCTTGTCTTTTCCTGTAAGTTAGCAGAATTTGTTGTTGCCTATACTTAAATATAACCTTTCGGATTATTATTTTGATGCCTGTGACAATAAAAGTGAGGTGCAACAACATTTATATTCATTTGAATTTTATTTATCTTCCCATGGAAATGTCGCTGTGCTATCCTATGTGGTGAAGTCTTTAAAATTAAATAATTTTTGCTGAAGAAAGCAGAGAAGGGAGAAAGCTGAAATAACTTTTTATATTCTGCAGGATCAATGCCAAATGCACATCTAAGGTAGATCAGACTTTTATATTTCTTTTATGGCTAGATCATCCTCTTCACTGGTTTGCTGTCTTATAAATTTTCCAATCAGCAAATATTAGATTTTTAATGGATTTTTCATTTTTCAGGAGTGTAGTTCACTAACTGCACTCTAAATATGCAGATATTTTTGCATCAGTTGTATTGGTTCATGAAAATATCAATTCCTGTGCAGATTTTAAGGATTTTCTAAACAATCAAAAAGTTTCAACTTTGCTGAACTATGAAATAATATTAGGTACCTACATTTTCATCTGGGAAGGAGAGCTTTCTTCTAACTTTTCTGCTACATTGCAACTCTGAGTTAGTAATTGATTCATCAAAATGAAGTTGCACATTTACTTCCTGAAGCTATTCTGTATCATCTGTCCAAAACGAAGGCAATATGAGGGAGGAAAGGTGCATTTCTTAATGTGTGTGGCACAGCAATCCATTTTCATGAACGAGTACATAGTAAATTAGCATTGTGTCCAGCTTTCCTCCCCCTCCCCCATTGTGGTTCTCACAGCGTTTATAAATGGAAAGAAAGGCTTTTGCTTCATTCAGTCCGTCATCCCTGACAGTTCACATTTATTTCCTGAACTATAATTCCTTTTGTTGAATTTTGTTTAGCACTAAAACATCTATACTGTTCTGAGGTGTGTCCTCCTCCACTCGCTGCCTGGAGCATTGTGAGAGCAGCTTCCTCAGCCCTCACAGTCTCTCTCCTGACATCACGGCAGTGTTTGTGGCACCTGCAAACAGATTTTTCACCTCTGGGGTAGTAAATTAGTGTGCTCTGTGTGGAAACAACACACAGAGCACACTAGAACAAGAACAAAAAAGGTAATGAATTAAGGATTACTGAAGTGTCAGTGTTGCCCACAGGAGAAACTGTGATTGGTAGTAGATGCCTCTTCTTATTTGCGATTGTTTGTCAGTGTCTGTAAATATCACCACTTGAAGACTGAGATGCAACCATTGCCATGAGCAAGACCAGTTAGCAGGTGTTTGCAGCAACTATAAAGTCCATGCAGGCATTTGAATATACCTTACCTTTGGTGTAATTTTTCAGAATAAGAGCAGACAGTAGCAGTTTAATGTAAAACACAGAATTAGACTTGGCTTAGTGACCAGAACTATGAACTTGCTCTCTCAGTTGAAGGGTCAATTGCTAAAACAGAGAGAGCCATGCTCCTGCTCTTTGCTCCAGCAAATCTGGAATATGTTAATGCATCACTCTTCCAATGTGAGGGTTGAAGAATGCCTCCATCCAAGATACAACCCACACATGTGTGTCCTGTTGCCAGCCAGTAAGTTTGATTCCAACCCCTAGGGCCTTCCAGCTGGCCTGGTGCCTTTTGTTTGAAATAGATGGGCAATGGCCAAATGGCTGTGAATGATGAGAGTTGGAGACTCACCTCCTTGGGGATGGAGAGGGTTCAGCTGGAGGTACATCCACACCTATTCATGCATGTGGTTTGGTTTTTATGGTCGCTGCCACATCAGTGAATTCTATAAAGGAGTGTTACATGATTGAGACTCAGCTCATGTGGCTGAAGAGGTGGAAAACCTTTCCTGTCAGTGGGGAAGGAAAAGGGAAAATTTGAGTCTTGGTACAAAAATGAGAGTGGTGTCTCAGAAGTGCAGGGACAAAGTGTAAGCAAGCAAATGTTGTAATCTCTCTGAGTTTAACTATAACTACTAAACACTATAAAATAATGTGTTTACTTTTTCTCTTTTTCTGCAGCAAGATTAATGGGAAAAGTTTAAGCATTTCTAAATCACATTACTTGCCTCAGGAAACTGAAATGGTAATAGCATGTCTTTTCAGTTATTTCAAATTGCTCATGTATATGTTAGCTGATGTTGGCATAAGTAAATTGTTTCTCTGCGGTGTTTTGTCTTCTTGATTCTTTGGAATTCAGATTAATTCTCAAATTGTCTATCTTATACAGGCATGTATATCAGTATGAAACAATTCACGCTCATTTTCTCCTTGTCTACCTGACACACTTCCATGTCTGAATTCACATTCAACTATTATATTCAGATAATATCATGTACCCTGAAGCTGTATTGATTATATTATCAATTTTGTACTGTGATTTAGACTAAGGCTTCATTTTTGAATGTCTTTTTGCATCCATCCATCAGGGATAATGTAATACAACAAGGATATGCTGTCTCATTTAGCAGAGATATTTTAACAGAGTGGAACTGTTAAGACATTTACATGGCCTAATTATTTTACAGCTGTTCATTCTGCCTTTTCTTCCTCTTAGCCTCTGCCTGTTTTTCTTAGGTTTGCCTTTACTAAATGCTTCAATAAAATACTCATTTATGTTATTCTGTTGCCACTGAACTTGGTATTTGTGTGCTAAGACGTGTCCAGTGAAAGAGCTGTTCCCTTCCATTTTCATAGATGTTGAGACCTGGTTTGTAAGTGGTAGTGATTCCTACTTTCTCAGGCTGATACACTTACTGTGGATATAACTGACGAAACCCGTATCATCAGCTTGTATTTTCTTGGGATTGAAGTCAAGTTAAGGTTTACAGTAAGCAAACACAGGGCCCAATTACCCAAAAGGCTTAACATTGTCTGATTTCTTAAGTCAACATTTATTTCTGAAGTCAGTTGTTTTCCCAGACTTTTTTAATCTCTTGAGCCACTGTCAGTCTCATGATATACCAAATCTCCTTTTCACTTTCATACCACTCCTTTATTCCGGAGTTTCTCTTTGGGATGTGTGAAATGAAAATTCAGTTATAATATCATGCATGCTCATGAAAATCAAATGCAGGAAAATCACGACTGCTGAAAAGTATGAAGTGAGAACATTTCAGAGCTGAAGTAGTAAGATTTGAAGCTTCAAAGAAAGGAGAAAGAATACAGAGGGTCAGTAACTGGAACAAGCTTAAATTATGTATATCAGAAGTCGAAACAAAACTTCAGAAACAATTCTCCCTGAGACTCACTGTAGATTGGAGCAGCTAAGTGTTTAGAAAGGATGAAGTGTCCATGCTCTCCCTAAAACAACAGGAGAAGTAAAGCAGTGGGGGATATGGGCCTCGATGTGCACTTCTGCAGGCTGCTTTGCACCTTGCCTAATTCAAGGACTGCATTATCCCTCAAATCCCAGCTAGCAGCTGACAGCCAGTAGGTACCAGTTAATGCTGCACAAGCACAGAGAGGGTGTTAATCTGACACCTGAAACTTGCATCAACTGCAGCCCATAAGAAGGTTTTCCTCCCTTCTATAATTAATATAAATGAACACTGAGTGACATAGCAAAGAAATACACCTTTCCTTGCTAAAATCAACAAATCTGTTGTATGGCAATTACAGTAACACGACTAAGCTTTTTACCTGTTTAAAATGTTCTCTGAAGTGCTGTCCTTGGAACTGTGGGAATTGGGAGCTATGGGATTAATAGACATTTTTGTTATTTAACCAATTAGTATTGTTTTGAAGAAGAGCTTGAGAAGACATTGCCAGATTTGATTTTGAAAACAAATTTTTGCCCATGACAATGTCAAACTAAGGAGGCCTTTTTATGTGGTGTTGAAGAGCTGTACTTTTTACTGCATGTTCAATTTTTAGAGGACCTGCTGAAAAAAAAAAATAAAAGAAGAATGAGATCTTTCCTTCAAAGGAGTCTTGTGGTTTTGATGTTGTAATTCTCAGAAACAACATGTAACAACTCTTTTCACAGCTTAGGTCATGTTTGCATTTCTCAGTATATCTTATCAAACATTTTGGGCCATTCGTTTACTGTGAAATGTACTACAGTTTTTCACGTGAAAATACTAATCAAATCTCAATTCTATGTTCCTTATCATATTGATATAAAAAAGTGTGCCATTTTACCTGCAGAAAAATTTTTCAGTAAATGTGTTTTTTATGTAATTTCTTCTACTTTTTTATGGTAAAGAAAGCTTGTCTTCATTTTTGCTCACTATAATTACCAGCTACAGTTTTCACAGTATCCAGTCTGCTAATTAATGACGATACTGAAAGATGGGCATCTGATAACGAAAACTGATTTGCATAAGCTGCTGCTGGAATGAAAGAGCATCTTCCCTTGCAAATCCACTACAAATGAACATAAACTCAGAGATTACATTTAGATCTTGGAAGCCACCTGAGGGATTCATGGCTTTGAAAATCTCAGTCATAATATGTGCTGCTACAGATGAGAGCAAAACAATTCAAATGCATAACAGCACGGGGAGAAAAAATTAATGTATAAATAATTTAGAAATGAGGCTGTTCTTTGGAGGACTAACTATATGAGCTTCATCATAATAGCTGTTCCCTTGAATATTACTGGTAGCTGCTGCATTGCAGTAACAGTTCATCTGGACCCAAGGAATGCCTCTGTACTCTGATTTGCAGGCATGTCCTTCAGTAACATGAGAACACCCTCACCTAGGGAGGTGGAACAATGTGACTGCCTGTGGTGAGAAAAATATTTCTGTTTTCATTTCAGTCCCTACAGAGAGAACATTTGGGAATCTGAAAGGGTCAGGAATGATAAATAGGAAATTTTCATCAGGGTTGTGGTTTAGAGTGTACTCAGAAAAAGCAGTTGTTGTTGAAGGCTTTCCAAATTGCACTGGATGTCTTTGTAATGTTCTTACATAAAGGCAAATGAGATATTATTCAAATGCTCAGACTTATTTTGTGTTTATATTTAGCATAGCAGAATAAAATAAGAGCTGTGAGACAGGAAATCTGTGAATTTTTGTCCTACCCACTAAGAAATAAAAATGACAGTGTTATAGAATTTGTTGTAGTTCAGACAATCCACTTCCCAACTTTTAATGAAGGGTAGTACCTTTCTTCATTACCTTTCTACAGTAATGGATAAAAAGCAAATATTTGACAACTGCTTATGTACCTGAATTTAGAGTTGAATGACACATTCTCAGTAAACCGGCATTTAATTTAATCTGTTGTCATTCATTTAGTCTTTTTAAAATTATTTAAAGTATTTCAATCCTGTCTCCCAAGAAATCTGATTATAAGAAGCTGCTGAATCTTTTCAACTTGTCCTCCAATGCTTCTCTTTCAGAAAGATTTCATATTGCTTTCCATTCTAAATGATTTATTTCTGCATGACTGTTTGACATTATTTAGTATGTGTTGACAGATTATGAGTGCACAACTCACTGTATATTGTTAGGAACACTTAAGTTTTTTGGTAGGTCTTTTTTTGTTGCTTCCTAAAAGGTTCTGGCAGATGTTATGTTACATACATGATGATACCTGTTACCTCTGTCTGGCAACCGCTATGAGTTTCTTCAGTTACAGACTGAAGGAGGCTGATTTTTTATCTTCTCTTTTGAAGTTTGTTTTTTTCTCCACATTTTGTTAAGTAGCAGGTGGAGGAAAGGTGGGACAAAATGTCAGCTAGTGAGGAAAACTGGGTAAAAGCATGACATGGTATTGCCTTCTCATCCATTCTTCTCAGGACCTGTCAAGCATCATGCAAAACAGATGGCAGAGGCAGTGCTGTTCCACAGGAGAGCTTTTGATCTTTGGTGCTGACTTTCATAGCAAAATTGCCCAATCACCTTGTGAGCAGGCAAAATGCCATAGCAACAGATGAGGAGGAGTGTGAGTACCTATACATCATATCTGTTTGTTGAGCTGAGACTGTCCAAGGGGCTTTGGGTTCAAATAAACAGCTTGCCTGCACTTGGTGCAACAAAGGAGCGAGGAAAGAGGGTGATTCAAAGCCAAGTAGTTCTTCTCAGTTTTTGCGCTACAAATTGACATTGGAAAAGTGCTCTTTATTGTAACTTAGAGCAGCATAAAAATAAATCTAGCAACTGGATTTCCTGGTAGATTGTTTCTCAAAATATAGGTCTGCTCCACTGTCTTGTTGCACTGCCTCTGATGTTCCCTTATGATGAAACTGCAATAGGATGCTTAGGAGACCACCACAATGTGAACATTCACTTTAAAAGTCTATGTTTGTCAAGTTTTATTGTTTCTTTTACAAGAACCAGGAAAACAGTATTTGGTTTCTTAATCAGCATCCTTAAACTCTCTTTCAGTGCATTTTAGCAATGTCCAGTGGTATTTGTGATTCTGTGGGCAAGTTCTTTACTATCAAGAGACATGCTTTGTATTCTGGGCGTGTTGATAAGCATTTCTGCTCATAGCACAATGGGAGTGGGTTTTTAGCTCTGGATTTTCATATTGAAATAAGGGTAGAAATAAAGATATCTGCCTTGCATGCCATGTATTTTTGTTTACTAGCACTTTCTCATTTAATGTCAATTATATAAAAGTAGGGCTTTCAATCTCACTTTGTTATTGCACCATAGTATTAAATATGTACTTGAAATGCTGTTCAGGAGCAGAGCACAAACACGTCCACATTGTCTTACTGTTTCTTCACATGGCATGAAATTTCTTGTGGCACCTTGTTCTAATACTTTTTCAAGTGTGTCATTCCAAATATAAAAGTAATTGAAAAAGCTTAAAGATTTTAAAGATTAAGCCTGTGTGGTTCAGTAGAAATGCAATTTACCGCAACAGAAATTGCTGTGAAGAAATCAGAGAATTAAATAGAACATGCAAATGTTGCTGGGAGCTTTTGAAGCGTTTTATAAAATGGTATGATTTTCAGTGAAATTATGATCATTTTCAAGAAGGATAAATCAGAGATAAAAATTAATATAACTTGAAAATCTTATTCATCTGAGAAAACTATTTACTTCTTTCAAAGACATTCATGTGATAATTTTTGATAACTACTGAATCTCATGACTTTATTAAATGTCTTAGCATGTTTGCTTTTCATCAACCAGCTTGTAGAATAGCTCATTATTTTGATAATTTTATTTTTCATATAAAAGAAAGGAAATCATTATAATTTGCGTTTTTTTTAATCATAAAAGAAAAAAACTCAAACCCTAGAATGAAAAAAACCAAAAGTAATCCCCCCTATAGTTTAGCATAAAAATTAATAACTTTTAGTGTCTTGAAATATATTATCTACTTGTCTGGAATGCTAAATACACTGGCTATAACTGCTATCAGAACTTGACTACAAGGGAAAATATCAAACTATATTTTCTTTTTTTTTTTTTTTTTTCCTTTTCCCCCCTTTTATTTTCTTTCTTTGAGAAAAGAATGGAGAAGTTCAGCCCAGTTTACAGAGTAGTCTGAGAATCTCTGGGAAGCAATGGCACAGGAATATAGTTATGTTAAAAATTTTGCTTACACTTTTCTACAGAAACAACTTTGTTTAATCTTCTGGAATTAATTCTCAGGTTGCTCAGATAACCTTTTCCTGTGCTGATACAGTGAAGGATATAAATTACAGAAAGTGATTCAACATATTGTTCTAAGGGTGCTTTCTCCAGAGTGTATCTTGCTGTGTTCCTTTGGACTTGTAGGCACAGAGATTTTTTATGAGGCACTTATATGAGGCTGAGAATACTGAATAGAAATAAGCACAATTTTTTTATTCCTCTCCCCACTCTTTTCAAGCAGCTGCATTTCTGCCTTGCTCTAATTTCCCTGTACAGCTGGGTTGTCAGCAAGTGGCCCAGGGAGGCTGTGAATATTTGTCCAATAAGTTTGCAGAGTTTTAGTTATAAACAAAAATCCAAAGTCGCAGATGAGAGATGTCTTATTATAAGAAATAAGAATGTTCCAATTGAATTTATTTCTAAAGTGGTTGTCTACAGAGCACCACTGAGTCCTTTCCTTTGCTTCCACCATTTTTTGTTAGAATGATTAAAAAATTTTCAGTATTATTTCAGAAGATTGTTTTCCCTTCCTTTTGGAGCATTTAATTAATCAGAAGCAGCTAGTAATCATCTTAGAATTTACTATCCCTTTTTTCCGTATTTTAGTTTTGTATATAATTCTCCAACTGGGTTCTTTATGTTTTGTTTGTAGTTTGGTTTGGGGGTTTTTGGTGGGCTTTTGTTTGTTGTTGGTTTGGTTTTGTTTTTAATGCATGATCCTATTAATCAAGAGGTTTTGTGTCTGGTTTTCAAAACTTGGAAAACAGCACATTTTACAAACTAATACTCTCGTATCACATGGTTGGTGTAACAATTTACTCAAATGTGGCCCTTGATGCCACAGGAAAGCTTTTGAGAATTTGTGCCTTGATTTCATTCAGCTGTTAAGAAGAAACTGAACCTGTAGAAAGGGAGACAAAAGACTCAATCATTACCTAGATGAACAGTCATTCTGCTTATTCATTTCTTTTTCATTTCTCTTGTGTTTCTGCAAGGCAAGCTAGCACGAAAACATTGGGGCAACTACTCCTCTGAGGTGTTAACAATGTAAGACAGGTAAAATCCTAAAATGCTCTCTGGCCCCTCGTCCCCTGTTCTTCAAGCTCATTTATTTGTCTGACTGTTCTGAGCTGTGGAGGAGATTTCTCTGCCTCTTCATGCTCAGAGGCAAAGTCAGAGCTCAGTTCAGCAAATGGTTTCTTGCTTATCCCTTTTGTTTTTTTCCTGGATATCCATGGTTACTGGGTATTACAGTTTCTCAGAAGGTGCCTCTCTAATCCCATTGTTTTAGCAGCAAAAATCAGGGGTAAAGGAGGTCTCCCAGGCTGCTCTCTGAACCTCTAGATTTCTCTTTCATGTTTCCACTATTGTCTAACAGTCTGTAGACCTCTTGCTGGGATTGTAAGTACTCTATTTATCTGACTTTTCAATGGAGAACATCATCATTGACTTTCATTTTATTTTTAAAGACTTGATCACTGCAAATTCAATTATTTCAAGACAGCTCATCACAGGTTCAGCTGTGCTTCCCTTATACACAGCTAAAATAATAGATTAGGCAAATTCAGTGTTCATCATGTTTTAAAATCCTAGACAAAAATTTCTCAGCAGCCCTCTGTAATCAGTAAAACCTCCTCTGCTCGCTCGTATCAAGGGTCCTTCACAGAAGCCATTCTCTCAGCAAATGTGCTCAATTTCGGTCACAGGAGGTTAAAGTTCATGAGAAGAGAGAAGTCTTTGCAATGCTCAGCCTCCAAATTAAAATCAGACAGGAACAGATCTAAGGTTTGCATCTATTTAAGAAGTTAGAGTAGAATTGAGACTGGTCTGCAGGTAGTAATTAGCAATGTGGCTATGTGCATTCTCATAATCAATTAGCTAATGGTCATGTTTTGTACCACGGCCTTTGTGTATCACATCAAAAAAGCTGCCCAGAGCAGACACTCAGGAAAAGGCATGTGCTCTTGTAACTGAAGGAGATTTCTGTGTCTGGCCAAACAAAACTGGATGAGATCAACCAATGCTGACAAGACCTGAGTCTAGCTGTTGGTGTGGGCATCCAGACTCTGATGTCTTTTAGGGTTTTTACCTCGTTCCTGAGAGAGTTGTCACGTTATCCTTGAATAGCAAGGGAAAAAGCTCTGACAGATAAACAGCATAAAATGCAACTCACCGTTTTTTGCCAAAATAGGTGGGAAACATTGGTGGTCATTCCATCTGCCAACAGCAGGACTGCAAACAGCAGGGACAGTATTGCCTGCAGTGAAAAATTATGTCATTATGTGTTAAAAGTGAATTGGCTGCAGACTTACTTCAAAGGAGGGAGAAACCATCCTTATCTTAGCATGCAAATATGTCTTTTATTAATTTTTAACGCAGTAACACAAGTGCGTGGATACAGCAATGTGCTATTGAGTCTTGCAAAATAAAGAATGACATAAGATATTTTTGATAACTTCATCTCTTTACCCTACATATTTTTTTAAAAAAAACCCCATACACCTTTTCTAATATTCATAGTTTTAAAAGGCTTTAATGTTGAATCACTTAAAGAAAAGAATTAATACAAAATTCATGAAAATATGAAGGGGTTTTTATGTCCAAAAGTCTTTTCAGTTAGATCAGGTATATGCAAAGCAAATCTGTAAGAGAAGGGCTTTATTTAGTTTATACAATTTTTATGAATCCAAAAGCATTTTTTTTCTTCTTATTGCCTTCTATGGGAGTGTGAGACTGTGGAGAAGTAAGAAATAATGCCATTCGAGTTTACATGTGGGTCCACATTTAAGAAACTTGGCAAGCATGAAGAGAAATACTTCCCTGAGTACTCTGCTGAAAGAGAGCCTCAGTTCCCATTGGTGAGATGGATGTGTGCTGCAGTCACTTAAGGAATGCTTTGGAATCCCACTGCAGGTGGAAATTGAGTATGACAGCTGGAGCAGATTTGGCTTTCCCTCTATATTCAAGACATCTTTTCTGGTGTTTCCTTTTCTTTTGGTTTGTTTTTTTTTTTTTTCTTTTTGTGGTAAGGTGTTGTAGGTCAGTGTTTTCATTAGTTCACGATATGTGTAAGCTCTGAACTTCAATGTAGAAGGAAACAAATCTGCAATCTCAGTAAATTGTGGATCCTTTAAATGCCTGTTTTGGAAGGGGATCATGAAGTAATAGAAAGTAAATAGGAAAAATGTGTGTTGGTATTATTCAACACTTTAGTATATACACTAAATACATATATCCTAAAGATGAAATTGTATTATTAGAAGTAAAAGGTCCACAAGATACACTGAACTTGAATGCAAATGGTGGCATTTTGATAGCATAATTTTGCAGTAATAATTCATTCCAAACAGGTATCCTGGCAGAATGTTATGTAGCAATGTAGTGCTGAATCATCTGTATTAATGGTAGGTAGTATTTTGTCCAGGTGCACCAGTGTTGAGAACACACCTCCTTTCCCACCCTGCCACAGTCCCGCTCTTTTGGCCTTGTCTTCCTTTGCCCTCTGTCATTTCTGCTCTCATTTTACCTTTCCCTTGGTCAGGGCTCTGCCCCTTGGAACAGCCAGATGAAATTGTTCAGAAGACTTGAATTATTTAGTTTGAATCAAAATGGCCCAACCTATCTCTATATCGAGGAAAGTTGACCTCTCTGTAGTATAACACTTTCATCTGAAGATTATTTGTCATTTATCTGTCTTCTGTGGATTATAAAAGTTACTAATTAAAGCTCAATGATTCTAAAGGCAGTCCTGAAGTTGTCTAATCTTATTTTTCCTTCTATCCGTATTTCAATCTTCTGGAATTTTTTCTGGCTAGATTGAAAATTTGAAGTTTGTTCTCAGGTTTCTAAATTTTGTTTCATGTTCAGTTGTCAATATTTCTTCATTTTTCTGATTTTGGGATTGTCTTGCTGATTAAAGAGCATTTTCTTTCATAATTTGCCTCTGAAATATCTTTAATTTTTGGTGCATTTACCAATAGCATATGTAGAGCATTGTAAATAGTAATTGAAAAAAATAAATACATCTGACTAGCTGCCCACATAAAGAAAAGTATTATGCTTTGATTTCATTTATGCCCCTTTTCATACATATGTATAATGAGCAAGAGATTCTTCTTTTTTCAGACAAAGAAAATGTCATATAGATATTAGAAAGTTTTGGACTTTTTAATGTATTCAAGCCAGAATGTTTATTCTAAAATCTATACTCTACTTATCATTGAAAAGAAGGTATGCCTCATTATTTGTAAGTAAAATATAATGGATCAACATTTTCATAACAACTTCATGGACTCTGAATGGCATTCAGTCCAAGCACTAGTGGCAGAAATATGCAGGTATAATGCTAAATAATTTAGATCAGTTTAAAAAATGAGAGTATTGTCTTGGGCAGCATGTGAATAGAACAAAAGATGCAATAAATAGGTAACTTCCTAGAAATTATTTCAGTTATTTTTAGTGTCAGGACAAGTTTGATTTGTGCATATGTGACTTAATGGAACAGCTCAGGTGCTTAATATTAAACATAAGATTAAGTGCTTCACTGGATCAAGACCCTGTTTGATGGTACCTTGTCCTCTGGGCTATGCTAATTCATTTTCTGGCTGATTACAGTGGCCTGTAAGGAGTGTGAAATTGCTTTCCACTGGAATCTTCTCACTGTGATAGCAATATGTGCATCTTTTGAAGGTTATCTGCCCAGGACTCATCATCTGTGGTGCAGTGAAATTCTCCTCCCCATATTTCTTTCATGAACCGTGATTTATACATTTTAGCTCTATTCAGGGCTGAATAGAAGCAGCAGTGTCTGTCTCATTTTCTTGAGGTCTTGAAATTACTTTTCAAGCTGGGACATGTTTTGATGGGTTTCTGCCAGATCAGCTGTTATACAGAGGTTGTGTGAGTTTGCTGGAACTCTTATTGTTAGCATGCTGGAACTTCTGTTGTTAGTAGCATAGTTACAATGGTTTCAACTTTGAAACCTGTTAGTTGAGGGGCTGCAATGATTTTAATTTCTTTATTGTCTTACTGAGTCCTTGTAAAATACATCGTTGTTGAAACCACATATCTGAAAGGGTTTTACTTATTAGACGCAATAAACTTCACTATTATCATCTGCCTCCGGCTATGCCAGTCTTCTGCAGAAGAGGCTGAGAATAGGAAGAATAACGGGACACTTCCACCAAGTCACACCCCCAAAAAAGTTTTTCTGATTGACGAAATACTGGCATAGGTTTTGTTGAGTTTCCTGTCACAACAAGCCTCTCCCAAACATGCCAGATGATTTGCAAAGTATGTTGCTGCTTTGCAGGAGGAGAGTCAGGAACAGGAGGCTCCACATCTGTGGCAAGGGATATGAAAGTTTCTCTCCTGCTGTCTTGAATGAGTCATAAACTGGTCAGAAAGGGAGTTGTTTTGATAGAGGAATTTAATTTCAAAACATCCTTATATGAAGTTCATTTGTGTGAATACTGGCTTTTAGATTTTATGATGATAATTGATAGAGTTATAATTCATCATTCTTCTCTAGTCATCTTACAAGTCAAACTAAGGAAGCCTGTTGGAAAAGGCACATTTTTAGCCTAGCTCTTTGTGTTTCGATTCTATCATCACTGTCAGTTGGTGGCCTTTCTTTGTATTAGGAACAATCACATGTATGCCCTTCTACTGTATACTTCTGGCTTAAGATGTTTATTTTGCTTAAAGAGAGGAATTCTACAAGGGGAATAAATGGTCTGCAGAGGGATGAGAAAGTAGCTGGAAGAATGTTTTTTCCTCCAGTTGGCCTGTTTGCTGAACAGGAATGGAGTTTACCAATTCCAGTCTGACTAGCTCTTTGAAATGAGCAGAAGAACCCATGAGTTTAGTGCCTGCTCCAGAAAACCTCTCTGGTATTGAAAACATTTCTTCCCTTGTAGTTTATGTTGAAGAACAGTTGAACTTGAGTCCCATAAAACTGCAGCTGAATTCTAAATGGCACCCACATCTGAGGTCCACAATCTCAAGTTATCTAAACCTTGTACAGTTATTAACTTTCTGGCATTTGTGTTGAAATACAAAGTATTGTCTATTACTAAGAACATAATCCTGTTTATCTGAATTAAAAACGGCACATTTGGCTTGCCACCAAATCTACTTGAGATTTTAATTTTCAAATAATATAATTCTTTATAACAAATTATTTTTAATTGTGCCTTCTTGCACAGCTTTTTAACCTTCCAAGTGTTCTTTCAGGAGAAAATAAATCCTTAGTTTTAGATGCTTATTTTGCTTTTTATGCCTTTCATACTCTGCTCACAAAATCAGTCAAACATGCTAGACAGCACCAGCTGTCTCCTAGGGCTCTAAAACTCTTTCTCAGTGCTCAGTAGGGGATCAGCTGCAGACCAAGAATAACAGTAAATACATTATTTATGTGCTCCATTCCTTCAGAGCTGGCAGCTCCAGAATTCTGGGAGGTGTAAACTGTATTGAATTTTCCACATCTCAATGTAAATTGCAACTTGCTCTTATTAAACATTCTGGAACTTCTGAAAAGATTTCAGTTCTTGGATCATGTCCATCTTTTCCTCTCTCTTTTTTCTTCCCCTTCTTTTGCTCCCTTATGAATAGGTTATTTAGGCTGTTTTGCAAAAACCTAAATAATAATAATAATAAAAAATACTAAACCTAAATTTTTAGTCTACCTACTATTTGCTTTATGATTCTCCCAATTCCTGTCCTCAGTTAAAACCTTAATACTATAAAAAGCAAGACCTGAGGTGTCCCTAGAACAGTCCTTACCAAATAGCTGGATAAATTTGGTCATGCCCAAGTATCCTTGGCCAGAATGTCTAGGGATGGCCCCGAGATATGGCACTCTTTGCAGATGTATTGACTGGAGGAATGTGTGTACAAAAATATTTTGATTTGTAATATCTACTCATGTCATAAAAATATAACAAAAGAGAAGGCTCCACAGCTGTCTGCGATATTGATTTCACTTTTTCAGTTCTCCTGCATACAGCCCCAAGCCTTCTTTTACTTTTTAAAATATCAACAAGACAGTTTCCAGCTGCTGCACCTCCAGAGTGAATAGATTAGTCCACACACCTGTAATTCCGTGCCCTCTGACCCGATGGGTGCATGATTTGTTTGGACACAGTGGAGAAGGGTCAGATTATATTGCAAGAGAAGAGCTGAAGCAATTTCTGATGTAATTCCAGCCTGAGACGTCAAATATATTTGAGGAAGAATGTTTCCTGTCAACAGGGGAATCAGTTCCTGCAGCAGTGTAGGGAATGCCTCTTTGGTTCTGGGGTTTTAATTAGCATCCCCCCCGTGATCTTGATAGGTTTATTATGCAGTTCAACTCTCTCTCTTTCAATGATGTGTTTGTAAAACTGGCTGCTATTTTTCAGTGTTATGCAGGAAGACAAAAAGGCTTTATCTGTCACATACACACTGAGATGCTTTTTGCCCTCTTTAAAAATCTTTTGGGAGTGTGGCAGGTAAGAGTAAAGGTAATATGAAAACCAGGTCTCTGTCCAGTTGGGGTCTGAATTACATTTTTGGAGTTTTTAGGCTAATAACAAGACTAATCTTTTAAGTATAAAATCATATTTCTACTTCCCTGGTCCATGAAGATAGGCCTCGAAATATATTTTTTATGTTGTTTTCTTTCTTGCTCCTTTCTTCTTTTCTTTGTCCTACTTCTGCTTTTATTCTCTCCTTGGCCTGATCTATGTCCTTTCTCTCTGCTGAGTTACACTCTCCTATGTTCTTTTTGTCTTTTACTAAGTGCCAGATATTATCTCCCTCTATATAGTGAGCAATTTGATGTATTTTACTTCAAAAGCAAGTGCTGTTTGACCAAACACCACTGTGCTACCAAAAAAGTAGAGAAGTGACTCTTTCTTCCCAATAAATATTATGAATCCTGGCTATTGTCTGGTTTTTATACCATAGTAATAAAGCCATAGTGTTGAGGGGTTACGTCCAAATTAGAAATACTGAGATTTTTCTAAACCCTTTTAGCAACGCTGGTAATATCTGTATAGTACAATACAAGAACAACCATATACTGCCTTATTTTATGCTGTGTGATTAAGCAGTAAAATACAGATTTAAAATGTGACGTCATTCTCCATATTTACTAATAGTTCCAAGTAGGAGCAGGGTTCTTTATTCATTAGCACTTCAGTGAAAAGAAGCAATGTGTCTTTCACTGCCCGTTCCAGTAAAAAGATGAAATACTGTGTCAATATTCATGCATTCATAATATTTTTAATGATATACATCAATAATAACAGATAAAGCAACAGAAAATGCATTTGAATTCCACTTTATTTAGACAATCAGATTGTAAGCATTGCAAAGGGTTCTCTAATACTTTTTTCTAACTATTCTGTTGAAATGAATTCTGCGTTTTTGTTGTTTGGAATACAGATACCTAAGGGTTGTGGTTGGGTTTTTTTTCCTCATGTATAAGTGTTACTGTGAGAACTAAAATATTAGAGGAACAATCTGTGAGTCACACATTTAAAAAATAAATATGAAATTTGGGGGGTTTCAGTATTGATATAATTTTAAATTGACTGATTTTTCTTTCTTGAATGACTTCCTTGTTCTTTTGTTTTTACAAAATTTTTGAAATTGAAATATTTTGATGTTTTTCATTCACAGAAACATTTTTTCCTAATAAAACCAATAATATGGATAAAAATGTTCCCCACCTTTTACATAGTCAGTGTAAAATGCAGGTCCTTAAGGATGTGTATCGATGAAATACCAGCTCATTGTATATCCCATCAAGAAGTTCACACTGAAAACAAATGGATAAAACCATGTTTGGGAAATAAAAATATTTTTAGTAAGCTGTTTTTCTAAAAGTAAAAAGCCCTGATTCCAACTTTTTTAACTTATTAGGATTTAAGTAATGGGAACTTTCCACATTGCCATTGCTGTCCCATTTACAGATGGCAGGAGAGACAAGAGAATAATCAGAATCACAGTGTGTCATCTGTAGGGAAAAGAAAATATTTCAGTTGTAGCACAAAGACATTGATGTAGACTGTTGCTTGTCAGGAAATCGCATGAAGTCCACACTTCCACAAAGGATTGCCTACAGGGCAAAGGATTTTCAGTAAATTGCAGCTGCTGTTGTGCACTTTATTGACTCTGGTGTACCATTGTAGAAGTTCTGTGGATTTGTGATGTGCCAGGACTGCTCTGGAAGTGAAAAGCGTCAAACTTGCCCATGGATTTAGAGAGGATGAATGGGTTCAGTTCCTAGGGTGAGACAGGCAACAGACAAAAGCAACGTAACAATGCTATAAACAACCTCAGCTGTTTCAAAAAGTTCCCTTTTACCCTTAAAAGAAGGAATTTTCTAATGAAAAGTGACAGAGAGAATATAGATAAAAGACTAAGTACTTTGTTATTTTTGATGAGACATGTTTCCAAAGTGTCTTATGAAAGAAAACCAAGCTACAAATAAATAGGCACCATAACAGTAAGGGGGCTGGGGGGTGACGGGGGGTGTCTGTTGGCTATTCATGGCTGCAAAAATTTGTATGTGGAGATAGAGTTCCTCAGTACAGAAATACACGACAAATCACATTCAGAAATAGCAGTACAGAAAAAATATGCATATATCTAATTATTTTAATTACAGATGTCGGGGGGGGACAGATGGGCACAGGACCGAGAAGGAAATGAAGTCAAGGTAGAGTGGATATTACACTAGATGAGCTGAAGACTAAAGTAAACATTCTCATCCTGCTTGAAAACCCACTGCAGTCATAAGTGTCTATATCAAATGACTCAGGTAAGCTTTAACACTGTAGTTTGCTCCATTTGCTGGCAAGTGACCAAGCTATATATTTACATATTCTGCAAAAATAGAGCTTATGCTGTCCTCTAGTGCATTCTCAACAGGGGGGATATTGCTGTTCCTTAAAAAAATAACAAATAGTTGAAAGACTGAAATTAAAATGGTCCTCAGTCATTTAAAATTTAAGTCCTGCAGTAGTAATTCAAGTAATTCTATTATGCACATCAAGCTTTCTGATAGGCAATATTAGTGGAAATACCTTTCTCATCAAAACCACATTCAGTTATTGCAGGAGAGAGAAAGAAAAGAAAGCTTTGTATAAATTTGATACTGGAGCTGTCAATTTTATAGCAGCTCCAATTCTGTAGGAATGGAACTCATAATGACTAAATGAAATAAAACTAGTTGAGATGTCTGAAATAGAGAAAGTCCTTTTAGTTTATTATGCCTTTAGACAATAATTGCCTCAAATGTTCTGCTGAAGCTAGACATACCAGCATAAAGATAGACCTTGTCATAATCATCATGTTCTGTAAAGGACTATTTTAATGGAAGAAAAGTATAGCATGAGAGAGAATAACATCCACTTTAAAAAAAACCAAACCAAACCAAAACAAAAACATCAGTGCCAAATTAATCAAAATGATTAAAGCTAGACTAAAATCCAGGAAGATGTTCTGTTTTCTTAGTGCATAAAATGAGCTAACCTCAAGTCAAACACTCTTCAAGATCTCCACTGCACACTTCCGTTATGATTTCTTTCTCTGCCTTTGGTCCTAGAATCTCAAAGACGACCACCACAAAGGAGCAGGCAATGAAAATAATAATTAAAGCCCTTTAACACGGTCTCCTAGTGTGTATGCCTGTCTATGGCTGGGTAGGAAAAAAAAAAAGAGCCTGATTTATGTACACTATCTATTTATTTGGGGTTTTGTCACAATTTTTTCATGCTGCCTGACAAAAAGTGAGTGAAGGCAGATAACCTAGAGAATGGGGAGTGTGCTGCAGTGTATGTTGCAAATCTGTTGTTTCTTGCTTTGGTAATTAGATGTATTAGAAAATATCGAAGACGCATTAACTGTGAGTTCTGACAATGAAAGAAAAGGGACAGTGGCTGTGCCTGTGTGTGGAAGTTTCTTTTTTCTAGCCCAGCCAGTGCACATCAGTCATCAATTTCTGGGTGCCTGGGTACACAAGCTGCCAACTTTATATGTGGGAATGTCTTGGAACGAAGAGTCTTGGTATTTGTCACCAGGATTTTGTGGTATATGATGATTTTTAATAAGTGTTATTATAGTTGGTATACGCTAGCTAAACAGTAAATGCCATGTAAATCAAGTAGTAATCTACACACTGTGCCATATTTTAGTGTTGTTTAAACATTATGTCCAACATATATTATAGAAAAAGGGTTGTCAGGAAAATACTCCCCAGTCCCTACAGTTTTCTTTACACTTCAACAAGCAGTTTCTATGATGAGCTGAAAAATATCGCTGACTGCATTTGCAGAAAAATATTTAAAAAATGAACCTAAGTTTTATGATATATATTAAGTGCTCTATCAATTTTTTATTTACCTCCTTAAAATTTTTATTGCAAATTTTTTAATTCATGATAAACAGTGCTTGGGTAACAAATGAAATCATGCAGTGGGAATTGATTTTTTGATTACTGTAAACTGCTGACTTCAATTTAAAAGATGGCATGAGCAACAAAGTGGGTGCGGTAGACTGAGGGGCAGTGCTTACAGACCTCACTGTGTCTGTATTTTTTTTTGTGCATTTTAATTAGGAGTAATCCTAATGATAACAGTTTGTGCTCTAGATGGAATAACTCCAAAAATACTATGAGTACCTAAAAATTTTTGTTGAGAGACCCCTTCCAAGATAGTGATAAATAGCACCTTACTTTGTGAATAATTTGTCTTCATTTCTTTTCTCTTCAGTGACAGGGGGAGGATGATAAAATTTGAACTTATTTACATATATCATGTGTCAGGCCTATAGGAGTGTAGTGCTGCACTTTTTCACTTCCTAGTTTGTGTTTTTTCTGTTTATCAGAGTAAGAATAATAATTAATTTCATGGTGTGCTACTTCTAGCTTGACAAGTGTCTCATTTCAGGAAATAACTTTTGAACACATAACCTCTCTAGTGGTGTTAGCAAAGTCAAATTTTATTGAAAATAAATTTATGATACCTGTAAGATTAATGCTTGACAACATTGAGACTATAATGATAATGTTATATATGAACGGTCTCTGTGTAAATTTATTCAATAAAGCTCATTCAGACTGGATTGTAAAGTATATGAACTATGAATAAGGGCATACAAAAGGCCATATAATTTGGATTTTTGAGAATAGTGGCTTCATTGGTATGGGACCTCTATATCCATGTGTTCTCGGGAGGGTTTGGAAGGTTTCTGGGCTGAAACTATGACACTGATCAAAATTCAATCAAAGAGCATTTATTGCAGAGAAATAGCAAATGACATGAAACAAACTGAGAAAGAGAACAAAAAGCACAAACCCTGAGACAGCTCCCACTCATACATTACTCCCAGTTACTATACCTCTCCCACAGTTACTATACATACTGTCCCCAGTGTGCTCAGAATCCCCAGTCTGACTGGCTGGTGCGTCCTTGGGCTTCGGGAGGCTCGACATGCTTAGTGGACATCCCTGCAGGAGTCAACGTTGTCTTTGGTGCCAGCACACACCTCCACCTGCAGCAGGAACTATCTGGGTTTTATGTACTTAGTCTGTGATGTCTCTCTAGGTGTGTTTGGCCAGCACACACCCAGAGAGAGGCCTCCAGTCCCTTCCCCCATTATGTAACTGGAAACCCCCCTGCACCTGCACAGTGTATATTGAGGGTCTCCCTTTTTGGGTCGGTGGTCATTACTTCATCCTCCTCCTCTTCTTTTTCTCCTTGACTTGTCCTTGACTGGCTTTTGGCAAGTGGCCAGGCTGCAAAACAGTCTCAGGGTACACAAGATGTTTTCTCCTTCAGGGACACAGTCCCAATTATCAGTTCTTGTTTTCCATAACTTGGCAAGAAAAGAACAGACTCTAGCAGGCGGCAAGGTCAGGCATGGACCAAAATAACAGCGTCTCATCACACACGAATACATCATGATCCAGCTTATTCTTTCCAAGAAAATGAGTGAACATAATGGTTGGAATTTTCCTTTATGTAGATGAAAATATTACACGTGGATGTTTTTATCTCTGCTTGCAAGCATGCAGTATTGTCTGTAACAATTTCAATAACCATCATATGATTGAGATCTAATTCCAGATATCCTGTAAGTTTTGCTTAACTTGAAACACCTACCATAACATAGCTCAGCACCTCAGTAGATGTTCCTTCTGGAAGTCCCTCATGTCAGCCTGTGGCTCTCTGGGCACCATGTCAAAGTAGAAGGCCCCCAAGTTTAGCCAAACTTATTCTTTCATCACTTTCCAACAAAATTCATTTAATTTTTTCTTATGTCTCTAAGGAGAGAATGATGTTCTAGTAACTAAAAAGTTAACATAAGTCCTAGTGGTCTTACGTGATAGAATACATAAATTCTTGACATATGAAGTTATCATGGACAATGTTCTCTATGCTTGAGTGATTAAACTAGTTAAGAGCAAGTTCCAACCTCAGATGTGCAATAATGTGTGTTAGAGGAAAAATGCACTGTATAGCACACTTGGACTAGTTTGAGATTTGCATTTGCAATTCTTACAAAGCGTATTGATGTAAGTAGTAAACAACATCTGCCAAGTGTAGTTCGAAGATTGTGAACACTGAAACACACAGGTTGACACTCCTTTATTACATTTTAAAATTATGCCCAAATTTACTTCATTCCCATCCTTTTCTTTACATCATCCAGAATATATTTTTTTTGGATTTTTTCCTGCAAAATGGAATCTGAGTCCTCTTAACAGTTCATATTACTGGTGGTCAGAGGTGACTCCTTTTTAGACATTGATAGATTTGCTCTACTTTTTATTCACTAAAATGTGGAGAAACTTGTATGCTCTTTTGCACACTATCCTCAGCACGTGGATTCGCTTTGACCACAAAACAGCTCAAAAATACAATTTTTCTGTCTCCTAAACAAAAACCCCGATACTAAAAGAAACCTTTCATTTCATTACTGCATTTTCATGAACTACTTCAATCTCCTTATATGTGCTTTATCAAATCCCATTTCACAGATTGCTAAACAGAATGCCTTTCTGTATCTCTTCTTTCAGGCTCATCACTTGTTCCTTTGAATATTTTCCTTGATTACATTATGGTTTCATCATGTAGTCTCTGCTTTCAATGCTTCATTCAACTTATCCTTATGTTTCTTCCTATATCCCTGGTTTTCCTATATCTATGCCAAAGTGGTGCTCTGTGCATCATGTTCACGTTTTATTTCAATGGTTTTTAAGTGATCCTTATTTTTCTTCCCCGTCACCCACTGGTTCTCTCATCTTTATTATCCAAGCATGCACCTGTTGCCACCCTCTCGTATAATCCTCTGATAGCATAGTTCCATCCTGGTTAGGGTGTAAACACCTCGAGTCAGTGACCTATCAATGCTTTGTCAAGCACAGTTTTAATCCCAAAGGTAGCACTGAAGAAGGAACAGTCACATCCTGTATGATATCAAGGGGTGCAGGGCATATCAGTGTTATGATGATGAATGAGGATAGCAATTCCTATCTTTCTTGGCGTTACAGCAACTGTCACTGTATGGAAAGAATAATTCAATAAGTTTCACCAAACAGACACATAAACCATAACTATGGTAGTAACTGAGGAAACATAAAATCTTAGCAGCTTCAGAACAGAGCCAATCATAAATACATACAAATGGTGTATTCCTCGTCGGGGCGGGGTTGGGGGGAAAGCTATTTCACAGTGCTATCAATCAGATTATTATACCCAAAAAGTATAAAAATATGACAAGCTGAGCATTTTTGATTCTCTTCTTAGAAACCATACCTGTAGTGTCCAGGATGCTGTTGTAGATGTACACTTCAGTAACATGTCATAAAAATTCTTACCTTCAAATCTGAAAGCTGAACTGAAAAAATTTCTCTGCTGAAATATTAGGCCAAATTTGTTCTTAATGTTTCTCTTGTATGGGGACAATATAAATATGGGAAGGATTATGGGTGTTTTTAAGTCATCGACATTATGTGCTTACTTGTGATGATGTAAGAATTTTGTCCAAGTGGAGTCACATTGATTTACTGAAGAATAGATCTGAAATCGTTCTGTGACTGCCTGCAGTGAAAGCAGAGTTCATGGTGTTTGATTGATTAAAGGTTGTTTCTGTTTTCTGTTCAAGGTGTAGATTAGGAGAAAGTGGAAGCATAGCAAGGTGTGAATGAGGTGGAGTGCCTGAGGTTATTTTTGTAATTTATACAGATTGTATCAGGGGAGACTTTCAAAGTATTTTTGTCCTTATGCGTATAAGGTTTTTCTTCTGTGGATAGTAAGATCTATTCTGCTTTTCAGCTGCACCAGGAGGGCAATGCCATTATATATGAAGATGCTCCACTGACACCACAGGCAGGACTGGAATTATTGGAGGTGTCTGTCTTTGTGAAAAGCTCTTGAGCAAATGAGCCTCTGCAGACTGTAGAGATGTATATCAAAGAAACAAGGTGTGTAACTTGGAGGTACTTAAAAGCTAGCTGGACAAAACCATGACAAAGCTGATCTGTTTTGAAGAAAGATTGGCTTAAATAACATTTTACTTCAAACCGAAATCATCTTATGATTCAACTAGTCTGATTTAAAAACAAATATCCCTTCTGTCATCATAGGAATTCAGTTAAGGATTTTCCAGGTAAGCATGTCTATCGGTTGGTAATTCATATTTACATTTTCATTTCAGGAAAATGCTTCTGTTTTTTAAAATATTTCCTCCCCACCCCCTGAAAAAAAAAAGTCAAATACATACTTTGTGGGAAACCATACAACTGCTCTGTTGCTGAGAGTCTGTGTTGTGAACGGAAAGGGTGTGAAAGGGAAGATGCTGAATGTTGCTTGAACTATCAATGCACGCAGATGTGCTGATGGAGTAGTTAGTTGGAAGCAGCAGCTGATATCTAGTGATGAGAAATGGGAGCCAGAGAACAATTATGAAAATAAGAAAACATCAGAGAGCCATTCTCTCTCACATCAGGAAAACCAGATGTTGTTTATTATTGGGGACAGGGAGAAAAGAAACTGGTGGCAGTTGATATGAACTATCCAACTTTTCACTGGCTTTGACATTTAGGTGAGAGGACATTTAGGTTGAGAGGATGTAAAGTGCCCCAGATGAGGGTCCCATAACAGCTATCCCAGCTAAGACTTCTGTTTAGTAATGATGATAGTTTAGTAGCATCTAAGACAGAGTTGATGTGAAATAAAAACTTGGTTATATTTTAATTTGTCGTGCTCTAGAACAGGTTACATTATGTTGCTTCAGAGACTGTCTTCCAATTTTGTTCAGACAGAAGGAACTTTAAACATATATATGTTCCTTAATTCAACTGTATGAAACTGACTGCAAAACTGAAAAGTAGTGATGCTTCAGCAAATGAAACTGTCCAAAATCAGTTTTCTGTACATGGTGTTGCTGCCAAGAAGCAGAACATAGTTTACTGCCGTAGGTATTCTCTGCGTAATGTGTAATTTTTACATCATATGCAATGAATCTACAATGTCATCATTTTGCTTTGTTAGTTTTGTGGAACAGTAGAAGTAGAAAAGACCTCAGGCTATATCTACACAAGATGATTCATTTTTTAGTCATGTCATCTTGATACAGTTCTTTAGTCAAAAGATAGAGGATAGACAACATAGGGAGAAAAACATAATAATAACTAGCAGCAGTTAGAAATCTGTTGAAGATTTTATTGACTGAAGTTTTCTGACTTTTTTTTTTTTAATAATGAAAGTTCAGGAATGCCAGTATGGTAAGCAGATTCCTTTGATGATAAGAAATTAAACACATTGCTATTTTTCAAAAATTGCAGAATATGAATACTGACCACCCTCTTCCTTTGTTAGCTGCAGATAGCCAACTGTCCTGCTTGATGGTGAATTTGACTGAATATTAGCCTTTGTGAGTTGGTTTTCTCTGAAATGACATCAGGAGAAGTAATTCTCACTTTCCTGAGGTAAATAGTGTGCTCCACTTATGAGCTGTGAGTGTGCCCAGGCTGTTCTCCTGCTCGTTTGGTGTGTATGTAGCTGTAGGAAGAGGACACAGGACACATGCCCTGTGCAGAGTCTGCTGGACTGTTCTGCCCCACCTTATGGAGTGCACTGGGCTGTGTCCCATGGCCAGAACGGAGTCCTGCTGCAAGCACTGTATCATGTGTAAATGACTGTGAAGTTTTCTCATTGCTTCAGGGCTATTCAGGCCTGGTTTGCCCTCAGAATGTGATTACAGGGATGCAATTTGTAAAGAAAACGCATCACTGCCTCATTCTGATTCTCTAGCTAGTGAAAAGTATTTCCGTTAGTTCATTATTATCTGCAGTGAGAAAATACTACATTGGTGCTTTCTGACCTACAGCTTTCATTGGGTCCTGAATGGAACCCAAGATATTGGTCATGGCATATAATTTGGTCCATTTTGGAGCCAGCATAGCACATGAATTTCCCTCCTGGCTGCTGCATATTAGCCACAGCTGAGGTTTGCAAAGGCAATTTGCTGGAAGTTCCAAAGGAAAAATGAAAGAAAGGAAGCCAGTTTCTGTATAGTATTTCTGCAGGAGAATTGGGGTTTGGAACTTCTCTTTCAGTCCTGGGCCATGATGAGCCATTATAAAGAATAAGCAAGATGGATTTGGATTTGACAATTCCTTGGCCATCTTGGAAAAGGTATCATCCTCTACATTTTTCTAAGATAGCTGACTACAACATGTGCTGAGATGGATAATTTACATTAGCCTGTGATTTTAGCTTATGGACAGGATTCCAACAGACTTGCTCTGTGAGTTTTTCCCCCCTAATTTTTAGTGCCCTTTCCCCCTTAAATTATGGTATTAGTTAATTGCATATTAACCTCAAGACACCTGTCACTGGTATTAACAGAGCAGTAGTCTCACTTATCTGCTATTTTTCTGTTAATCTAGCAATATTTCCACCATGCTTGTGTTCAACTACGTCTATGTTGGTGTATTGTTTTCTTTGTATTTTTTTTAAACTCTCTCTTAAAACATTACAAGTAATTACCTTTTTCTCATCAGAACATACAACAATTTGAACATCTGGCATATAGTTTTCTTTTTATGTATTGATCTTGAAGGCTTTTTCTTGAGTAGTTTTTAGGCAGCTGATCTTATAAATCATTAATATTTTAAGACTAATAATACTAATTTATAGATGGTTTGGGGGGCAAATCTGTCAGGAAATATGGCTCTGGAGTATAGGGTTCCTTCTTCATCTGCACACAGTACACGATGTCATCATAGTCCAGAATGTTGCTCTTAAGGGCAGTGGTGCCATTCATTTGGTGCTTGGTATTGAAGTAGATGAATTAGTTGAATAACTAGGTCCATAATACCTCTGTTTCTAACACTGCTTGGCATAGTATCATCATTAAAGAGCTCTCTCTGCACTGAAGAAATTAACTACAGGTCAAATTTTCCTAGCTGGTATTTGAATTTCTTTTACCAGTTCCTTTTATTTGAAATATATGTTCCTATGATTTAATGTGATATAATGACATTACCAGAGAGCTAACGTATCCAGAAAACTAGCAGTTAGTCCACAAATAATTCTGTTTAAAATATAAAACTAAGAAAGAAAAAATTGAATACATAGGGAACTATTTTTAAAATTCCGTGTTAATGTACTCCTATTGTTTTTGCAATTATGTGGTATTCTTTAAAGTCTCGAATGTGTCATTTTAATTATCTGAATAGAAAGATGTATGTTTTTCTAGTAGATTAATGGGCATCAAGTGTATTTTTCATCTTTTTTCTTTTCATATATCAGCAAAATGTAGGTTATTTGTAATGATTTGTTTTTCAGAAAGATTGCACATAGTTATTTCTTTCTAATGTTCAGTGGGTATTATAGTATAGTTATATAAAATTGGAAGCACTAAGGATAAAGCATTGGCCAGAGGAAAATAAGGTACTAAATTAAATGAGGGCTTGGTAATGAACTGGAAAATTAAGAATTTGGACTATAAATCATTCCTTTTACTATGACCCTGAATGTATACTCCTTCTGGAAATCACAAGGCCTGAAACAAGGCCCCAGAAAAGAATTTAAACTATCCCTGTGTCACACCTAATCAAAACAGCATTCTTTTTTCATGTTGCCATGTTTTATTGAACACCTCCACAGAGATATTAGAAATTTGACATGTTTTTAACATTAAGTTTAGATTATATTTGGTGTATTCAAGATTGACCTTATGTTCTGTATTTAGTCATGTCTATAAGTAGTTATTTCCTTCACCAGCACGTTCATGAACAATTTCAAGAGCTACAGCTGCCTTCAGAGGAAGGGACACACAGTTTGTCATAGTTTTCTTAAGGGCTTGTTTTCTCCTTTGGAGACTTATTTTTAATTTCCTTGAGCTTCACATTCTACTGGTGCTTTTGAAGGCTCCAGAGAAGGCATAAAGATAGAATCAGTCTTTTCTGAAACCTTACGTATTTCCTAAAGCTGAGAGCTACAATTTGGATTGTAATTACATAGCTGTCTTTTCTGCAGTGGAGTATTGAACGTGTACTAAACCACCAATGCCGTGCACAGTAAGTACTATTCTATAGTTTAAAGCTGCAGCATTTAGAGTTAATTCATTACCCTTTATTTTTCTTCCCTAATGATATAACCTTTCGGAAGTAGCCTCTTTACATTGGTTTTATACTTTAAAAGAAAGTTTTCTAACAGAGAATTGGATTTTCAGTACGATCAATAAAACTAAGACTAAACTACTCATGGATCACATCATGTGTGCCTCTTTTCTCCATTGCTTTACCAGTCTTTAAAAATCCCTTGACCAGACTGAAACACCCAGTCAGGAAAAGTGAACATAAGCATCTCATGTATAAGCTGGTACGTGGTAGGAACTGTCTGTCCATGGTGGAATTTCACAATATTACTGAGATCTAGAATCGGTAATTTTCTGCAGATAATTCCTTTAGAGAAGAAGGAACCTTCATTTTGGTGAGCAAAAGTGTTATTTGGAAAACAGGATCCTGGTGTTAAGATACATGTATACAAAGTTAGAGCTATATACAAAGGTTCAAGCTGAAAGACTTTTTCCTTTCCTTGTGTGTGAAGGTTTTTGTTTGTTTGTTTGTTCTTTTGGTTTTTTGGGGTTTTTTGTGCTTTGGGTTTGTTCCCTATCCTCCCCCACCATGCCCTCTTGAATCAGTTCTATATTTTAACTCTGCAATAAGGGCTCTGGCAGCTGTGTGCTCAAAACTTCCTTGAAATTGTTCACAGATGATGGCAGGAGAGCATAGCTGTCCTAGGTCTTTGCATCACTGACAAGACTAATCAGCAACAGGAAGGAATAGTGCATATGGTGTGAAGGAGCATCTTGTCTAAAATTCCCATTTCCTTCTTTGTTTCCATCTCTTTTTGAAATACGATTTTTTTTTCTTGTTAAATACTTTTGAGAAAATCAGCATGGATAAATTTGAAAATTGACCATTAATTGTCCCAATTATTTCTGAAAGGTAAGGATTTTAGTAAAAGTTTGGTAGAGTGACAGGGAGTCAACTAAAAATTTTTTTAAGAAATCCCCTGTTAATTCTCTCTAAAGCTTGGGCTTATGAAGGAAGGAAGACTTGGTAAGGCTGTAGGAGAGAGACTGAGCTGTAGTATTTACTATTTATTTATTTATTTATTTATTAGTGTGGGAGGGGGTTTTGTATAACCTTTAGTTTTCATGAGAGAAAAGCATGATTCTTTCTGATTTAGGAAAGGAGAAATTAAACATTTATTAGAGCATTGAAAGATGACTCTGTGTTTGGAACAGTCAATTCAAGATTAAAGCCACTTTTCTGCTGAGTATACCCACGCCCTCAAAGAAAGACTTAAAGCAAAGCCTAAAAAGACAGAATTGTTCTGGGATGCTTCAGTAAAATCAGGAAAAACACATTCTTAAAAAGAAAAAAACCTATGCAACCAAAGCCTATTTTGCACTTGGATGAAGGGAATAGAAGTCTAAACTGGGGGAAGGTTGGCCACAGACAAGGAGCCAGCTGGCTGCCTGAAGCTCTGCAAAATGTTAAGCAAAATAGTGGGCTATAAACAGGAGTGAACAATAACTGTGATGGGGAGAGCAAAAATCCATCAGCTTGTGATAGATGAACTGGAAGAGTGCACACAAGGTACAGCATTTTAGACTGGCCATTACTGTTAGGGAAGTCCAGAGGGGAGCACAGAGAAGGTTTAGAGTACCATGGACTGGGGAGAGAAAGGGCTGAGTAATTGGGAGGCCAAGACTTTAGAGACAGCTCTTCTTTGTGTCTGGGGTGGGCAGGCTGAGAGGAAGACTACGCTGCAGCAAGAAATGGCAATGGGAGATGGCAATGTCTGAAGATGAAGCACTAGCATAGGCTGCATATGCAGCTTAAATCCTCACCGTTGAAGGCCTTTAATGACAGGTCTGAGCAGGAATTCATAAGAAATGGTCTATGTAGCCCTGTGTGACCACATCCTGAGAAATGCAGGTCCAAGCTGCTGCGTGGATTTCTCCATTTAGCAAGGGGCAGATGCTGACTGGGACTGTGTCCCTTTGCATGGAAGCAGTGTCTGCAGAAACCAGGGCCAAAAGCAGACTAAGGCAGCTGGACTGGAGAGATATCTATCTCAAACAGCATAAATACTCATGCTGATCCTACCTGGGGACAAAGGGATGAATTGCATCAGCTCTTGAACGGCCTTTTAGCCTGATTTTCCACCAGGATTCCAGGAGTAAAATTTTTATTTTGCTCTAAATGCTGTAGAACTGTAAGCATATTAAAGTAACGTTAAAGTAACTTGAACAATGATTCTCTGATAGCTGTATGTCTTCTCCAGATGCTAATGTGGTAATTTTCTAACCAAGAACAAAACCAGAAGGGGAAACGAACTGAAGAAAATGGTCTGAGCACAGTGAAAGGCCAAAATATGAGGTTATTGCTATTGTTTTTTCTTTGTTTAAAAACACTTCCATCTCCAGCTAAATTGGTCTGTGGCAATGCCTGCATTAAGATTATCACTTGTGCAAACAGTTCTTCTGCCAAGCTATTATAGCAGGAGATAACAGTAGAAATAGCTTTGTGTGGGAGAAGTCTCTCAGAATTGAGTCTAATTATTTACTTGTCTTTCACTCAGATAATAGTGCAAGAGTTCATACTTTGCTAAAACAATAATTTGAGTTGTCATCTTGCTTCTAACCTATTAGCTATTATTTCTAATATCTGGAATAATTTTCCATGTGTGACTATTACTGGAATGAATTCTGTCAGTACAGATATTCCTGAGTCTTGGATGCCTCATTCAGGAAAGTATCAAAGAGTTTTAAGATCATAAAATAACCAGAAAGAACAAATTTCTTCTTTCTGGGAGAAAATATGAGGCCACGTCTTAAAGGATAATACAAAGTCAGCATGTCCACCCCCCTCAAACTGTACACCAAATATTAAAATTAAGAACTGAGTATTGGAAAGAAAAAGGAAAAGAATAATACCAAAGACCACTGTCTATTTAACAGATGTATATAAACCACTGTATTTAAGCTTCTGATTAAATGATTTAGCTGTCAGACCTGAAAGATATCAGTACATCTGGAATTTGGCCTCATCTTTTACAGGTCAGTCACAGGGTTTGTTCTACTCGCTGCTGTGTTGTCATGTTGAACATGTTTTACTCACAAAATATTGGCAAGCTTTGGCTTTGAGAAGCCCCTCTGAAATTTATGCAAACACAACTTTCAGTGGTTTATGGCTCATTTCACTGGGATGGCAAAAATCATCCTGCTGACCTAGAATAACTATCAAGAGATGCTCTAGAAAATTAAGCTTTTGAGACTTGCCCTGATACAATTTTACATCCTTTTAACATCAAAACTGTGTGGTTTTTTTTCTAGCCTGATTCTCTGAAAGTAGTGCTTTTTAAAAAATAAGCTTCAGTAGCAGTAATAATAATAATAAAACTAAAATTTAGCGAAGATACATATATGCACTGACAACAGGCTCCATAGGAAAGTATATTTGCTATGAGTTTCTGAGGTCTCTGATTTTTGTCTTTCATGTTTCTTGTTTACAAATGTTGTTTTGCCTAATGCCTGGCAAATCTAAGACCTGCTGTCTCCCCCTGAGTCTGCCAGCTTGTATGATCAGTCTTTAAGTGGGTCTAGCACCTTCAGGGACACATCTTCACCAGAGCATTTGTCAAGGAATTGTGTGCTATAAAGTTTACCAGTCCCTCAAGGGGGAACTAGTGTTTGCCAAACCAACATGAAATTGCTTTTTCCCCAACCATACTTTAATAATGAAGTCAATACACTGTAATCAAATACAAAGCAAACGAATTCTCATGTGCTTGGAAGCAGGTGCTATGCAGGGAAACAGCAATCACTACCTGCAGCTTTGGCTCAACTTCAAGTTGTTTTCTTTGGACTGTGAACTGAACTACCAGGATGGTCTGCTCAGGTGTCAGAAATGGAACTGATTCTCAGATAATCTGCCTCTTTCAGGCATTCTGTTTCCACGTTAAAATGCTGTTCGGAAGAAAAGTCTTCCTTTACCTGTTGCCTATCTTCCTGGGGATCTCAGGAGAGTGAATGCATCTCTAGGGACTGAGAGTGACCCTCACTCTTGATAATTAAATTCAGAAATAAAGTAAAATTTAACCTGTGTACTAAGGAATTATCACTCTTTTACTGGTAGCACTTGATGTACAAAGGTTCTTTGAATGCCACTTCCTGATGACAGACGTAAAAAAACATAATGCTTAGCTGTCCGATATTAAACCAGTCATACAGTGCATGTACTAACCTGTCAGATTTACTGCATAAAGTCTCATCAACATACCACAGTTTGAAAACCATGTAAAACATGTTTACATTAGTAAAAACATTCATTAATCAGTATTGAACAGTGACAAACATTCAGGAATTTTTGTGGGTTTTCTATAATTGTGAAACTGAAATCATGCTACTCAGGTTGTTTGTTCTAACAGAAAATCCTTAGAAAACTAATTTCCTCTTTACCAGTTTAATAGTATTTCTTTAAAAAAGAAAAGTAAAAATCTAAGATTTTTTTCTTTGATGGACGTATAGGCCAGTGTTATAAATATTTTTGTGACTGTTTTCTATAATTCAGCCTCAATGTGGCAAAGATGTATAGTCTAAGTATTAGATTACCTTTGGATTCAAGAACTGCTTCAACACTGAAGGTCTTATTCTCCATGTCTTTATTTTATAGTTTTGAAATCTAATAAGTTACAAAAATGTAATGCCTTGTGCTTTGGTTGCCAGATAAATCCACAATCTAGCAATTACAATTTAATTTAATATACAATTTAATTCCGCTCTGCTAAACTAGATCATGAATATTCTTATTAGCATCCTGGGTTTTACCCAAGGTGGGGAGTATAGTCTTTTTACCTTGCCTTTGTCAATAGACAGACAGAGAGAGGAAGGTTCTGCCTTAAGTCTTTTTTTTTCCCATTGCTTTGTTATTCTATTTTGTTGTCATTCTGTTCTGGGAATCTCTGAGAGGGGTGGGTAATTTCCTAATGAGAATTAATCAGCAATGCTTTTATCTGGTTCACTATGACAGGTCGATGAAGGTGGGAGGATAGAAGAAAAGAAGTTTCAAATTCAAAGTCTCAAGTGCAAAGAAATATTTTTTAAAAATTTCTTATACTGAAAGAAATAAATTAATATGTAGTAGCAGCACCAATTGAGTATGGGGAAATCATAGCCATATTTCTACTGGACAACTGCAATATTTTCATATACTAACAGAGTCATTTAACCACAGACATTTCAAATACTATTGATTGTCACTTCAGTGGTTACATGACTTATGACTGAGTAGGTAATACAGTGGCTGAATTCTCTGAAAGTAACACCTTCATTCTCTTTCATGCATGAATGGAATAAACTGCATTTTTGAAAAGTGTAAACTTGTCCAAGTACATGAGTATTTGGATACATACCTTTATGTGAGTATGTATTTTCTAGCGTTTCTAGCACTGGGTATGTTTTCTGTAAGTGAAGGAAAAAAGAATAGAGACTTCTACCTCTTTTTAGGCACTGTCTGAAAATCAGATAATAAAGTACTGTATTCTAATGCTTTCCCATTTTATCTTAGTGACAGTCATTCTTGTAGAAAAATCCAGACTAAAAGCTTTTCAAAAAATCTATTTTCAAGCAGTTATTTACTAATGTTTCCAATTCTATTACATCCTCAGCTTAGGCTGGGCAAGAAAGGGGGAAAAAAGATGAATGGCAACTAAGTGAAATGAAATGTTCCTTCTAATTACATAACTCTAGAAATGAAAATGATTTGTTATGTTGTGACTTTAAGTCTTCATTTCAGTTGCAATGAACCTTGCATAAAAATCCCCTTATTCTGAAAGAGATTAGTTATAGCAGTGTAGCAGAGCAGTTTATTTTTAACAAATAAGATGCAAAAACCTATGAGGACTCTGAGACATGATGCAACAAATCCCTAATTTCTTCAAGGAGTGCATCTCTAGGGAGAACAAGCTGCTAATCACTCAAAAAGATTTCAACAAGAGTCACTTTCCTTCATGTTTACAGGAAAGCAGGATTTCTATCTTTGGGGCCTTTTTTTTGTCAGTACTTTCCTTATAACATCTTAGTACTTCATGGCCTCTTGAACTTGGGGTGTGTGAAGACTGTCACTGCCATTCTGCACACTTTTTGCATTTAAAACAGGCTGGTTTTCAGGGAATGATTCCAGATGCCCCAAAGAAGTTTGTTAGAAATTGAGGTGCCCTACTGTACTTTTAAGGTCTTTCTTTACTGTGGGAGGATAACCCCTGTAGAAATTTGACATGCTAGGAGGTTTATAGTTCACAATATATAATCCCTGGAGAGTATTTGTGTGCATTAAATTTTGATCTTTTTAGTGCAACTGAGGGACAAATACGTAATGCAAAAGAGAGAGGCAAGCATTCATTAAGGATAGGTTTAGTGGACTCCTGGTTAGCCATCAAATTTTTATTTTTTTTTTGGTGTTTGTTTTTAGCTTCTAAAGCTTTTGGAATATTAACAAATATACTAACTCATTTTATTGTACTTTCCTCTCAAGAATACTGAAAACATCTGAAATATTAGAAACCAGCCTGTTTAAAAAAACAAAATCTTGTTCTAGAATTAGCATCAGAAATAGCTGCTTTTTTTGTCCACGTAACTTGGTGAGCAGAGGGCATGCAGAACATTCACAGTATTGATGTATGTAAGATATATTTGTAAGTATCTCTTTTGGCACCCTTCTGGAAACTCTTCTGGATTTGTGGTTTGCCTGTAGTCAGAACTGTGGTTGATTTTGAATAATGGGACTAAAATGCTAATTATCACACAAACTGATAATTGCAAGGCATTTTAATTAAGTGGTCTGTCTGGGTCCACATCTCCAAAAAAACCAGATACATAAAAAAGTCTAGGTCAAAGGGGGAGATCAAGCTCAGCTGTTGAAGGAAGCAATCTACAAGGGCAAATTTATTCCTTTTCCATTTATTTCTTTCATTCTAGACTGCGAATTCCCTAGAGCTTGTTTACAAGGTTTTGTATTTTCATTTCTCAGTGTAGTAAAGGAAACTTTAGCCTTTTAAATAGCGCCTCAATTACAAAACTGGTTTTAAAAAGTTGCCTGCTCTTCTAATAACAGTAGTGGATAAAATCAGTGTTGAATAGAGTCAAAAATGTTTCAGTTACCTTAAAAAGGTTAGACAGTCTGAAAAAAAGATATTTTCCATTTTCTGAGGCTGGCTTATACTAGGGGAAAGAAACATTTACAAGATTTAAAGAAGTTTACATAAAAGCCATAATCTCCTAAATTTATAATTATCTCAATAACTAATCAACCTTATATATAGCTACTCTACGTTTTTTCTAGTAGAAATCACTAATCCAATTTCATAGACTTGAGTAGTATGTGTCCAGAATTAACTCTCTTTTGACATGAAGAATATTTAAAACGTCAAGAAAAACTGCTTTTTACAAGGAGCTTATTTTGTCTTTCCAAACTACTATCAATGTGATCAGAGATTATTTTCATAGAATCATAGAATGGATGGGACCTTAAATATAAATTAGTTGCATCCCCCTTGCCATGGGCTGGGACACCTTCCACTAGACCAGGTGACCTGGCCTTGAACATTTGCAGGGATGGGGCATCCACAGTTTCTCTGGGAAGCCTGTTCCAGTGCCTCACCACTCCACAGTAAAGAATTTCTTCCTCTTCCCTAATCTAAATCTGCTTTCCTGCAATTTAAAGCCATTTCCCTTTGTCCTATAACTACATGTCCTTGTAAAAATTCCCTCAACTCGCTTGTAGAACCCCTTTAGATACTTGAAGGGGCTCTAAGGTCTACCCAGACAGAGTCTTCTCTTCTCCAGGCTGAACAACTCCAGCTCTATCAGCCTGTCTTCACAGCAGAAGTGCTCCGCCATCACTTTTGTAGACTTCCTCTGGACTTGCTCCAACAGGTGCATGCCTTTCTTATGCTGGGGACCCCAGAGCTGGATGCAGCACTGCAGGGGGAGTCTCACAAGAGCAGAGGGAAGAGGCTGAATCCCATCCCTTGACCTTCTGCCCACATTGCTTTGGATGCAGCCCAGAACAGTGTTGGCTTTCTGGGCTGTGAGCACACATTGATGGGTCATGTTGAGTTTCTCATCAACCAACACCCCTCTTTCTCCTCAGGGCCGCTCTCAATCTGTTGCCCACCCAGCCTCTATTTCTGCTTGGGATTTCCCTCGCCCAGGTGTAGGGCCTTGCACTAGGTCTTATTGAATTTCATGAGGCTTGCACAGGTGCACCTCTCAAGCCTGTCCAGGTCCCTCTGGATGGCATCCGTTCCCTCCAGTGTGCTGAGTGTGCCACACAGCTTCATGTTGTCAGCAAACTTGCTGAGGTTGCACAAACTGCTTATACTCTTTTAACAAATGTTATCTAGCAGAAATGTGTCTGAGGGACTAAATATGTGCATACAGGAGATCTAATAAAAAATGTAAAAAAAAAAAAAAAAAAAAGGACATTTTTATAACTCATTGCAACTGTTTGCCATCACATCTTTGCCACAAGCAATTTGCAAGGAAGCAGTTGAGCTTAAATGTATCTACTCCAGGAGATAAATTTTCAACACTTTGTGAAAGGTTTTACAGCTTGATAAGGAAAATATGTATTTTGAATATGAACTCTATTCTGTGTTAGCTGTGGTTTGAACAACTGTGAACATTTCAAAATGAATCAATTCCAAATTCTCTGTTACTTCTCGTTTCTCATTAAAGGCTTTAAGTCTTGCTTCAGAATCAGACATATTTTGACAAGTTTAAAAAAAAGGAAGTCAGTGCATGAGAAAGAATATTTTTGTTCTTGTTAAAATTGTCTTGCTAAGTAAATATTGATCAGATGCTGCAAAACCCTGTGGCTGAATTAATTCCATTTGAGGAGGAGGGAGGAGGAAAGAACTGCCTCAGGCTACTCTAACTTATAAAACTATGATGAGCAAAATAGGCAAGCGCTGTACTTTCAGCTGGGATGCTGGTATAAAATATAAAAAACAAAAGGATTTTTGAGAAAAGTCCTTTGAACCTATTAAATTCTCTCTCCTTCTAGCAGGTTTATTGATTAGGCTCGCTCCAGCTGCACATGAAGCCTGCAGGGGAAGCAGCAGCTCCTCAGTCTGCGTCTGCCGATCTGCTGACATTATTTGCTCTGTAACAGTTGTAGCTTCTGTAGGTCATGTAGCTTGTAAGTCATGGTGAGAGAGCTGTGCAAGATGAGAGTGCCTTATTTTGTTTTCTTAGGTTTCTTACTCCACGTTTTAAAAATATTTTAAAGCTTATAAAATCTCTTGCCATATTACATAGAGTTTAGCCACATCAAACAGCTAGTTTCCAGTAGAAGCTTTGAGCTATGCCAGGCTGGGATTCCTACCAGCGACTTGGAGAAAAGGGGGGTTAAGTCCATGTTCTCCCTGAAACAGAGCTGAGGTCTGCCTGTTTCCACACGGCTTGGGGAAGAGGGATGGCTCTGGGATCCCTGGGGCAGAGAAAAGAAGCAGCCTCGTAATCCCCAGCTCATAGAGAGGTTGGTGCTAAGGCTGACCCTGCTCATGGCAGGCCAAGGCTGAAGTGACCAGGTGTGAAGAGAAAGGCTCTCTGTACATGCACTGTTTCCTTGTGTTAATCTCAAGAGATTACATATGACACCATCAGACAGCAGGCATGTAAAATAGTAATTGTGTACAGGCCTACTTATACCCCATTCATCTTAGTGTAAGCACTTGTAAACACAATTCCCTATATGCTATGAACTTAGACCAAAATACATTGCTATTTCTCTGTCCATTTAATTGTCTGCTTCCATGTCACAATTTCTATCCCACTGTGTACGGTTTCTGTCCCACATCTTTTGTAAAGGACAGAATTCTCAGCTACTGAAGTTTGTACTGCATACTATGATACCTCCCTGAGGTTTTTCCTCTTGAGGTCAAGCACAGATTCCCTATAGGTGACCTCCAAATATCTTGGAAAGTTTTCAAATTCATCAGCAAAGTCTGAGGTTCATATTTCTATGGCAGGAGTATGTTGGCATTCATCACCATAGTCTTTGGAGAAATTTGGAACTGCTGAGTGCTAAAAAGGAATACTTTCTCCATCTCTTCCAAATAGATGTGGTTAAATTCAGAAGCTGATTATATATCTACATCTTAATGTTGAGTTGCAGACAAGCAAAGCAGCTTTGCTTAAACACAAGTTTCAGGCATCTGTTATGTCTAACAAGAAATTAATGGTTATAACTTTTTCTGTTGTATAGTAGTATATCCTTATCTTTGTCCTTATATCTTTTTATTCTTACTGGTGCATGTATTTGATGTTTTCAAAATGGAGTTTGTTCTCTATTCTTTCTTCAGTTTTCTGAAATGCATATTATTACCCTCCCTGTTCTGAGAAATACAACTGGAGGCAACGACCTTCCTTCAATTTGAAAATGATTTTTCATTGTATGTCATAGTTCTTTACTGACAATGACAGTTCGATCCAGTAAACATCTACATGGAGAAAGTAACAAAAGCAAATGTGTTTCCCAGGAATTTCATCTGTCTGTAATCTTTATGCTAAACCAGTTTTATTTTAAAAGAAAAATTCTTCCTGTTGAGCTCCTGTGCTTCATAAATCCTGTGATCAATATCTAATAAATAAATAATGACACAGCATCAGATTACCTCCAAAGAAGGATTAGTACTAGGATTAGTACTAGGAATAATGTCTGCAGTAACTAATCACTTGTAATTATAGAAAAGAAACTGATCTAAAACTTGGAACTCATGGAAACTGGAAAGTCCAAGACATCAGATTCATGACAATCTATACATGAGACTTGAATAATCCATGGGAATCAGTAAATGCTATTGTCAAGAAAGATGTGACCAAACATTAGATATCACACAAAATATTAATAACTTCTTCAGAAATTCCTCCAAGACAGAAACATTAAGCTTATTTTGGCAGTTCTGCAAGCATTTTTGATTTATTACTAGTTGGAGAAATTTGAATTTTTAAGAGGGTTTGGGCTGTCATACCTTCCTCAGCCTACCTCTGTTGAAGAAACATGGGACTTTCCTTGGGAAAACAAACAGATTAAACAGAGTCAAGGTATTTTCTTTTTCTTTCATAAGTACTAGAAATTAATATATTCTTAAATATTAAATCTGTTCTTCCCTGATAGGAGTAAAAAATACAGGATATTTATAACTTTTCGAGTCATGTTTTACCTGCACTCTTACTAAACTCCTGAAAGTGATTATCTTTTGTCTCACTGCCTGAGTTTGCTTCTGTGAGAAAAGCATTTTATGGGTGCCCTTGAACCAACAGGCAGTAACATCACTCCTACTGACTGCATGGTAATAGTAGAGCTCCTTAGCTTCTTTATTTTAAATACCATTTATATTGCACAATACACAACTTGTTTTCAGCCATTATCTGATATGGAACACATACAGCAATCCCTAAGGCTGGCATCCATGTACGTTTTTTATTACTTTCAGACTCAGCATATCAGTGTTTTCTGATTGCCTTATTTTTAAGCTAAATTCAGCAAGAAATGTTCCCTGAAGATCTAAATTGTGCAGGAAGGTATTGCTTTGTTATGACAACCAAGCATCCCTTCTCACTCACATGATCCTGTCTCATTTCACATTATTGCTTTTTTTACCTATACTTCTTACTTTTGAAATATATAGTAAAGTTTAATGTCCAGTATAAAAACATCTTTTTTTCTCTCTGTTTCTATTTCTTTACACTGTTTGTTCTGCACACACCAGCCTCTTTCTCTCATCTACAAACACAAGAAAATAAGATTCTCTTGAAAATGTAACAATTATCTCTCATATAGAATAGGCCTCGATTCCTGGGCCAAAGAGTGGAAGATGGGAAGATGACTGAGAGTCGTCTGCCCCCCTGGCACTCCTTTCTGCAGCCCAGCCCTGCTGATCCAGGCAGCAGATAACACTGGGTCTGCTGACTCATGTCCATGAGTGTCATTACCCACCTTTTGAATTTTTCATAAAATTAGAAGAATAAAGGTGGTTTGGACTCATAATTTGCAAACTGTGTTTGTTAGCCAGATGATTTAGTATTGTTTCTAAGCTTCAGGGAGGATTTAAGGCTTGTTTATCATACTTGTGCTGGCTCTCAAAGCAACCATAGATATTTGGGAGCTGGACAGTGTGAAGGCATTGTTGTAAATCTGCTGAGTTTCCTAGTTTTAAATCACTGTAAGTGAAAGAGAAATCTAGAGATTAATATTTTCCTTTCTTTAGAAAAAGATATCCTTAAGGCTGTATAGTGAACTGAACAAACTTATCATTACTATGTACTGAGCCATGATATAGCAAGAATATCCTTAAGCTTTGAGAAATAGGTCTAGAAATGCATCACTAGATATTATATTAGAAAGCACACATTATAATATTCATTACAGTAGTAGGATGTGAACTGCGTGTTATTGTAAAAGAAAATCCAATTTGCTGCCTACTGCCTTCAATTTGGTTTTGACAAGTACTCAATCTTTTGCTATATTTTGCTTTCTACATTTATCTTCCTGGGCATGTTCTGTAGTGTCTGCTTAGGGCAAAAACAATAATCTTTTCATTTAATTTAGAGAAAAAGCTCATGTATTCACTATGCTTACTAGGTGCAACAATATGAAAACAAATCCCAGTTGCTAAAGATCCATTTGACAATATGAAATAGATTCTGACTTTTTAATTTAGGCATAAAACTGCAGAGGGCATATAAGGGATGCAGATTTACCGAGCTGTACCATTTATTTATGAGTGGTTGCAAAAGCCCATATTATTTTACCAGTGATGGATGAAGTGAAGAGGGTATAAAAAATTATGTATTTGACCCTTGCAAAACAACTCTGGAAAGTTAATTGATTTAATAATCAAGCTTATTTGGCTTTGTTAAAAATTTGAGAACTTGAGTTTATCTCAATTTTTGCAATGAGTATTTCCTCAAAATGGAGCATACTTTTAATTACAGTGATTTAGCTCACTGCAAACCATGGGAAGACAGGAGGGGAGAAATTCAATCGAAATTCAACTCAGTTTTAGCACTTCTGCTAAACTGCCCTTGAAGCAATACTGTGTGTTCAGAGGGAAACTAGTCTCGCCAAAATTGGAATTTTTGTTTGTTTGGGTTTCTTTTTTGTTTGGTTGGTTGCGTTTTTTTTTGTTGGGATAAGCTCCTTAGTTTGCCTAACTGATAAACACCTCCAGTGGTCTACTTCACAAGTCATGTGTCTCAGATATTAGAAAGCAGAGTTTGTAGAATTTTTTGCTATGAAGCTCATAGAATCAGATAAACTGACAACACTGACCTAGAAAACCACTTTTATCCCAATCCCTTCACCTTCTTTCAAAAATAAAGAAATACAAGGATAATAAAGGTTGTCCTTTATAGTGCTGTTAAACCTGATGTCTTATGCCTTTGAACAGCATGCAGCAGCATCTTTCCTATTCCCTCCTTTATAATGAGGAATAGCTGAAGGGAGCCACAGTTAGATTCATTACTTTTTCTAGAAATAAGCACCAGGATGGATACTAGGAGCTGTACCATGGTCTTGTGTATAGGGACTGCTTCCAGTGATAGCTGAAAAATGACAATTATTTCTTATCTCCTCAAACTTGAAGGAGGCATCATAGCCTCAAGCAAAAACAACCACAGCCACACGGTTTATAGAGCTGTTTTTGTAGAATCAGATACTGCCAGACCCAATTTGATACTTCTCAGACCTCTGAGTTTACATTTTCAGTAAGGAAAGGATATCTTTAAAGTTTCATAGAGCTTTGTTCCATAGCCAGAAATGTATTTCATTCTTCAGAACCAAATACTTCAGGCCCTGGCTCAGTAAAGTTCCCATTAACTTCAAATATAGTTTGTCTGAGCTGGCCTGTAGGATTTGACCATCAGGAAGCTGGCCTGCACAATACCAGACTTTTAATTTACCAGATATAAATGCCTGATCTGTTTTATTATGCACTTGTGAGCTACTTAATTTTTTTCACCAAAGCATTCAGTGCCCATGGACATGGGTGTGATTTTAGAAACTGTGGTGTCACATATGCTCTGGGGCCGTGCCCTCAGTCAGTACATTTGCAACAAAGTGCATGTATGACCTGAAGATGGCTAAAATTTAGCCAGCAAGTACAGAAGTGTGATTCTGCAAGTTCCACCAACTTGCTCTGTTAACCCAGAGTTTCACAGCACTCTCATTTGGCAATAGAGTTTCTTTAGACACTTAGCATTTAATTGTTTTGGTATGTGCAAAGCTACCTCAGTTGTGACAAAGCTGAACGTCTTGTGACTGAGCCTGATTTGGATTATCCAGGGAAAAAAAAAACCAAAAAAGAATCCAGGTTTTCTGTCATTCAAACTACCGAGACTCAAAATTTAGGAAGACCTTCAGAGCAGATTTGCAGAATTAGGTACTGTATCGTCAGTGAGAATGCTGATGAAACCAGCCATTAACCTGGTCAACCCAAACACTCAGTGCTGCCTTCCCACCTTCTTCCCTTCCCTCATGTCCTTACATGAAAGCCACTGTGAATGCTCTTCCATGGGTGACTTCCTCACCTGATCCCAGTGATCCTGATGCTCCTGTGTGAGAAGCAATCCAGAGAAAGGTTGCCAGGACCAAAGCATGCTGCATCAGTGCCTCTGCAGAGGCACAGGCTGAGGAAGGCACTTTTGTATCCCTCTGTTCTGAGGAGAGCATAAAGTCTAGACTTTTGCATGTTCTGATAGTGCTGTAGTATCGTTGCTCTGAAAGAGCATGATTTCTTTCACAGCTTTGTGGGTTTAAGTTTACTGGTTCACTTTGAAGTCTAAATTATTTCATTTTCCTAGAAATTATTCAGTCTATTTTTTGCATAAAGCTCTTAATCCTTAGCCAATCTGGAAATGCGCAAGAACTTCAAAACACACTCCTTGGTGATTTAGCCTTGCATGTCTTCATTCTTCATCAGCCTGTTAACAGTCTTCCTCTCATCTGTTGCCTTCCATCTCTCTGAGCTATAAGCTTTTGCCACAGAGAGCCTCTCACGGTAATCAGTAAGTTTCATATACTGCAATTGTGCCAGATAATTAAATAAGAACTCTATTTCAAATCAATTTAAATCCTTCTGACTTTCATAAGTGACAGTTGCTACAGTGTAAAACCAATGAATAAAATCCTTTTGAATACTTAAATCAATCCCAACTTTGTTTCATCTTAATCTTCAGAAAGCAATTCCTGCAAATGTCAATACTGCCCTAATAGATTGGGTGATGATATCTCTGCATATGTTGCTCCAGAACCGCACTTGTATCAGGTCAATTAAATGACTGTAATTGTTGCTTTTCTACACAGCACAGATAGAAGCAGTTTTCTGCCGTGGTGCTTGAGATAAGGCATGTATTTACTGCAGTGGTTAAGTATTGCTATTGACAGAACTGGATTTCTCGTAGTTATTGTTTATTGTAGATACGCAGCAGCTGCTATAGGTTCATCAGCTAGCAGCCAATAATGCGGTATGGCTATACAGAATGGCTATTTTTGTATGGTTGGGGAGTTGCTTTTGATGTTTTTTTTTGTTGTCGTGTTTTTTCTAGCATCAGGGCCTGATTTCAAATGAAAGATCCTGTGCTGTACAAATTCACAGGCAGAAGTAATCCTTTTTCCTTCACCAAAGTCATTGAGTGGAAAGAAATAGTATAACAACAGGTTACAGAACAAAGCACTGGCATAACAGAAACCAGCTCTACTGAGTCCCATCTGAGTAGCCCTATGCAATAGAGCATCTGCAGTATACTAAATTGCTTTATATCTTTTTTGTATCTCAGAGTCTGCTGTTATCAGTCTATGAACATCAAATATATATTTCAGTTCACATATTCACAAACATGTTTGCTTTAAAATAACAGGTAATTTATGTTCCTGAATAATAATTCCTTAGCTACCCCTGGTCATCTGAAATCCTGATTATAAAAGTAACTGTCACAAAATGTATCCATCTTTATATGTGTCTGGTGGATCTTACCCATCCCCATAGGTTTTGTATTAGTAATAAAGAATCAAAACCAGGAATTAGCAGAGGCCATTGCTGTATGTTGCCAACTACTTTTCTGGCTCTGAGGGCTTGGATGATTTGCTGTCATTGAACAATAACAATCCCAATTACTAAAATTTGTAGAAAATACATAGTAGTTGTACCTTGTTCAAAAACTGCAGCTGGCAGAGACAGTTAATTAGTTTGGACTATACATACATTAGTAATGTCCTGACTGAAACAATTTGCTGGGCCTGTAATGTGCATTTAGTAGGACTCCAACTTCTTAGATCTAAATTTTTGTTTCCAGATAGTATCGTAATTTGCCTGTACTTTTAGTGGGAATTGAAAATGTCACAAATTGCATTGCTTCCCAGGTAAAATTATCAGCACTACAGGGATTTGAACAACAGCTGTCTAAAGGCTCGTTCAGAATATCTGGTGGGCTGAGTAGATATGTCTGCTCAAACTGCTGCTGCTGAGTTAGTAGACAGTGTTGCAGGAGGACTTTGTTAGAAATAATTGACAAACCAAGCATCACTGATGGTACAAAAGTGTCCAGATAAATGAATGTGAGCATGACTAGCCCAGGTCATATTGGCAAAAGAGCCAACTGTCTAAAAGCAGAGGAATGTTAAAAAGCAATGAAAGTTAATTTGGCTGTGCCGTGGTATCTTTAATACAAAGGAAGACATACAAAAATAGAAAAAAGAGCAGTTGTCTCTCAAAGGCTATCAAAAACCTTTAGGTTAAAAATCAGCCAGGCTAAAGTGCCGAGTGCATTGATATTTGCTAGAGGTAAAGAAAGGAAGAGATCTATAAATATATTAGATGAAAAAGAGAACAATGAAATTAGTCAGGCTATCAATCAATCAGGGACTAAAACAGTAGACGCAAGAGAGGAGACATTCTAAGCCTCATTCTAAGCCTGTCTTAGCAAAAAGGTTAACAAGAACCAGATACTTAGGAGTCTAATAAGGTTATAAGAAACAGCCAAAATGGATTTAGCAAGAACTAATAATATCAAACTGATTTGATTTTCTTCCTTGATGGAAAGCTTAGTCTCAAAGAAGAAGCAGTCAATGTGCTGTACTGGAAATCTGGATAAAGCTTAGAATCCCATTCCCTGACATGTCCATGGGGACCTGATGGAAATACAGGAGGAAGAAAATGCAATTGCCTATAGGTCTTCAAGTTTCTGGAAACGTATTTCAAGTTTCTTTTAATGTATTTCCCCTTTTCTTTTCTCTCCTGTTTTGTTTTTCTTTTTCCTTTTGCCACAGAATGAAATAAAGATTAAATAACTATGGTACAGGTGTTGCTTTCTTTACATTTACTTTCTTTGCCTGTGAGAAAAATTTTCCTAAGGTTTGAGATGCTCAGCACAGTGGTTGAAAATGTATAGGAAGTTTATGTGCTCTTTGTTTAGTATCAAAGGAGAGAATAAGAAAACCAGGGTTTCCCTGCATAGGTTTATGAGATCTTTGGGTTGTAAGTTTGTTGTTTGGTTTGGTTTTGTTTTGTTTTTTTTAAAGTATATTAAATTTATTATGTTCCTGCTAAAACTATGATGTAAAGAATTTTCTTTTTTCCTACAGAGTTCTAATAAACAGATTAGAGGAGGCCAGATCAGTGGGTAAAGTAAGTTGACACTGATTTGTTGTTTCAACAAAATGGGCTGAAGAGAAGCTGCTGCACAGCTCAGAGTAGCAGGGAGGCTCCTGCTAATCTACATGTCACTCAGAAAACAGTTCTCAGGCAGAAATTTCACCAGTGCATGATTTATGTTAGTATTCCTGTCAAAACCCATAACTCCTGAATAACAAAGATTAACATGCCCATGGCCACAAATAAGCTTTTCATTTTCTTATTTTTGAGCTTCTCATCTCCGTGATTAATAATTTGTCAAAAGGCTTCAATTCTAGACTTAGAATGCTAAATACATGAGTAACTAGAGCTCTGAAAAATAACATTGTAAACAGAATAGCCAATGAGCTTTTGGATATGCTCTAAAATACAAAGACTTTCTGAAGGAGGAGGGAACAAAGCAATGTAGGAGAGAGGCAAAAGGAAATGTCTGTGCCTGGAGATTAAGTTTTGAGTGGAAATCATAAATTCTCTAAATAAGTTGTAGTTTCCTTTGAAAAAAGATAACTTAGGAATAATTACAAACTACCCAGAGTTATAGAACCAATATCCAGCATCTACAGATATTTAGGAGTTCTATAAACCATTATTTTCCAAAATTTTTCCTTATCAAACAGTTGTAAATCTTTACAGGACCAAAAAAGCCAACCTCACAACAGGGCCAGTGTTACTGCAGTGTAAATTTATAACTGAAAATTAGGCTACACTTTGGATAATCAGCCTTGCTTTTGTTTCCTATATTTTGATTGGTCATTTGTTTGTATACATGGGAACACATGCAGCTGTTCTGTGTGTGTGTGTGTGAGGGTTATCTATGAATTGCTTCACAGTCATTTTCTGATCTATTAAAGCTCCCATGACCACAGGATGTGACAAAGAAACACTGCTGATATATTAACATCTATATTTGGTGCTCCTCTAGTTTAGATGTGAACTCTCAGACCTATTACACACCAGTTTAGATAAAAACCAAGAGCTATTATATTAAAATAGAACAGCTAACCAATATGACTGTCTTTGGGATTTAGCTAAATAAACATTTCAGCTACACAAGGCTGTATAGCTTTTTTTCCTTCATCCTGTTGTTGAGGTATTCAGTGAATTTTTTACTTGGTTTATTTTCAAATTAAAGAAACTACAGCTGATGTTGGTGTCTTGGTCAGTACTTATCTTTTTTGAAGAGTTGCCAGATGCAGGTTAGATCTGGACATTTTACTGAACTCCCTTGGCTGCAGAAAAGGTGGGTGCTGGTTCAGATCCATGCAGTGAATACCTTTTGATTGGGCTTCTCCAGAGAGCTAAAACATGCCTTTCGCTGATTTTTGCAGAAGATCCTGCAGTGCTGATTATCTCCCAGTCCCTGGGAAAGCAGCTGCAATGTGCCAGCATACTGTGAATTTCAAACATGGCACAGAGAGCCCTCACTCCTGCTGAGAGGCTCTGTAAAAATAACTTGACCTCAGGAAAATTACCCAGCAGGCCTTGGGGAAAACGAGCAGAGTAGCCAGTTATTAACAGGATGATGTCAAGTGTATTGTTGTACATCAATGGAGTTGCTGTTGCTGCAATCAAAGAAACACAACAAGAAGGAAAATTAGGCAAAAAACCTGCTTTTCCATTTACTTAAGCCTTACTGCCCAGACTGGAAAAACAAATCCAAAGCCAAACCCAGTTAATGATATCCTTGTAGTGTAGCATAATTTAAAATGCTGATGTGTCTTTCAAAGGTTTGATCCTTGTGTAGATTGTAAGAAGCAAAGATACGCCAACTAAGGAATTCCACAGTTTGCTTATTGAACTATAATAAGTGAGTTACACTAATTTTTGTTAGTATTCTAGGACTTGTAATACATAATTAACAAGAAAGCCTAATTCTAGTTGTTGCTGGAGAATGAAATAGGAAATCCAATACTTTTCCTGCCTTGCTTCTCTGTTTTTAGGATGTGCACTTGTCAACTGTACTGTAGAAACTGTTATACAGAAAAAGGTAAATTCTCACACTTTAAATAAATATCCCCAATTTTGTAATATTCCATGCTGATAAATAGTGTCCTTTCTGTGGATTTCATAGTCCTGACCAGGCTTTGCTACCCCAGGTTTTCACGCAGGCTCATTGTGCAGTGCTATGGAGTCCGCACTGGGGCACCTTTATTCTGCCAGGGACTGCATCACTCTTTCCACCTACAGGAAACAGGGTGGGTTTCCACAGCTCCCTGTGTGCATCTCTGGATGGATCAGGCTGTCTGTGCTCGTGGTATGCCTCTGCTGTCAGGCACAGTAGGATATCTGGATATCCAGCGTTCTGGCTGGAAGTGCGGCCACTGCTGTGAGCCCGCGTTGAACACCCTGAAATCAAACACAGGTGTGCCATTCTGATTCCAAGTGGTTCAGATTTCATGGAAAAAGGCATATAGAGATATTTTAGAAGGAAGTAAAATATATAGTAGCTGTAGCTCACAAGTCTCTTTTACCTTCCATCCTGCTTTGCTGTCTCAGCACTCCTACCAGCAACAAAAAACTGGGTTCCGTTCTTGATCCACTTGGAAATGGATGGTCTTCTACTGTTTCTGCAGCTCAATTTGTCTCATTCTACTTTCCTTACACCTTTATAAGAGATACAATTGATTTTATATGTGTGGTGCATTATAAAAATGTTTAATATGCAGTATTACAAAAAGATATAAGCTATTTTCTGTGAACTTTAATAATATTCTTCACATTAATATTTTTATATGTATGCCCTGGTAATATATCTCTCTGACACACAGTGCAGTGCTTGTGCAATATCAATATGATTGAAAACCGCCTTTACCAGTAAATAGGAGAGATTAGGAAGTTACTGGAAAGAAGTCATGGAAAGTTTAAAGACTGACTTCCAACAGGATTTGAAAATGGAAGTTCGTAATAGATCATTCTGTATTTAAATGCAAGTATTTTTGCACACATATTTGTGTAGCAACACATGTATATGCTTGAGGACATGCTCTAGGTTGTCTGAGAAATGGGATTCTCTTTGGTTTGTGTGAGTTTGGATGACCTTTTAGGTAACAAAGAAAGGTATTTCAAGAGTGCTGAGAATTCTAAGAGGCAAGAAATATTTTCTGTAACCACTGATAGAGACTACAGTACAATGTATAAGTAAAAGAAGCATCACTAGTTTCAAGTACTCACCATTGCTCAGTTGTCATTCCTCTGGAGGCTTCCTCATGAACCTCTGTGTGTCTACAATTCTTGAAACTGTTGCCTAATTACAGATGTTTTTAACAGAGGGGAAGTTGCCTCAGTACCTTGAGTTAATTTCAGCATCATTAGAACAGCTGATCAGTCAGAGCAGAGGGGACCTCTCAGTGCCTTCTCTGTGGGAACAGGTGAGTGTTGACATCAATTCTTACTAGATATCAGAAAGGAAAAGAATATTTTTTAAAATACCCCCACTGTAGGAGAGGCCTCAGCCAGAGGTAGCACCCAAAGTAGTTAACCATGGAACGCACATCTTAAAGAAACCAGGCTGAGAAAGAGACATTGTTAAGTTTATTTTGGGTGTTGGGATCTTTGATTTCTGCTTCTGTCTCCATGGAAATCAGTTTAGTTTCCATGCTATATATCGCGGAAGGTCAGATGTGCACTTGTTTACTGCCTTTGCAAAACTGCGTATTTCAAATGGACATAAAACATCGATTTTTGTTTCTTTGTTTTTCCCCTGTAGCAAATTGCTCTAAGGAATTGCTCAAAAAAGAAAAACAAAACTTGTGCAGAGGCATGCCCAGTCAGTTGTGGATAGAGTTTACTACAAGGTCAGTACCAGGAAAAGTATTCTTAGTGCTCAATTACATTTTAAGTTATAGATAACTTTCTTGCAGCAGTTGTGTGAATATTATATTGTGAATATTATATGTGAATAGGTGTATGTTTTCCTGGAAGAAAGAAGAGCAGTAAAACTGAGAATGTGATCCCATTATTTGTAGGAGTTGCTTGTTATACATCCAGTTCTGGACATCCAGTGTGAGAGAAGTAAATATTCATTGGAGGATCACCCCTTCAAAGTGATTTGAGTGGGCAACAGGTGCTACTTGGCAACTATTGCAGGCTGATTTAGCTAGTGGGTATGCATATATATAAATAAAAACTGAGTACTGTTATAAAGAACTAGGAACCATTTTGAACTGACCAAAGTTTTTTGACCCATAACAAAATACAGACCCAGCTATTCCAAGATACTTAAGGAATTTGCATTGCCTTTAGCTGGATTACGTATTATGAAGAAAATAAAAATATAGAAACATTCTGAAATCATCCCAGAACTATTTTCATCACATTTTAACAATTTTGAGATGTACTCTTGAAAGGTACTTGAAACTTAGTTTCTTTTTTAAAAAAAAATTTAAAAGCTTTCAAGTGTTTTAAAATATTTGATTTTGTTTTTATCAAATCAACTTGTTTTCAACTCAATAGTGTTTCTATAGCTAAAGATCATATGCTGATTTATACTAAGTCTCCTATCTCCTCTTTTAAATGCAGATATAAGAGCCTATGTCCCATCGCTAATTTTAGACTCCGATTTCTATACTGGGGAAAAAGCAAGTATTGCCATATTTCAACACAATCATCAGTGATCTTGCAATGAGCAGTGCTGTGGTATTATTTACTGTTGTTAGAGATCCAAGGTGGAAAAATTGGGAATAATTAAAGAAGGATTTTCTAAGACTAGTGACTGTGCAGTAAAATGGTGAAATTCTGTGTCAATGATTGTAAAGTGACACAGAGAGACAAAACAGCTTGAGTTGCACAAATAATATTGTGATCTCTGGGCTTATTAATTGTCAAGAGTGAGATCTTGGGATAGTTACAGATAGTGCTGGTGAGAAGTATCAGCTTGATGTTTGATGAGTGTCCAGAAGAAATCACCTCTTAGGAATTATTAGGGGAAAAAATAGAAAATAAATAAATAATCATTATATCTCCATATAAATATATTGTTCATCAAGACTGTGGGTGCCTTGTGCTTTTATGGTGTCTTTCCCATCTCAGAAGGGGTATATTGGAATTTAAAAACTTTAAAGAAAGGAAATAAAGATGATGAAATGGCTTATGTAGATGAAATTGCTAAATCTGCTGGGACTTTTTGTTTGTTGGAAACGAGATGGTTTAGAGGGAGAACTTACATGTATTTGTATTTAGTGTATAAATTTTTAACTAGTCTATAAATACATTTAATGTGACATTTGAAACTCCTTCATTTTTTTGTCCTTTATTGTGACTGTTTATGTTTTCATTATGTAAGCATACAAATAAGGGCAAGATATTTGGCTGTGATATAATTTGATGTGTTCATGTGCTGTATATTCCTCTTTAGCAGAAGCCAAAGGTAAAATCCAGTCAGATTAAGAGACTGGGATATATAAATATACTTTCGTGTGGTATGGAAATTCATTTAAAATATAGGATTAAATCCTATTCATTACAGTCAGGCAACATTAGTATTTCCTTCAGGAGGACTGCTCATTTGAATAAGAACATTATCCATAATCAGCAAGTCCTTTCAAAGCTTGGATCAATGCCAAGCTAAAAGTTCTTCATTCTTATCTCTTGGAGCCAAAGAAAGGAAGGAAAAGAGAGGCAAGAATTACAATAGATGTTCTTATCCGCTGGTTTAATCAAGTAAGCACTTATCACTCTGTTTCATTGGGAAAGAGAAGAAAAACCTCACTTTTTTGACTCTTCTAACCTTGTAAGTTAGACAGGCTGGCCTGTTGTATGACAGGCTCAAAAGATAACCTTCTTGTTGCCTTCTCTAGTTAAAAGGACACATGTTTCTGCAAAGGGAAAAGAAGAGAGAAAATCAAGGTTGCATTTACTTAAGAGGGGACAAAGTGGCAGGAAGTGCACTGACTGACCTGAAAAAGAAGGAAATCTGTTACTCTTTTACTGGATCTCTTTTTCACAGCATAATATGGAATAACGTCAGTGGTACCCATGAGCGAACCCTGTGGTTGTTCAAGTGACATGCTACAGAGACCTTTTATTCCCAGAGTACATGCAAAAGGGAGCAGAAGCAGAGATTTTGCAATTCCTTTTGACCCTTTTCCAGTCATCCTCCACCTCCTAAGAGTTTTAACCTTTTGTGTAGGGAATAGGCTCATGTAAAAATGCATTCAAAATAGCTTTATAAATTTAACAAGCATATATATATATGTGTATATATATGTATTTATATGTTTTAAAGAGCAAATTAGTGTGGAAGTTAGAAATGGTGATAGAAATTTGCCCTGGAGGCTGTGCAGGGGCACTGCTGGTGGCAGGGGAGCTGTAGCACCTTGAAGTGCATGCATGTATATCCCCACACCTCCAGCAGCTAAACCTGTGTTGTCTGGTGCTTTGGCAGAGAACACTTTAAGATTTTCAAATAAATTCTTTTTTTTTGTCCTTTAAGCTGCACCGGAGTATCAAACTACATTTTGACCTTATCTATCTATGTTCATTTTGGTTTACTCCTCTGTGTAATTGAGGTGATAACCTCAGCCCTAAATACCCCGTGCATTTCCATCTTTTCAATTTCCTCTCCCTTTTTCCATACCTCAGTTACTGAAGGGTTTTGTGGCAGAGTGTAATTTTAATTCCACTCTGCTTTGAATGACCTCAGAGCTCGGATAGCTGTGCAACTTTATAGCATTTTCCTTGCTACAAATAAATGCTGTGTGGAAGGCTCCCCGCACGATTCAACATTACAGAAATAAAAACGTTTAGATCAAAGAGTATTTTGCAAGGATTTAGTGAACTAGTTGGCAGTTTTGCTTTTGGGAAGCACGAGTGGCTGGCCAAGAAAGGAGATCTGTACCAAGTGAGAGGATGACAGAAATACTGGAAAGAAAACGAGACTAGGAACTTTGCCGTTGTTGACACAACAGAGAAAAAAAAAAATGGTTGCAAATAGAGATTTAGCTACCAAAATATCTGGTTAAAATACTGCCTAGAGAAACAAGTAATTTTTACCACCTACAGCTGATGCAAGATTAATTAGGTACATTTTCTACTATTCTGCACTAAAAATTTCCTTCCTGATCTAATCCCAGAATAATTTCTTCCAACAAATTTATTGCTTTTAAGTTTTAGAGTCTACTGTAATCACTGAGTCTATTTTTCAGTATATCACAGGTTGAATACTTCTGGTATCAATGTTACATCTACCTATATTTAAGAATTAAAAATTTGAAGTTCTGAAAAGTCTATTCCTTTTGCTAAAATATTCTAAAAAATTTTTACTTTTCCATTTATAAGTATGTATCATTTTCTAGATGGAGCTTTAGATTCCAGACTTGCTCTCTACCTTTTTTTATATCTTTTCAGCTCTCAATTTCTCTCTAAGAAATTAACCAAATTACCATGAAAGTAGATTATGATAATTGAATTTCTTTTAAATTCTCTATTCTGTGTCACCTCCTCATACTCACGTCTCTCCACAGATAATCAAATATTTTATGAAATGGGTATTTAGACTTAGATGAACTTCACTGGTCCATCTTCCAAAATACCTGAGCATACAATAAGGCTAAAATAGGCATACAATTATCAGTGAAATTTGAAAACTTTAAGAAATCATTTTGGTGGAAAAAGACTTTCTTGTCTTCACTTATATACTCCATTTTTAAATGGCAGCAAAAATACAGAAATCAGTTGATTTTATTGGCTTCACAGAAAAATGGAGGGGCTTGTTTTCATCATGTCAAAATGAACTCATGTTGCTCTGGTTTGTATTGAGGAAAAAAGGACTGTATGGCATTTAACATTGCTTGTTTTGTTGAATTGGAAGCATTACTGATCATCTGAGAACACCTTGAAATGGAACCCAGATTGCAGCTTGAACACTTAGCTTGAAGCAATTAGACTAGAATTATATTTACAGAATTAAAACATTGAGGGGAAACAAATAAGGATTATTTTATGGTGTTTTCTTGACTTCCAGTTCTACTTCTTCCATTGTTTTACAAATGCCTGTGAAACTCTTATCCCAGAGAGCTACTGAGCCCAGGCTTTCAAAAGCGCTAATATTGGACTTTCTCTCAAGTTGTTTTTAGAAAATCCAGTCCTCTCTACCCACAGCTTAATGAAACAGAACAGAGCAAGAACATTGCACATGTATTAATTCTGTCTCTCAGAACAAGTTTTAGAAGCTGAGTTCTGAAAGCTCTCTATTTTAAATGCTATTGCTTGAAGACTAAGTCAGTTTGGTTTGTTTAGCCTGAAAAGTTTTTTCCATAGCTGAATGAAAAAGCAGTTTTGAAGAAATTAGATATGTCATTGTTTCACACCAGGCTAGTTCTCTTTCTCGTTGTCCTTGCTGGAGCTGAGGTTTGGGTCCTGTTTTTTCTTTTCCTTACAAAGTCTCTCAAGGTTTTTCAATTACTTTGAGGTCAAAACTTTGGCTAGTGCTGGGAAAAGCATGGAAATATGTTGCTGAAAATGTTGTTCCTGGGTAAACAAATGGTCTCTCTGTTACCACTCATTGACAGCTGGTGTGGCAACGTTTTCTATTCATATTTCCTAGAAAATTTGCTTCTCAAAATATTTTTTCTATTGCTTGAAAATGTTTCAGTCTTATTGCTTGGATGTTTTCTGACCTCTATCTTTGGAGCTATTCCATTTTGAGCAGCTCCTGCATCTCTTTCAGTTTAGAAGTCAGCTGATGAAATTTCCTGATTTTTTTCAGTCCAGCTGCTTTGGCTGATGGTGTTCAAAGGCATTGGCTTTAATTTTCTTCTTGGATTCCTAGCAAATTGATTCAGACTTTTGTGAATCAATCTGTTAGCCATGACTGCCTTGGAGATATCAGCCCTTGTTGTATGAGATTTCATATAGCTAGAACTTGCTATTTTAAATTCAGTTTATACAAATTACGTTATTTAATACTTCTCTGTCTTTCTTGCATGGCCAACACTTTATGAGCTGAAGTCAGCCTGTCTAGGCTGTTTGATGTTCTATGAGAAAAAGAGACATTTTAGAAAGAAAGCCATTAAAACTTAGCAGGGGGTAGAAAATCAGTACCTAAAACTTGTCTGAAAGTTAAGATAGAGATAAGATAAAGATGAGCTGGAGATATTTCCTAAATTGTTAATTCCATTAACTCTACTTTCATCTCCAGCAAGTAGTTGAACATATAATAGATAAGCAGTTATATTTTTTAGGAATGGACTCACTAACTGCTCTTTTAACACATACAGAAGTGAAAACAAGACTGTTAATGGGAGAGGCAGGGGAGGAGGATGGCAGAATACTTGCTCAGTTTTATTTAGTCCAAAAAGGGAAGCTTTGATGTAGCAACTGTTACCAGACCAAAAAAAGTTATGCCCCTTCTTACAGAGGAAAACTGAGATAACTGACACATCCTAATGACAGACACGATCAGCCATCTTTGAATCATTCTTGTTAGTCAGGCCATCTCATCTCATCACATTTATTTAAAAATTGCTTTCTTGCTTGGCTGAAGTCTTATATTTGCTTACTCAAGTTGTGTACACTTGTTGGTTCAGTGTTGATTTGAGAAGTATCCTGCAGTCCACATAAAATTGGTATTTTCAATTATCCATTTAAAACATTTTCAGGATCATTTTATGTGTTCACCAAGTGCCTGGACTCCAGAAGGCTTTTAAATCTCTATGAGGCTCTGTCTTTTCAGAGGTATAATTGCAGATGAGCCCATCTGTTCCCATTTCATTTCCATCTTCCATGTTTATCTATCTTTCTTAGATTTGGCAGGGTATGGATGACAAAAGGGGTCCAGCAATTGAATGGAATGAAAAGTGGTCGTAGTGCTTGATATTTTCAAGTCTGAAGAAAATACACCAAATTTTAAAACTTGAAAAATACATGGTAATACATAGGTGAATAACTTCAAATTCAGTGGTTGTGAACAAAAATGATGAAAAACTACAAACCCGTCTACATTTATATACAGTTGGTAGAGGTTATATCTGCAACCAGCAAATATCTTCTGACCTTTCAGTTTTGATAACTAAATTACTCAAGAATGACAGAACCTTTAGTGCATTATTAGCTATCCAATAAAATGTGTGTTCCTCAGGTGCGCTCTGTATGCCACATAATATATTTTGGGGGAATGTGGAGATTAATGCCCAAGTCCAATTATGTTAGAGCTGAGTGCCTTCTGTGAGAGCATAGCACAAGCATCTGTTATGGTAAGCTTCCCAGGCGTTAGGGTAGCATCCTAGGCTAAGGTTAGGCCCATTTTAGGTTCATCTTGGGCTGACAGTCCTTCACTGTTTTCTCTTTTAGTGAGGAACAGTGACAACAGCCTGCCTCAGGCAAAAATTTGTTAGGTATGAAACAGGCGCATTTTCATTGCTCAGTTTAGGAAACTTCACATTTGTGGAAGGGCATTCTGTGAAAAATATTGCTGCCTATTTGCTTTGCAAATATCCAATCCTTGGCCAACATTTGGACTGAAGTTCTGGACTAGAGGTACCTTTATCTGACCCAGAAGAACCATTTTTGTGTCCTTATGCAGTGATCGACTAAATGGTGCCAGGCAGTCTGCTCTGCACTGCAGTGCCCGGGCAGACAGGCTGCAGGGCACCACTGCACTAGCCAGCTAAGCTCTGTAGCGCTCCTTTCTTGTGTGGGCTACAGCTCTCACAGCAGAGCTGATTAGAATGAATGATCCTCTGAAGTATGTTTATAGGCATTTTCTGCTTGCAATATCTACTCAGATGTATGCACACTCCTCAGCATCTTATACTAATTTTTTTAGTTTTACTACCTACCTTCCTTTATAGTTACAGAATGGAGATAAAAGACATCTGCTTGAGGGCAAGTAGGTGAAGACTGTTATGAGTCGGATCCCTATCCAGTATTTCAGAGGTTTATTCTGGTCACAAATCCACTTGTCTCAGAATTAATTGTTCTTCTCTCTTCTAGATCACTGGAGAGCCTTATTCTTGCAATTCTGCTTCTGCTTTATTCTGCAAGTTTATAGTTACAAAATATGAAATTAGATTAGTAAAAATCCCCACAAAATACCTCCAAAAATATACCTCTCCTATTAAAGGAGTCTAACCTTTCAAGGAATGACTAGTTATTCTGAAATACCTAATTTCATAGAAGTTTTCTTTTCTCACGAGTGGTTTCCAATTAATGCATAGTATCACTGTACCATGCAGTATTTAACCTCTCACTAATTGCCACTAATGACACGTAACTGCATCAATAGTTTTTTGTAATAGATTGAGTGATGGTTTTACCACAGTTCCTGAAGTAGTTCTCTCCCACTTCTTTTTCACAGAAAGATGATAAAATACATGCATGTTTCTAAGTGATGACCTTTTCATTTTTGGAATTGAATGATTAGTTGAAGGCAGAGTTCTTGATCTTAACATATTAGAATGCTTTCTGCCATATACAGACATTTGACATATTTTATAGAGCACCTGTCCCACAGTCTCCTTTTCTCTCCTGTAACAATGACTTTGTGACTTCTGTGGTTGTTAGAAGCCAGACTAAGGGCCTTACATGCATTGTTAATTTGTTGGGACTCAAGATAAGAAACATTAATTAATTTGGCAAAGCCACCTGATTTTCTATCATGTGGTAGAGTAAAAAATGGAATGACGTTATTGAAAATTATTATCAGTATACAAGGAGGTCCAAATTGAAATAGTAGGTCTCAGGTGCTTCTATAAGACAACATCAATTACAGTGGTAAAATCTCCATGATTACCTCTGCTTCTGAGAAAATCAAATAGACTGAGAAGGTGCTTGGAATTAGACTGAAATATAGTATAGATTTTTTTATTTTTTTTTTAACAAAAGAAGACTTAATCATATACTTTTAAAAATGCATATCTTTTTCCATTAAATGTGTTCAGCCTACATAAACAGATAATAGAGATATGAATTCATTGACATCTTCCATGTTTCTGTGTAATGAAAATCCAGCTGTGAAGTTTCAGGCTCCTGAGAGCTGCCCTAATGGACACCATTTAATTAAATGGTCCCTGCAGCCCCTTGCAATTTGGCAGTCTGCAGGGGAATAGAATGATACAGAATATAATGCACAATTTTCTGCTTTGAAAGCTTAGGGTCTGTAAATTGTTCCGAAGAGTCAGCACACAGAACTCAGGGCTGTCAGTTCTGGTCCTCTCCACCGGGGGACAGTGTACCATAAGGTCCTGCTCCCGGCTCTGGCAGCAGGGCTGGGCTGGAAGGAAACTGCCTGAAGTTCCCCCAGGGGAGTGAAAAACAAGATTACCGTTCCTACAACTGAGTTCTGAGGTTCAAGCCAGCGGCATTATAGGCATATTTAGGGTTTTCCGCAACAGCAAAGTGAGTTCCTTCTCCAGATTTACTTCTTTTCCATGATACTTGGAGATGGAAACATCAGTAAAAATAAGAATCTGGCCACAAAGTTCAGGAAAGGAAAATGTCTCTATAGAATTTGGGCAGATTTATACAGAGTCTGTCCAGGAGCTGGCTGGCCAGTAAAGTACTGAGAAGGGTTAGAACTGCAAGGAAACCTGAGGGAACCAAGAAGGAACTGAAGACAGAGGTGTAGCTAAACACACTGTAAAAAGCTTACTTTATCTTCCTCAAGGTCCTGATTCATCTCAAACTAATACGAGAGAAACTCACAGGCTTTATAAAATTGGATAGATCACAAGGACATTGCAACTTATTGCCTAGTGGTGTTTGCTTTAGTTGTCTGCTGAGCTGTAATTCTCCTTATACAATCCAGTCAGTCCCTGTCCCAGATCTGCAGGATTGGATATTGGATAGTCTTGTACCCAAGAGTCTCTTGAGTATTCTGAGTATATTTTTTTTTCTTTTAGTTTGGTTGGTTTGGGGTTTTTTTTTGCTGGTATGTAAAAAATAACATTCAAGTTAAGTAAAGGGGAGAGGTCCAGCAAACAGGTCCTAAGGAACTGAAGATCCCATTTGGTAGTGTAAGGTAAATGCTTGAGGAGTTTCATTTTATCCTATGTCTGCAAACAGGGATTTATTGTTCTTTTCTTGCTTCTCCTTGTCAATGACAAATAAACAGTTTAGAGATTAAAGTTTATCTTAAGAACCTCAATTTAGTAAAAAAATTACACCTCAAGGTAAAGGTAAGCCACTAAATTCTTTTCAGACATGTTTTTATTCTAGCATTATTCAACATTTCATGCTCAGAAACTGTATGGGAGGGAAGCACCTACCTAAATTGAAAATTGATTCATCTTCTAATGGAGAAAAGGGTTTCCAGCAGTTGAAAGGATGTCATTTTCTGCTTTGGATCTTTCATTATCATGGTCATATTTCATAATACATGCTGTCTGACAGCATGATCTTGAGTTTCTCAGAAATTGCTATAGTTTGCAAACACTTTTTTTTATTAATAAATTCCAGTTTCACAAAATACACTTGGCTGAGTATGTGATATAGCATAGGCACTCGCTGTAAAATACTGATTTTCTCTGCCATCTCAGAGCAGTTTGATTCTTATCAGCTCGCATGTCAGATATTCCCGAGCCATGTGTTTGACTGAGGGAAGAATTTTGGGGTTGCTGCAAGACTTTGTTTACTGGACTTAGAGGTTTATGAGTTATGGGTTCTTCCTTTACTCTTACCATATAAGTTACATGAAAGGTATCTATGGTCCCTTTAGTCTCACAGATGCATCAGTATTAGTCCACCTCAAAACACATTCAAGTAACATGTTAGATACTTCTCAAAAGGAAGTGTTATTTTATTCCAGCATTTTCATGTGTTTCTGAGTATGTGAAAGGAGGAATTCTCTTTGAACTATTACTGAATTACAGAATTTTTCACTGCTTCTGTCAAAGAATGGTTGAAATTCCAATAGAGAATTTCTGTTTCAGATCACTTTGATTCTTCCATTGAGCTATGATAATTTTTGATTGGCTTTGGTTTGGACTGCATTTTAATATACAGAGGAGTTTTTATGAGACAGTATAAGGAAAAATATTTTCATTTTAGACAGGCAACATGGCAAAAAGTTTGTGCTAATCATAAGAGCAGTTGTATCATTTGACATCAAACCCCCTTTCCTTTATTCAAACATTTGTGGTTTTGTCCTCATATTGTCATATAAATTCAATCTTAATATATTAGATACATATATACACGTATATATTATATAGATATATACTAAATAGGTGTATACATACACATGTATATATGAAATATACATAAATATACACAAACACATATGTTTTATAAAAAAAGCATCTTGAATTCATGAATAAAAGTTAATAATATCTTCCAAACAGTTTTTCTATAATTCACAGGAATCTCACAATCTTGCTTCCAGATAAGCAGCAGAATCCTCTTTTCAGTGGACAATGACAAAACCCCATTTATTTCAGCAGGAATAGAATTGCTTTGCAAACCAGTCTGGCTTTCTCCTGTTTTTTTTTTTGTTTGTTTGTTTGTTTATTTTTTGTTTGGTTGGTTTTTTTATCTCAGTTCTACTAAGCCTCATCTATGATAGTCTCACTCTTTTAATAAAAATCCATTACATCAACATGGACAAAATTATAGATCAATTTTCAGAAGTATTACCTTAATATTTGGAAAACATGACTTCATTTAATGCATTCTAAAGTCTGAGTTAGTTTTATTCAGAGACAGGCAGGTTTTATATGTCAGTCTGAAGGCTGGTAAGAAAATTGTGTACTTTAGAGCTGTGTATGAAGAAAGTAAATATCCATGAATTGTGGCTTACGGAGCCCAACAGTCATATGACTACCTCCCTTATTTGTTTTGCCTATATTCAAAATATGTAATTTTCCTTTTTGTCACCAAAATGAAAATTTTGATAAATTGAGGTATTTGTTTCTGTAAGGAGTCTATAATTCAGTGGTTTGCAGTGCCTTATTGAGGCAGTGAGGTGGCTGAATACACTGAATGTTCAGAACAGACTAAGCCAAAAAAAAAAAAAGTTAAATACTAAAGCTTTATTCCAGTTAGACAGCTGCACAAACTAAGGTTTTCTGAACAACTTTCATTGTCACCCATACGTATTTGCATAACTCTTCTCAGGAAAACCTGGCAGAACTGTTAGGCCTTCTTCCAATTCTTTTTATTGCCAGCACAAGAATGGAGAACGCATTTCCAGATGTAGAATACATGCACAGAAACAAGAAGGTATCAACACGCTGGTTAGTGATGGTAATTTCCAACCTGTGGCAAAAAATTTCCTTGAATCACTATAGAAGAATGCAACCAAGATAGCAAAATGAAATTAAAAAAAATATGAAATAAAGCAGGATTATGATCTTATAACCTAAAGGTTGGAAAGCTAATAGAGCTTCTAGAGGAGAGAAGTTAGTTTACATTATACGTTAAAGGTCACTGAACAAACTAGGTATTAATTAGACTTTGTGCTGGTCCTGGTTGAGACTTTCTGCAATGATTTCTGCCTCGTGTGTCATATTGATACCAATATCTACCAATCTGTGAAAGAGGAAATGCTTTGTCTTTTGTACCTTAATTATTGAAAGCCATATCTGTTGTCACCCCATAGTAGAGAAAAAGTTGACCACATTACAGCAGGTTCTTTCATCCTAAGATTTTTTTCTGATAACCACTTGTGTTTGAATTGTTTTGCTTAGCTTCCCAGGATAGCAAATTTCATGAAGAAGATCCGGGCTTATTAAAGAGAATGTTTTGTTTAATTTGCAATACATTTGTTGTGACCTATACAGACACCAAAGTGTGTGATCCTAATGTAATACACTAAAAAAAACAAACAAAAAAAACCCAAACAAACAAACAAAAAAACAACAACAAAAAAAAAACTAACCCCCCCACCAAACCAAACAAAAAAAACAAACAAACAAACAAAAAAACCCCAAACAAACAAAAAAGAAAATCCACAAGTGTCTGTGCCGGTTTATGTGGTAAAAATTTTACGATTCTCCTAAAAGACTTCTGATCTGATTGGTCATTTTAGTCGTCTGTAGTGTTATCCTCTTGCTTCTTTCACCCTCTCAAAAAGCTCTGTATTCTGGATGTAACAAAGACTGTGTATATGAACAACTTAATGACACCTCTTCCAAGCCTAATTGTTTTAATTACTCCCATCATGGCACCTGTGATTCACAGCAATCAACAGATCTTGGATTATAAAAATTAATACATTAATGAAATTCATATATAATGTTAAGTAATGTGAACCTGTGGAGAGGTCTGTCAGTAGATCATCTCTAAGATACCCTGCTCTGTTTCAACCCTTTCTACAATTCTTGTGAGAAACAAATGGTTCATAAGGAATCCTCATTGAGCATCACTGTGTGATGTTCAGTACAGAAGCTGATGCTGTACATGTGTATACTAATGGAGTGTGCTCTCTGTAGCTGTAGCATTGCCAGAAGGATTGAAAATAAGATGAGGGGAAGGAATTAATATACAAACTGAGTGGCGTAAGATACAGTTTCCCAGAAGAATTGAGATTAATATTGATTAGAATTATCTACCTCCATAAAAGTTAAAAGAGAAGCCAGTTAGGAAATCAGAATACTGATTTCAGGCAAACCCCAGAGTTTAAAATGGTTAACTTCTAAAGGCAAATGTCCAAATGCATTAGTGAAGAATTTCTCTGCCTAGATGCTAGATCTCTTCCTTCATGACAGAGAACTGGAAGAGCAAGGCAGCTGTCAGTCTGCAATGCAATCAGTTTCCTACAACATATGCTTCGTGACGTGTAGAGAGTGGTACAGAAAATAAACATCATGGACATTTTCTGACAGAGGGAATATGCAATGCACAAAAACAGACTGCTTAAGTAGATTGATTTAAACAGCCAGTGAAGCTAAAGTTTCTCACAAAAATTCATTTCAGGCACTATATTCAAAATAATTTGAGTGCCTTTTGAGGCTGATACAAAACAAAGTAAAAATAAAGTTCAGTAACAGAAAATAAAATGGATTTTGCTTTGACAACAGAAAATAAGATAGATTTTGTTTGACATTTTTAAACCTTATGTTTCAAGTTTTCATTTTGCTATGACATTTTAAAATTTTAAAAACATTTAACTAAAAACATTTAACTAAATTCAGTGTTTAAGGGCTCAGAGAATTTGGAAAAAATATTTTATTTTGACAGAATGAGATATTTTGTCAACTCCAAATGTGAGTTTTTGGTTTGGTTTTTTTTTTTTTTTTTTTTACTATTGCATTTGACTACAAAACAAAGCTAGCAGTTTTGTTCAGGCATATTCAAAACTGATTGTTTCATCTGTGTGTTTCTCACCACACCACACACACACTGCACCAAGGAAGAAACAAGCCCATTTTACAAATGCTTATACTGAGCAGTGCTTAGGGCTACACAAAATTGCCAGATCTTAGCCTAAAATTTCCCGTTGTGTTAATTGATCCTACCCCATAGTTATAAAGTTAATAAATTTAGTAGGTAAATTGAGAAAAAAAAATTTCTACTATAAAAAAAGATTAATTTTGGTTTCTGTGAAGTCATGGCAACGATCTCAGTTAATAAAATTGTCATAAATTAAATTGTCTCTGCTTCAAGATAGATGATAAATATTTATCTCTAATTCTCCCAAAGAGCGCTTGTCATTTTCTTTTAGGTAGATTTGTTGCTGCTGCCAAGTGTTAGGAAACTGTGAAAGTATGCAGTCAGAAAATTTAGATTTCTGTTAAAAGTTGAAAAGTTTTAATCTGCCTGTCATAATATTGCCTTTTTTCTTATACTGTCTTCTTTAGTAGAGGTTAAAATTGTGTGGATCAATATCTTTTGTGACATTTATGTCTTGCACATTGCCAAAAGATTTCATCATGAGCATTGGAGAATAATATGGCAAAGAAGTAATTGATTTCCTTATCTATTGAGTTTGCAGACCAAAGGCTCTCATGGTATGAGCATCCTTCCTTACAGAGCTACAGTGACATATCTGTAGTTTAGCATCCAAACTTTGCTTATAGAAACTGCCTTTTAATTTTTTTTCCAGGTAAAATGCATTTTCTTAGGTCTCTAGATGGTTTCAAAGGAGACACTCCTAAACTCTTTATGAAGCTCTTGTCTAGAAATTTGTTTAAACTGAAACCCAAATCTAGTAATCTAAATGAGATTAACATCAATGGGAGATCAGTGCACCATTTAATTTGAAAGTAGGATGACAGCTGGTAACTGAACTCTGCACTGATAGAAAGAGAGGGGAAATTTCAGCTTCTAAATGCATTATTCAGTATGTAGATGAACATTCAGTTCTTCTCAGTTCTCATAAGTAATATGTGTGATCTCAGAGTGCATAAAGACAACAGTAATACATAGATAAAGTACTGCAGTACGTTGCATTTTCTGAAATGTGGCCTGCCAGCAAAATGAAACATAAGATACAGGCAGCTTTTCAGCAGTGACATGTTGCCTTGGCTGTGGCATGTGTTAGCAGAGAAGCTAGAAAATGATGTGCTTTTCACCATGTTAGAAGACTCTGCCATTACAGACATCTGCAGTCTGTTTCTAGTCAATTCTGCTCTCCCTCAAACACAAAACTCACAATAGTGAAAAAAAACCTCTTTAAAAATACGTTTTGACTTGTGATTGATATATATGTTAAGCATTTAATTAGCTATTCAAAGAATTCTGTTTGTGCCATGACACATTTTTAAAAAGCAGGCAAGAGGGGCAATAATCTAAACTTTATCAGAGTTTCATAAATTGCCAGACTATCTGTGTTTTGTAACTTTGAGTTAAAGAAACTTTTATAAATTGTTTCTTCTAAATGAGAAAATTGTACAAGAGTTCAGATGATGGAACTCTGAAGTGGTTTAAACACCTAAATACTGTATATAACAAAATCCATTAATATTTATAGGGAAAACTAACTCACTTAACAATTTCATTGTGTGCTAGTATATGTGCACAAAGCTTCATACAGGTGATTTCTTCCTTGATTTGTACTTAGGCATTTTCCATACTCTGAATTTTGTAGAACACTTTGTGCTTAGTAAGGCAGGGTGCAACAGAGTAGGTGGTGTGTTGTTATCATGTCCTGCGTACATCACACTGCTTCTTGGCTTCTTAGGCTGCTTCCATTTTTTCCATACATTGAAATTGGTCTTTGATAGGCTTTTTTAAAAAGTACATTTTTTTTTAAAAAGGGCTTTTTCTAATTGTGATTTTTTTTGCTATTTCTTTCAGTCAGACACAGGCTGCACCTGACTGATTGCTTTTCAGTGTTCCTAAAAGACCTGATAGCACAGGCTCAGCGGGTTGAGATCAACTATTGGTAGCCAGGAAAGATTGTTGATAGAGTTTCTCCTTCCATTTACCACATAATGAAAAAAATCCCTTAGGCTTTTGCATTTGGCTTTAAAATAGAAATAATTAAGTTTATTCATTGCAAAAAGGACCAAAAGAATAGATCCATAGGGTGGTTTGGGTAGGGACAGACTTTAAAGGTCATCTTGTTCCAACCCCCTTGCCATGGGCAGGGAAACCTTCCACTAGATCAGGTTGCTCAAAGACCCATCCAACTTGTCCTTGAACATTTTCAGAGATGGGGCATCCACAACTTGTCTGGGGAACCTGTGCCATTGTATCACCACCCTCACAATGAATAATTTCTTCCTAATATCAAATCTAAACCTATTCTATTTCAGTTTCAAACCATTACCCCTTGTTCTGTCATTACATGCCCTTGTCAGAAGTCCCTTTCCAGCTTTCTTGTAGGACTCTTCAGGTACTAGAGTGTGCTATAACACCTCCCTATAGCCTTCTCTGCTCCAGGCTGAACAACCCCAACTTTCTCAGCCTGTCTTCATAGGAAAGGTGCTCCATCCCTCTGATTATTTTTGTGGCCTTCTCTGGACTTGCTCCAACAGATCAATGTCCTTCTTATGTTGGGGACCCCAGAGCTGGATGCAACACTGCAAGTGGGGTCTCACAAGAGCCGAGCAGAGGGACAGAATTTCCTCCCTCCTGCTGCCCACATTGCTTTGGATGCAGCCCAGGACAGTGTTGGCTTTCTGGGCTGTGAGCACACATTGATGGGTCGTGTTGAGCTTCTCATCAACCAACACCCCCAGGCGCTTCCCCCAAGGGCTGCCCTCAATCCTCTCTCCATCCAGCCTGTATTTGTGCTTGGGACTGCCCTGACCCAAGTGCAGGACCTTGCACATGGCCCTGCTGAACCTCATGAGATGCTCATGATTGGGCCCATTTCTCAGGTCTGTCCAGGCCCCTGTGGATGGCACCCCTTCCCTCCGGCATGTCAATTCCACCACACTGTTTGGAGACACCAGCAAACGTGCTGAGGATGCACTTGATCCCACTGTCCAATTTTCTTAAATAGTAGCAGTGCCCATACTGACCTCTGAAAATACTCTGCTTTAAGTATGTTTTTCTGAATCCTGAGGTCCTGCTGCTTTCCAGGATGAGTTGATTAGTCCATACAGAATCAAAATGCCAAAAAAGGGTGACAAAATACTAAATTTTTACATAATTGCAACGATAATGGTTATCTAAGAAAAAAACCTTGAAAATGCCAGCAGCATAGAAAACCAAACTCCACCATTAATTAAAAAATGTAGCATTAGTAGATGCAGTTTCTGTGTAAGTATCTCTAACTTACGTATTTTCAAATTATAGATTGTTTACTCAGCGTACTTCATTGCCAGTAAAACTTTCTTTTAAATAGAAGTTTATAAGGCAAATTATCCAACTGTGAAATTGGAAGCTCAACTGTTTCAGCCCCTCTGAATTTTTTTTTAAACGTTCCCCCACAGTAATCTGCACTTGTCTTTATAGTGCCTACAACTGAAAAGGATTATCTAGTCAGAATACATCAGTATATAATAAATGTGCTCCATTTCTTCCACAGTCCTTAAAGCTGACAGCTAAAATGAATGTTTGTCTCAGCATTGGCACCACTGGTACTTTTGTAGAGACTATTTCATGGTCCATTGGACCCTAAAGGACATTGTTTTTAAAGGCATATTATCAAAAGGAATGAAGCATGCCATCAGAGAGCATATCAGTATGTATTGAATTTAAGGGCAATAGTATTGCTTATTTGGTATTGTAAGGCTGTCTAATCAGAAAGTATTAAAACTAATCTTTATGCTTCTCAGCTTTCATAATTATTTTTGTGTCTAACTAGTAAATACAGGTCATGAAAGGCACTTATAGATATCCAGTAACTTTGAAAGAGGGACAGAAAAGTCCTTTATAATCAAAAGAACTTGTCTTTTCTGTATGTATATAGAAAAACTACTATCACAACTGCTGTTATACTAATGGGCTACAGTGTCACATTAATTAGCTGTCAAAACAGCACAGCTCTGAATCCTGTTTTGCTGATTTATGGGGAAAAAAACCCTCCCACCCTACATTCCTTTAAAAGTATGCAAATTCACTGTTAGGGATGTTATCATGAAGTAATCAGCTTTCTCGGAAGCAGTTATTGAGCGGCACAATGCAAATTTCTGAACCTCAAAGCTTGGGAATTCATCAGAATATTCATTGCCACCTCCCAGTTATGGCAGGACTGTGCAGGCAGTGCCTAATTGGATACAGATTGCAGCAGTGCTCACTGGGTTAGATGCTGCATGGTCCTGACAGCTTAACTGTCAGATAAATTGCTGCAGTTATAGCATATGAGCAAGCCCATAAGCTGATCATATTAATGTTACGAAAATATGACACCAAAAACTAATAATGTTCTTTGAGGCATCTGGACAGAAGCAAAATCTAATCTTGTCTAAAAGATCTCCATTAGCAGTAATCATTCTATAATATGATCAACATATTCTTGTCAAAGCAGATAGCACAGTGCAGTATTAGTAAAACTGATTAAACATGGCATGCTGTTCTAAGATAAACCTTCAACTTTGAGAATCCGAGCCTGCTGATTACACTGGGTTTGTTGGCTAAAACATGTCCAAGCCATGTTCAAAATATTTTCTTCTGGTGATTTTTTCTTAGTAAGGGAGAAATAGACTGTAGTAGGAAAGAAGTCAAAAGGAGAAGTTAGGACATATGCTTGAGGAAGGGGCAAAAAACCATCTGAGAAGAGTTGAGCCCTTAGTACAATGATCTTTTATTGCCTCACAGAAAAACGCAGGTTTATACATCCTTTGTTTGTAATTCCTTGTGATCCAATTGTATAATCAACCAAAGTTCCTTCGAGGATGCACATTCCTATAGCTGAAGAATAAATACATCAAGAGGACATCAGGCTGTCTACGTCTTTGTTAAAAAAGGCCTGGATCTTTGAGCTAAGCCTTTTGTGAAGTAAGATACATGCAGGTATCCCCCCAAAATGCCACAACAGTGGAAAGATTTTAAAAAAAAGGTTTATTTCAAACATGAGGACACTGAAATCTTACAAAACCTCACAGTGCTGCAGGACAGCACCTCAGGGAAGGGTGGTTCCTGTGGTCTTCCAGGGTTTTTATCTTCTCTCTGTCCTACCATGCCCTCTCTCTGTCCCAAGGTCGCCTTGTACGTGCCTCTGGACATTCTCTATTCTGCACACCAGAGAGACACTTTGCAGGCAGAAAAAGGCTTACAAAGTGAAAAGCGAATTCTAACTTCCCGTTACAAGTTCTTCCGAAAAGGGTACTTACTCCTACACCTTTGTAGGTTCTTTGGATGATCTGCTAGAAGTTTATGCTGTGCAACATCTGGCCCATGATGCTCTAATGTTCCTTGAAACCACAAAAGTTAATGAACTTCAAAGTGAGAATAAACCTGGTCATCAACCATCATTCATTTTTTGCTCAATATAGTTACTGTGGGCCAGGAAAGACCTATGAATTATGATCTATAGCAATGCAAAAGTGCTAAAGAGCTGTAATTTAGTATTAAGAGAGCATGTGAATGTGGTTTTATGGTAGTTGGTGGGGGTTTGGGTGAGTTTTTTTGTTTGTTTTGTTTCGGGGTTTTTTGGAGGGGGTGGATAACATATTTTTTTTTTAATTTATTTAACTAATTTCTTTATGAGAACTCCCAAGTACAGCAGAATCCTGCTACTTTTCCAGGAATGTGCATTCAAATTCCCAAGTAGCACACAGATTTTCGTTTAAATTATAATTGGGAAAATATTTCCCCAGCTGTGACCTGATTCCCTTTTTAGGGTTGTAAAAGGATCCAAATAGATCTGAGGAGCTTCAGTCTGCAGCATCTCAGTTCCTTAAGGCTGAGATTGTTGTTGACAGCTTGTAATTACAGTCTGCATGTGTTTACTTTGCCTGGAATATTACTGAGTACCTTTAACAGCTGCCAGCAGCAGCGTTTCTCTGGAGAAGGAATATGAGCTACAAAAAGTGTAAAAGGTAAGGATGGTGGTTCCTGCACCGAGGAACTGAGCTGTGGCTGGTTGGGGACTCTGCAAATAGCAATGAGGTAAAACAAGGAAGGGAGGCAAGGCATGATGGGAGAGATGCAGGGGACTTGTTCTTGGGAAATGAGGAGTGGCAATGTCTTGGATTGCATTTCAGAGATAGAGCCAGATGCACCCATCGGTGCTTCTGTAACTGGATGAGTGAAAATGCTGTTACCTGCAGGACAAAGGGATTGAGTTAGTGCAGAACTTTATCTCAGAAGTGTGAACATCACTGTGAAGTGCTACGAAAGAATTATGTGATTTGCAGGCTTTAAGTAGGTTGTGAAAGTGCGAAGGCAAGATGGAAACAGCAAGATTTTCCTGCTTCTGTGTTAACATGAATTAATTAAGACCAGTTTAAGGGTAGTTTTATTTGAGAACTTGACAGTAATTGCAGTGGTTAGGTTAAGGAGGGAGCAAAGCAGTGAACCCAATGACAATGGATTTGAGAAAGTCAAAATGTACAGTCTTGAGTAAAATACTCACCCATAAGGAAGAGTCTGCTTCCAGAATACAAGTGAGATGATTTGCTTATTTTCTGTGTTGTAAAGACAAAGGCAGTAACTGTCAATTAGAAGAGCAACATGTCTTCAGCATTCCTTTTGTATTTTCTTTCACTTGGGCATTTTGAACTGAACATCAAACATGGGTTTTTTTGGGTTTGGTTTTTTTTTTTTTTTGTTCTGCTGATCAAAAGTTCAGTTGTTACACTGGGATAAAGTATTTCCCAACATTTATCCTTGTAAGGTGAAAAATAGGGCTAAATGTTGGAAGGTCTCAGAAAATTAAGTTTAGTTTCTACTGACATGACCTTGTCTAACAGGATGGGCATCTGTATCATGATGTTATACTGTCCTCATGAGAGAGATGCCTCATTTTTACAGGAGTAGAGCTACTTCCAAGGTGAAAGATGTTCAATGTTAAATCATAAATTCAACAAGCCTACTCTGCCACAGGAAACAAATTCAATTTTACAGTAAAAATTGTACACTGAGTGTCTGTGCTTCTAAAATGAAGATGGGCTGGTGATAAATGAGATCACAGCAATAGATGTCAGACCCTTTAAATTATATGGGATAGACTGAAAGTAGTCCTAGACACACACAGTGAAGTAAAAGGGAATGAGAGTGTACTCATTTGTATTAGCTAGGTATCTTTTAATTTGTGCCTGTGAAATAGATGTAGATACCTTCAACTTTTCCCCATCTAGTGCTCAACACCAGCTCACAGGAGGTGTGGGGTTTGCTGCCCAGTGTCAGAAAGTCCACCTGGCACATTTCTTACCCTTTACAAGAAGCAAGAAGGCAGCTGCCACTCAGTCACCCTCTGGGTCACTCTGCCTCCCGTGCCGATGAACTTACAGATGAGCCCTTGCTCAGGCAGCATCAAAAGCCAGATTTAACTTCTGAGTACAATGACTTAACTTTTTAACATTTTTCCCTGATGATTTAGCCCTTAAATGTTATCCTTATAAGGTACATCATTTAAACATGATTTCAAACCTGAAATAATGCTTTAATAATAACTTATTGGAATTAATAGCTCAGTCTGTAATGAAATCTTAACTCCACCAACAGTCAAACTGAATGAATACAAAGGAACGTAGATACTCAAACAAAGAAAATCAATTATTTCACTTTGTTTTCTGTCTATGCCATGCAGCAATTTCTTCTTATTAAGGCAGTATATTTCAGAGGAATTACAATTTATATACAGTAAATAATATCTTAAAACATTATTGTTTCTTGGATAGTTTCAGTGAGAGAACTATTGAGCACATCTTTCCCTGGAAGATGTGGAAGCAGAAATTAAACTGAAAACTTGCTCTTATGCCATTGTAGTAGGAAAACATGGATGCTGGGTTCACAGATATTTATTATAAATACACAGGAACAGATTTTTGTATTGAAAACTTTAATAGATAAATATTATAATAGATATTATCTATCTATTATAATAATAGATAGATAAACTCAGTAAAATGTGTTCTTGGACTTACTACATTGCACTGTATCCTCGACTTTTGGTAATGGTTATACTTAATGTGGTCTTCTGATTTACAGCTATCCAGAGATGTACTGAGTTGCCAAAGAACTTAGGCCTGCACTAATCAGCACAGATGACGGGTGGTTTCAGAGATAAAACTCTCTTGGGAGTGACAATGTCAGTGTGCTGCTGTTGTGAATCATCTTAAAAACCTTCTCCATTGTGTGTGAAGGACATCCCCTCAATTAAGGGGTTTGGAGGTTTGCCTAAGTCAACAGTGCTGCATTCAGCAGGTTTGTACTCAGGAGCAAGTCAGCTGGATTTCAAGATACTGCCTTTAAAGTATGACTCTGACTCAAATCCTTATTTAATAACTTCCTTTCTCTAAAATTTATTACAAACTTCTTATGTGTGTTTTCTGTAAAGGGTTTTCTACAGATTTCAAAAGTTGAGGAAAATACCACCATCCCTTTCTTTGGAGTAACTTGTGTTTCAAATAGGATGGATTATAAATCCTTTCAATCTCGCTGGATAAAAAGTACGAAAAAGTTATTTGACCTCCTGACAAAATAGGGTTGCTCAGTGCCCACTCGCCATGGTGTGTGTCAATGCCAGTGAGGTTTCGGCCAGTGATAATTGTTGTGTCTTACAGGGAGGAGACATGACTGTGATGAACTCTAATATAAAAAACAAGAGTATAGAAAAGGCATGCAGTTGTTGGTCAAATACGACAGGAAGCTTCCCATTCTTGTGCTGTACCACTTAGAACTTCTCATAACTATAAGTTGCCTTAACCTTTTGAACTACAGTCCAAGAACTCTGATTGTGTAAGTGTACAACACAGAGCACATTCAGCTAAGTCAGGCTGTATTCTAAGACACTGAGGAGTAGGTATGTACCAAAAGGGAAAAAAAAAAGGCACTTTTATATATTTTAATTAGGCAGAATGAAAGAATTTATTAACCTGAACTGCCACTGCTGAAAATTCCCTTACAAATATTATGACTGTCCTTGTGGGCGTGGTCTGTGTTCTAAGCCAACTGGTAAAAAAATAAGAGGCAAAATGTGAGAATGTTTCCCATGCATCACTCATGTCTATCCAACCAGATGAAAAGCTCTTAGAAATAGAATATTCTCAAGGGTCAGCTTTTCTGATGGAAAAGATCTTCCAACAGTAACACACCTGTGATTTGGTGAAGAGTGAAAGACTGTCATGGAGAGGGCAGATCAGAATGATTCTTGGTTATTAAGAATACATGAAATTTGTGGTGTGTTTGTGTGTAATAGTTTATCTCCTATCTCAAGCAGAAGAATATTACAATGCTAAGCCCTCATTGTTGCTGGGGAATGCTTTCCTGGTATTTTGGGAAGAGTCAGAGGTTAAAAATCTCAATCTTCATCTGAATTTCCCTAACTTTCCGAAAAATCTCATCGCTCCAGTATATTAAAAAAAAATGAACTTTTCAACTTTTCATTTGTGTTAAAATTCTTACAGTATATATTTTGAGTGTGGTAATTTTGAATGTTATTTAAATAAAATAAAATAAAACTGTTTATGAGAAATGGAAAAGACATTACCAAAATTGCTCTTCTGTATTTTGCTTTGTAAGTGAACTGAAATAAACAAGTAAAAATAGCATGTTTTATTGCAAGGGAAAGAAGGAGGAATAAATTTCCCCAGTAAGAAAATGCTAGTTACACCACCAAATGTTGAAATTATGCACATGAAATATTTTTATACTAATTCAACTTCTGAGCAGGAAATGAGCTTTGTGAATAGTTACACTTAACCTTCCTCAGCAGCCTGGATGGGTTAACATGACTAAACAGCATAAAGTATTGCAATGGTGTTACTTCTAATCCAGTATCCAAAATGCTGGAAGTAACTGAATTCTTGAGGGAAAGGTACTTAATGTTTTTAATTATTGTAGTAAAGACTTGTGGTCCAAAGGTTATTTGTAACTGCTCTTGGTGAGTAAACTTTATATTATTTTTCCCTCTTTTTTTTTTTCTTTAATTTCTTCTGAAATGGAAAATAAAGACTTGTTCCATTGAAGTGAAACTAAACTAATACAAAAGTTTATGGAAATTAATTAAGAATTTTTGTTATGTCTAAAAGAAAGCGATTCTGAAATCTCTTACACATTTTCAGGGGATAGTTGGATGTTTTAAAAATGCAAGCTTAACAAACTGACTCCAAAGACACAGTTATTAAGTACTGTGCACCTACAAGGAGCTTACTACACTAAGCAGTTTGGCACGTACTTATTTCTAAAAATTGAAGCATTATGAGGAACTTTCATGCTTTTTTTCTTTTTTTTTTTTTTTAAACTACCTTGCCTGGCTGAGGTCTGACCAAACTCCTTTTGGTTTGTTTCAGTAGTCACAGTTATGGCAATGGCCAAGGGACCATTTCTGAAAAATATACCTAAACTCATAGGATGTTTGAAGGTAATAGGGTAAGGATTTTAATATATCCCACTCAGTAAAAACATATGGAAAAGACACTGTGTAGCATACTTGTCTCTGAAGGCCCTGGAGAGACCTTGACTCCAAAACAAGTGGAACCAGCTCCATAGTACGTTCCTACATGTCTTGTGTCAAATTCTGTAGTGTATTTTTTTTATGTGGAAGCTCAGATTGGAGGGACGGGTTTGTAGGATCAGTCTTACAGGTCGGTCTGTTACACACCTATAAGGGCAGAAATGCCTCCTGAGCTGACGGCTGCAGCTGGAGCAGCTGGGTATTTCCAGAGGAAGATGAAGAGGGACAGGTCCAGGAGGTCTGTGAATCCTCTCTGTGTCCCTGTCCACGCTGCTGCAGCCCAGCAGCAGGGCTGGGGGTGCCCCACTGCTGCCCCGCATCGGGGGCCAGAGGGAGCGGGGCAGCAGCAGCTCCAGGTGCTTGGACTGCACTGCTTGGTGGGTGCTGACAACCCAGGCAGGGCTGGGGGAAGGAATGGCCCATGGCCCACACCGAGAGCAGCTGTGGAGTCATGGCAGGAGCATGAGTCACTGTGAGAATGGGGAAAGAGCATCCTAGTGAGGGCTGCTGTGGAGCAACACAGAGGATAAATGTCCATGGGCTGGGCCCCTCTGTGTATGCAAGCTTTTAGAATAATATCCATCTAACAATGAGTATTTCTGTCAAAAGGGAGAGGGTTCAATTCAGATTCAAGGGATGCCTGGTGCCATAATTTTGTTCAGAACCGTTTTTTTCCATTCCATGAATATTAGTGTCTCATGGAGTTAGAAAAGAGTAAAAAGCTTGATTATAATGAAAATAATTTTAATGAGCATATCAAGTGAGTGCAATTAAAATCTAGATACATAAATAATATGACATTCTAATTAGAAGTGGGGTTTTTTTTTCCCCAGAATACCTACTAAGGGGTTTTTTGTCTTTTATCTTTGCTGATTTTAAAAATTAATTGAAAATATAGGCCACTCCCCACTAAGAAAGGATTTTTTTTTATTATTTTACTAAAGCTTCAGCAGCTGTCCAACATTCCTGTTTATCTTTCATACTGCAAAATTAGCTTTTTGAAAAAGTATGTCTGCACCATCTTCATTAATGCTCCAGCTGTTTTGGCTTATTAATATTCATACCAGTAAGTCACCATTTCTTGATTGATAAGTGATTGAACTAATTCAGTATGTTTTATTCAGTTAGAGTTCCATTTTCAGGCCCAGTACTCTATTAAAGTGTGCAGGAGTCTGCACATGAAGAAAGAGGAAACATGGGAATACAAAGAAGAGATATCACTCCTTGCAGTGTTGTTAAAGTGTGTGGAGGGGATTTTTCTGGGCAGAGCTTACAGCAAGATTAAGTGTTAGCTCTTATAGATTTATATCAGTGCACTGGAGCGTGCCCCCATGGCAGGTGACTCTGTCGCCATTGCTCTGGGCTCAATTGCCTAGCTCAGGACAGAGACAATTAGGATCACATTTCTTGTGTATCCCTAATCTGAAGAATTTAGTAATAGCATCAAGTGTAGAAGTGATGAAGGTTTTTGCCAGTGTACCAAAATCTACTTTCTAAACTCATTACATGCATGTGCTAATAGATTTAACAATCTATATGTTATTTTTCTGCCAAAAACTAAAATTTTGAAAGGCTATAAAACAAATTAGTGGATTGCTGAATTATTTTTACCTCCATTCTGTAAAAAGTTACTGACTAGGTAGTGTATTGATGACACATTCTAGGAAGAGGAAGACATACTTTGTTTTCAAAAGTTCATGGAATTATAGACATGAGAAATGAAATGGTGTATTAGTTTGGTAATTAATTTGGTACCCTTAAATATAGGATTGTTGTCATGTATACAATTTCACATTAATAAGTGAATCGTCATGCTATGATCTCCAGTTCTGATCTTCTGCTGAAAAAGGTTCTACTTAAATACAAGTTTTCATTGCTACAACTAGAAACATTTTCTATATGCTGCATATTGAGCCAAGAAAATAATGTTCTGAAACGCTCCCAGAACCTCAAACGCCACAGCATTACAACTTCTGATATATTCATAGTGAGACAGACTAATTTATCGGAGAGAACAAAAGGTGATTGAAACAGTTTAGATTCAAAGACTGCTAAGAGGCATAAACAGAGAAAAATTTGTTCTTTGCTAATTTGCTGGTGTGTTCCATGACCAGTCCAACAGAAACCAGGTGTGCAAAATAAAGAGCTTTCAGCTTTGAGTGTAAGGCAGAGATGCCAAGGTGTTGAATAGTCCAAAGCTTTCTAATTTGTAGAAGGAAGAGTCGACCTGTTGACTCTCTATATGTACTTTTATTTTAATTCATGAAACTTAGAAGCAAAAGGGAAAGGTAAGGGTAGGCTGAAATAAAGAATGAGCATCCTGAATACCAGGTGTACTCTCCATAATAAACATCTGTTTGCTGCGGGGAACCCTCAAAATGGAATCTTCCCTTTCAATTAACTCAAAAAAAAACCCCAAACAAACAAATCTCAAAAAGAAAAACAAAACACCTCCCCCCACCAAAAAAAAACAACAGAAAAACCTAATCCTTGAATACTTTAAACAATTATTGAGTGCAAAAGAACTTAAGCTGTTTTCTTTTTCTAGTCACACTGAACACACCTAGCACCTACAGAGAGCACTCCTGTGAGCAACAGGGACATTCATGCTGTAGCATTCCCTAGCAGTGCTGTGCTAAGGAGCTTAGCTGGGAAATATTTCACGTAAATAGCCATTTGTCATTAACACTGAAGCAGAGAAAGCTAAGGTTAAATGAAAAGCATTTCAGCTCTTATCAGGATAGGCAACATATTTTTCATGTTGGAAAAGCATGTTTAGACACTGAGTAACTGATGTATTTAGTTCTTATAGCGTACTGTAGATGCAGATAAACTTGATAAGCAAAGACCCATCTCCTGAATAGGAACGTAGTTTATGCATTTTTCTCCGGTGGTAATGACTACCTAGTCACCCTCCCCTGCCTCACCAACATCTATAGGGCTTCTCCTGCGTTCCCACGCACAGTGACAGTGCAAGTTGTTCTATTTATTATTCTTGTATTGCCAACACTGTGCGTGTCTTTTTTAATGATGTATGGCCTTACCTTAGTGGTGGTTAATCTAATGATGAACTAGCTCCCTGGAGGTTACAGGCACCATTTTCTCTGTTTATAGCTAGCAGTCAGTATCACATGGTGATGAATATTTTGGGCTTCCCTCACCCGCCATCCGTGCTGACTATGTGTACATTTATTGCAATGTGAAATTTAGCTATAGCTTCAAAAATAACAATTTCCTGGCAAGGCATCTTTGGTATTTTATGTGCTTCATTCACCAATTAGATAATATTGGAATAAAGATTCATTAATTCAAGAGAGTAACAAAATGCAGGGGTGGCTGAAGGTCCTCAAGTGAGAAGTAAAAACAAGATCGATCATTTAGATATCTCTGCAGATTCAGTTAAAAGCTCAGACCATTTTATTATGCTTTAGCTAGTAACCTTCATCATGCTGAAACATCATTTGACTGAAAGCTGTCTGGGCAGTTTCAAAAGAAACTCCATATAATTGGGAAAAATGCTTTTTTTCCCCTAGAATACTGATTAATGCAAGTTCTGAAAGGTAACTGGAAGATAAACTTCATGCAGGGATTCCCAGCTCCCATTGTAGTTCATTTTGTATCACTCACTCTCTATAAGGGGAACCTCTATACATAAATATTCCAGGAAAAATATGAAAACAAAACCCCCAAGTACAACACAACAGTAACTTGCTAAATATACTTGAAAGGACATGCTAGGCTAGATAAAAAAGACAGCAAAAGTCCTTCCAGGAGAGATTTGTTCCAAATGAGGTGATACTGTTTGCAGCTGTCTCTGAACTCTGAGGAAGTGTTTAAAGACATTTGGTATAATTGTTTCTTAATGATAATGGTAAGGACTTCAGTCTGAAACATAAGAAACTGCATGCATTATTTCCCCTAGGAAAGCCAGCAGGAAAATTATATTAAGGAATTTATTTTAGGAGCATTCTTTTACAAAACCCTCTCATAAACATAATGTATTAATGTTGATATTGATGCTTTGATTAGTGGCTGTTATTCTATGATAACAGTTTTGCTAGTACCCGTTTTGCTACTTCTGCCATGTAGAAACAAGTAATAAAAATGGCCAAGAGAGAACAAAAATAACTGATAATGTTTGGGCATTTGCTTAGCACACAGTGTGTGCAAATCTCAATGAAACATAGATGTAAAATCTTAAAGAAAAAAAATAATTGACCCTTGTAGCACTGATTTTGGAAATTTAATTTCAAAAATTATATTGAAATCTTAATTATATCCCAACTTATGCCAGAAAGCAGTTTACAAAGTTTTGTTTGTGTCTCTGCCTGTGAGTTCTTTAGGGTGTGTTTTTTGTTTTTTTTAAGAACTGGCAAAGATCTGGGATGGAACAAATACTTGACCTTTCCTGGTTTTGTTACACTAGTATGTGTAGCTAACAAATATGTATTTTGTTGTTATGGGTATGGCAGAATTGTAATATTGCCTCCTACCAATAATTGTATTTAGAAGCAACTAATCATAAACATGCCAAATTAAGCATGTGTTCATTCTGTCTGCAAAGGGAGGCTGAAGAGAGGTTTTCATTTTAATGCAATTTTTAAATTTAATCATGTATTAAATTTATTATCATATAATCTAAGTAGTCTTATTAAAGTCATCCGTTGGTGCAGATGCCTCACCCTGTGCTTTCTGGTGAACATTCTTTTGCAGTTAGTAATGTCTATGGACTTTGCAGAAGGATTACGTATATGAGAATATGGACTATTGAATAAGGATTACATTTGAGAATTTCCCAGTCAGTTCATGCAGAGTTTATAAATAGCAAAAATTAGTAGAAATACTGAAACTATCCTTGATGAGGTGTTTGCTCAGATTTAGCTGCCAGTTCTTTCCTCGGACATTTTTAAAGACTGGCCCATTAGAGTACCTCAGTTCTTCTTCGGTGAGTTTCTTGACTGTTTTCATGTTGTACAATTTCCCTTGTGTTCCCAATTTAAAACATGAAATTTTTAAAGTGAAACTTTAAGCTGTACATTATTCTGGGCTTTTTTCTTCTTCTTCTTTTTTTTTTTTTTTTTTAGGACAGAGTAGGATTGTATTAAGATTCATGGAATAAATTCTTGTATTTTAATTGCATATTATGCTACGAGGTTTTTGTTTGCATAGATTAAATAAGGACTGCAACAATGTGGTTTAAATCCTCCAGAAATCTGATGAAGACAGCAGTATACTATGCAGTTTATTTTTGATTTAATGACTTAGAAAACCATTGCAATTCTCATTCTCTAAAAGCGTGATGGAGCAGTTCAGGAAGTGACAAGACAGAATGCAGAGTGTGTACCAAGCTAAGCAAATAGGGAATGAGCAATTTCGATTCAGTGTTACAATGCTGATGTTTCCTATATTCCCATGACAAGCTCAGGCAAAGAAGTTTGTAAAATCATATCCTTTTTGGGTTTACTATAGTTTACACTTCCCAAAGACCATTGGGATACTAGATTCAATCAGACAAGGCAGAAGTCCCCAAATAAGTCATATATTCCTCAGTATGATACAAACAGTGTTCCTGTAAGAGCTGAGAAAAGAAAGGCATCTGTAATGTAAGGGGGTACAATGCAAAGGTCCCTACATGTCTCTGAGGTGCACCCAGGTTTGTAGAGAACATTTTATCCCTTATAGGATAGATACTGAACAAGCAGATCCTGGGTTTTTTTTCCCCGTAGCTGTAATAATCCCTTAGACCTCCAGCACCAGAAAAGCCTTTTCTTCCTTCCTGGAGTAAACATCCAGAAACCTATACTGGTTTTTGCAACTCTTCATAGGAGATACTTAAACAAAATCTGTTCTGTGCTGAACCTAAGGATTTACTCTGTGTTTTGGACCACACTGAAGAAACCTCCAGAGGACTGTTAGTTTGAATATCTTTAAAAGGAACAGATGCAATCTGACTGCAACCAACTGATCCTCAAAACTGGGATATAAATACTCTAATACATCTCAGTGATATTAGCAATATGACCTTTACAGACTAATGTATTCTTGTCTTTGCAAACAGCCCTATTTATGGCTGACCCAATTACTTAAGAGCTCATTAATCTGAGATCTAAATTCTTAGATGGGGAAGTGTAGAGTTGTCTTTAGAGTCAGCTGCATGTCTGTATTATTTTGGACAAATATAATCAGACCTCCCAGGGATCAATATACAGCTGATTTAGATTTACAATTAGAACAGGGCTCCTGTTGATGCTGGAAAAAGCACAGAAATTAAATGCACAAGAGCATTTTCAGTGCTTAATGCTGCAACCGTCTCAATCTCAGAATTTTCCAGTCTGAAAACCCAAAGCTGCTGAAGTAACACTGCCATATCTTCCCAGCCATGAACCATTCTCAGTCTGAACCTTTACAAATTTCATTTTAAAAAATGAGCACTTACCACTCTGCCCCACCTATGAGTCCTCTTCTCATTCTTTCTTTTATTGCCATTCCTAAATCCACCCAGAGAAATGTCCACCTCATCCTGGGCCGCTCAACCTTGAGCCTTGCCCAAGGGCCAGCCTGGCCATATGCTGGGCCTTAAGCAGCAACACCAAACTGTTCCAAAAAGCAAGATAAGGTGCTGCATCCATACAATTTAGATGAAAAATCCCTGCCTCACCATTGCCAGGCAGGCCAGAAATAGGTTTGTTTACTGAATTACTTGCCATCCTCTGTAACCATAACCTTAGGCATCACCACATATTTTTGACATGAGGGATAGCAGTGTTGGCTGGGAAGACACACTTCTCTCTCCTCTCTGCTTCCATTTTGTCACAGCCATAACCTCTCCTCTATTGACTTTGTAGACATTATCAAGCCCTAGTCCCAGGCTCCCACCTCGGCTGCGTCTGTGGAGAAGGGCAGTTTGATGGAGGTGGTCCCCAGATTTCCTTGGCTAACAATTCAAGAATAAGCCTCACTGGTTATCTTCTCTTCCTGACTCACAGACAGACTCAAGCTCTAACCCAAGCCCTAGTCCAAATACAAGAAGTAGCTGTTTTAGAGGGAGGAAGGGAGCGAGGAAGCCTTCGATACCACAGCAGTGCAGGCAATGACAGAGCCCATAATGGCCCCTCTCCAGAATCCGTTATTTCCCTCACCTTTTTGGTTTTGTACTAAGGAAAGCCTGGCCTTAACTTTCCCTATGTATGCCTCCTATAGTAGGACATCACAGTGGTCCAGAAAAGACCAAGGACTTGACTCCAGAGAGACACATCCCTGAGGACTGCTTGAAAATGCTATCAAAGAAGACTGATGTTAAGGAAGGTGTTAAATGTCTGATTATACTAAACATTTACTGAGGGGAGACCTCATCGCAGTCTACAACTTCCTTGTGAGGGGGAGAGGAGGGTACTGATCTCTGGGGTGACCAGTGAGAGCACCTGAGGGAATGGTCTGAAGTTGTGTCAGGGGAGGTTTAGGTTGGATATCAGAAAAGGTTCTTCACCCAGAGGGTTGTTGGGCACTGGAACAGGCTCCCCAGGGCAGTGGTCACAGCACCAAGGCTGACAGAATTCAGGAAAAATTTGGATGATGCTCTCAGGCACGCTGTGTGACTGTTGGAGATGGTCCTGGGCATGGCCAGGAGGTGGACTCTGATTCTTGTGGTTCCCTTCCAACTCAGCATATTCTGTGATTCTGTGAAATAGTCACCTCCTGTTAACTGACGTCCATTTAAAGTAGGAAGATTCCCACTACTATCATCTACTGCTTTCTGTATGGCTCAGTTACAGTTTAGATACATTATAGGGAGGGGAAGCTTTGAAAGTTTATAGTGAGGCATAAATTATTTTAATAACACTTCATATAATGGTGTTTATATTAATTCTTAATGATCTTAAAATGTCTAAACAATCTTAACTAGCTAAAAATGTGCGAAGAGGAAAATCCCCATATTTTTTAGACTAAATACATCAAAAGTCATATATATTTATTAGCTGTATTTTATGCATCTCTAAGTTTATTCAGTTTCTAACATAAAATCTACAATAAATCTACTGGTGTCATGACCACATTCATGTAAAACGTAATTTCTCTGTTGACAATTGCAGCTGCGTTCAGGACATGTGAGTGCTGACTCCAGAGGACAACACAGTCAAAGAGTATGTGCAAATAGACTAAAAGACCCTCTAAAAACATGTGCACACATGCACCCCAAATACCATCACAACAGGTTCTTGTAGTTAGTCAAGCTGTAGGGCTTTGAGGTTTTTTGCTAAAGCAAAAACTGGTTCTGTCAGGTACCAGTAACTTCATTTGACAGCCATAATGTTCCTACTCTGTCTTGATTCAGGACAGCATTGCTCCAGTGGCTACAAAACATGACAAAAGATTGTGACAAGCTGCAGTTCAAAATACTTTTAGATTAAAGCTTAGTGTGAAGAGGATTAAATAGCAATCTAAAAATATGAGAGAGATCAGTGTATATTCAACACCTCTTTAAAAGCCCCTCATGAGCAGTGACATTTTAAGGAAAGCTTCTGTCCATTTCTCTTCCATTTACCCCGCAGAATGCTTGCTTTTCTCTGTGCCCTTTTCAATCAGGCTGGCATTAAAATAAAGGGAAACAGTGAAAAATGCACGGTAGAAAAAGGAGACAGGTTTGTAAAAGTGCTAGAAAGCCTCAGCTTATGAAGCATAGGTCCTGATGGACAATGTCTGACATTTGTTCCTGAGGTGCTGAGCTATGTGAGTCAATCTTTTACCTCAGTGCCAGGTGGAAGGCTGACACTAACAGTTTAAGTTTGCATTCAGATCTGAATACAACTTCAGTCAGGTCAGTTATCTCCAGGAATACTGACCATCCAACTCAGAGATACTGTCAGTACAAGAGTCAGGGAGAAATATCATACTCATCATATTCCCCTAGACACTATGCTGTAGAGGGATAAAGACCCTCCCCTAAAGTGACCATTGCTCTCTTCTTTCCTCAAGATGTTAAATCATATCACCTGAAATGTGCTGCTGGAGATTGTCCCAACTTTATGTCACTGGCAACCATAGCTATAAAAATATACAGGTAGAATGAACAGTGCATGTTGATAGCAAGCCCTAAAGCCCTGTTTAACCTGTGTCTACTCAGATTCCCATGAAATTCCCTTCCTGAATTCTGCATCTGACTCACTTTGCAACCTTACAGGTTATGAAATAGATTAAGGCAAGGCTTAACAAGGAAGTCCTGGAAGCTGGAAGGGCAGGTAAATAAGCTAGAGGAAGCCTCCCCATGGGAAGGTGGCCTCTCCTACCCCTGCAATTCTGTCCCTGTGCCTTCAGGCCTGTGCAGTCATACCAAAAAGCTAAAGCAAAATTATTTAGGGAAAGACAAATGAGAAATGAAGAGGAACAAAGGATAACAAACTGCGAATACAAATAAACCTAAAAACTATTTTAGATTTTCCCACATTAGGAAGTCATGTAAAAGAAACCCCAGCCCTTTCCTCAAATTTATTTCAATCAGTAGCACTACTCAAGAAGTAAGTATAGTGTCTGAAGCTTAGAAATGTTGACTCACATTTGGCCCTCAGCAAAAATGCAAATCTGTTAGTACCTTCCAGAACTCTTCTCAAGTAATCATTCAAATAGCATTTATATCTGGGAAAAGTTTCTTGCATCTTACAACTTACTTCCCTGTACTTAAAAAAAGAGATTTGAGATAATAGAGACAGCAGTATAAGTGATTTTAGTATTAATCTAAAAATAGTTACCTATTTCTTAAATGGCTATAGCTTGAGAAAATAATTCCTTTTACTGCTTTAAATTTGCATGTGATTTGGTGATGCCTTATTTTGCCTTACACATAGCACTGCTGGTGCTTACACAATTGTTAAGAATTGCAACTAAAACTTCCTCCCAATTATGGGGTAATAAAGTCTCTATGTTATAAATAATATATTATTTTTAGAAAATCAATGACAATTTTGTCACTGGCCACATTAGAAGTTCAGTGTGTTCCTACAGGAATATTATGATGTAAAGGTGACAGAGTGTTTGTGCAGCGCAGTTGAACCAGATCTCCATAAATCCCTTCCACCCTCAGCCATTCTGTGATTGTGTGAAATGTGGGCTATCAAAAAAGAAAATTTAATTAATGATAGTCAACATTAATGGCAAATGGATTATTCCAATTTTGAAGCAAAATGCCCACATTCAATTAAATTTTTTTCAATGTCGAAAACTTTAAAGTTTAAGCAACCTTTAGATGCTGTAGGTTTGCAAAGTGTAAGACTGTTTGCAAAGGCAGTAATAACATGAAATGATGCATTCTGGAGGTAGGTTTGTAACAGTATAAATCATCTCATTTGACTTAATTGTACAGAAACAGTGCTTACTGTTATTATCTGATTATTAACCCCTATGTGAGCTATTTACATCTCAGTCTTGATTAATCAGCATAATGATTACCTGCCTGTTGTGGTAATTAAGTAGAAAATCTAGCAACAAAATAATGAGATTTTTAATATTCTTTTTAGGTTGGACATAATGAGCATGGAGTGTAATACTGGGTCTCGAATATAATGCAAATGAGATTAACTTTTAAGAGGCCAATTTTTTTTTTTTTCACTTACAGATATTTATTTTTTTGGCAAAAGGAATCTAAAAATGTTTAGGGGACAAATAAACTAAAAGGTCTGATTATAATGCATTAGACTTCAAGACATGCCAGAAGAGGAAGGGTCTTTGTACACCTGAACCACATTTGTGCCAGCATTCATACAAGTGCTCAGCTCTGTAGACTGCCCAGCAAATCCTCAGTGGTGTGAAATGCCACCCATCCTTTTCCTCTGGTGGCACTGCAGGAGTTTCCACCAACTGATGAGTAACTTCGGGAGAAAATGCTTAAAATTGATGAGAGTCTTCATCATCAGATTTTTTTTCAGGAAAATAAAGCTATGGACGTCCAGTGTTTAGTTAAATGAGGAAAATACTTTCAGTTTAGAATCAGAACAATATCACATAAGGCTGATCCAAGTTGCAGAGTTATCTCCAAAGAGAAATGAGAGAAGTAATGTTCTAAGAAATTTACAGCAAGGTACTAATATTGCAAATGCACCAGTGTACAGCATATGGCTCTGATCTGAAAATACTGAAGCATGAGCTCATTTTCACTTGAGTAGTCCTGTGGGACTAACATCTTAAATTCATCTGGAATTCTGCATCTGGTGTACATTTTGGAGGATTACTTGTAAGTGTTCATTTTGCCAGCATATTTAATTACTGCCGCATCACAGTAATGTTTCTGCCCTTAGCCCCAAATTAAGCATTTTTCGCTACAATTTCTTAGTATATTCTGCTCTCTTCTCAGTGTTGACCATCCGACAAACATATAAGATAAAACCACTGACTGTATGAAGCAGTTGCCTTTAGAAGACCAGACCTTTAGAGATTTTAATGATTTTCTCTGAGCTTCCTTGATTTTGTTTAATTATCTGCTCTTCATTTGAAGACAACTGAAAGCAAGACCTTCAAGCCACAGTATGAATATATATGGAAAGATCTTACCTCCTGTCTTGATAATGAGGTGCCCTGATAGTACATCCAAAGTGTGTTGGCATTATTTTCTTCATAGTTACAAAGTAATCTTATATTTAAGTGGTTTTGTGCGCTGGGAGTACTCTTTTCTGACTTTTTTTAACTTCATCTGAGGCAGTTTTTAAACCATACCTCATGTTTTTCCTTTCAGTGCTTCAAACATTTGCACTGATTAATTATTTTTCTGTTTAAAATCCCTCATTACTCTGGGTTAGTTCAGACTCCCATAGTGTGGAAGGACACACGTGCTAATCAAGTACAGGTATTTTCTCTGCGTAGGGAAAAAACCCCAAACACAAATCAACGACATCACCTTTTATAAGACTAAAAAAATCAAAATCTTCTTTGTTTCATTAAAACAACATCTTCAAGAAGGATAGATCTTAGTGGAGTGCTGATAAGCTGTCCGTGGATTAAGAACTAAAGCTTTAGTATTCTTACTTGATTTTGATTCTGACCTCTTTGAAACATTGATTGCTTGTGATCAGTTTCCAGCTCTGCTCTCAAACGTCTCTTTCATCAGCTCTCTGAATGCTACATGGAGCACTCCGAAAGTCCCATACCTCTTCTCCCCTGAGGCCTTTCTCATCTGGTTTTACTCTTCATCTTTTTCTGTAATTGCATTTGTGTATTAAAGGCTACTGTGTTTTATTTCTCTACGGATAGACGTTTGGGGATGGTTTCCTAATGCAGAGTAGTATTGAAGGCCTCGGCTCCGCAGTAAACTGCATAGTGAATACATGATAAATACAGGAGGGCTGTTGAGGCCTGTGCAGAGATCATTGCATTGCTGAGGCCAAAGCAGAAAACAGATTTTGTGGATACATTAAGGAATATGCAGCACCACCTTATTATAAAGTTCCTTGATGCTTTGAATGCTCGTGTGTATTTAACTTCATAGCTATGAGTAATTCATGGAGAGTAATGGAGCTACTTGTGTCCACTTCACATTAAGTACTTGCTTATCCAGGAATGAAAGTTTTATGTCCTCAGTCACAGTGCAGTTTCTTAGAGGGATGTTTTAACTTGCATTTCTTCTCAGTGCAATGAACCTTACATAAGCCCTGAATTTGAAGAACTGTCTTTAAACAACCAGGAACTGTGCCTTCTACTTTCAGTGGATGTGTTTTACGACCAAGATATTTTAAAACTTCTATTACTTTTTTTAAGCAATATAGAGATGCTTTTCTCAGTGAAGAAAAAATGCTGGTGTTTCACTTTCCTCTAAGGATGGGCTTAAAAGAGGTCATTCTATATGATGCATGAATGATTGGGTGATAGAGGAAAGAGAAAAGTAGTAGCTTTTATTTCTTAATCTTATTTTTTTAAATATTGTTAATGATGAAAATGTTGCAGAAAAGACTAAACTCAACCAAAGCTTTAGTAGATTGAAAAGAAGATGAGTTTAATGTGAGATTATCTTTTGAATACTTTCCTTTTTTTAAGCATAGCTCTGTCAGCTAAATATAGTTCTGATTTTTACATTTTTATAGACCATGTGAGTTCCCTGCAGGCACATTGTCTCTCTTCAGTGATTTATATAGTTTGAATTATAGGGGATGATAAGCATTTGCTGTTCAATAGTGTAGTTAATGCTCAGCCCCCCCGGGTAACAGAGCAGTGAAGCATTTACTACTCAGTGGTAGTTCTGCAACAATCAGCAGCAGTGCAGCTCTATCACAGTAAATTTATATTGGTACACTTCATTCTCGGGGAGCTGAACATTCACTCAACATAGCCTAGGGAAAACAATTAGAATGGACATTTTCCAGTCTTTTTGGGTGGCACAACAGGAGGAGTTTACTATTGTAACCAGATCAGAAACAGAAATCACAGATGTGCAACAGGAAAATTATCCAACTTTTATTTTCTCTCCTTTTTTCCCTAGATC
>JAWWMP010000011.1:13807478-13862123 GCA_035047865.1 Dendrocincla tyrannina | reverse complement strand
TCAATATATAAATAGGGGTAATCAGTGTGATTGCTTAAAATAACCTATTTTCAGTGGGAATTGCAGCAGCATTCAAAATTCATCAAGATATGGACATATGTTGCTCAGCCAAATAATCACCATGGTATTTTAGAGAATTAAAGGCATTAAATCTTCCCATATTAGATTCTGAGCAACAGAGTCTTGGGCAAACTTCTTATACAGAGAATATAAAACACGTTAATTAATAAATCCAAGGGCAAACTCATTAGCTTAGGACTGTATAGCAGAAACATGAAAACAGTTACGTTTTTCCCCTTAGGATGACAACTTCACAATGAGAAACAGAGCTTGGGAAGACACACTTTGGAGGTACTTCTTTTAGATAAGCTAACTAAAAATGGTCTGTTTATTTTTGTGTGTGCCCAAGTGAAGAGTACTACTATGACAGGAGGAATGAGATAATTTTAAAATCCCAGTCACAGTTGTTTCAAGTGGCTATGTTCAGTTTTGAGACAGTGGTTCAAACTCAGGTTGGACACATTTCCTTCAGTATAATTTTAGAAGATAATAAAAATGCATACAACCCTGGCAGGTAAGTCAAATCACCTAGAGGAGGGATTCAGATGTCCTCTTTAAATTAAAAGCACTGAGTTATTAAAAATAGAAACCATAACAGATTCAGTTAAATGCTTAATAAAAGATTCAGAAGCCATGGTATTCTGAATCCTCTTGTCCAGTACTCATGTGTAAGAACTAAAGTCTTTCCTGTGTGGTATTTACACTTGCTGCAGCATCATGTTTTTTGTTATTAAATATACATGTACCCATCAAAACAAATCCCGTTGGTTACACTGGTGCTTCATTTTGTCATGATGCTTTGTCATCTGACAACAATTGATTGATGTCAGCGAAATAACCTCAGCAGTAATCTCTGCTGATGTATTCATCTGTTCAGAGGCTGAAAATATACACATACAAACATTTCTGCTGAGAATAATTCTTTTTATGCTGTCTTGTAAGGAATAATATTAACAATAAAGTAGGATAGCAGCAGATGTAGCCCTGAGCATATAAAATTCTGGAGCAGCCTTTTCCATTGTAATATCAAGGGTCAAATTGCCATTGTTGCAGGCAAATACAACCATGCAGACTACACGACTTCTTACTCCCTTTTTGTAACTAGAAAAACACATCTACCTGAATTGCCAGATATATTGTATGCATATATACATCGTACATTACAGAAAGATAGCAATCAACGCACTTGGTCATGCCAGGGAATGTGTCAAAGAGCTGTGTGGGAAATTCTACCATGAGTAGATATATTGCTTTACCTTTGCCTAACATAATAATGTTCGATTACTTGTTCTTGGTTTATTATCAAAATACGTGTCAGTCAGACATGAAGTCACTGCTGCATAGAACACACTATTGAAATTTGCCATTTGTTCTAGTGGAGGAAAGAATGAAATTTCTTTGGTTTGAATTCAGTGTCCACAATTCTACTTTGCTCACAGTGTTTTTAAGCAGGGTTGGTTTTATTTTTTCTACTGGGAAAGCAAGCATTTTGACTGGCTTGAAGGATTAATATACTCCCATGCACTTTTTATGACTTAATCATTAGAAACAAACTACTTTTTTATTTCTGTTACTTGATGCAACTACTGGTTTTTACAGTCCATGTTGATTAAAAGAAATAGAAATGTCTTGCTGACAAGACAGTAGAAAACAATTTGGAACCATTTAGTAACTGTAGCAGATATCTGAATCATGTTCTTGAAATTTAAGAAATGAAATTGGGCTGATTTTGTTCTGAGACAAACCAGTTTTGGGGCAGTGCTGACATCAATGGAATTCCCATCTTCTTGCCCCTCGGTCTGTCTCGGTGTGTGTTTGTCTACGTTCTCTGACTTTTGAACTGATTGGCTAGTTTAAACTCAAGTCTCCCAGGTAATAGTGCAAGTTATAACTACATTTTTAAGAAAATATAAAGCCAGTTAGAAGAGGGAGATTTAGTGTACCTTCTCAAAGGTACGCTTCCCCCTTAGGGAAGGCAAAGTCATTTTTTCATCTATGCAATGGAAAAACAACCAGTAACTTTGTCTTTCACATCTGACCCAACTAACAGGATCAGGTAAATTCTCTGAATTCACTTCCCATGCAGTTTGTCCAGAATCACAGCTGCTGTTGGCTGAAATTAAATAGAAAGTGCCGAGGCTGCTTTTCTGATCACAATGTTTATTTAAACTAATAAGAATGTTTTCCTGGGACTTCCTTGTATTCCAGAAAAAAAATCCATGAACACCCTTTAGGAGAAAAAGCTTCCTATTCCTACCTAAAAAATGGAAAGTTGTCAGGGAGATGCTGTCTCTTGTTTTCTTGATAAAACAAAAGTCCAATAAAACAAAATATCAGCAGGTAAAATTAGCATTGTGGTGAAATTAGGTTTTGAGTGCGTGACCAGTAAAGGAGTTGAGCAAGAAATCACCCAGTATCACAAGAACAGGATGATGGTAAGTCACATATGTGTATGAGAGGTACTATTTCAATCTGAGAAATGCTAGTTTCTCCTTGAGCAAAACAATTTATTGCACAGACACGGAGGTTTTACATCCATTCACGTTGCACAATTTTCTTCTTCCTTTAATTAAACTGTTCTACTAAAGTGGGAATTTTGGTGTCAAGAAAGCACATAAGCTTTAGCAGGAGCCTGGAGGCCTAAATCTCTTTATGTTTCCAACCATATAAAACTGCAGTGACTTGACTAGAAAAAGTCATATAAGAATAAATAAACTTTCTGAATAAGGCAGCCTGCTTACAAATGTAATGCAGTTGAAAAAGAGAAATTTGTATTATTATCGTATTTGTCTAACCCCAATGCCTCAGTACAACAAAAATTTGGGATAGGTTTTTTTTCAGGCTCTTGTACATTTCTTCAGAAAGCTTTGAGCTAAACCAAAGCTGCCTATAAGAAGAGGGAGGAAGGACTCAGAATCTGAATTTGTTGTTTTGCTCAAACAAACCTAGTGCCACACGAGTAACAACGACTGTAAGACTGTTCGCAAGCCCATAACAACAAATCACATCAGTAAAAGTTTCCAGTTAATTCATGCTGAAATCAGAAGGCTATAGAGGGTTTTGGTTTGGATTGCAAGGTGTAACACAGACTTATTTGGGTTGAGCTGATTGACAACAAACTGAAAGTTGAGCATAAATGCTGGTTGTGTGCTTGTTCTCCTTGTACAGAAGAAACAGTTATCCTCATGATTAGCTACAAGGCTGTTTAATGAAATGTTAGATACTGGAGTAAAAAAGTCAGGCACTGGAGTTCTTCATTTGAAGCCTTCTCTAAGCATTTTTTCATCTGCCAACTTCTTAATGAAAAAATTGCAGGATTTCTGCTGTGCTCAAATTAAATGTCAGAAGTTAATCCTTACTCTTCAAACTTTAGCTCAGTTTCTTGTTTGGCAAATTTGAAATATGTGTGGATATGAAAGAAGTACTGTAGATTGTAAGGGCTTGACACCAAATTAAAAAGAAGCAATTTGCTCATCTACACCACCTGACACATTCTGACTTCATCCATTCTGGAGATGGATAAAAAGTGAAAAGGAAATTCATTAGTTGCAATACCAGGTGAGCTCAAGATCATGGAGAAAAATAATTTTTTAAAAATAGAATGAGAATATATTTTCAGATGGATATTTTTATACTCCATGGCAGAATCCTATTAAAGATCTGAGGGAAAAAAGGTTCCTGGAAATGGGAAAGGTCATCTTCTGTGCATTATTTACATCCAACATAAATCAACCTTAGGCTTGTTCTGAAAGGCTCTATGTTCAGGCTTGAGTGTCTTTTAAAACTGCAGATTTTTTACTCATTTTTTCTTTACTCATTGTTCATCTGGAGATGGAAAATCTGTGACAAAGAGCAGGAAAGGAGACAAAATGGGCAGGGACAAGGTAAAAGAATCTAGCCAGAGAAGGAGGCATGGCAAAGAGAATAGGATGTTAGCTGAGTGCCTTCATATAATATTTTTATAGGCGCCTTGGGGTCCCTGAAGATGCTCTTTTTGCAGAACATGAACTTGAAAATGTAGCTGCAAACAGAGTGGGAGCATGTCTAGGAGCTCCTATTGCACCTGTACACACAGTCCTTTCCACATGCCTGCAGTCATTACATCTACTTTACTCACATTTGATCACATGTGAAATGCACACTCAGTAAAAAGCTTCCTAGACTGAATATTGAAGCTGGCTGGAAGCTGCTTGTTATATCCATTGTTTGGTCAATCCAGAATACAGAATGTGCAGAATATAGACACTGTAGAAAGAAATTCTTGCTCTTTGTTTAACTTAAAACTCCTAAGTATATACCTGCTTTACTAAAACTGAGTTGTAAAAATTCTAGCTAGGTGAAATAATTCAGGCAAACAAAGCCCAAGTCAGATACAACAATTTAGAAGCAATATACCTTTTCGTGGGTATTCTAGGAGATGAAGTGAGAAATACTGACTGATTCCCCAGAAACATGAGCCCAATTCCTACCACATTGCTAACTTAATTGTGCAGATTCACCAGTTCAGCTGTGTTTCACATAGACAGCTGAATATCTAGGCACTTCTTTGGGTTTGTATTGTTTTATTCAATGTGATACGAGCTGAGAGATTATTTATTTGAGAATGGATTCCACTGAATGTGAACCTTCCCCTCCAGTGTTTTGATTCCTGGATTTTCAAAAAGCTTCATCCTGGTGATGACCTGTGTGGTTCTACCACACTTTAATGCAAAATGTGTGCATCGTTATTTCTAAATTAATGATTCACTTATTAAAAAGTAACAGAGGGGAAAGAAAAAGACAACAAAAAACCCAAACAGCAAAAACCCCCTAGGCTTAAGGAATTTCAACAGGAAAGCAATAACCTGGATCCCTCTAGAGGCCGTTTGTGTAATATTTGGTAAGAAAGACAGAATTGGTCTCCTAATTCCCTCTCTACAAATAAAGGAAGCTTATCTGTCTCATGCTTATTGTCTTGCCAGCATGCTTCTGTTGGGTGGTGAAGACTGCATAATTATTGTTCTTGCTCTACTTCAAAGTAGTTCTTGCTTAGAACTGAGTAATGAAGCAGGCATTTCTGTACGCACTAATTTAGAGTCTTAATTCCTGAAGGCATGTTTCCTTGAAGACTCGTTTTTGAAAGTGATTTTTTTTTATGTCAGAGGCTTGTTGAGGCATCAGAAAGTTAAGTTTCCATTTGTAGTAGTATTGCCAAGGTGCTAATTGAACAGGCCAAACAACAGGGATACTATTACTTTCCCATCTGTGTGCATTGATTCTGCTCTCAAACACAGTGAGAATATCCCTAAGTATATGAATTCATATGAATATATGAAAAATCAAAACTTAAATCCTATAAAAGACAAGACCGGCCATTATGATGGTGGAAACCTGCAGGCAATTAGCCAAAGACTGAGTGGTTTGCTTGGAGAGGACCAGTGCTCAACACAACAAAGGAAGGACCAAAGCTTCCTGACAAACAAAGCCCAAATTTAAGAGGGCACTTTGCACAATAATTTTTCCACATTAAGTGCTTCCTGGGCCTGAGAGCACTGCTATCACAATGTCTTATTCAGGACAATCTGCTCGTTGGGGCTTAAATGATAGAGGTTCCACTGGTGTATGAGCAGTCCCTGTGACACAGCAGACTGTGAAAAAGGTGTGTGAGGTATTGGCAATGTGCCCTAATCTGTCCTTCACTGATTGATTGAGAAACCTTGCCACAAAAAAAAAAAAAATAATAAAAAAATCAGTCTATTTTGATGGCTAATTCAAAAAAGATCAGTATTTCTTCGTAGTGATCTTGGTAAAATTTATCAAATAAACTTTGCTGCCAGTTATGTATGGACTCTGTGCAGTTTGAATTGATGGTAGAAAAATACTTTGCAATTTAAATGCCCTTTAAAATATTTTTGGTTCACCTCTGGTCCTTTTCTTGTTTCTTCTGAACATTTATCATTCCTATCTCCTTTCCAGCAAAGTATTATACTTCTCTATCACTGTGTCATTCCATGGGATCCTCCCAAGTATTTAAAAATTAATTTTAATTTTTTAATTAAATTAATATGAAGAGTGGTATGTGCATTTATACTTCTGGCATAGAGTAAAATAGTTTTTGATCATTCACTATATGCAAAATACCCTGTTGTACACCATAAAATGTAATTTCATCCACATGAGTGAATGCTAATGAGGTGCTTTTGAAGAACTTATTTTTGGCTGAAATTACCTGCCATATTCAACTTTGCTGTAAAGGTGAAAAAAATAACATTATAATGAAGATAAAGATATGGAAGGATACTCATAAAGGCCATTTACAAAAGAATTTACAGAGAGCGCCATCTTTTTGTGCAGCATTAGGCTGCCTTGGACAGAAATGTGTAATTGGTATATATCAGGTACTACAATACACCAAACCATAGGCAGATTATGCATCATCTGGATTAATTTTCTTACCACAAAATGTCAGTGTACCAGACTATAACAATCTGGAGTTCACAGAAAGTACTGATGGTGTCAAAATCTCTCTCCCTTGCTTTTGTGCTGGAGCTTAGCCAAGAGCTATTGATGACGAGGGAAAGACTCCAGTGGGCTTGGTATCATTCTTCACTCGGCTTCTCCACTTTGCCTAAGCATCCCTTTGCATTTTGTCCAAATACTTGTTCAAAGTTTCATTTCGGACCAGGAAGTATATCTGAAAGTATGTGAGCTATCACTGGGTCCTTTAAAGCAATATAATTCTTCTATTCTGGGTTGATCGACTGGGCAATTGATTTATTGCTGTTTACTTTTGGTTCAGTAATTAAGCAGGAAGCAGTAACTCAGGGGCTGCATCTACCAGTAAGGGGAGCTCTTTGCTAGCCTAGAGAGGTGTGTCCTCACCATGAGCCTTGCTTTATCCCTAAACTGAAACTACTGGAGAGTCGGTATTCAGTTTTCCTTTGGCCCTTTTGCAACTTTCAGATTATGTTTCTGTTCTGCTGGTTTGTAAAACAAGAGGACGATAGCTAAAATCAGGCAATTTATAAATTATTTTATTTCCATGAATATTTTATTTCTTTTTTTCTTTGACAGATGTTGTATTCATTCGCTTTATGCCTTCAAAGGAAGGGGTGATTCTAACATTTCATTTTTAATTTATGTTTCTGTGAGAAATATATCCTAGTAATTTTAGTAAAAATGGTGCAGTTTGCCATACCAGGAATATTGGGAATGGAGGGGACAGTGTTCCTATATTTTTCTCACTATGGGCTCATTGCCCACTGATTAATATTTATAGGAATTGTTCCTTAGAACAGAATGTCAACCCAGTTGTTCCAAGATCTACCCTGTGGTCTCATAAATGGTTTAAAGTGTAGGGCAGTGAAGGATCTTTTAGTGAGAATCACTTTTCAAAAAATCAACTTTATTTTAAATCTCCTTCTTTCCTACTACAAATTCTCTTAATTAGGAAGGATTTTTAATGAAAACATATAACCTTCCAGTCATGTAAAGAGAAGCATGGAAAAAAATTGTAGTCAATTAAGGTGAGGTGTCAGGATTAGTTTTCTAACTTAAATTCTCAAGTTAAATCCAGACTGAACGTAACATTTGCCTGCTAATGCTAGAAGTATGCTTTTTTATGTATTTTATTAATGTTGAAGTCCCATATATTTATGGTGGCAGGTGGTTACTTGGTATATTACTCCATGTATGTTGGCAATGTTTTATCCTAATCATTGCATACATACATTAGCTAATATTAAACCATCCAGCTTTCTGAAGGTAGGTTGTTTTGGGCACAATGTACACGCTGTAGTGCTTGTGTTTGTTTCCTCAGAGCTCAACAGGGTTCTTGTTCCAGCATAGTCAAAACAGTATTGTTATCCTTATAGAAGAGCAAGATTTTTGGCAGGAAAAATATATATATTTTAGGTGTGTAACTATGATTTAATAAGCCAGAAAGAGGAAGATGCACCCTCTCCTTACATATCCCTGAGCACTGGGCAGGAAATATGCTCTTTCCTCGTGTTGAGGACAAGTTAAGCAGGGAGAATTCACTCCTGCTAGCTCCATGGCTTCGAACTGAAGCTGAAGGAAACGGAGATTGGATTTCTGAAACTATTTAAAAGAGTTAATCCCCTTTTCTCAGTGCTTCTGAGGAATATCAATCAGTAAATTAGCAATGCTAGCCATGTTAGTAACCAAGAAGTCCAAGAAAATAGAGCTTGCATCCCCAGTGTATGGGTGGAGGCATAGGCTGGGGGATGGATTAAGTGAATTAGCACATGGTGAAGTTAGAAAATGTGGCCAGCTCTCTTGTGCTCAAATCCTATTCCATAAGGCTTCTCACTTTTGCTCCTTTTGAAAATATTGCTGTTATGAGCCAGTATTCGCTTTTCTCTACTTTCATTACCAGGACAGATTTCCCTGGAAATGTTTTGTAACCTTCCGTGCTTGTCCAGGTCTTTATAGTCCTGGATATATTCAAGCAGAGCTTTGAAGGAGACCTGCTTAGACTAACTCTGTGAACTCTGGAAATAAGGGAAATTCAAACCAGCAAAGTAAGAGAAAATGGAAATACAATGGGTTTGTAAATTACTAGCATGTGGCTATGACAGTCTTTGCAAGCTGTCTTCTCCTCCTAGGATTAGTTTTTGACTCTTCACAACCTTCTGAGCTGCAAGAAAGTGTATGGAGTCTAGGTTCCAGCTTTGCTCCCCTGTCCCTGAGGCCTCTTGAAGTTTCTTACCCTGAGTTTGTTCATCAGCTTTTGTGAAAAGATGCAGCCTCCTCTATTCCTTACTGACCCACTGAATTCTGAAAGGATTAAAACAAATATAATTGAATTCTGGAAGGAATAAAAAAAGGAGTTTAAAAAAGCATGTAATCATAGGATGTGAATATTAACTAGCCACAATCCCCTTGTAGAGGCCATTTCTTAAGTTGAAATGTAGAGAGGATCACTTTATCGGAAGAACAAAATGCTCTCTAAACAAGAAGAGATCTCTGTAACTACAGGGAAAGTATGAGACGAAGGGGAAAGAGTCTTCATAAGACAAGAGTGGCTCATGCCAGCTTTCCACGGCACTATCGCTCTCTGTAACCTGTTGTGTTTCCCAGTCTCTGCAGAAACCAAAGCTCATCTGTGCTTTCCCTGAGGTCTTCAAGGGACTGATTGTTTTTCAGAGTACAAAGACCTGCTTCATTTAGCTTTGGAGGCTTTCAGTGGTGCTATGAAGTTGTATGAAGCTTGTATATTCAGAAAAGTACACCTGTATATCTCCGCAGGATCACGTTGTTTTATTGCTGCTACAGCACTGTGCGGCTGCATTTCACATCACTCCCAGGCAACTCTGGCTTTTGTTTCACATAAAAGTAGGGTCTCCCATAAACCATGGCTCAGTTTAGAAACATACTCAGGGTCTGTTACCTCTTACAAAGCACAGTAGGCAGTGCATAGTTTCACTCAATCAGAACAAAACAAATAAAATCCCCTTCCCTGAAAACCCACCACATTAGTGCAATAAGCTTCAAGGCTTCAGTAACTTGTGCTCCTCTCAATTGTGTGACTTTGTTAGAGGCTTCATTAGTTAAGGCTAATGAGTGCTTGCCTGTACACTCTCATCTCCATAAGTAACACACCAGCACTTGTCTCAGAGCATTACAGTGACATTACATCAGCCTACCTAGCGAACTGTGATTTTTAAGGCTGCAAACCAACAGCTGTGTAAAACTAGTTAGAATGGATATGGGGAGCAGAAAAAATGTTGGACTCTCATTTCCTGTATTTCCTTAGGAGAGGATGTAGATATTTGGTCCAAACCAAAACCCCTGTATACTCCTTGCTTTATCTCCATATTCAAAAATACCATGTAGAGAAGGCTGGATTTTATGACTGTACATTAAAACTCTCTGTCAATTTACATGAACTTTGAAGGAGGTGTCAAAACTCTTTAAATTCAAGGTAAGGACCAACTGACAAACTCATACCCATAAATTCAAGTATGGAGAGGTGTAACATTGACTCCAGTTGAAAAGCGCAGGGACTGCAAACAAGTGCTTAACTGCTCCGATGAATCACTGTCCTCTTCTGCCCTGTTTTACATCAGACTAGTACAGTTGAATAGAACAGGAAAGACAGAGTAATGTTCACAGACAGACTACAAATTTAACTTTCTAAGACAACCTTCCCTTTGACTTGAGTCAGTGTTGGCAGCTTAAATTAAGTAGAAGGATTATTTTGTAGCTTTATGTCCCTGTGCTGCAATCAGACCTGGAGAGAGTCTCTCAAAAGATATATAGGAATGACTGGATCCATTTTGAGTCACTGGTGCTGCAGCAGAGAAGATGCTGTGGTACAGAAAGTGCTCAGTGGGCAATCAGCTGCTGAAAAGGGACTGATGCTGAAAGCCCCGGCTGGCATGAGCATTCATCACCGAAAGGCCTGCTCATTCATAGCTTCCAGTGTGGAGGGCTTCTGTGAAGTGCACATCCTACAATAACCCACTCCACAGGGCAAAGATACACCTCAAGAAAAGTTTAAAGAAACAGACATAAGAAAGCAATTAATTGTTTTGCCACTTCTCTCATGTTGTTCTGTAAACAATTAACAAGTTAAATACATTATTTTGATAAGTATATTTAATGATTATTTTTGCAGGTTCGTCTGTTAGATAGGTGTAGTCTCTTGATGTGCTGCAATTGCTATCAAATTGAGAAAAAATAATTCCCAAGTATGGCTTCTTTGTGCCATGCAAACCACAGAAGTAAATGTTATTGCAATCAACTTTGGTTGTCTTTTCAATGATTTTGATGTAGCAGCTTTGGGCAGCCAAAATTATTTCTGAATCCTCTGTGAAAATAAAAAAGGAAACTCAGGAAAATAACAGGTTTATATGAAAATTCAATCACAAGGGAATATTTAAAAGAGTTGAAGAGTTCCTATAAGCTCCCCAAGATTATAGTGGAGCTATAAAGAGGAAGACTGGACTCACCTCAAATAGAGTCAGGTAAAATTATTCAAGAAGAGAAGTAATATTTTTTTACTTCAGAAATCTGAGTATGCACGTTTGGAGAGTACTGCTGTTTCCTTAAATATTGGTTAAGAAAAAAAACACATTTATAAATAGACACTGAAATCCACTGATAAATTCAACAAAAGCAATTTTTTTACCTATTGCAGAGAACAAGCCTGACATTTAAATGAATGGCAAGAGCAGTAGATTGAAGAGAACTTTATCCATTGCCAGCTGTCTTCCTTGCCCCCTGCCTTTTAGAGCAGTCAGATCTGGAATAAAAGAGACTTTCTTCTTTTGGTAGAGAAAGGACTAAAAAATTAACTCTTTTTTTTATTAAAATTAGGATGCCATATCATCATTTATTATTATTGTATTCCATTTTTATTTTCAGCTCTAGCACAATGCTTTGAGAATAGCTGGAATCAGCAGAGTAAAACATCAAGCAAAAACGAAAGGTCATTCTGTAGAAATAAATATCAAAAATAGGTCAGTAGCCTGTATCATAAAGCCTGCTTTATGCTGCTCTGGTAGTGGTAAAGGTTATTAAAGACCCCAAAAGAGTCTCAAAGGTTACCCCTTTGGAAAAAAAAGTTGCCGTCACTGGATTGACATTGCTTCACCTCATTGCATGGAAAGCAAGGTTCTTCAAAAATAATAGAGCGTAAAAAGAAGAGGAGGAGGAGGAAGAGGATGGCAACCTTCAAGGCATTAAGGATAAATCTGGCCCAAAAGGCTCCAGGGCCATCGGTGGGTGGCTGTGGCAAAGGCTGTCTGTGCAGCCCTACACAGGCAGTTCTGGCCCTGCTGCCTCCCTGCCGGGACCAGGGGAGCTCAGTCCTGCAGCTCTCGTGAACCGTGTCTGCCAGGAGCTGCTCTGCTGCTTACAGAGAAACTTCCTTTGAGACTTTTGTATTTGGATTAAAGCTTTTTGCACCTTTCAGCCTGCAGAGCTGCAAGGAATTCATAGTTAAGATTCTAAAACAATGAAAAAAAATAAAACATTCTCTTAAGCAGCTTTAGTGCATCTCTCTAGAGAGCTGAGGTTGCCAGGGAGATCATGTGGTAGAGTGAAGAGCAAGGAAACACTGGTTCTCTCTTTTTGGGCAGGTGGCCTGCAAAATTGCTGTAACTGCCTTTGCCCCGTTCCAAACCTGGTCTTGTTTAAAAGGTAGTAGCTCTTTGACTTGGTTGCATATGCATCTGTGCCTTTCTTAAGGTGAGCTATAGAAATTTCAGTCTTTACAGACTTGAGGCTGCAAGCCTGCTTACGCAGAAATCCATTTGCATTTTGTTTCCTTCTATACTGAATGGGAAAGCTAGAGGGCGTGTCTGAAGAGATTTGGGCTCTCAGAAGAGATGCAGACCAGCTCCTGGTAAGACTGGAATTCATGGGCAGTCGATAGTAATGTAGGGACAACTGTTACATGTGCTGTTGGCTGAACTCTGTAGTACACCTGCAGTGACAAAGGAAAACCAAGTCCAGATCTGCTGCACAAGACTTACTTCTCTGAATAGTATGTCATTTATCCAGAAATATGCATAACACTGTATGGGGAAGTGTCACTGAGTGAGATGAAAGGGCTAAAAACCCATTAGTCCTCTAGTAAATCTACTTTGAAGACAGAAAGGGCTAATCTGATCTATTGAGCTCAGTACAAAATTCCCCCGGAGAGATGATTTGCAGTGCCTTCAAGTGCAAGTGCAGATCATTGCTGCTGCCCTGGGGTGTCATGGGGGCAAGGCTCTGGCTGCTCAGTATTCAGAGCTGTGGCATCTTTGAATTCTTGGTTTCAGTCACAGAGGTTTTTCATTTGAGTTGTACTTATTTTCTTTAAACATTAATAGCATTAATTAATCACCCAAGCTAGAATTCTACCTGCTCTGTTTAAGAAAGACTAAGGGATGTTGATGCTGTGAAACCTAAGCTGCATTCTAAACAGTGCTCAGTTTCAAGTATCAGAATAAATATCTCTGTGCATCTGAGCCTAACCCATGATCCTTTCCCTTCTGACACTCCTGTGTCAAATCCATCATCTCTCCCACTTTGAATCACGCATTGCAAAGCAAAGCAGCATTGTACATGTGTGTGAAACCAGTCAAAGATGGCTGTGACTTTGCTAGAGACCCACCCACCTTCAAAAACTGAGAATAACTGTTGATGGCAATTGCACTGTGCTGAATAGAACTGGGGCCCTCGGCCTGATGGTGCAAGGCAAGAGGCTGGCACTGCCACCAGCAGGACCAGGGAACAATGATGGCTCTGGAGACTCAGCCACTCAGCTCCCCTGGCACATGCTCAGCCCTGAGCTGCTGTTTTAAATAATCCCTGCAAAAGAAGTTGACTTCTGCTATGAGCAGGATCTGTCCTCTTGTTACCAGACACAGAAGAAAAATGCTGTGACTCACTCTGGACTCAGGGTCCTGACATGCCTTTGTATCGTCATTGTCATGGCAAAAATCAACTTTTATTTGTGCCACATACATTTTCAAACTACATTAGCAGCTGTGTGATGCTTTGCCACTCTCACTGCTGAGCAAAGGTCATCCTGTGTTAAATCAAGGGGTGCATTACACTGGAAAAGTGTTATTTTGTATCAACAATCTTCTTGAACCTTCCCATGTCAGTCTCCAGTCTGTTTCTGGGACAGAGCCATGCCTTGTTCTTCCTCATGGCAAAATCACATAAATAATAAATAACGAAACAAAACTGGGAGCCAACTCACATAGGACTCAGATTTCTGATTCTGAGACCTTTGTTCAGTCAAGGGAAAAATTGCTGGGTTTTTTTGAGCATTTGTTCTTTTTTGAGTTTGTTTACAGATAAAGACATAACAAAGAAGTGCAATGGCATGAGTATAAGACTTCACATACTGACTCTGCTTCCTCAGAAAGGTAGTCCATGTAGTTTTGAAGTTCTTCTGCCTTTGTCTGGTTACTCAGTTGGGACAGTATTTTTTTACTTTGTTGTTTTAAGGTGAGAATTCTTCTGTAGGCTTTATGCTTCGTGCCACTTAAAGGAAGATGGAAATTTATGTGGCATACATTTTTTCTCACTACTCCTTTTGGCTAACCTTTTTCATAAAATCCCTGTCCAAGAGCCAAATATAAATTTGAAACACTTGCTTCCATGCTGATGATTGAAGCTGCTAAACTGCTGCTGGATGTCTCTATGACACGTGTATCATATTCTGGTTTCAACTTCTGAGTACATGAGCTTCTTTTCCCCCCCTCCAAAAAGGTGTAGTTGTCCAATGGAAGTTCTGTCCTTCAGCTGCTGTTGCTGCCAGTTTCTTGTGTAGTAAAGCATAAGATTGCAGTGGTGCTGTAAATTTCATCACTTCTGAAAGCATTTCTGCACATGCTGCTCTGTAAAGTGACACTTGCCAGGTGGTTTCTGTGCTCAAGTACATCTGCTTTGCCTCTCAAAACTCTTTCTAATTGTAGATGTGGTTGGTCCTGGGCCTGAGTTTCCCTCTTACTTTCACCGTTGATTAGTGAGAGCAGTTTCTGTAGTCTGCTCTCAAATTACACCTAGTTACAGCACTCAGGGTGAGGCAGAGAGGAATTTCACACTGTTTCATATTGTCTGTGATCTAAGGTAAGAAAATATTACATTGCCAAGCACATTATCTCTTATTTACTTATTGGATGATTCCTCTTGGTTTATATAAAAATTGCTGGAAAAAAATTAAATGGAATTTAATTAATCTGTAGGCCTATTTTGGGTTTTGAAAACCTCAAGGCAATTTTGTTTAAAATGCAAAAATATTTAAAATTTTTACAAAATTTTTAATATTTTAAATGTGCTGTTTCAGAAGTACCACAGGTCCTTGGAAATATCCTTTCATGGAATGTAGCCTTCTAAATGTTTAATTTAATGGCTGATAATAAGATTCACACTCTTCAGACTGAGAGCTTTACAAAGTTTATTCAGCTTGTTTATCTACATAGAGAAGGGACACAGCATGTAATTGAATAAACAATGGTTTAATTAATTTTTCAATCTTGCGGTATAGCTCATTTGTACATGTGAATGATAACCTCTCTGGCAGATGCTGGTTTCAGATCATAAAGCAGTGTTCCACCAAAGAGACAAAAAGTCTCCAGTCTTCATCTGTGTTTTACTTCTGAAGAAAGCACTATAAATCTTCTATTCTTTTTCATAGATAATACAGAAATACTGTGATGCTGGTTTGAAAGTAATTTGCATTTCACTTCAACATGAAGTGCCTAGAGAAAGGCAGCCTGGGGGTCCAGACCTAGTTTGCTGTAGAGGCTGGTACATAATTGCCTGGGTATATTGGGCTGGGCTGGCAGGGCCAGATGAAGTACTGTAGAAGCATGGCCAGCTTTGTTTGCTTTCTTCCTTCTGAACAAAGGGCTGAGAGAAGTCTGGACAAGTGGAATTTGGCCATTCCTACATCTAATATGTAGTTTCAAGCTTTGGGGTTGTACTTTTGGCTTGGTTTTTTTTGCTTGTTTGTTTTGACTTGCTCTACTGAAGCAAACAGAGCATTCGTAAAGTGCAGATACATTTTGAAAAACCACAATAAAATGAAAGGAAATCATAATAATTAGAAAGACTGAGTAAAAGTCAAAGATAGAGTTGGTTAAAATCATCACTCAAGCTTGCTCTGTAGTTTTCCCCTGCTGCATCACAGCTCCTCAGTCTTATGCTGGGCACAGGCAGTCCTGTTTGCTTGGTTGTCTTTCTCCATGTCTTAGTCTTTTTTAGAAGTCGAGAGCCAACAGCTGCATGAGGAAATAATACACGGACAAACACTAAGATTTAGAATTAAATACAAGGTTGGGTTTGAACCTTGGTTAAGCTGAAGTAATCAGAGCTTAAAACCTCCAGTTTTTCTCAGATTTGTCTTACAGTGCTGTTCTTAGGATCCTGATATTTTTACCATTTTTAATTTGCTCTTTGGCAGTGATTTCAGGAAGAAAAGCAGGCATATTATTGAGAAACTGCAGTTCCTGACTCAGATGGTGTGACTGGAGGATCACAGAGATAATTTAGCAGCCCATTTGAAAAGGTCTTGTTAGGAATGTTCAGGCTGGTTCTTTATTGCTCTTAATGTTTTTCAGCTCCATTGATATGGAAGTACAGTGATGATCTACCTGCAAGAAGAATTTGGATGAGTGTTAATTGAAATAAGAGAAGCATCAGTAAAGATTTTTTTCATTCTAATCAGACCAAACATGTCAGAAAGTCACTGGTTATACAGATCTGGTAACATCTGTAGATCATGTGGATTGAAAACAAGCAGGTCAGGGTCTTTTGCAAGGAATTAAAATAATTATAGGTGTAGAAAGTCCTAAGCAAGTTTAAGTCTCCAAGAAAGGTGTTTTCTGGCTTGCACCATTTTGAACAATAATCAACTAATACCACAACTAATCACTCTCTTGGTAAGATCTGCACAAGAGAAAAGTAACAGAGGGGACCTCTCATCATCTTCCAGTGCCAGAAAATCTGAGGCAGAGTGTAAAAAGACATCCGCAGATGTGCACCAGCAGCCAGAAGCTGGGAAATTGAGGAAGATGTTGGCTCAAAGCATAAAAGTCAAACTGAGAGGCTCAGCAAGCAAGATATTAAAAGTGAAAACAAGCCCCTGCATACCACATGGCTGATACAGAACTGGGAGTGGAAGCTGTGGAAGTGTTGGCTGGCTCTCTGGTGGGAAGGCTGTGCTCTCTCCACCCATTCACTGCAAAAGACTCTGGTGTTTGCGCTTGGTGGCTTTACTTATTTCTGGAATGTCCTTTGTGTTAATAGAGTTGTCTCTGGCCCAATGCAGTAAGAAGTTTCTTCTTAAAAAGAAAAAAGGCAAAACCAAGAAATGACAAAACCAACAACTAAACCCACAATAATAGGATTTAAAAACAAAACTAAATAAGTTTATAGTAGTAGACTGGCTATTAACCTTTTCTGTACATATATTGCTGTGATTTATTTCTGGAATATGGGACTAAACTCTAGATTTATTCATGAATATGCTGAGAAATTTACTTTCATTACAGGACAGAAGATCCCACAACCCTCTGATCTTCTTTTATTTTCTGCCTTATAGTTTGAAATACTCTTTTTTTTTTTCCCCTGGCTCCTCTGCATTATATTTCTTGGCTTTTTACAGAGATACAATTTCTGTGCATCAAACTCTTCTCACATAATATAACTAAATCCATATGTCCAGTTCATACAATTGTACACAAATCTCTGGCAGATGCTCTCTCAGAATCTGGCTACCACTTTGGCATTTTTCAGCCCATACAATTTTTTGCACATGCAGTTCTAACATTTGGCAACTGGAAATCAAAGCACCTTCTTTCCTGCTGTAGATCTTAAACAATATTTAAAAGACTTGATTCCCAGTTTTTCCATTCAAAGCACAGTGACTTATAAATTAGCTGTCCTGTTTTCCTAGTCCTTCCTGTTTTTCAAAGACATTCTAAAAATTTGAAGACATTTGTTTAAAAAACTACGGAAACTTCAGCATTTTGCCCAATGTTCCTCTGTTCTAAACAGGTTGGATCAGCAGCTTGTACTTGGTCACAGATATTTTTCTGACTCTTATTTGCTAAGTTACAGGAGAGCTGAAGAAATGGAAGCAGTGGGTTGTGGGTTGTGTTTGTCCATCACATTTCAAAGCTGTTCATCTTCTCCATCAAAATTAGCTCTGACAGTTTTCTGCTTTTGATTTAGACAGAAGGCGGCACAACAGTATTCAAGCTTCTGCAACAGTCAAAGTCTGTTCGGGTTGCTTATCAGAAGACTGCTGTTTTGGTTAATATGCCTGTGAAATGAAGCTGTTTTCACGTGTCCTTGCTCTGTGACCAAACTCTGTAAATGAGAATGATTAAACACTAAAAGACGTGCTCACAATGTATTTCTACTGCACTGAGCCTGAAAAAAAATCAAGCTGCAAAAACTGAGTTACCAAAAGGAATTGTGAGGAAGTATGAGTGTTTCCAAAGATATTTGGACAGAACATGTGTTTATATAGTAAGTTAATTTCAAACAAAAGCAATTTGTCTTGTCTGAAGATTTGCATGGTTTTTAATGCAAATAAATGACAAAAACAAGAACGGAATGTTTGAAAATTCTTGCATATTTAAAAACAGCACTAGACACTTTCTATTTTAGAACAAGATTTAATTGCTTTCTGTGAAATGCACTGGCAGGACAGTCATTTTCTCACCAGCAGGTATCAGCAGTTCCAAAAAATGTGCTTTCTCCAGTATAGCTGTAGGAACTGTTGCTACATAGAAACCAACATGGTCATCAATCAAAACAAAAAGAAGAAACTGTTATATAAAGCAATAATTTTGCCAGGCAAGTAGTTTGAATCTGCCTAAAACAGATGACCAGAACACACTACTCAGTTCTTGGTTTATTATCTCCATAAATACTTGGAAGAATACCTGTCTGCTCCAGTAATTATTATTTTTCCATACACAAATATAATGGACTTCTGCAAGTAGTTTGGGGGGTTTTTTGGTGGACTTTTTTTGTTTGTGGATTGTTTGGTTTTGGGGGGTTTATTGATTGGCTGAGTTTTTTAATCCTTCTGGTTCTTGCAACCTTTTTACCTTGGTGTCTGGCTTATTGCTGTGGTGGTTCAAGCACATGCATTGCCCACCTCGATCGCATTGAAGGTGCTGAAATGGAGTGAACACCAATAGGAAGTTTTACTGGGGGTGTTGTTGTCAATAGTTATGTTGCTGGTGATAACGTGGCAATGTTTAGGGTGATCTGAAGTAGTCTAAAGAGAAGTAATAGGATGAAAACAAGCATAAGGAAATTTATGCTGATTCTTACGGGAAAATACTCTTCATATCGCATCCTGTTACATTACATAAAAGGTCACCAGGGAACAGGTAGGTGCTTGCAGTCATCTTAGACTGAAATTTGAGGTTCCCTTGCAGGAAGCTGTTTTGTCAGGAGGAGCTCTTCTGATCCAAGATTAGCCTTAACATTTATTGCAAATGTTACAGTTCCACGGACCTTGCTGAGCACTGGTACCTTTCTCAGTTTGATGTGCAAGTGCTTGACATGGACCTTTTCAAATCAGCACTGGGAATCTCTGCTCACTGGTGATGATACCATTCATCTGGAAAATATTCTCTGAGCTCAGAGACATTTTGGAGACTAAGGCACTATTGTGTTGTCTTAGCAAGTATATAAATTATACAGCTCTTTCTTAAGCAGAGGTCTGTAATTGGAGCTCAAGCAGCCAATTTTCTCCTAGCTTATGGTAAATGGGGGAGAGGAAATAAATTAGTGAGAAAACCTGAGTTTGAATAAGAAGTTATTTGGTTAGAAATAATTCAAGAGTCATTCAACTATTTATTTTGGGTTTGTATTCCATTTCAGAGAGGCTGTACAAAAAGGGAGTGCAAGAAATGAATTAATGGAAAAATAAAGTGGAATTCAGAGATGGTATTGTAAAATGTTTAATATTCATATACTACATTTATCCTACATGGGCTACTTATTGGTTCCAGTAAGCTGCTTCTTCCATCCCTGTTATGCTCAATTTGATTTTGCTCTCTTGATATCCCTTTTTTTATAGGGATATATTTTTTAATTATGTGCTAGTTTTCTTGCGACTCCTGCTCTTCTAAATAGTCGAGGATTTGTAAAACCATGTCTTACTTTTTCTACTCCTTCATATTGTTGCAGAGGTTGAAAAAGTATTTTCTAATTTCAATTATTTTTAGGCTAAAGGAGTGACTGAACACTGATTACCTCCTCCTGGTCCTCCCACAGGCAATGTGCTACTGACAAAAAGAGAATACTCTCAATTCCTTTGCTGTACAGTGATCTTTGTGTCTCTTATAACAAAGGCATTATAAGAAGTTTTTAAATATTAAAGAATGTAATATTTTTCTTGTATAGAATCTGCACAGCTAGAGCAGATAAAAAAAAAAGGATTTATAAGGCTTTTTCCTCATTTGCTTGACAAAACCAACAAAAACACTCAATAAGAAAGCAAAGAGCTTGCTTGGTTTGGTATGCATACCAGGATGCTTGGTAAGCTGCCAGATTGTAAAAGAGTGTGATCCTTTCTATGACATTCTCAGGAATGATACCTTGTATTATACCCTGGTTAGAGAGAAATTTTTTTGGATATTGTTTTGTAAAAGTGAAGTGGCAATGAAACAAGTCATTTTTTGAAGAAACTGGTAGACATTTTTGACAGTACCTTGTTTTATTATTGCAGAGGGTTTTTTCTGATGGACCAATGCAAGTCACTAACACAGAAGTTCCATTCTATGCTCTTTGAGGTTTATTTATTTACTTTTATACTGATAAAAAACAGCAGAGAGAAATCATGAATGTGTTACTTTCAAATTCATATTTGCCTGGGTCATAAATAATGCTATATCAAGTTATTACTTAAAGCAGATATATTTTTATGTAATAAGATTAGACTTTGTTAAAACTGATGGGTAGAAAAACTGCCTCCACCTTTCCCTCTTTGCTGTCATCTTTGTTCAATGTTTGGAAACCAACGACCTGTAAGAGTCTCTTAGAAATCCCAATGTGATATGTGGGAATCAGTCAAGTGTCACTACTGGTCTCTGGCTTGTACAGCTTCTCAAATCCCACAGACGTGATTTAAGCAGCTCTAAACCCGTTTTTACACGACACTTGTTGTAAGGAAGCCAAATTGCCCTTTTCTAAAGCCTTGAATTCATAAAAGACACAATTGGTATAAAGCTACCATGAGTCTTCTTAATACTTGTTCAGCCTTAGGCTAAATACAACTCACCATGGCAGAACTCTCTGACTGTATCTAAAAATGCTTCAATGAATAATTTAAACTCTTTTATGAATACTTTTAGATATTATTTTCTGGTATTTTAAGAAATTTTTTTTATTTATTGTGATCAGTATAATCCAAAAGTGACTACTTTCTTAAGGTTTACACTTACATACTTTTACCTTCAAATCTGCTCAAAAATAACATACTGTGGGATAGTGTGGTGAACAAAAATCATTCTGCCTTTGAACTGTACTTGACCCATCAAAAACTCAGTGAAAAATCACTAGTAGCCTGAGCTTACAAAGGTAACAGACTGAGGTTTTCAGTCAACTTGTACTCAGTAGCTCTGTAGTTTTCTCTGAGCTGTGACATTGACTTATAATACTCTATGACCATTTATTCATTGCCAAGAAATCAAAATAGTTTTTGATTCAAATAAACAAGTGTAACAATACACTATTACTGTTAATTATCTTCCCAGCCCATTTCTAAATTCATTGGTTTAACAAAACTAATTTCCTTCCTGGAGAGAATGGCCAGGAAAAAAACAAAGCTAAAACAAAACTGAACCAAAACCAAATAAACACCCCCCAAAAATCCCTCAGTGCTATTTAGAGTTATGAGGCCTATTTAGAGAAGTGTTGCTTGCATTTACACACTGAAAGAGACAGAAGATTAAAGCACAGACTGTAGGACCAGAACTTCTTGACTCAAATCAGAATTCTGAGACTAAATCAAAATTAATAATTAGGTGTTTGATAGATGTAAACTAGTATGTAATTACCTGCACCAAACAACATAATTTGATATTAAACCCTTTGAAAAGCTTTCCTTATTTTTTTTGGATATAATCTGAAGGGATTCCAGTTCTTATTCTCACCTTTATGCTAATGTGAGCTATACAGAGCAGTATTTGGTTCTGCCTTTAGCAGAGTTCTCCTGTGTCTCTTTGCAAGGCTACTTTTGTCCCTGGTCTCCTTCCAGATCCTGATGATAAAATGATTTCCGTAGGCATCAAAAGGTTTTTATCATGAAAATAACGTAATATTTAATTAAATTATATTTTGAGTGTATTTTTTCTCTTCCAATGTTTCTCCTGTCATTACCTTTCTTCCTCCTTAACTATGTAGAAATTTCAGTCCAAGAAGCACTGGGTGAGGCTCCAGAGGCCGTGGTTGAAAGGAATAGTCAGAGGAGCCCTGGAAGGACACACCATCAGCACATACAGAGATTCGACCTAAGTATTTGTAAGTCTGCCAGTTTGTCTGTCTGATGTAGATACAGATCTCCAAACAGAGTTTGGAGTTGTTTATGTATTTCTTTTCTCAGAGGAATCTTGTGAAGTAGAGAATACCATCGTCTCTGGTTGTTTCATATAAAGAGGCCATTATTGAGATGGGAGAGAAGGAAGGGGTGTAAAGCAAATGTATACAATTGCCATTTCCACTCTGCCATGGGCTCGGGCAGTGCTGAGGCACTGCTAACCTTGCTCTTGCCGTGGCAGAGAAGCAGCAGTGGCTGTGTGAGCCCAGAGTTTGGAGGTGCTTGGAAAAGTGTATGTATTCCTGTGTCAATGGGGTTCCCATTTCTCCTCATTCTGAGAATCTCTGCAAGTCTAGGAAATAAGCTGTATTTTATAGAGGTTTATATCTGGATTTCTTTCATCATAAAATTTAGGAGATGAAGCATTTTTGCAATGAAATTAATCTTTGTATAAACATTCTATTGCATGTGGTAGTTTTTCTTATCACAGGAATTAACCTCTAGTACCAAAACACACCATAAATTTTAAAAATCAAAGAAGACACTAAAAACATAGTTTTAAAAAAGGCATAAATAAAATCATAATTAACAATAAGTTTTCTAGTTGAGCTGTTACTGCAATTCTTATTAAAATTTTATGGGAGAATAAAAATGTCTGTTATTTCTGTGCATCTGACCATAAAATTGCAAACTTACCCATTAGTTAGAATAATGATGTTCAAAGCAAACATCCAGTCTGAATGACCAAACCGTCTGAAATTTAAAAATATTTGAAATTAATGACGTGGAAAACAATATATTTCAAATAAGTCCCTAAAAAGTTAATATATCTCAATGTAAGCAGGTTAGGCGTTTTCAGCTATTAGGTTACAAATTATTATCTGCAATAAGAAATCTCCATTAACATCATTTATAAGGAATCCTTCATAGAAATACACTTGATTCAGAGTAATTAAATCTCCTGACTCACAAGTATAGCAAGTATCTGAAAAGTGATATAGAAGCACTACAGGTAAAATTTGCCAATGCCAAAAAAAACCCCAAAAAACAACAAAACAAACAAAAAAACCACCACCAACAAAAAACCAAAGTAGCCATAAGTAATGGTACTATCAGTCCTACAGCTCAGCTTCAGTGAGCAAGCATGTGACCAGTAAAAATTATGGTTTCTACAGAAGAATAAACCCTTATAGCTAAATTCTAAAGTTTGCATATTCAACAGAAGTTCGCTAAGTTTAGCCATCTTTTTACACACAGATTTTCCTATAAAATTTTGTTTTGGTCTTAAGGTGTTGCTGTTTTAGCTTCCCTGAGTTTTCATTTCAGTTTGGGAACTTAAAATCATCAAAAAATTGAAATAAGTAATGCTGGTTTTCACATCAAAATGCAAACAGGGGCATTTCACAAGATTGCAACACAAAGCCAAAATCAGAACTGTTTTTTCTCAAGCCTGATACCGAGGCAGCTGTAAGAATTGGAAACCTGTGATGTGATTCACACCATATCCAATTCTTTTTGAAAGTAGATAAGTTTCCAGTCATCTTCTATTTATTATATGCTTTCTGTAACTCTAATATTCACTTTCTAATCTCACTCTCGTTAAAATATCCTGTTGTTGCAGAACTTCACTTTGTGATAATTCACCCCACCAAGATGTCTTTCCATTGAATTATGACAGTGTTGCTGAGTCTTTATTCTTTGCTTCATGACATATTTAATGATGAATAGTTGGTACCCAACATGCAGATTCTTTTATGTGACTAAAATAAATGATAACCAGCTTAGACTAACTAATTCGTCTGTGACCTTAGGCAAGACACTTCGGTTCTCTGTAGCTAATGTCCTTATCTATGAAATGAGAATGACATCACTTCATTTATTACCTAAAAAGAAAGCAGCAACAAAGCTTTTTGCTCCTAGCACTGTGATAATGCACATCTGACAGATGTTACTGTTCACGATCAAAGAAATTAATGAGTACTACGTGGGATTAAGCAATTGCTCTGTACAAGTCCAAGACTCTGAGTGTTTCACACCTAGAGACAAGCATTTCAACCTTTGAGTACTTACACAGAGATTTGGGAGTTTGTTATGTACTATTTAAGACAAGCAAACAGTTGGGTTTATGTTCATTACCGAACCCGCCATGTAAAGAGTTCAATTGTGAGTGCACTGCATTTGATTTTCTTGGTGACGGGAGCAAAGATCTCAGTCAACTGTCTCTGGAGAGGTGCCTGCGAAGTCTAACATGCCTTTAGGAAAATTGCAAAATCCCCAACCTGCCCCATTCCACTACTCTGAGAAATTCCACACCAACAGCATCATGAGTGGGCTGCAGCCATCAGTATAGAGAGCCTGTTTTCTGAGCTGTGAGCCTGATGAATATTCTTCACTTAACAGTGTTTTTTATGATTTAACATTGTTGGGTTTGGTTATCAATATTTATGCCTTTCGGAATACTGGGTAAAGGTTGGTAAATGCACAATAGGCACAAATATTCACTTCCATGACTGTAAGTGGGGAAAATGATAAAGACCATAGTTTGTTTTTAATTTTTATTGTCATTGTCAGGCTTGTGTATTAAAACTATAAACCATTTCTGACTGCCTTGCTCTAAAGGATTGTATTCATTTTTCTATCTCTTCTAAACTGCTCAGAAATGCAGTTCATTATTTTTCTTATGGTTTATGACTTTAAAATGTATTTATTTTTATTTATTTACTTATTTATTTTTAATGCAACCAATTACTGTGGTATTAGACTTCCTCTAACCCACAGCTTATCTCCGTCTTATCTTGCAGGCTCACAGGAAAGTTCCTCCTCTCCCAGGCGCACTTCATCTCCCATCCAGGTAACTCCTTCCTGCTACGCCGTTAATAAACAACATGTGGTTGTGCTTCTACCCATTTGAAAATCACAAAACACCAAAGACACAGAGAACATAGCAATTAATTTAACTCACAATTTCTCCTGTAAAGGATTGTAGTTGTTTAGGACAGAACCCATGTCTACATGGCACTCCTAAACCTCATCATGTCTTCATGCTGTGCTTTCCATGTATTATAGAGAAATCGAAGGAAGGCTTCTGCAGCATAGTTATAAAATGAGCAAGGCTCAGTCCTTACAACTTTCTGTAAAGAAGATCTACAGAGGTATAATTATAGATAGATAATATTTTTTAATTTTTTTATTCTGACTACTTGCCAAATTTAAACACAGCTTCAAAATATCATGCTGCACAGCAGGATTTTTTCACTACGTTAGCTGGAAGGATAAGTGTCTACCTAAGAGAAGTACTAGTTTGTAAAGTCTTATGTACACAGGTGACACTCTGGTGCAAACTATTAAGAACTTTCCTTCTGGTGCCTCTACTCTGGTTTCCAGGGGAAATACAGCCAGGCCCATGCAGGCTCCAGCATTACCTCTCTGGTCTGACTCCTGGTCTGGATAAATCTGAGACTCACCAAAGCAAACAGACGACCCTGAGAAAAGTATATGGTTATCTTGTAATATATAGAATGGATATTGATATATGGCATGGAATATATAGAATTTGGATCTTGAACTTACATGTGCTTTCAGATAAAAAGGAACTCCTTGCAGGACTCTTAACTGGCACACTTATATAATAGTAGTATTTAAAATTCAGCTCTTTTGGTTTTCTTTATAAATTTGGCTTCATTCGGGGGATTTGATTTACATGAAACTCAGAAAAAGACAAGGTTGCCATTGTATGGCTCTGTTACTGCCATATAATGCCATCCATCATAGATCAAAAGGGTGATGGTATGATGTTTCTCTGTTTGGGTGCAGTGGTATTCAATATGCTTTTTGGAGAGCTGTATGGTCAAAGTCAGAGAAACCAGAGCTTTTCTTCTGACCTTTCTCATGTCCTTTTTAGATTTTTGATAGAATGGGAAAAGGCCTTCTAGGTCTGTAAGCTGTTCTTAAGCCAAATAAAGGGATGTGGTATTTTTGCTATCATGTTGCCAGTATCTTGAAGAACAAGAAACCATTTAAATGTTGACACAGTTTGAGTCTTTTATTTAAATTCCAATATGCTGTAAGTAAATGTTGAGTGCCCAAGTGGAACACTTAAGGAAGGTTTTAGGTATGACATTACTGTTCTCTAAAGAGATGACTTCATTTCATCACTATTTTCTCACCCTCTGCCTCCAGCATGGAGCTGCTCTTGCCCAAAAAGAGGACACCTGAGAGAGAGCTGGCAGCTTACACTTGCTTTTGCATTCTGCCCTGGGTTGCCTTTTTTCCTCTGTACTTTATAAACTGATCTCTGCTTGCAGACAGAAAATGGCCTGTAGGTTGTAAGATGGCTACAGTCAGTAGATTTAGCCTGCTTTGTATAAAAGAAAGTATAATGCAGGATTCAGTAAAAAGGTAGGCTAATGGCTTTGCTTCTTGTGCTTTCCTTTTTAAAACTTACAGAGTAGTGATGTCCTGAGCATACTGAAGAGCTTGGGGCATAGACTGGAAGATTTATTTGAGGTTTTTATGGCTGGGCTTGTTCTGCATCTGTCTGATCCATCTGCCTAGGTCTGATCATGACTGATCTTGATCACAGAACCAGAAAAATGTCTCTGCCCTTAGCCTGAGTTGGGAGAGACTTTATTGTGTGGCAAATTTCCCTTCCTTCCCCTATTGCCTCAGTATCTGAGCCAATATTTTGGGAACAAAAAACACCAGTATGTCTGCTATTTCATAGCTGGTTTGCATATTGGAATCTCACCTTTCAGCATGGTCTTTATATGTGTTAAATGATTGAAAACTCTAACAGAAAAAATATATGTCTTAGGGCATGATCCACTGCTCCATCGCCATTTTTTTCCATTAGCTAACACAGTTGCAAGGATGGGAGGCAATAACCTATTGAAAATAGGATCCTGTCCTGTCTAGTGTGGCACAATGAAAAAGAAGAATTGGAAGACAGCATGAGAAAAATGTAAGAGAGTTGCATACACTTGCAAATCAGCAGTGTCACAGTTAACCAACACTAAAAGCCGTTTGTCTTAATAATGATGTCTTGGAAATATGCAGCAATTAGTCATGATCTTAAGATGCACTTCTTTCATAACATCAGGCTTATGATGAGTGTTTAACTGACAGAGGTGCTTTCATTAAAAATGAGTACTCAGGCATGGTTTTAATAATATTTTTTTTAGGAAAAATTAAAAACAGGAGTTAAACCTCCTAGCCTTTATGGGCCTCAGAAATTCCTTTCTGTGACAGTCTTGCATAAGACTACCTTGGGAGTAGGCACAGGTCATCTGTCCATCTTCTGTTTCATTCCCATGCCTCTTGTCCTTTTCCAATGCACCCATATGATTGCATACAGTTACCACTTTTGATATTTTGCTGGTTTTAATGATTGAGCACATCAGCACCTGTTTTTAGACTCTAAAGAAACAGAATATGAGTGGGAGGAACTGCACAAATCCACCCACATCTCTTCACTATGGATGTTTCCCATGACTTCAGAGTAGCATTACCCTCCACTCTGTTCATCCTGAAGAAAACACAATTACTTAAAGCACAGACACCAATTTCTCTGCTTCTGGAGTTCACTGATGTTCACTTGATGGGATTTCACTGCTGTGGAATTCCAGTAACATTGATAAGTTTGTAGTTCCAGGAAGCACAAAAACTGATGAAACAGTTTATAGCGATATACTGGTCAGAGGGTGTATGCAGGATTGCTGCGAGCAGGGGGACCACTGGCTGTGTGACAGGATGACTGATTAGTTTCTCAGACCTGTTACAGTGTAGTTATACCTACTGCCTGAAGTGTTTCACAAGTCTTCTGAGCAATGTGGGTGACGCAGACCTTGTATGAGCAAGCAGAAATGTCTTGATGAGGTTTTTATCACTATTAAAGAAGCAACTGCATCCGTTATATTACAAACAAGCAATTTCTGTATGTATTGTGGGGTTTAGTGGTACTCTGGCCAGTTTTTTCAGTATGCTCTTCCAGTTGCTGTGGATGCTGAGGATATATTTTAATGTACTTTTTATCTGTCCTTCGCTGATGTATCTGCTGCTTTGTTCAGAATATTTCCTCACTTTTAAATACACTGCTCCCTTTTTCATTTGCAAGATATACAGGGAGAAAGCCCATGGTGAATAAAATTTAGTAGCTATTGATGTGCTACTAAATAAAAATAATTCAGTATCTATACAGCGACAGTCTGGTTATCATAAGCAGACATAAAGAAGCTGTAAAAATTTAATTAAACAAGTTGTATTATTGTTATCCTTCAACCTCAAATAGAGCAGGAAAGAGCAATATTAAAACTGCTGAACCATATACTAGGAGATTTGCAGACATTTATAATTTAATGCAAGAAAATAAATAAGATCAAAATTAGTTTTAGGCTGAACTGAGTCAATGGTTATCACATGAAGTTGCCTGAATTAGGATCTTCCTAAATAAGGGTATGTCTTACCAGAGAAGAGACATGAAAAAGAAATTACTTTGCACCATAGATATGCTGCACTATATACATATGGGAGGCACCTGTAGCTGATTTAGGAATACTCTGTCTAGAAATACAGGAATACAGAATTATGATTCAACTGGGTTTTTGCTTCCACAGTCTATTCCTCTGCTGGGCTTAGTTTGAGCACAGCAGAACTGTAAGCCCAGAACATATCATAGAGCAGTATTTCTGATCATTTAGAACACAGAGTCTATAAAATATTCATAAAACCTCTGCAATTTGAATTAGTCTTTCAAGTAATAAAAAAAATGCATCAAAGTAATACAATAAATGAGGGTGTCCCTCTACTATGTGTGATATGAAGCATAAGGATTTCTTTTAAATATTTGATTCATGAAAAGTAAATGAGGCATTTTCTGATGCAACAATTATGGGATTTCATAGAGTATGAAAGAGTAACAAGAAAGATGCTGTGTTATTGTTAACGGCTCTATTTCTTACCATCTAAACTAATGAGCACCTTTGATCTTCTCTGATTTCTTCATGCTTCATTGTTTCCTTCATTGTCAAAAGCCCACTTCTTCACTTTTCTTGGGAAATAATCTACATAATGCAAAGTGACTGTTTGTGGAGTGCAGTGAGTATTGCACCAGCCAGGAAGAAAGGACATCATCTCATAAAAGGAGACATATCCTTGAGACAGCTACAAAATTAGATCATTTTAGCAGAGAGCAGATTTTTTTTCCCTGACATTCAGGATTTAAACAAAGAAATCACCCCACATTTGGCAGATAGTTTTGCTTCTCCAAGAGAAAACATAACACTGACTGAAAAGAGTTTAAGTTTTCCTTTTTTTCTCAGATAATTTTGCTCTTTGAACATTTTAAACTGTCTGGTTGCTAAGAAAAAGCTTTAAAATGGCAAAACTGTAACAGTTATTGTTCCAGGGATACAGGCAATGTTCATGTCATCTTTTTATGAGTTCACATTTAATTTCATTTTTCATATTCCTGCATCACTAATTTTTGCTTTTGGTCCTGAGACATCAGATAACAATGCAGGACACCTGCCATCCTCCATACTGCTGGTGTACAAGTTTGAATAAATTTCTTTGAAGCACTGGATATTAAAATATAAGGTTCTAATCCTATAGTGTCTCCTAAATTTGAAAGTACTTCCTAATTTTAACAGTGCCTGCCTCAGATCTGCCTATATAGATATTTACAGGATTTATTAGATGTATTTCCATAAGGAACAAGGGAGAAGAATATTGAAAAGTTTCAATTACAGGTATAGTTAGGACAGGATGACTATATTTGAATGTTTCTGTTACAAATAAAAGTCACGATTTAAAAGCAAATCCTTAGTTATATATAGGTAACATTTGTATGGCAGATTCTGGAAAAGAGAAGATCCTGCATGTGATACAGGACCTCATTCATCCTGCGTTTGTGCCCAGCAGTTTCCATGGGTTTCAGAGGATTTACATCAATATGAATGACATAGGAACCCACCAGAAGAATGCAGTGTTCAGCAAAGTGATTTAAAGCCTTTTCTGTCTCTAAATAGGCTGAATTTTCCCACTGTAAGCAAAGTTAAAGTGCAGCTACAACACAACCTGTTGGCCCGAGGTGTCCAGACACTCCCTACCCAAAGGCAGTAACTGCAGGTTGTGTGTTCTGCCCTCAAACCGAGTGCGGCCGCTCTCTGAGCCTTCGCCAGCGAGACAGGGCTGGCTCCTCTGGGCCTTTGCTTGGCTGAAAGTGGGAAAATAAAATAAAGTCTTTCTTAGGAATTGATCCCAGTGGGGCCAGAACTGAGGAGGCCACAGATTGCCCACCTAGTGCTCTGCAAAAATATCTGACTAGAGGAAAGTTAACTAAATTCTGATACTCTTTTTTGAAACTAGCCTGCCTTAAACAACAACAAGAAAACAAACCAAACAAGAACCAGTTTTATTCAAAGAAGCATTATCGGAGGTGAGAAAGAAACTGGCTTATCCCTAGAGGAAGGGTAACACACTCAGTTTCTCCTCTCATCATACACTCCTGGGAATATCTTGATCAATATCAGAGCTTCATGCAATATGTAAGAGAGATTACATGTCATAAGATATATTTAAAATTATACATTTCCACACACTGTATTAATATGAAATGCAATTTTATCTGATTTTAATACTTTAATGTTAGCTTCCATTATTTGCACAGTAAGTAAATGAAGAGATGCGCATGAAATCTGGATTTAATTAGATAGGACATGCTATCACTTACTGACTGACATAAGTAGAATACATTAACTACAAGCATTGTATAATACTTTCCTGTCCTGAGATGATGCACAGCAGCACAACAAAGTTGCATTTAATGCTGACTACCAAAACCTAGCCATCTGTGTTTGCTTAAAAATATAAAATTATAGTTTTTCAGAATCTAAATTGACATTTTCTTTCCTTTTTTTTTCTGTCTGAGATTATTTACTAGATTTATCCACCTTTAAAAAGCATTTTTTATTTTTTTTCCAATACTATCCTTTCAGACTTTCATTAATTCTACTTGCAATGACCAAATGAAAATACTGCACAATTCTCCCATAACCGAGTCTTGATGCTATTACTGTCAGTGGCAACTTTCTTTACCTAAATGTGTTATTATTATGCTACATACAAGAGCACCAGATGTAAGAACCAAAGAGAGAAGCAGTTTGAAGAAGGAAAGTTAGCCAGACTGGGCCTTGTCTGCTCCCAGGTATTTTGAAAATCTACAACAGAATGAAATTGCTTTTTCATTTTTAGCTCCCATGGAGCATGGTTTAAATGCCTCTGTGATCCATCAATGTCCCTGATAATTCTCTGAGGCATCTACTTATAGCCTCGCTGATGCCATTTTGTTCCTTGCTGCTTTCCGAGGGGGCGGGTTGGAGGAGCCTCACTCTGCCAGAGGCTGCTACTGCCGGCACTGCAAAATCGCAGCCCCAGGATGGATTTCCTCTCCAGCAGTAGCACTGCTCTCAAAGTTCATTCAGTATGGACAAATGAGATGTTGCCCAAGCCTTAGTTTTTGCTGCTGTTGTTATAGCTCCTGGTGACCAACAAAACTAAGGGCAGTCATGAGTCATTGTTTCTCTGTTGCTCTCGGGCTGCTTTTCCTCTCTGAAGAACTGTTCTAGCCCTTTCATTACAGTGGCATCTGAGCACTTCATTGCCTTTAATCCCTCAGCTTCAAAGCTGTATCCAGCATTGCAGCTGCAGGAGGCCACCTCACACACCACCACGGCACACAGGGATCTTCAGAGGGGGTTCGTGCAGAGGGTGAGTGTTCAGAGCTCAGCATGAGCTCCCCCAGCCGCCTCCTTGGCTAAGCTTTGCGTGCCGTAGCGCCCTGCTTGGACTGTGGTGGGTACCCTGCACTGCTCTGGTCGATGTGGCCCTTCAGTTTGTCGTAGCCACTTTCCTGGTGAGTTTGTGCAGGTGACACCCTCACGGAAACCTGGAATCCTTGTGTCCACACTGCATTAGCTGTGACACTACTACAGGACAACTGGAAGACAAGACAACTGTCCTGAGGTTTGACATTTCTCCAGGGCAAGAAAGAGGATGGTGACCAGTGCTGTGTTAACATTTGTTGTCTGTTCTTTGTTGTTTGTTTTTTGTTTTTTTCTTGGTTGTTCATTTCTGTTAGGTGAAAAGCTTTCTACACTGCAATCTGTAATAATTCACATAGAAAACTGTCAGGCAATATTAAAACATTTTTTTTTTTTTGTATGGGAAGAGTCAAAATAAAACCAGAACCATGAAATTCCCCTCCATCTCAAGGGGCCTGATTTTCACTAGTTCCTTCTACTTCTGTGTGGCTTTTGGATTTTCTCTCACAGCAGACTCTTATGTTCAGGAAACCTTTGTATCTTTATTCATAGCTGCCTACATAAATGTTTGGCTTGTTATTTATGCTATTATGATAATGCCCCTTTCATCTTAAAATACTGCACTGAATCTGTCTTAATTTTATGTTAAAGGTTATGCTGACAAAGGCTGATAAAACATATGGAGCATTATTTGTATTTACTTACAAAGCTTTAGTATCCGGGACAACATCATCACTTCTATAAAGTATTACCCCATAAAGTTCATTTTGAAAGTGAATGCCATATCTCATTTTGCTTTGACATGCAGATACATTTCAGCCTATCTGTTTAAGCCTTTACAGCACATCCATCACACCAGAAGTGTGCTCGTGCCAGTGAATCAAAAGCTACAGCAGCAGTTAACAAGCAGCGAGCTAATTAATGGCTCAAACAGAAAGTTTTAAGAGTGATTTTTCTAGACACTTCACTCAAAAGTGATTGAGAAGGAAATGCCTTTTTAAAATTTTTTATATAATGTCACACTAAATGAACCATAAAGAAACAATATAGAAAATACATAGCTTGGAATTTATGAGAACATTTTACAACTATTAAAGACCACATTTAAAGGTCTGGATTTTAAATGGAGCTGAGGGACCTTTGAAAGCAGATTTACCAGCAAGGTCATCTTCAGAAATGGAAAGGAACAAAACCAGGTCCCAAATGTCACAATTGGGAACATAACAAAGCCCAGAATTGCTGGACAAGAGAGGAAAAATGGACATGAAATAAATGGACATTGTATAGATCATATTTATTCGAATCCAAAGAGAAATGTCAACCGACAGTCACCAGCTAAATGAAAAATTGCATTGCAGCTGGCTTTTAAAAAACAGAATGTCTCTTGGACCAGCCATCTTCACTGGCTACTGAAAACTGCTGCTGTTCTCTAGCTTAGCTGATGACATGTTACTGCATCTCAGAACATACAAATCTTGCTTCTTGAGAAAACAGTTGTCAAAGCATTTTTTTTTCTTTTGATGACATATGGAAAGAAATTCATACAAATGGAAGCTGTTTTTCTTTCCTTGAAGCAGTTTCAGTCATAGGATATACAATATGGTATAAAACCCAGTTCAAAAAATAAAAAAACTAGAACAAAAAAAATATAAAAAAATTAAAATACCCATCTTTACATCAATAAATTCAATTTCTGTGAATTGGGTATTGCTTTGACAAAGTAGAGTTGATGTTGATAAGAAAATGTATTGACTTGGATTTGGATTCTCTGGCAACATTTCTTTCAAGTTTTCTTTTCAAACTGACCTGATAATAGAAACATGACCCAAATTTTGTGAAAATAAAGTTCCTTTTTGCTATAAGTGAGGCACTTATTTCCCCACATCCTCCAAAACGACAACCCCCAAATGCCTTTTTGAGAGGCAGTACAAAAAAATCTATCTATTAATATTTTTTGGCAGTAAATATAAGGTCAAGCTCGGTCCGTATCTGAAAAAATGTGTAGCAAATGGAAAACAAAATAAGCAATAAAAACCTTGTTGCATTCTTGGCTATTTTTTCCAGCAGCCTGTGCCCCCTCCCAGCTATGGGGATTGTCACACTTAGTATGTGGCAATAATTTATGTCAGATACACACTTGCCCTTCCCTGACCTAAAAATACTAGATTGTGGCCTGTCAGAAGAGTCAGGACTATTTGGGGTGCAACATGCACACAACCTGGGAGGATAGTGGGAAAGCATACCCTGTGCATTAAATGGTGCTCTGCATCTGCAACAGGTGGGGTCCCACTTTGTGCCCAGTGATGATTTAGAGATGTTTTGCACCACTGAGTCTGCATTTTAATGATTACTTCATGACTCGAAAGTGCTTTCGTTCGGCCTCTGAGTGAGGAGCTGAGAAAAGTCACAGAACTCAGACTGCAGAATTATTTTGGACTCTGGGACTGTAAATTCACAGCCTTGTTTTCCCGGTAGCCGCATCGAGGAGCACAGTCAGCAGGTGACAGGTGTGGCACACCAGGGACATATCCCCGGGCTCCACTCTGGCCATGCTGCCCAGGGAGGAGAAGGATAGGGCAGGGTCCTGTCACTCTCTGGTGCAGGTGTGGGGAGCTGTGGAGGCTGTGAACACCCTGGTGTGACTGCTGCCTTCAGTGAGCTGGCAAAGGAATGAGGAAAGCTTGCCAGAGATTCCTCTCGCTTCTTTTCTTGCACAGCACTGGGAAAGGACAGTTTTCTGGCTGCTAAGATAATTCTCTGCTTGAAATTTGAATACCCTTTGCCTTTGACAAAGACATTATTACTGAAATTTTACAAAATTTTATTAGTCTATTTCAGATGCATTGAAGGGTACCACTTCATTCACAGCTAGTGCAAACGCATCCAGAACACAGCTCAATGATAATTAGCAGTGACAGCTGTTTCCCACCTTTTTTTTAGTCAGACATTTTCAAGCCCTGTAAATAAGAAGTGTCTAATGATAATAACTTCTTTGTTTTTGTATAACATTGAACTTGCCAACCATTTTTAGTTATCAGCTCTTAAAACAAACTAACAAACAAAACAACCAACCAAAAAAACCCCAAACAACAACAACAAGAAAAACTACCAACATTTTAGAATCTTGGAAACTTTCATCCTGGAGCAGACTTTACCAAAGTTAATGAGTCATGAAAAATAAGATTTAGCTTAGGAAGGCTGTTAATACATTTTTGCAGCTGTAGCCTGTACTAGCAGGGTATGATCAGTTAAAATAGATACCTCAATTAATCCTCTTTTGGAAATTAAGGAAAAAAATTGCCAGTTTTTCTGTTGGGTTTTAGTACCTTTGCGGCACCAAGATGAGAAGAACGTTCACACCAAGAGGGAGAACCCTCACTCCAGTGCAGTGTTAGCATAAGGGCCTGAATATCGTTCTCCTTCCTGCCCAGCAAAGCGAGGGCGCTGCTTAGTGAGTGTTTGTTCTCTGTGCTACCCAGGGGTGAAGGTATGAAATATCTACTGACGTGCTGCAGTCTCACGTTGCTAAATCTGGGAGGAATTTGAGGACACACGCTGATCAAGTGTGAGCTCCCTCCTAGGCTTTAGCTGCATCATCACTGCCACAGGTGAGGCATCAGGTTTGGATTTACAAGAAATCAAACAAACACAGTGGTATATCCTACTCACATGGTCTGTATATCAGGTCTGAACACTATGCTTTGAAAACAATCATGAAATACTCTTTTATATGTACTACATGATATTTGGTGTTGTCTTCTTTTTTTCTTTTCCTAACCTGGAACAATAATAAACTGCATCAGGGGGAAAAAAAAATGGAAAAATGCAATAGTAAATTCAGGGCATCATGTTAACCCTGTATCTACATATTTATAGGGGTTTTTTTATAAGAATAGACTATACCTTTTCCTATTTTAAATGTTGTCACACAAATGCAAAGAAAGCAAAGAACAGAGAACTCTAAATCCCATTCACTTTTTTTGCAGGGTGAACATATACAGTTCATTTGTCATAAAATTTTACTCAATTTTATGCTGTTGTCACAAATTTTTGACTTTCAGAATTTCCTTTTTTCAAGACATATCTGGGAAAAACAGAAAACAACAAATTGTCCCTACATTCATCATGTTGGTCTCTTGTTACAAGCATCATTTTCGCTCATGCTGCTTGATAAGATCATGAAAAATGGCAAAGAAAGGTCACAGAACTGTCACTTCTGTATTAAACGAAATAGCCTCTCCTTTGCTGTCCTTCCTCACAATTTTCAGAATTTAATGCCAGTAAATGTGTGGCACAGAAGTGGCATTTATAAATTCAGTTCATTTTGTTCTACATAGAAAACAGAAATGGAACTTGGAACCTTCTGTGTATTTTCTTGATATCAGATACTAGAAAACTATCTGACTACATGAAGAATATTTATCAAACTAAACATGCTATCTATATGTAAACACCCTACCTGTTGCAGAGATTACTTTTATATCCCCATTTTTCTCCAGTCTTGGTGGCATTTTGTAGCACTCAAAGTGCTGATAAAAGTGATTGGTTTCTGCTGACTACAGAAGGGGAAATGACAAATTGATTGAAATCCACAGATTAAAATAAAAATAATTCCTAAACTTGCTCCTGCCATTTGTACTATTTGCTTGCCACACAATGTCCACATTAAATAAAAAAATGTAATAGATAAATGTCTCTCTAGTCCAGAAAGAATGCTTGCACCGTAAGTGGCTATAAACATTGACACTCCATCTTAGAGGGTAAATGTTTTTATGAAATTCAGCACTGAACATTCCTCATTACTTTTTGATATTGTATTAGCTGCTGCCTGCCAGCACCTAAGTATCCATGGCCATCTGCTCCAGGAGTGGACTGCTCTGGCACTCTCAATGCTGCTTTGTGAGCCTCTTCCTTCTAGTTCTTCATTTCTGTCTCTGTCCCCCTTTGTTTTCCTGCCCCTGCCTAGGGCTGTGATCACCTAACTTTCTCTTGCACCCACTTCCCCATCTCCTTCCATGCTTGAGTCATTACCACATGTTATACAGCTGTGAAGTATTATCTGCCCTTACACCCACATTTGAAAGAATGATTAAAATCCCTTTTATAGTCTTGCAGTGTTCAGTGCCAGGTTGTGCATCAGTGTGGGGGTAGAATAGTAAATCCCTCAGTGTGAGTGTATGGAGATCCTCATATCTGGCTGCCAGTTCTGTTGTCACACTTCCTACCTAATACACTCTTGCATTAGATAGCCTCTATTCATATCCTTAAGCTACATTCACATTCCTACTGAAAACATAATGTACCCATATCTTGGAGAGTCCCTCTGCACTGTCGTAAACCTCCCATCTTTTGTTGCTCTTTCATTTTGCTATCCAAGGTTTATAGTCTTCTTAATTTCCTTTGCAAAGTCTGGCAACTTTCACTTCTTCATACCTTCTCCCTCGATCTCTGGTGCTCTGCCTAAATCTCCAGGAGCCAGCCTTTGTTCTGCTAGTTCTTTGCTGTCCTATGAGAAGAGGTTATTTATCCAACAATCTCATAATTACTCATTTTCACATCTTACTGGGAAACAGATTTAAGACAATTTCTTCCTTTATTTTAAAAAACAACCTAAACTTTCCATCCCATTTGTTTTATTAACTGTTTCTCTTGTTTTCTAAAAGGTTGACCTTTTGAAATCAAAGCTTACTATTTGTTGGTATTTAAGCAAAGTTAATGTGCGAGTTCCTATCAGTTTCAAATTAATTCCTTCACCAAAATTCATGGCAGAATGAAAGTACCTTTTCCTTTGGAAATGGTGAAGAAGCTGCAACAACTTTCACTGACTGAACCATCTTGGCAATACCTGTTCTCCAGTCTGCTTGCGGGAAGGTAAACTGTCTTGTGATGTTGGGAGTTCCCAGCAGTATTTATCCCCCTAGTAAAATGTCTGTTTGGCTTTACCTCTTTCCAGTCCACTTGAGCGAAGGAGAGTCATAACAAGCAAAGGGTTTAGGACAGATGCACCCTTCAACACCAGCAGAAATTAATCTACAGTAATTCTCCAATGTGCTTTGGCTCCAGACTCCAGCTTTCACCAGCTTCCCAAGCAGTGCATGCCATCAGCCCATGTCTCGGTCATGGCAGCAGCTTGGCTAGTTCTACAGTGATTCACCCTGCAGCAGAAACTCTAATTACTGTTTGACTCTCCTGAGGTTTTTTTATCTTTTTGTACTGAACAAACATTGCAGTTGTTCCTTTCTACTTAAACCTAATAGTGTGACATTACAGCTAAGTAGTTCACGGTTCCAGCTGCTGAACAATAATATTTTTAATATCAACAAGAATCCTTTGCAATATTTCATGCAGTCAGTGCAGTTGCAGGCTGTGGCATTCTAATATTTCCTGTCTGAGTCCTTAGAAAACTCTTCTGTGTTTAAAATGTACAGAAGGGTTTTCTTGATTAAAGGAGATACAGTGACAGATTCTGCTGGATCAGGTCTCTACTGTACACCTTCTGTTACTGCTCAAATAATGCAGATGAATGAGAGATGGGAACTCTTCTCCTTGTCAGTAATTCCAGAATTTCTTGAGAAGGGTGCATGTTCTTTTATTGAGAAGTTGCATTGGATTTTCAATACTAGACTTTCTGCAATAATTGTGCTTGTGGGTGCAGGCAATTTTTTTCATACCAAGCAGAAAGACAAATGGAAACAACACTTTGCTGTTCCTCTGCAAAAGAGATTTTCCTGTTGCTGCTATTTATTGGCTATTGAGTTGGAAAAGTAAATTCTGGAATTTGGCAACTTATATTCACTGAAATTAGTAGACAAATGTACAGTCAACTTAGCAGAGGCAAGAGTTCCCCTCAAGAGTGTGAGAGGCTGTAGCTTTATAGCGCAGTTTGGCTCCCATTCTGTGGAGTATAAAGCAGATATGAATATCTGAGGATAGTTAGGAACATATCAAGAGAAGTATCAGTAAAATCAGTTATGTCAAGACAATGGAATAGCCTATGCAAGAAACAGATCTACCAGAACCATCTCCAGCCATTCTGAAGTGTCTCTGGGATGCAATAACTGACCTGTCTCTGTTTTATGACCTCTACATCAAAACTGGCTTGGTACTTGAGGCCTGAAAAACAGAAAATATGACAAATGTGGGTCATGAGAAAGCCACAAAATTACAAGCCATTAAATTGTATTTCAAAACCTTAAAAATCATGAGAAAGTAAAAAAAAAAAAAAAAAAAAAACTAGAATATAGATGAGTCTTTATTCTTTGGGTTTTTTTGAAGGATACAAAATGTCTGTGATAAAGTATATCCACTTGATTTAATATATTTGGCTTTCCAAATGGCTCTCAAAATCTCCCTCACCAAAAGAGAAGGATTAAAGAGCTGCAAGTAGAGTAGAAGTAGAATTTGAAGCTTCACTAAAGAAACACACAAATAAAAGGCTTTGAGATGGGCAACTGGTCATTGAAATGACAGATAATATTCAACAAAATAAATGGGAAATGAGGCAGATGAGGGGAAGAAAAATCATAATTTCACATATAACATGATGGGTTCTAAATTACTGCAGACTGTATCTTGCAGAGTAATACACAATTCATGAGAACATCAGCTCACAGAACAGAAAAATAGACAAATGTTAGGAACTATTAAGAATAGGGGAAAGAAAAAGAAAACTTTCTCTGACTGAGTTAATTTCTGATTTCATGTTTGGTGTATCTTAGACATCTGCTTTTGGTCATTGCTTGAGGCAGCATATTAACTTTGTTCTTACCCTGCATAGCCATTTTAATGCTTCTATCCACATCTCTCGGTGTACGAAGCTATTTATTCAGCAAAAAAGTACAAAAATCATACTTCTATAAATAACTAAGCCTAATTACATCATGCTTGTTTTCATCTCCAATAAGTATTTATATATGTTTCATTTTTCTAATCCTAAATGGCAATGTTGTTTTTATTCCATCTTATATCCCTTATTTAGAGCTTCTTACATGCTCCTAAATATGTTCATTGAGACCATGACTGACTAGGAAGATGAAGGAATGTTAAATCATCCGTCCTTAACTTGTCTTAACATAATTTGACTGGCAGCTTGCCTTAAATACTATTTTGCTCCCTATGTATCCTTTTGATTTTACAACAGAAATTTCCCTGAAGCAGCACTTACAATACAATGCTTTCCCTAGGACAGGTTAATTGCTATTCTTTGTAATTATTCTCTACTCAGCTTCAGAAGAGCTGTCAAAATACACCTTCACGGTATATTTCACAATAAGATTGGAATAAAGACTGGACCATTGAAATAGTAGTAAAAAAAAATGTTATTTCTAGGTAACTTAGTTTTTCTCATCAGCTACCTTGGAAGAAATTGACCCAGCATAAGGCATTGCATACATCTTTTGCAAATATGCTAAGAATAGATTACTGAGAGCAACAAGCAATTAAAATAGAGTCTGATAAGGGAAAGATGAAAGCATACAAAAACTCATAAAAAATGATGCTTTTTTTTATTAGATGAAAATCATACAAAAACTTGAGCTCCTTCAAGTATATACTCCTGATGTTATTACACCAAGCTTAAAGTTAAACAAATTGAAAAATTGGTATAAAATTATGTCCCAGCCTAGAAAATTTCTTCATCACTCTGCTGTAGGTTGCCAAAGAACATTATCTGTATAATAAATCAGGGTCTACCTTGGATCTTGCCAAGTTATTCTCTATCTTCCCGTGGCCTTTGAGATGTATCATTTTCTTTTGGCTTATGCTACTCTCAGTGAGGGACAGCTTTTCTCTTACTTATCTATTTCCCTCTGCACTTGAACAAACTGGCTTTACTGTGTCAAAGCTCACATACCTCAGGAGTCTGTGAGTGCACAGTTTCTTCTGACATGTGTGCAGATATTTGCAGGATGAAGCTTCATTGCTATTTCAGGCTGATCTAGATCAGATGTGTTGGATGTGTCCATCTTGTGATGGACAAGACTATGTCCATGACAAAGTCTTTCAAATTAGGCAGAGAAAGCAATTGTTTTATTACTTGTTTGGGTGCCTCAGACTACACTTTGGATCCCCTTCTTTTTCTCTCTGCTCATAATCAAAATCATCCATCATGTAAGTTAAATTAGTTTCAGCATTGCCAAGGAAACCAGAGCACTGTGTTGTATCTCCCACTTAAAATTTCACCCTTCATTTGCTGGGTGAGGTAAATGCATGGGGCTCTGATGCCTACGTGGTGCCTGGGTCTCCACTTCCAGTGCACAGCTTCTAGTGCCTTCTGCTGCAGGGCAATGTGGTGGCTTTGCACAAAGAATCCAGTAATTACCAAAAAGATCTGATATGTCTGAAACTGGTCACAGGTACCTAACATGAAATGCAATTCTGGTTTAAGTTTGTAAGACAAAATGAAATCAAAACACTCTTCAACACAGCAAATCTTTTTCAATGCATAGTTTGTATTTTTCAAGCCTATGTAGCTAAACAAAAAGAGAGAGGCCAGCACCTCCTATACATCTGAATTTGAAAATAGTATTTCTCTGGAAAAGTCAATATGCCATTTATTTTCACAATTACTGTTCTAACGTGTGTTAAATGGAATGCATTACATGGAAGGTTTCCTAACATTTTAAGAGGATTTTAGGAGTTATTTTTGTTCTCATACACCTCTCTCTGTACTCACTGTTATTAGGCTGGTCAGATTTTGTAAGAGAGTTCAAACTCACTCAAAGGAAGAGCAGTAAATGTTCGCAAATGCTCTTGTCTCGGTCTGTGCCTTTCTTTAGGAGGATTGTACCTCAGCAAACACAGGTAACTGAGCTTTCCTGTTTTCCTGTTTCTTCTCAATTACTAGGTTTACCTCAACAAGATTACTTTTCACCTTTATCTTACTCTGAATCTCAAGCAGAAGAACAATCTTTTTTAACAGAGTAATGCATTTGTGTAACAGGGTTTAACATTGACAGAAACTGATGAATCTGCTACACTTCTCTGTTTCCCACTTTCTTTCCTTAGCACAGCAGTGCTTCTTCTGGAATAGAATAAAAAAGGTACTACTTTTCTGCAAATTTTTTTTCAACATTTTGTGGTTGTTCTAAGTCTGTGATTTGGGGGCCTTCTCCATGGAATTTAGCCATTCCAATGACACTTTGTAATTTGCTTTGCTCAGGAGAGATTTTCAGCCACACAAGTAGCATAAGTCAAAGAATACAGAAGACCAAAATAAATGTTCTTCCAAACAGTGAGGTGTTTATATAGAAGGCTTACTGAGAAGTGATGTCATTATGAGAGGAATAAAAATATCCTGTAGGGCTCTATTGGCCATATAGAACTTTAGTGAAAAATGATTTGTGTTATTTGGAAAATCTATTCCAAAACCAAAAACACAACAAAACCCACATGAAAGCTAGAGACCTTTGTCCTGCAATTTTCTGGACCTCTAAAATGCCAGATCTAAAATAAAATTTGAAGTAGAAAACTCTCTGAACCTTCACGGGAAAAAAAGGATTGTTTCAGTGCTTCTGTTGTTATATTTCAGTCTCTTACTGCAAAATTTTCTGTCTGGGTAAAAGTTTATTTAATTGTAATGGTACTGCCCAAGTAACACAATATGGGATGAGCATTTCATGTGCACTTAAGTATGGTGTGCACAGACAATAAATAATAAGCCCAGCAGAAAAAAAAAAAGAAAAAAAAAAGGCAACATAAGTATAATTCAAATGGTCTAAATGTGTGACTAACTTTGTGCTATTAAGATAGTGAAAATCAAATGCTTGCACAGGGAACAACTATTTTGGTGCTGTTCCATACCTGATAGCAGGAATGCAATTCAACAGAGGGCACCATGCAGTCAAAGGATTTATTGCAATATTGGCAATAGTTGCGGGCTTGGAGGGTTGTTCATTTTTCCATCTGATAACAGGAATCTCTCACTACTAAATTCCAGTTATACTTCCATTTCAGGATCAGGATCCTCACATCTCTGATTTTTCTGCCATCTATTTACTGTGTCGTATTTATTACTTACAGACACACACCTTCCAGGCCGGGAAAGGCATGCAGGAGTCCGTGTATGGCCTGTACCTTGTGCATAGTGGGACTGTAACTGAGGGACAGACTCTTCCTCAGGACTGCAGTCTGCAATATCTATGTGGCATTTCTGGTCTTTGCCAGCTTAACCATTTTCTTTTTATGAGCAATTGCTCAATAGGGACTGAAGTGTGCCATGAAATATCAATACATGTAGGTAAAACCGTTTTCCACCTAGCCTGTTTTTATGGCTACTGTAGATCACTTTTTCATGTGTTCCCATAGTAGCTGTCTAGTAACTGTCTTCTAGCAACTCCTTACTCAGACATACAGTGGAAAATAGAAACCCACCCATAGTGATGACAGATAAATGAATATGCAGTACAATGCAAATACTTCCACAAGGTACCTGGAAAAAAGTAAATGATTCCTATACGTGCCAAGGCATTTTCAGGCAGGTTTCACCATTACAGCAGAATAAATCCAGTAATTCTGGCTCATAGTTGAAGAAACATCAAAGGAAATTTCACCATAGTATACTCACAATATTTTGTATGGAAGCGACATCTTGACCAAGGTTACACAAAGCAGAAAAAAAGTCAGCAGCAAGGTTGAACTACCATGGAAAATAAGGGGACAATACTCTCTGGGCAGTCCATGAGAGGCAATCTAGATCCCTGCATGTCACCACTGTCACCCACTGTATGGTTGTATGTATTTTTCTGAATCTGAATTTGTGCTGGCTTTTGCTTTCTTCTGTATAATGGCTGTGCTAAAAGTTGTAACCCTTTTCTGATTGCCTGAGGAGGCAGTGTTAGCAGTGTTAGCAGTGCAACTTTTCTGCACTGCAAAAACGTGGGAACTTTAAGCACAGGAAACTGTGCAGCACTCAAGGCCTTTGACTTCCCTTCCCTGAAGGAGCAGTGTGTTGCCATCCATGGAGAGCATTCTTAAGTAATGCCAGAATTTTATGACCAGATACTGTGCTCATTTTTTTTCCTCACTTTCAAATTATGAAAACAGAAATGGAAACCTTTCCTATAGTATTTTTGGTGTAATTATTCTAATTTTTCATAGTTTATTTTTTCTTTTGTCAAGAGAAAGCAAAAATGAGGAATATATATAAGCATAAGAAAGAAGAAACATTAAAAAAAAAAGGATTCTGTGTAAATAAAAAAAAAAAATCTCTTCAGTTCTTGTCAAAATCTTTTTCCCTCCCTAATACTTTCATGGGGTTTTTTTTTCCTCCTGGGAAGTAGATTCAAATATTTCTTTCACTCACTCCTCTTTATTGATTCAGAATTTAAAAAAAAAAAAAAAGAAAAAGTAAAGAATTAAATATTGTTCTTGTAAAGAGAGGAGATTCTTATATCAGCAAATCCCTAGAAAACTGGAAACAAGCCCTGTGCTGGCCTATTCCATACCCTGTTGCACAACAGCCTTAAAGAAAACTTTTCCTTGTCAGCATAATGGGAAAAGGAGGATTTGCATTATGGTCTCTCACAAGAGAGAGACTAGTGACCAGTAGTGCAGCAATTCACAGGATGCAAATTATGTTAGTAAAATTTTGGCCCAAGATTTTATAGGAAATAATTTATTATAGTTGTTCTTCTGTACAGCATTTTACAGCTGGAAATTTCATAGGAGACAGGGTGTATTCAATACTATTTTCCACGTATAAAAGTTAACAACCATAGAAGCCCAAACCTTTTCTACAAGACTGGGTTCGTCCAATACTGTGTCCTGTCCTATTTGCATCACTTGTATGAAAGCACTCCTGGCTGAGTTCAACATTTTCCTGAGGAGGTCAGTGGATATAATCATGTCTGAATGCATGTCAGAAATCATTGAGAACCAGCCAAAAATGGATAGCAATACCTGACTGGAAGAAGTGAGATACAAGAAAGGAAATATGCTTTATACTTTGAGTTCTATGATTTGAATTGGGGGGGAAAAAAAAAAAAAGCATGGATGGATCTAAAAGCAATGAGGTACGAACACAGTTCACATTTGAAGAAATTTTTGATTATAATCCCAAATCCATTGAAGTCAATGGAAGGATTCATATTGTCTTCAAAGACTGTTGAACTGTGGCATGGTTCCTCAGCTGCCTTTAGGTTATGGAAATCACAGGAACCATCTGCTGAAATCATTGTTCCAATAGAAAAGTCAAGAGTGCACTTTAAACCATTTTCCATTTAATACAGAATTGTTTCATACAGAGTGGAACCTTTTAAATAAGGTGTCAAATATGGATTTCTATATGCATCAAAGAAATGGCACTGTAGAAATAGATGTCACATTTCAAACTGGCACAGAATCGCCCTTCTGTTTCAACTTAGAAGGTTTCACAGATTTTCGCCAAAATACTTACTCGTCTGATCTCACTTATGTCTTAAAAATCATCACCACATACACTGCATTTAAGTTGCTTTGACATTCAGTCTTTCTTGTGAATGTATAAAGCATATTTAACCTACTTTCAAAAATATATTGTGTGCAATACAATTTGTTTCTTCTGCAAAATAAAGCACATTATGATGTACCTTTCTGTGTGTTCTGCTGCAAAGCTCCCATAGTTCTGGGACTTTAGCATTAACTGCTCCTGGAAGAAGGTCACCTGTAGCGTGTTCCCTGCCCTTAAAATAAAGACTGTTTTGTAAGGGTCAAAAGTCTGTACCCAAATGCTACACTGCACACAGTTAAATCAAAACTGCTATGTCCAATATTGCTTTGGTTAATACCAGAATGAGGACCATAGATCTATAAATATACAACTTTAATAATTTAATAATATATTAAAATGTTAATATTAACATTTGGGGAGCTTATATTAACATTTTGGGCCTTAAGGTTAACATTTTATGGTCATAGTGAATGCAACTTTAGTGACACATCCAGTCCTCATGTTCACTTAATGCACATTCAAGTATCATCAAAAGGGACACAGATATTGTCAGAAAGTAAATATGGGAGGAAGGAGTTAATTCTGTTTTTGAATCCTGAAAATAACTTTCATAACTGATTATATCATTTAGTGGAGTCATTGGGTTTCAGTCGAAATATGTTGATTAGATAAGCATAGGTTTAAATATCAGCCAGCAGAGCAGAGCTGAAATACAGCAGCCCAGATTTCCTATTCTAGCAAAAGAGGCTTCAGACAGAAGAAACTTGCTGCTGTTTGCAAGCACCTATATATGTTATTTTAGATTTATTTTGAACCTTTGCTCTAGACATTATAAACATTTGACAATAAACACTTACTAATTTGGAAAAAAGCTAACATAGTTGTTGCTTAACAGTTAAATTCTTAATTAGTTCAGTGCTCTCAATGTCTCTCTTACTGCATGGAAAGTTTTGAAATCCCAAACAAAACAACAGTCTTTTTAAAAAAACGCTATGATGTTTGGAATTCATCACAGTAAAATCAGACACATAGGCGAATCATAAATTTTTCACATTTATGCCCTTTTGTAAATCAGATTCCTTTTTTAAGGGACAGATCATAGACTGAGTTGTGTACCGTGGCTTCAATAAATTTCTGTCTGAAACCTGAAACTTGAAAACTGTTCCTGCAAACTTTTCTTTCAGTGCAATACCAAAGGGTGCCATGGTTATTAGATATGATCAAGGAAGCCACAAACACGCTTCTGTCCTGCTCTTCCCCACCACACCTGGTCTGCCCGAGGCCTGCACTGAGTCCTTTCTGGTGTTTCAGACGCTCCTTCTCATGCATCATGAATTGTATGTCTTCAAAGAGAAAATTACACTATTTGGAATCAGCTCCACTGCTCCAGCAAATGCTGTAGGCTTTTAGAGGAAGCAATATTATCTTCATAGCCAGAAAAAGGATAGTTTAATAAAATGGGTAACATAGTGGCTCTGAAAAAATGAAACAGTTTGAAATAAAGATTTGTATTAATCTGCTGGAAAAATTGCTCCTGGGATTTTCCACTGGAATTATTGCAGACAAGATGAACACAAATGACAATCAAATCCTTGTTTCTTACCTTTTGTTTTCTTTTTCATCCTGACTTCTACTTTTTCATTTTCCAGATACGGTGTTCCATCTTCCCTAGTTGTTCCTTGATATCTTTAAAATCCTTTACCTCTGTTACGCAAAGCTATCAAAAAAGCTATTGCCTTTTAATTATTGATTTTTTTAAACCTTTTTCACGTGTCTCTTAATAGCTCAAAGCAATAAAATGCTGTGGTTACTAATCGTTCCCCACAACTTAATAAAGACAAAATCCACCTCAGCTGTCACACTTAACATCCTCCTTAGGTCTTCCTTTATTCTCTAGAGCCAGAAATGCCCTCTTAGTACTTTCTTCAGGAGAGAAGAAACAATCACTAAGCAGGTATTATAATGATTGAGAGACTCTGGTTATTTTAATTAATTTATTTCATTAGCTAGCATGGGCATCTTAATAGTTGCTTCTTCTTGTGACATCCTACAGTCAGACTACAGAGAGTTTTACCTGTTTAGGGTGGTTTAATTAAAAAAAATATCCTTGGCCTGTTAGTCTGGGAATCTTCTTCCCGAGTTCCATTTGAGACCATTGGCTTACACGTACTGTGGGCTGTGAGCTCCTGGGTGGTAAGGCAGCTGACAGTCTCTTTTGACCCGTCCACACCGCCATGGTTCAAGCAGGAGGAACGTGCAGGTGTTTTCAGGGACCTAAATATTTCTGGGTTGGTTTGTTTGAATGCTTTGCACTGGGAGTTACAGAGCTTTGACAATAAATAGTTCTTGGTTTTGAGGAAGCTGTTTATAAATCACCTTCATTAATCTTATCAGATTGTAGCAGAAATTTTGTAACAGAAAACTGATAGAATACGACAACCTGAACTAGTCTGTTTAGTAAGAGAAGGATTACAGAGTGGGCTGTCTGCTGCTGGTGGAACACCACGATTCCACTCTAAACTGAACAAAACCTTGTAAACCTTCCTTCACCTGCTCAAGCAGCCCACCCTGGCAAAGTGACCTGCAGCTCATTGATTTCACAGCATGTACTGAAAAAGATCAGCAATGTGTGAAGCTTCCTGAGTAACAGATCATTTTTTAATATTGCAGTAGCATTGGCTTACCTATAGTATTAACAAAACCATGATTTGTCTTTTTGCATGTCACGTGTTTCTTAACGGGTTTTATTATTTGGCTTTGTGTCCCAGCTGGGCTCTTGTTCAAACAGAGCAGCTCGTAGGTCATGAAGTAATGATGTGCTTAGTTAACAGAATATTTCAAATGATCCTGTGTAACAGCCTTCCCAGTCTTTCAAAATGTAGCTGTCTATGGGCTCCTGTCAGGGAACAAACTTGCCTTGCCCATGTCATATTTTACCCTATGAACTTTAATGAACCAGGGCCAATCTGGCTGATGCAGAGTGAATACACTGAGCTAGGATAGCTGTGATTTCATGGCAAAGCACAGGAGGGACAAAGCAGAGCGGGCATCAGTAGTTTCTGACCCTGTCAGGGTAATTTATTTCTCTGAGAGCTAATGAAGCCTAATGAGATATCAAATTCAGAGAACTGGATAATCCATAATCCTCCATCACCTGGGTAACAGGAGTATTGGTACATTAGCAATGGTGTTACTCCTACTAAATTTTAGCAAGCTACATCACAGTGGAACACATTTATCAATATGTTCTCACAGATAAGAAGTGACCATTATAATACTTTTCCCTTGTGAAAGTTGACCCTATTATGCCCAGATCCTCATCCTGCCCCAGGGCAGCATGTGTGATCTGGGCAGTGCTGGAGGCAGCCAAGGCAGCTGAAGTTCTGGGCAATACCTGGTGTTACCTTCCCCCTTTACTTACATATTAAAGGTACCAAAATTTTTGCTACTTGAAAAAAAGCAGAGACTACTTTATTCAAAGAAAGCCTAGATTTATACAACAGCTCTTATAAGTCATGGCTGGCTGTGTCGTTGCTAGTAAAGAATTGAAGGGCTTTGGGAGTGTGCTAATTTGAAGTGTTATCATCCTGAATGGAGACTATCCTAGCCCCTTGCCTCTGACAGTAATTTCACCAAAGACTTTGTTTTTACAGAGAATGTTAGAAAAGTTCCAGCAAAAGCTTTCCCAACCCATCAATTCTTAGCCCCTTAAGGGGAAAATGAATTGGCAGGGGGAGGGCCATATTTTTGTTTGTTTTCATTTGTTTTTGTGGGGGGTTTGGTTGATTGGTTGGTTAGGTGTTTGGGCTTTTTTTTCATTAAGCAGACCTTGCACATCATTAAACTCCCCCTCATCTGGAAGGCTCTGTAACACTTGTGCTAGTACTGTGCCAACTTAAAACTGTGTTAAAAGAGAATTGGGCAGGGGGGATGACTTGAGTGCAGCCAATAAATACTGATGTTTCAAAACATAAAGGGAAGGCGAAATTGGATGTTGAAGTTTTATGTTCTGCAGTGCTCACTTGACATTATTTTGCCTATCACTTCCCCTTTTTGCTGCAGCAGACTCATCTCTTCCTGTCATTACACTCCATTATAGTGTCCTAGCACTGTACTCCATTATACAGTTGCTTTGAAGAGCTTTAAGTCTGTCTCTCTGATTGTTCACGAGTCTTTTATAAACTACAGAAAATCGTGAGTTTAATATTGAAGAGTATCTTAGAGTTTGTAAGTTCAGTAAAAGGGGCGAATGGCTGACACAGAGGAATCTTTTAGGCATTGCACAGATCTCATGATATTATTTACAGCTTAGATTGTGTAATGTTTGTTCTTAAAGAATCATTTTATCTTATTTTTAGTTATTTAATTTTATTTTTTTTTAATGAACAGAAGTGGTCTGATGTAGGCCTACTACATTTAGGCCTACTATATGATTAAAATAAATTAAAATTAAATTCTAATTTTTTTTTCCCAAAAGATTAACTTTCAAAGTGACAACCATTTAACTTGAGTGTGAAGAAATGTGCTTCCTTGTTATTTCTTGTGAATAATGCTTAAATGGGCCACAAGAATCTAAACAGAAATATTTGACACATAATGCTAAAGCAGATCTATGTGTCTCCTAGGGATTCCCTCTGTAACAGGATTTCACATTCAAGGTCAAGTCATTGCTTCTGTTAAGGTCAAGGACTCCAGGAGACATCAGAAACTCCTTTGGGCAAAGCCTTGGCCATACAAGAGAAGTCAGTCAGCCTTCCATCACTGAAAAGTCTAAATAGACTGGACAGAACAAGAAGGGGGATGCTCCTCTAGAAGGGTGCCTGGGACAGATGAAAATTTCCACTGTCACCTAACTGAACAGTGGCAAAATCATGGAAACAGAGTCTACAAAAAATCTTTTGCTGAAGTGATAAAATATCAGTGCTGTCTCTGTAGCTTGTGAGTCACAGTAACTCCATTGTGGGTTAGCAGATGGTGAGCTGAGGGAGACAGTGTGCCATGTCTTACATATTTTGAAATAAATGAGGAACATATTCTCTATAAGGAAAATAAATCCACAATGTTTTCCTTTGAAGTTAAATCCTGGTCTTTCTATATGACAGCATGTTTACTGATAGGAAGGAGTATTAAAAAAACCCCACTTTAAATCACATAGTCCCTGCAAAACTCAGGGCCACTTCATGGGCTACTACTCCACTGTAGTCACATCTTGCCAGCGTTACCCCTTTCAGTCCTGTTCATATGATGCTGACAGTGTTTACAGCCTATCACTGACTATACCATTCCAAACACTACTTTTTCAAGTATTCCAAAAAATGTACAGTTGGTGCTGTAGGTGTGTAAACATAAGAAGGGACTACAGTTTACCCACAGTCTAATTAAAATATACTTTATTTTTAAAAATATGCTTTTTCTGCTGTTTCACAGGCAAATATGAAAAGCTGTTAAGACTGAATTCATGTGCCAACTGTTTGGACCAACAAATAATTTTAAAGGAAAATAAGCATTTTGCCAACTTCTTTAGAAACACACACTGCCAATGTGTTTAAATAACTCAGCAATTATCTTCACTCATTTTATTGTCTAAACAAGCTGTTTAAAACAGAATTAAATATCAATATAAGGATACAGTATGGAAGAAGCAGCTTTCTTAAGTGGGCAGCACAGCAGATGTAGGCTCTAATGCAGCAAGCATCTCTGAGGAATTCAATATGGAATGCCAAAAGAAGTTGTTATTTCTCAGTGTAATGTATGGAGACTGAGATACACAGCGTAATGTCATTTGGTGGTTATTATGAACTCCTTGATTTCCTAGAATCCTAGAATGCTTTAGGTTGGAAGGGACCTTAAAGATCATCTCATTCAAATGCCCCTGCTGTGTGCAGGGACACCTTTCACCAGAGCAGGTTGCTCAAAACCCCATCCAGCCTGGCCTTGGACACTTCCAGAGATGGGGCATCCACAGCTTCCCTGAGCAACTTGTTCCAGTGCCTCACCAACCTCACGGTAAAGAATTTCTTCCTAATAGCTAATCAAAATCTACCCTCCAGTTTAAAGCCATTCCCTCTTGTTAAACTTCATGAGGTTTGCATGGGTCCCTCTCTCAAGCCTGTCAAGGTTCCTCTGGATGGAATTTGATCTCTTGAGTCATTCCAATCTTCTTCTCGACGTACTTCATTGACAGCTCAGACTACCCTAAGATTACCCTACAGCTCCAAAAATATGAAAAAAAGAACTAATTAATATATCTCAGCACTGGTCTAAACTGTTTCAGACTTGGACAGAGTGATGAGACAAACACACCTCACAGGATATTAAGAATACATTTTTAGCAATTTCAGTGACATTACATTTCAAACAAATTCAGTTTGCATGTTTAAATAGTTCAGAAAACATAGTAAGAAAGCTCAAGTCTCTCTACAGTGTTTTAGTAGATACACAATCTGCTGGAGAACAGCATAATAAGTAACTAGAAGAAACAGAACAACCAGTAAAGTTTTCTAAGAAAGAAAAGTACTCCTTTAAAGAAAGAGAAACCTAGCAGAAAAGGAGATAAGAGCTGTGACAAAGAAGAATTATGGACCTTTGGCAGAGAGGTGGTTTTCTTAATCCATTTTGTAGCAATCTTAACATAAAGCAGGCTCCTTTAGGCTCGCTGTGAAATGTCTGCAGTTCTGGGCTAGCTAAGCCTGGAAGGTGATATTACGCATATCTGATTGGCAGTGTTACCAGTGCAGGGAGTAAATCAAAGCAAAACCAAATGAGAGGTAAGTAATGTAGATATTCTGCTGCTTTTTACAATGTCCCTGTGTACAAAGGATTTCTTTTAGGATAAGAAATCAAAATTAAAGTATCACAAAATAATAATAATAATACTGTGCTATCTACTTGCAAATAACTGAAAAAATCCCAGCATTTTCCAATCAGCTAAGGGGCTATTTATTGCTTCTACTATCATTTTATACTTCCAAGTACTCAAAATGGCTACAAGGACATGGGTATAAAACTATCACCAAACCACAGCAAGATAGGTTGCCTAGACAGTATCATGCCAAAAGACTCTAGCACATGTAGGTTGAATATTTACTTTTTGCTTTGAACCTATTTCTTTATTTTAACCATAAAGTTGTCTCTCGAGCAGAATATCCTTTCAGAGCATTGCACTGTCCTGTTTGGCCAAACCACATCAAGCCTGCACACGTGCATTGTTTTCTCAGGCACCTGATCTGGGCCAGGCAGTGATTCACCAGGATTCATCAGCACTGCAGCTCCCTGTTCGCATCCCCAGTGTCACACAAACACACACTCTTTGTCATGGAGAAAAACAAGCATCCAGGAGGGTGCCAGTGCCAGGCTCCCCTGTGTTTCCCTTGGGTAGGAGCGTCTCCCTCTCTGTCTCTCTGTGTCATTAACCACACATGGATTACTTGAACCGCATTCCACCTTTGCAGGGCAGGCTTGTGCCTCTTTCACGCTGAACAAGTTATTTTGCTTGTATCTTACAGTTCTTGGCAATTCCTGCTCCAGTTAGATGTAGTATTTATGCTGGGGAAACATTCCAAAGCGATGGTTGTATTTGCTGCTCAGTGACAGGAGTGTCCTCCAGATGGATCTGCTACCCTTATTTTAATCATTGCATCTGCTTTGTATGCTGCATACTACTATTTTTTTAATAGTTTCAACTGTTTTTCTTTAAGCCTACAGATTTTTCTACTGATCTGCTGACTCAACAATCTCTGTGATCCATGCTTTCTTCTCAAGGATCTGTTTTCTGCACGATGAATCAGAAACTGCTGCAAGTGTCAGACCTATGTACCTGTACAGAAATCACCAGGCTGCAGTTTATGCTGTTTCTGCACTCCATCTTTGCCTCAGGCTTCAATGTCATAGTGTCACCTGAACAGACTTTCTTGCTTCACAACTGAATTTTTATCCTAGTTGATTTACAGTCTTCTCCCAGACCAGTTTTTTGGGAAGATGGATTACCCATCACCTTGGTACTCTGAATCATTAAGCTCATGATTAAGCCAATCTGTCTTTAAGACCTGATCAAGTTTAAATCCATTGCCTCTAGCGTACTTGAACAAAGCATTTGTGACATTTTTTTCCCCAATGCCAATAGCCTGGATCACCACTGGACAGGACTATGCAATTCAAACAGTCTGCCAGCATAGCCCAGCAGTGCTTCATAGCCCCAGCACACAGCAAATTATTTCCAGGCTCCTTTGGAGCACAAAAATTGCACATAAAGTTTCAAAATATATCATCAACTCTGTCCCTGGACCTATAAAGGATGGGCAAACTCTCTGAATCCTTCGAGGCACCATGAGTGAGCACATGACAACCTAAAACCTGTCCCAAGAAATCCACCTCTCTCCACTCTCTGCAATGCTGAACAGGCATTAGTGAAGCACAACCGTTATGTAAAAAGTCCCCATGTTATGTATAATTAGTGAATGCATGAGTAGGCAATAGGCTAGTTACTATTTCTGTTTGATTCCTTTATTGTCATAGGTGATTAACCTTTCATAACTTTCAGAGCAGCAACACTACGTGATAATGCCAAAACAGAAAAGGGCTAAGAGGGAAAAAAGATATTTGTGTAAAAGCTGATGCATTGGCTTCTGAGTCCAGTGCACTCAAGGGTGTAGAAAAAATACATGTTGAAGTAGAGGTCAGCAGACTGCAGGCACAAAACTACGTAAGAAGGAAAAGAACTTGGCAGACCAAACTTAGAGTAACAAAAATTGAATATTAATCCCAAAGTAAAACTGTAGAAGATAAATGAAAAACATGACAGTCAAACGGATGGTCTTGGATGCTCTTTACTAATGTCATATTAAGTAAAAGAACAGGAGAGTTCTTATTATTTTAGTATAAATATTACCATATTTCTGCATTGTGCTTTTCCTGAAAGTTTACACTTTTTGCAAAGCTCTCTGTGATGTCAATAAAAATAATACTCATCAGTTTATAGTTTGCAGAACTTAGATTCAGTTCCATTTAAATTGCTTACTCAGGCCCACAAAAAGTGAATGTCAGCACTGGGACTGAAGTCCAATCAAGCAATTAAAACTGGAGTAATATTCAGAGGCCTCAGACGAGACCAATGTGCCATTGCCTCAGGTGTAGCAAAGAAATAACATGGTGTTGGGACGCGCACTATGGCATCAGAAGGGAAAAGTCTTTCTAAGGGCGCAAAAGCAATTCACAGATCTCTTTCTCTGCCTTAATCAGAATTGCTCCTTCATCAGAATTGCTCCTTCTGTACGCTGTTTTATTATGTACTTTGTGCAGATGGCTTGAGCTAGATCCTAGTTGTGTCT
>JAWWMP010000011.1:13744030-13807378 GCA_035047865.1 Dendrocincla tyrannina | reverse complement strand
AGAAGGGAAAAGTCTTTCTAAGGGCGCAAAAGCAATTCACAGATCTCTTTCTCTGCCTTAATCAGAATTGCTCCTTCTGTACGCTGTTTTATTATGTACTTTGTGCAGATGGCTTGAGCTAGATCCTAGTTGTGTCTTTTCTACTGTTCTTGGAAACTGTTCTAGGAGATTTTCCTCTCGTATTTTAATACAAGAATCTGCCACAGCAGATCATCAGAGCCGTAAACCACAGATTTGTTGAGGAGAATGTCAAGTATGTTTATGAATACACATAATATCATGTGAAATAATTCCTTTGCTGGCAGTGTTTCAGGAAGGAACAGACAGCACTCTCAGGCACAGTGAGACCTGCACAAGCCTTCACAACTCTGACACTGTGCTAAAGAGTTGCTTTTCTAAGGAGTTATTCTAGTAACATCCAGTACCAAAGGGAAGGTCCAGGGTGTGAATGCCATCTTTGTCTACTGGCCGGAGGACACTGGTAAGGCCCAGTATAACCCTTGAGAGGTCGTGCAAGGATAGGACTCATGTCCTTAGACAACATCCAGGAGAAGTAACCAAGACCGGAGCGAGTAAACAGTATTTTAAGTAAAAGGAGACTACTTTTGGTGTCTCTGTTTACAGCTGTCTCACTTCTCAGTGAATTCACAAACCTCAAACTCTCCATCTTCAGGCTTTTGCAGGTATAAAAATGAGCAAAACCTTTTCAGCTGACAGGATTTTGGCATGAGTCATTTGGCACATAAGTGCTGAGTTTATTTGTCAGGCATAAAATATTCATTATGTTTTATTTTTAAAAAATGTGTTTATCACATGTTTGGGGGGTTTTTGTTTGGTTTGGTTTTTTGGGGTTTGTTTTGGTAGCAAAATGACTAAATTTTTAAGAAAATTCAGCAATGATTACACAGACAAAACTGACATAACATCAGTTTATATAACCCATCTTGTACCTCTCCATTTCTACTAAAAATGTGATCTCAGCAATTCGTTTCATCTTTCACAAAATGCTTTAGAAAACACTTACAAAAATAACCATTAGAAATTTAGCTGATCAGAAAACTGACGGGACTGTTTACAAGAGCTTTAAATTTGTATTCTGAAAGCTCTGCTTTTTAAAACTTTTGCTCATCAGAATAGAGAAGCAAATTTTAAAAGCCCTTAACCACCAATAAGTTTAAAAAATTCAGGTTGCTCATATTTTTTTCCATTTATAATTAATGTCAGTGAAATGGTATCCACCAATTACATATAAAAAGCTTTTAGTTCCTACGGGCCTTTTCTAGAGCCACCTGCATCAGATAATATCTTACTAATTTTCATTTTCAAAATAAAGACTATTCAGCTGCTTCTGTATAATAAGTGCAGATTTTTGACAAATATATGCAGAATGATAGCTCTGCTGCTCTTATGAGTCTTGTTTAAATTAGATCCCAGAGAAAGGCTGGAAAATACAGTAATCAGGTTTCAATGGACAAAGACCTGATTAATAAAGTGAAGTTTGCCAAAATACAAGTTCATGTTGAATTTTCAAATTCAATTTATAACATGTATTCTAAAAGAATGGTTAGTCAAGTCAATGAGAAAAAAAAAAGGCAGGATAAAGAAATTAAGCAGAACTGCTATACAGTGGGATAGTAAAAAGTGTAAAGAATTTTAAGCCCAAAAATTAAATGTAACATATTCCTACAGTTTTAATAAAGATGATAAAGTAGGATATGGAGATAAAACTATGGTTAGCTAATGAACTGTGACTGTAGAAATTAAAATTACCATATTCAACATTCATCCAAGGCTGAAATTTATGTGTTCAAGCAAGGAACATCCATCCAGAATACTAAAAGAACTGGCATGGGGCCAGACCTGAGATACCTCGTGCCAGAGAAAAACCAAAAATAGAAATTCCATTGACAAAAAATCCCAGGCACTGACTGATATGTTATCACCACCAAAACCAAAATAAGTTAGACCAGAAAATATATGAATACCATAAAATAATGAAAAATATTGATAAAGAAAAGAATGAAAAAATGAGTAATGAAAAATGAAAAAAAATTGAGTAAAATATAGCATGTCGTTAACAGTGAACAGAGTAATTGAACTGATTCTTGAATGAACATTGAAGGTCTTTTTGTTGCTGTGCTTGTATTTAGAAGATGTGGAGAAGTCTGTATTCTGCAGAAGCCATTCGGACTGCCAAGAATGCCTGTGGAATCCAGGAGCATCCCAGCTCAGCAGCTGAAGCACTTGTGTTAGTCTGCTCTCATACCCCACCATGACCTGCTGCCACTCTTGGCAGATTTGCAGGTCTCTGAAGGTTGCACCTTGATTACAATTAGAAGACAGAAGTTAAAAATGGGACCACTAAGCTATACAAACTTAAGAGGACAACTGTACCATTTAGCTATCAATGAATGTTTCAATTCCAGATATTTATAGATGAAATTGTGTGTGCCAGTTTGTGCATATGTGAGTAATTTTAGCTTTTTTGACTATTTATTTGATGCAATGTGTGGGAGATAGAGTAACTTATTTTTTAAACCCACAAAACATAAGCTTCGCTTCCACCTACTTATAAAAAAATCTTAGTTTATACACTTACATGGAAATACAGTGTTCAGCTTCCTGCTAAACTCTTAGCATGTTTCTGCCAACTTCTCAAAATGTTTTCCTTTGCCCTTGTTGATTGTGAAAAAACTCCAAATATTGTGGCAAAACACACTGGAAAAGAACAGAGCATATAAATAGCCACACTTAATTTTTCACATTGTGAGCTGATATTCATGGATCTTTTTCCTAGAGGTATGAAAGATGAAAAATCAGACTACAGGAAAGGGAAAGTCTGGGCCTGCCCAATAGAGGCCATTTCTTCCCCAACATGTCTGCCACCATGAATTAAATAATTTTCCATGGATCACAAGCCCATAATTCCTGAGAAACCTCTGTCAAATCCCTTGTAAACTGTAACTGCATTTCCTAAGGAAAGACTCAGCAAAAAATTAATGCTCCCTCGGCACCAGGGTGAGAACAACCTGTATGAATTTATATCCTCCAATACAGTTCATAGGTGATGGATTCTACTATGAGACCTGAACCACAGATTCTCTCTGGCAGGAGGTCACTGGCAGGGTAGCTGTGCTCGGGTCACATTTCTATGCAATATTTTCCTTATAGTCAAAGAAATTATTACACTTGCACTGCAACCAGCCCATTTCTTCAAAGCTGTGTCCTTGCTGGGGTCACCATCCCACATAAAGGATCTGCTCTGGTACAGTACAGATGAAAACTAAATACTGAAATACTCATGAATACAAGAGAGTGATAACTCCAGCTTATGCTGTTTCCACTGCCTGCCCCCACCATAATAATTTCTCACAACTGGAGAAACAGAAATAAAGACAAAAAACTCACTTAAGTTCTGTTGCACAGACAGAGTAGGAAAAAAAAATAAGATTAATAAAAATCTGAAGCTGAATTTGGAATAATCTCCTTTTTCTTCACTCCTGAAATAGTAACTTCATTTTTAGTAGTTGCTTCTTCCTCTTTTTGTTTACCAGATGTAGGCAGTGTGTTATAGCAAAATAAAAACAGAACTTCCTTTCCCCTTCCAGCCCTTATTCCTGCATGCCTCATCATATGGTTTTATTTTTAAACATTTTCCCATAAGGATGTAACTTACTTTAGGGCTTACTTCAAGGAAGCTCCCAACAAGTTCCCATATGCGATTGCTTAACACAGAACAGCTGAGCTTTGTAAATCAGCAACAGACCCAGCAGCACTATCTGACTGCACCAGGCTGATGGGCTTTGCCTCTTTCTAGTGCAGTCAGTTTACTAATGAGGAGCTGGCAAGAGGCACAATGCCCCCCGGACCTCATTAAATGGGCTTAGTTTGGCCTGCTGTAACCTTACCTCAGGACTTGAGCACAGAGGCTGGAGCAGAAGTTCTGCTGCAGAAAGGAGGGTCCTGCCTCCCTGTGGAGGTGGGGTCTTCACAAAGAGTTTAAAGTCACGTTTCCTTCCTGTCACTGTCTCTCTAGGTGTGACATAAGAATGCAAGGATATTTGATTTAAATTCTGGGTTTACCTCAGAAACTTGTTGATGTTTGCACTGAGGGGGTTCAGCCCCAGCCTGGGGACCTCGCTGAGGCTGCTCCCCCACGTATCAACATCTCCCCGCACTTACAGTCTTCAAACATGTCATGGCCAGTTTTAAATCTAACAAATTGCACAGACAACTTTCCAGTGTAAGGGAAATTGTCGGAACAGCAGCAGCAGAGCCAGCCCACCCCATGCTCTGCTCCTGGCAAAGGCAGACTTAGGGCTGTGGAACAGGGAAAAGCACAGATGCATTAACATTGTCCTAGTCAAAACTCATTACTCAGTTCTCTCAGGTGTTGGGGAGTCTGAAAGTGAACTGCAGTCATTAGTGCTTCCTAACCTGCTCTCATTTTCCTCAGCTGTCATGTCCACGTTTGCTGTTTCTAGCTCAGACTTGCTGGCAAAAGAAATGCTTATGAATTGAAGCTCAAGTGCCAAGTCCAGTGGCCCCTTGAGGCTACACATTATTTTGCTTGGAGGCTTGTCTCCACTCTGGCTAAGCAGAAGAATAAAAACATGACAAATCTGATCAGTCCTTTCTCAGCCCACAAGTATTCAACTTCTACTACTGTAGAAACTAGAACCTGAGGCTCTGGTTGCACAAAAACCTCAAATTGCTTTAGAAGAGAAAGAACTACCTGAGGAGCACTCGAGCTGTGGCAGCAGTTCTTTGGGTGGAGAAAAACTGTGGGCACCTCATGCCATACCAGAGCTGGATGCACAGTGCCTGCCAACTCCGCACTGCTAATGGCGTGTGCAGGAGGCTTGAGCAAGCACTGTGGGAGCATTAGGTTGGTCGGGGGAGCACCTGCTGAGTTTTGGATTCTTCCTATGTTGGGCACCCTCTGGGGCTGGTGCAGGACTGTCAGCAGAAGTGGCTTTCTCCAGTCAGATTTTTGCTTCTAAGTCAGAGGCTGTTGGATTGCACCCAAATCTTCAGAAGTATTTGGGAAAACAACTTAGGATCATAACAGCAGATTTGCATTAGAAAAGATTAAAAGCTACTTTAAGTTAGCCTAACTAGGGGCTTTACTTACTAACATGGCATTATACATTTCCAAGTTCTTCTAAGTATAGCTCGAGGTGCAGTGTCAGCATGAGTGCAGTTACTGTCTGGAGACCACCCATGTCTCTCTGTCAGGTTGTTAGCCAGGCTGTGCAGGTGGTGCTGGAAAATGTCCTGCTGCTTGGCTATCACTGTAGAGGCAGGATTTATACAAAGAGATACGTGAGATGTGCTTTTCTAAATTAGTAATGACTTTATTAATGTGGACAGGAATATTCTGGCCATGGACATCTAACAAGAAATGAGAGAGCTATTTTTGCTCTTCCATGTTGGTGCAGAAATGTGTTTGACAATGGTGGTAAAAGCCAGCTTGCTGAGACATCCATCAGAGATACTGAAGCTCATAGTTACAGGGAGACATTTGCTCCTGACAGCACCTCCAACCATCCTGTCCCTTCAGGGAGCTTTCCTCTCCTGCTGGCTCAGTGTGGAGCAGAGTTGGGTTGCTGTTGTCATGGCTCTGACTGTGCTGTAACTTACATCTAAGCCTTTTTTCACTTGATTGAAACACAGGGTACTGAAAAGCAGGGATGAAATCTCAAACTTTGTGGTTGTACCTTACTTGACAAAGTTCACACCTCTGCTACAGCCTTGAATTATCATAATAAAGTAGCTGGTTTAGTGTACATAGTGTTGTTTCTTTTTCCTTTCAGTCTCCTGTGCTTCTGAGGTATTGTTGTTCCATGATGTGTCCCCTGGTGACTGCTCTCACCACATTATCAGCAGACACATCTCACGGCAGATCGCCATTTGGAAGGTAAGCAGTTTTTCCTGCTTTGAGATTTGCCATTCAGAATCTCTATGGAGAAAACTCATATAAACAAAGGAGAAAGCTGAGCACAGACAGCTCCTCCAACACAGTCCAGAAACCAGACTGCATAGCTGACCAGGGAACCCTGAGGGGTTTCAGCAGCATTTCCCTGGTTATCCCCTGTGGTGTGGGACCAGAGGCGCAGACCTGCAGCTGCTCAAAACAAAGAGAGAAAGATTGACTTCGGTTACACGGTTTAATTTGTGATAGGATCCAGACACATTTTCTATTCCTCTTATATATAGTTCATGTCTTAAATACAGAGTCAAGTCATAATCGGTACTACTTGAAAGTACTTGGCCTTATGGATTCAATAGATTTTTTTAAAAATTTAGTTGTAGTCCAAAGTCTTTTGACTGACTAGGACTAAAAGAGAAAGAAACAAAGAAAAAATAAGTACGGGGATATCACATCTCTAGCTCCTCATATCTCTCCTTAGCCTCAGATAATTTTTCAGCCCAACTCATTTAGTTCATTACTGGGCACAAACTGTGCTTGACTTGCTTTCACTAGTTTTGATGTTTATTTCATGAGAGACTACTTGTTAAGAAAGCTGTATGGAGGTTTAGGAAACACTCAAGGTAGCATTAGAAAACTATCTTGTAGTTTTCTCTAATTTGAATGGCACACTTTTGTCTGAGTGAGCCACATTTCATGTCTGTTACCTTCATAAAATAACAGCAAAACTAGAAAAGTTCTGTCAACTGCACTCCTAGCATAGGGCAGCTCTCAGAGCTCTGGTAATGAGCCATTGCATCCTGAGCATTTCTGAAATTTACCCATCAAAAATTTAGTGAAGTATACAGATAAATCTGCCTAGTTACTGATACAGGGGGAAAAGTACATCTTAAAGAAATAAGTAGCAAAGGCACTCCAAAAAGACATTGAGTGAGACCATAAGACATTAAGACATGATCATATTGATCTCAGCTTTGTAAATTTCCACTAAAATTAAAATCCAGTGGTGTGTTTCCCACACTTACTTACAGAACTTAACCAACTGTTTGTGCTTCATCAAGACTATGTATTAATAGCTCACAGACAAACAGGCTAACATTTTGATCATTATCTAAAAACTGTGATTTTCTGATTTTTAAATTTCTTTTATATTTTGGTTCACCAAACCCTATTTGTGTTGCTAAATTATGTTACTGGCTTAATCAAGTTTCACTAAAATCTGTTCTGCCTAAAGTTTAGTCTCTAATTAATAATTTTTACACATCCTTTACAAGAATTCTTCAAAGATGGACAAAATTAGTGCAAGACTTACCTATCTTGAGTGGTGTGTGTCTGCGGGTCAGCTACACCTTGGTGCCTGAATTTTTGTTAGTAATGAGTTGCAAAAATGAACCTGTAGGATTAAACTACACAGAAGTACTCAAAGCACTGAAGGCAGGGAATTGTGTGAGATTTTCCATATGTTCTCTCTCCGTGAAATCCTGAATCCCCAGGAAACTTTCCAGCCTGGCTGTAAATGGAGGCCAGGCAGGCCTCCTGACAGGCTCTGTGGAAAACAGGACAGTAATTTAAATAATTGCTTTAGTCTGCATGAGAAATATAATTTTAGGTGAATTCTACTGATAGTGGCTTCAGGCTGAACTGTTAAACAGATTAGTTTTAAATGGGACCAAGCACTGCCAATGCAAACTGTTAACATCCAGCTACAGTCATTAGGTCCCAGCGGAAATGTTTATGCATAACTACATCCCTCAAGCAGGGGTGGGGGGGGGGAAGAAAAAAAGAAAGTGTTTTTAGTATTCAACTGCCAAATTATTTATCTTTTATTTTCTGAATTAAGATGTGCAGTGGATCCCCAGAATCATTGATCTGTTTAAATAAACAATGTGACACACACCAGGCCACAAGGACCATCTGACACTGATTTCTTTTGTTTCCATTTGTGGAACAGGAAAATTATATACTGTACAGTTTGAACAGACCTATCCATGTGAGTTCATCAAAGATCTCCATTTGTGGTGGTAAGCTCCACCACACCACTTGATGGTCTGTTTTTCCTAAATGGAAACATTTCTAGCTCTCAGAGGGCGAAGGAGATGATATTTCCGTAAGAGGAGTTGCTACATGTACATTTGTGGTTCTGTCATTGGCACAAGACTAGTAAATGCCAAACTCACAGGGTCCAGGATCATATATGTGTTAACCACAAAATTGTTTCTCCTTTGAGGGAATTGAAAAGCAGCTTGATGGAAACTATTTTTCTGCTCATTTGTGACATGACTTACAGGTTAGAAACGCTAAATTTATAGGTACCGTTTACTCTCATGAAGCAAGATTGTTTCCATAAGAAAAGAGGCCCTATTCTCTGGTCTATGTATACATTAAGTAAAAAGACTTCTTGCCCACAAAGTTTAAAATTGCACAAGCATTAATTGAGCAGTTGAGCTAATGTTCAGTCCCCGAAACTGGAACACGCTGAGTGCTGGGAGGCACCACAATAGAACAATTGTAACCTCCACTTGAGGAGCACATCTCTCTCTCACAGGGTGAAGGATGCTTTGCAGCACAGGACTCCTGCCTCTGCCTCAAGGAACAGCTTACTGCAGATTGCCCCCACAACTACCCAGGGGACATAGAGACCACCCAGGTCAAACAGACTCACTGGAGTAAAGGCTGCACCAGCATTATTTCCTTCTTGGTCCATAGGTTCAGGAACCCAAACTCCGGGTTCGACGTTGTTGTGAAGCCCCCTGCAGCAGCAAAGCTCTACAAGAAAAGCCTCTGAGTGAGAAAAGGTTAAAGGAAAATTAATTTCCCAGAAGAAAACACCTGAAAGGCATTTTAATGGTTCCTTAACAGAGAGAGAGAAGGAACCTAATGCTGGGAGCCAAATGGTTACACCATCTTCAGCAGCTCACCCAGTCCTCTTCCCGTGCAACAGTTACACTGAATATGAGGAAAAGTCCGCTTTATGTGCCAGGGAACTTTTTATGTATAAGGCTTTACTGCCAGAAGGGTTGATATTCCATGTAAGTATTTTCTCATGTATTATTATAAATAAAGGATAACGTTTCTTCTACAGGCAGTTTATTTTTTTCCCTGAGTATTTTAGACTATTGGCAGTCTAACTGCCTGCTATTTATCAGAAAACTAATTTGATCAGTCCCATAGCAGGGCAGATCCATGGCCCTTCTCCAGACAGTGCTGAAAATGCTTATGTGTAAATGTTTAGCATTAAGGAGATTACAAATCCACACAACGAGATCAAGCTGAAGGTTCAAGGAACAACTATATTGAAAAATAACTAGTTCTGTTCCTACAGCCTTGTGATAATTTCTAAGATAGCTGGTTCCTCTAGAATCTGACTTATGTGCCAGAACAGCATATAAACTCAAACAACACTGTAAAGTAACCCCATAGGTTTCTAAATTTTATAATGTTAAAAATAATCATAGACAGGGCAAATTAAAAAAAATATTTGAGAGAAAATGAAAACAACTGGGCCCCAAAGTCACAGAAAAAATTGGACTTCACTGTATTTAGACATCCCAGGAGAGTTTTCAGTCCATAAGCTTCATGCACTCAGGAAGCCCTTGGTACTCTGAGAGATACAGTAAATGTGATTTGTGCTGAAGATCACATGTTCTTACAGTACAATTTACTTTCCCATTAACATCCTCAGGAATATTCCTTTGTCTCAGCGATAACGTATGCTTGTCCTTCTGCTTGGCCTGGCAGAAGATGTCAGAAGGAACTGCTAACATTTGGACAGAGCTGCTGGTAACTTGTTTGCCTGCATTTCATGTGGAGTATCAGGGTTTCTGCATGCCTGTGATAGAGGTGCTAACTTAAGTGTGGAAGTGTTAATTAATAACAATTCATAAGGTCGCCTCTCTACAATTTAAACTCCTTCCCTGTGGAGAACAGAGAGTAGCAGTGATGCCAAAGAGCACACTAGAGACATTGTGGATAAAAGAAACAAGCATGTCCATTCTCTGAGAATCTCTGCCCAGGAAAAAAATATTACAGGATCCAAATAGTTCATGTAACTTCTCACAGATTACAAGCACAGACAGATCCTCTGGTGCAGAACAGGCATGTCAATTTACTAATAATGGCTGACAGATTTGTAGGAAAAGCTTGTAAATTGAGAAAAAAGTGGGACAGAAATGCAACAGAGCCATGTGAAAAAATCTTTTTGTGAAAAAATATGCAAGACAATGTACAACTCCTGCAATCCCTGCCTAAGCATCCTCTCTGAGAGAAGAGCTTGCAGAACAGAAGAGTGAAGGTCATGAAGATCCAGAGATTCTTTAAGGACTCCCTAGGCTCTGGGGTCAATAGGAATTTGTCTTCAGATCTGTCTCCTCAAATGGCTTGTCTTAGTGTAAAATTAAACCCAGGGAGGATGCTAAGAGGCTGGTTCAGAATGTAATAAAAACTATATAAGAGAAGTATATTCCCTGGTCTCTTCTCCTGAGTGAGAGGGTGCTAAATCAGCTAAAAGAGCAAGCAGACACCTGGCTTTGTTGAATTATATGAGAGACAAAGAGAAAATCCTTTGTGTAAGCCATTTTCCTACATGGTGAGTCAGGGAATTTATATCCCATTATGTGCTCAGCAAAAAGTGTAAAGATACAACTCCTTCAAACAGGTGTAAATAGACAGTCAGGATCAATCTACATGATGAAGCTTCTGTTTTCCAGTAACCTACAGGCTAGACTTTCACATAGCAAGCAGAATATCAGCTAAAGAAAAAATTGATAGAGTATGAATTAACGTTTCATTATGTCAGATCTATGAAGGTTGGATCATCTCAGACATGAAAATAATCTGCATGTCCAATTGCATCTATGCCACTCCTATTTGTTGCATAATAACACTGACATGACCACAATGGTAGTGATGCTTCCATCTGACATAGAGGTGATAGGTGAGGTAGCTCTGTGGTCTGGAGTTAGACCATAGTCAAATTATACAGTCATTTGGAGAGAGATATTAGTTATACTCTTTTGTGACAGCTGAGGTCCTTGCATCTAGAAAGCTGCTTCTCTGAATTTTACCTTTGAGAAGGGACTAAGTATGTAGGAGCAGCTGGAAGAATGCTTGGATGAGCCCTGAAGTCCATATAGGGCTGTGCCTTTTATGTCTCTGTGTTTACCAGAAACTCAGAGTTTTTGCACTCAGGTTTGACTAATGCAACTCCTTCTGAGCAAATGGAGTTGCTGCTTCTTTACCCATTTGTCATGGTGTGTGCTAGCTGTGCTGCTATAGATCCTTGTATTGAATTTAGCCCTAAAGCTATTAGAGTTTCACAGGTACTCCAACATTCTCCAACATAACTTTTAGAAATATCAAATAAAGCAGTAAAGTTGTTAACTTAGAACTCCGCTGATATACTGTCAGCTTGAGGTCTTGCTAAGAAAACACATGGCAGAAAAGCAAAACAAAACTAAACAGTAACATAGATTTCAAGTTCATAAAATGCTCAGTGCAATTTGCAGCACTGATTGTAGTTACAGTTCTGTCTTATACTGACAGGAAGTATTGAAACATGCTTACGTATATATGTGCAATCCACCCTGGCAGACAAAACTATGTGCTGCATAAAGACAGATGGGAAAAAGCTGTTTTTTCAGTACTACATTGCTGTATTGTGTCAGACTAAGACTGGTCATAGTCATAAAGTTGGTTCATACAACTATATGTTTACCTAGAAGTTCTCAAGACAGTCATTGAAACAGTAGCTGTTTTCTTACCCAAGAAAACAAATGCAGAGGGCTTGAAAGTATCTGAGGTCTTCTGGAAGATGCTATTGTAAGCAAAATTTGTTTAATGTTGCCTTCCTTTCAATCACATAGGCAGATGGGTGGAGTGTAGCAGGCGCTGGACAGAAAATAAAACACTTGGAGCTGGGAGTCAGACCAATATAACACAGCAAAAGCTGGAAGTAAAACCTGTAAATCATTCCAGAAATAAAGCGGTAGGGATTTAAGCTTTGGAGAAATATTACTCTGTAGTAAAAATATGTGAATCTTCATCAAGAAATAAATCCAAAAGAGGACTCTTTTTTTTTCAAAGACTTCAAAATTAAATGCCTCTGTCATCCAATAACTCTGGAGTTTGCAAGAGAAGTATAGACCATCTGTTCAAGAGACCAGTAACACAATCTGTGCAGCTAATCAGCATGATAGCAGTAGGAAATGATTTCATAGGGGCCTATCACATCTGTTTTTAAAGCTAGTAGACTTTTTTTAGTTTTAATACATTCACTGCAGCTCTCAAAAAAACCCTCCTTTCTGGTAGGATTTGTGCTTTAGTAGACAGCTTTTAAAATTTTTTATCAGTCTCCAAACAGGAAGACACGTGAGTACCTAAATACTGAGTACATAAATACATAACCAGTCGGGTGCATGGGTATTCCTGCAGTCTTACTACTCCAGTGAATAGCAGTCAGGTCTATCTCAGCAATCGATAACATCCCTATCATCATAACAGGCTAATATAAAACATTTTACATGGACAGTTTTGATTAATTATGAAAAAAAATAGCAGTGCTCCATTGATTGAACTCCCTACCTAGTTTTTATTTCTATTAGCCTGCATAATTATTGTCTGAGTAGTATATTTTTTACCTTTTCTTGTTAAATTCTGACTATGGAAATCTGGAGTGTTTACTGAGTGCATTTTTGATCAATTTATTTTTACCAAGAATTGAGAAAATGTATATCAAAAAGCGTTACAGTTTTCAGAAATCTATTAACTGCCTCTTCCAATTGTAGAAATACCTGATATAAAACATCTAAATGAACATATCTTAAAGCATGGGGGGGGGGGTACGCGGGGGGGCAAGGAAGTGTTACCTGGTATTTCTGAGGATCGTGGGAGATGCAGTGGGGTTTTTTGCAGCAATGTAACACAGGTCAATACAAAGATCCTGGATATTGTACCAAAATATCTTTAATGGTTCAGTGAATCTCATTTCCCTTTGCATTTACCTCCATAAAGTCTTCCTTGGAAGGATAGTTGTGTGCACCATGCTTGCTTTCAGGGCACAAATAGGTCACAGATTTCAAACAACTTTGAGAAATGAATAGAAACTAATGAAAAATGTGACCTTATATTTCCCTTCCTGTTTGTCATTCCCCAGTAATGGAGGAAATACAGAGAAATAGCCAGATGAACTGTAGAAGGAACAAGGGAAAATCCCCACTGTGGATCAGCTGCAGTTCCCCCACTCCAGGAGCGAGTAGGCAGTGACAAGTCTCAGGTGGCACTAAAGCCCCAGACAGGTCCGACCACTGCTCAAGTGGACATGGACCAAGTGGGTCCAGACTCCACCTTGCTGTTGGTTCAAACAGGATATGTTGGCCTGTGGCAGGAAAGGGTGCGAATGGCACCACATGTTGGAGGCTCTGAGCTCTTTGGTACCACCTTTACTGTGAAGCAGTCATTTTGTAAGTAGTATTTCGAGCTAGATGGAAAATAAAAGACGGGAAAGATGTGTATGTCTCTTTTATTTTTAAATCTGAAAACTGCTTTGACATTTGCCATGTCTTCATTTTCTAGTACCATAAACGCTGAGCTAAAATTTGCCTTTGCTTCTCTAAGACCTCTGGAGCACAAGAACAAAAAAGTTCAAACTGCCTGATAACTGTAACAACCCTAGATCCGAACACTCTACAATTGCAGATGGAACAGTTTATTTTCAGCAAACAAAGGATTAAAACCAACTTTTAATATACAAAATTGATTTAATTACTTCCTAGATGTATGAATCTGGAAAAAAAAATTGAGAAATAAATTGATAGAAAACAGACTTTTCTATTTCACATAAAGAGCAGCAGAAATGTTGTTCATGCCCACTGTATGTCAGCAACTTGGAAAGTCAGTATGACCAAATGAAAACAGCAATGTGCTCTGCATCTTTGTTCCATCAGAAATACTGACTCTGAACTCCATGTGCCTCTAGATATGTAATTTTGATGGTTTATGGGATTTTCACCAAACTTCATTAAGTCATTATGTCTCCAAATTATTAAATCAAGCATGAGAGTTCAAGAACAGAAAACATCTGATCTTCTGTGTGCACCAAGAATTGCAAAGCAGGAATGGTTACCTAGAATAAATAAATGAGGAAGAAATGGAAATATTTGAATTAGTTCATTATTGAAAATACTATTTATATGTCTTGGTCCTCCATTATTACTATATACATGATTTTCCCCTTTCACACTCTTGCTGAACTACTCCTTGTATTGTTTCTGGCAGCACATAGGAGTTAATAGCACTCAAAGTGCTTGGAGCCCTACTACAGTATAAGAAAAAAAAAAAGGAACTATGTGCTAGGGAAGGAACTCACAGCTTCCCTTCCTGCACCCCTGTGCCCACGCCAGCAATTCCCCGATGAGCTGGAATTTTCTTTTCTTCTGGCAGCTCGCCCAGAGCTCAGTCCTTCAGCCTGGGGACTCTAGAACATTACCATGCCATCTGCTGAAGTCTGGCAACACAGAGAGCCCAGCAGGACTCAAGTCCTATTAATCTGGTGGCCCTATGAGCTTATGTCCTCCCTCTCTCTATCATAAGAAGTAGGACCAGAGGAGACTGCTGCCTAATAAGGTCTACTCCTTTGCTGTCACATCTTAGCAAGCCCTATCATGACAACAAGTCCAGCTCAGGAGTGATCAATCTAAGTGGTCAGTGATTCTAATGAGGATGTTCAGAGTAGATAATGAACTGGTTCAGGAAACTTAAAGATCCATTTTTATGGGATAGGGCTTATTTAGTGTCTTGCACTCCTGCCCAGAGAAGACTAAACACTGTCATTGATGGATTGGGAAGCAGGAATGCATTTACATATTCTGCTTATCTCAGTGTTAAAATTCTGGTCAGTTCTACTGGTAACTGGGATGCAGCTGAACCTTTGAGAAAATGAGCTGGGCTCTGAGAAGTGAGGAGTACGGTAATGGTGATGTATCAATCAGGATAGTTTGTATTTTTCCTGAGAATAAACTTGACTTGTTTGTTATCCTCATCTGTTTGCACATGCCATGTGTTGTCAATGTATTGACTGCAGCTGTTCCAACATATGGATTGGCTTAATGGGAAAGAAGTTTTCCTGCACATGAACCCCACTCAAAAGCAAGGGTGGGCAGAAAGGATCAATTTATATTCACAGTTTATAAGCAGTTACAATCAACTTAATTTAGGTGGTCCCTGGACAATGTAGATGAATATTTAAAGCAATCTTATTAAGATTAGGCTAATTAAACTAATTTTGAGCCACACAGACTGGGTTTTAAATAACAGACTATTGATGTGCAAGAAAGTAAGAGACTATTTGAATTTAATTTTGATTCTGGATCTGATCTTTGCAAGTCAGTTCATAAGCAGGGATCTCCTCAGACTCCCATCTGTCTTCTGCTCTCTCCCTACTTTTATCTTTATCATAATTAAAAATTCCAGCTGTGAACTGTTTGAGGACTAATTTGCTTATCACCACTGGCCTGTAACCACAGCTTTAAAAAACACTAATACAAACAACACAGGGCTTGCACAGAAAAATAGATCACTTAAAATATGAAGTGGAATGGCAGGAAAATGTAAGTGCAAGGCCCCTAAGTTATCTGCTAAATCACAAGGAACTAAAAGTGTATTTGGCAAGCTCTTATTGTCAGTCCCTTAAGTGCACTGGAGGTATGTAGTTATGCCTGCAGGCCAGCAGACAGAAAGAGAGGGTTTAGTTCCAGTTTCCCTCCACCTGATTTACTGAAGTGGTCTAGCAGCTTCTGCAACACTAGCATGAGCTCCAACAATAACGATGTGGTTTAGTAAGTATAATGACAACATCTGTAAGATATTTAGGCCCAAACCTCAGATTTTCTTGCATATTTCTAGAGGTTTGGTTTTGGTTTTTTTTTTAAGAAAAAAAAAGAAAACAAGTATTTCATGATTTTTTTTTCCAGGTTGGAAAAGACCACTAAGATCACTGAGTCCCATCTCTAACCTAACACTGCCAGGTCACCACTAAACCACGTCCCTGAGCACCACAGCTACATGGTTTTTGAAGACTTCTAGGGAAGATTTCCACCATTCCCCCGGGCAGCATGTTTCAACACTTGACTACCTTTTCAGCAAAGAAATGTTTCCTAACATCCAATCTAAATCTCTTTTGGTGCAACTTAGGGTGCTTCCTCTTGTCCTAACACTTGTTACCTGGGACAAGAGAGAGCTCCCTACCTGGCTAAAATCTCCTTTCAAGTTCCCACTACATTTGCAAGTAAGAATCCCATTATCGTGTAGATGGCATAGAGTGTCTACAAACCCACGGCAAAATAAAAAGAATGAGGCTGATGGAGTCATCAGCAATGACCTCTTTGCCCCATGCTTGCAGTACCTCACCCTGAATTCAAAGTGCCACACTCACATACTGGACCGACTGTTCCAAATTAACATTACACACAGGTATAGAGAGTGAAATATTTCAGATGCACCTGACTTGTTTTCAAGACACAGGGAGAGAGGGGATGATTTGGCACCCACAGCAGAATGTAACCCTCCTGCCTTCTGGGAGGAAGGGCCATCATCCAAAACAGGGAAACGCTGATCGAAAGGTTTTGCATTTTTCATTTTTTTTAGTCTCGGAGTCTTTTCCAACCTGGTTGGTTTTTTGTTTGGCTTTTTTTCCATGCTGAAAACCAGGCCACTCCTCAGGAAGAGAGGAGTAATGTTGCTATTTGAGACAGAAAGCACTTTCAGAGAACGATGTGGTTTGCTGGACGTACACAAACCAGAGTGTTGGCTGTCTGAGAATTTTCAAAGCACCAGATTCCTCCTCACCACTGTGAATACTGTACAGTGCCCAAGTGGCAGCATCGAAAAAGGCACTGTGGGTTACTACAGTACATTTTCCTGAACTCTCTATAATCAGTCTGAGCCTCTAATGTCACCCAACGCAGAATATATCACACTGCTGCAGGGACAGAAATACTGCTTTCAATGAGTTCATTTAAAATATTGATCCCAGAATAAAATGCTTATGTTTAAAAGCCTTCTTAAAACCTTTCAAAACATTTCAATGAACTTTTTATACTCCTAAATTTGATCAAATATTTTCCACATATTTAGCATAATAATCAGGGTCTCAATTCACCAAATTAGGCAGCTTGAGAAATGATCAATAATTCTGCCAGAGAGACCACCTAAACAGTATGGGCTTTATGGCTGTAGAAGCTGCTAAATGAAAACCAGAACACATCCACAAACAGACATTTTCCTGATCCTTTTACTGTCATGGAAACAGTGGTGGGACAATTTACATAGCCACAGCATCCCTGAACTTCTACGTTGACATGAGCAATGGAATGAATGGATTGGGCAGGGACTGGTGGTAATAAATGTATCTTTAATACTCTCACAAGTTTCCATCCAGCCCAGATCTTCCTAGAAAGCTTTATGAGAGAGAGAAGATAACAATTTCAGCAAACAGGTTATGACACAAAAAAGTGTTTTCTATTCAATGATAATAGAGAGATTTTTCAGGTAGCCAGAGTTTTCTTCTACATTTAGGAAGGCAGTTCTGATACTGCAGTAATAAGAAAGTGGGAAATTGAGAAAACCAGATTATCATGGGATGGCAGCCAGGTTATGCTATGAGAGCAGGGAATGCTGCCCAATGCAAGGCTGGTGACAAATGCTTTGCACCAGCCAGTGCAAAATTTCAGTCATGTCACCAAAGCAGAATTTTGCACTAATTGAACTTACTGCTCTTAAATCAGAGTGGATCAAAACAACCTTTAAAAAGAAATGAAGCAACATAAGATATGCAGTCTTCTTGACACTTGAACTGTTCCAAACCTAGAACTCTGTTTTGCCACAGAAGATCCCTCTGACAAGGTGCTAAGCACCAAATTAACCATGCAAGTCAGAAGCAAGTCTCAGGAAAGCAATAATGTATCATTATCAAAGATCACAGAGCAATTATTAGGGATGAAACTACCCAAAATCTGTCTTTTCTTACAGTCTCACCAACTTCACTGGTAGTCAGCGTGTGAAATTCAATTTTACAGCTCGTAATAGATTTGTGTATATTAACATTAAGAGGGTTTTACAGTCATTATCCCTTGCAGTTCTCTAGTCTACACTTTCTGTATAGACCCTGAAGGTTAATAAGGTAGGAATTTTACTTACAGGGAATTTTTTTCCATCAAGGAAAAAATTACAGGTAACTTCTGGGTAAAAACAAAGCAAACAAACAAAACAAAACAAAAAAAAACCAAACCAAAACAAACAACCAAACAAAAAACCAAGGGAAAGCAGTATATGCAATACTGCTTTAAAATATTAGCAGGTTAATGATGTTTTAATACATTCTTTAAATCTATATTTGTAGATGGTTATTCTAAAAAGAGCACAGAATTACATACATAAATATCCAGCTGACAATATCATAGTTCTAAGTAACAATGTCAGAAAATCCTGTGATTCAAATGAGGAAAATCTGGAAAGTCAGCACTCAAGAATAATTTTCTTATATAAAAGGGATTTTGAAATCCTGTACAACACTTTCTTTTTGGAAAGCTAAGGTTATCCCGACTTTTATGTTTTGTTTTGCATTCCTGTGTTTGTCCTTAGACAACCCGGAGGACAGTGAAGGAAGGCAGAAATACCTGTTGGAGTTTTTCTGACAACAGCTATTTTTTAAAAAGCTGTATCAAGAACAGTAATCTCTTAAGACTTTAAATTTCCTTTCTTTGTAGTAGTAAAGACTTCATCGAGGAGAAAAATTCATTGGTAAAATTAGCACAAGTTGTCCATGAATTATACATAAAAAATCAAATAATGAGATAACTCCTAGAAACTTTGTTTGAAAGAATGACTACCTAACAGCTTAGCAAAAACATAAACTTTATCAAAGATGAGATACAAACCATGTCATCTAGGCAGTAAAGCAACGGATGGCAAAAAAATTTGTAAATGTTTGAAAACAAATCTCGGTGGTAGCTTGTCAAAGGACGTGCTTCGCTTTTCTTTCTGATGCAGAAATTAGGACCTTTTTACTTACATACACTGCTAGAAGTGACTACATACAGAATACACGTGACTGTAAGCAACATAATCAGAGTAGAAAAAAATTTTCCTATTCCTTTGCCTAAACTAAAAGTCTTAAATATGTCAAAGCAAGCTAGCCACTTTAAAAAAAAAAAAAAAAAAGAATTGCTTTACAGACTTAATGGCTGTAAATGAGGGCTGAAAAAAAAAATATTATGGTGGGGAGGAGGCTTTAAAGCTTTTTGGCTCTTTATAGACTTCTAAAAAGAAATATCGATTTTCAGCATTAAGGATGACCACTACAATGCCAAGTCCTGTCTAGCTTTTACTGAGAATATAAACTGCCTTCCTTCTCTACTGTTGGCATATCCTTCCTATTTTGTACTAAAATCCTACTTAGACTTCGATATACATTAAGTTTAAACCAAGGCATCAAAAGCAAACAAATTTGATAACCTAAAATCCTATGCAAGTATTTTTCCAGTAATGGATAATTAAGTGTTTTCATGAATCCCCACTCTTGAACCAGTGATGGTTTAATAATCAGTTTTAATTGTACTAAGTACACATCTGAAATGTATAAACACATTAAAGAAAGATATTTTAATAAATGGACTAGGTATTCTAGAGCATTTTATATACATTTCTAAAAAGAATTTTTATAACTTTTCCATCCTTCAAATAAAAGATGGAAAAAAGGCTGGTTACTCTCCCAGCTTTGCATACCTACCAATTCGAATTGCTAGCTACGTATTTCAGCATTAAACTATTTCAGACTCTGGACATAATGGCTTTCATCTGTTTCTTGTGGGCTTTTACACCTCCAGCTGAGTGAGAGCAGAGTGCACAAAGCCTAAGGGGAAAGAAAAGCCACAGCCCATGGGTCTCACAGGACGGTGGGCAGTTCTCCTTATTACCACTCCTCATACAGTGCCAGGAAACCCCCAAAGGGTGGGATAGGCTTGTACATGTGCTCAGGCAGCTCCCTGAGCACTAAAGGACATGCTCTCATGTTCTCACTCAGCTTAAAAGTCAAGATAAAAGAGGGGGGAAAAAAATCTCTGGTGTATTAAACTCCCTGTCTATCCTCATGTCATTGAGCTGAGATGTGATAGCAGAATTTACCTTGGAGGACAACGTTATCCAGCTATGACTTTTAGAAACCTCTTTCTGAAAGCTGAACCTAAACTCAAAGGCATTTTTAACCTGGAAATTAAAGAATTGAGAGAAATTATTCCCCAAAGGAAACCACCCATGTAGTTAATTAGCAATGAGCCCTTCCATGACAGGGTGCTTTTTCATAATTTTATTTCACTGAACTCAAATGAATCATAGATTAGCTTTTGAAAATGCTTTGAAATGAAGATTTTTGGACTTAATGTAAGTAGTCATAAGAGAATGTAAAGGGGGTTAAGAGTTCAGGAAGATACTCGAGACAAATAATTGCATAAAATGTGTCAGTACATTCTCGAGGAGGAGAAAAAGCAATGGTCGCTTATGAATCTTTAATGATTTTACTCTAGGATCAGCAAAGTCTTAATCAAAGGCAGATGCATACTTAGCCTGAGCAAATAAGGCATGAAGATTCAAACATTCTTTCTGAATACTAATGTGCTTTTATACTTGGACATTTAAGTAACCAAGATTTGAAAAATGGCAGAAGACCTCCAGAGCATGCAGAAGAAATTCATGATTCAGCCAAATATTTTAAATTTCCTGTCTTAAACATAGATATTATCCCAATTACTGAAATTAAACTCTCCACTAAACTTTTTTTTTTTTTTTCAAACAGACCCAGGGATGCTGAGTGCAATTTGGCAAGCGTGCTCTCAGAAAGGTATCTGAATATTGGTTTTAGCATCAGAAGCTATTTATCTTCTCAGCAAAGAGTACAGCAGGCAATAGTAACACAGAGAAGTGTTTAAAGGTAGGAAACTCCACCCTTCTATGTTATGGCAAAGTTGCTAGATGTGAAATGATTAAGTGCTTCCCAGGAACAAAAAGAACTGGCAGGAAAAACATGCTGCTGTTTTGGTTTTGCCAAACTTTTTTTTTTTTTTTTTAATATTTAATTTATTTTGTTTTCTAATCAATACTGCTGCATTTAACTGCAAACATGACCTAACAGTTTATTAGGTTTTGTAGTTAATTAAATCTACAGCCACAACAAACAAGATTTTGACTTATCTCTGCTAAGCTGGCCATTCTCCAAGGATACCCCAGTTTGAGGTCTTCTGCACTGCTGGGCTTTGCTTTTTTCTTTTCACTGTTATTACATGTGTATGCACACATCGTCTAAACCCAAAACAGGAAGAACTATGAAATCACAGCTCTTGGTAACATCACTCATCTGTGATTTGTAAAGCTACCTGTAACAGAAGCAAACAGCCTAATCAGTTGTATGGAAATTCAGTGATGGTCAATGATCACAAGTCAAACCTCTCTTTCAAGACAAGGTCTATACAGAGAAAGCCAAAGTTATTGAAGAGCAGGCAGTACAGAGCAGCCAACATATGCATTTATTTTAGTGAGCAAGAAGGGATTGATTTTAAGGTGTCCAATGCAGAAATACTTTTACTTAATTTATGTTCCCCACAAAAATACCTTCGGTATTTTAATATTTAAAATATATATACAGGAAAAATCCCAGTATCCCTGGAAAATAATAGATTGAGATTAGCAATTACTTTTAATGAGTGAGGTTTATGCAGTTAATTTTTAGAGGCTACAGAGCTAGGTGCATAACTTACTCATGAAAGATGATAGTGCTCACAGGATTTTACTATAGTGAGACTATCTAAAATCTATTCATTGGTAAATGTGTGCCATATAAATCTATGTAGAAGACAGCAAGCAGAGAAAAAAAACTCAGTAAATGTATGAGTACCAATGAAATGCACAGGACAAATACCCATTAATTCTTAAAATTTAGGAAATGGATGTTTATCCCTACCTTGAGTTAGGATTTTAGCCTTCACCCAAATATGAATTTTAATACGAATTCCTCAAATATGAATTTAAAACTGCTAGTAATCCACCTACTTCATTTGTCCTTTTCTAGGGTTTTGAAAAGTGTTTGCTGGAAACAATTCCACTGTAATGATAGTCAGAATAGCTCACTTTAACCAGTATAGCCGTGATGTAAAAAACGCAAGCCAGCCATACCGAAGGAGAGCTGGGTGCAAATATTTTATTCTGACATTTGTTGGTGGCATTTCCTTCTCTAGCTTTATGCAATAAGTCTTAAAAGTATGGAAATTGCCAGCACTCACATCAAACTCTGGAAAATATGAGAGCTGTGTTGTTGAACTTGCCTTTTGCTCTTGGAGGTGGCCCTTTCAAAACAAAGCTGAGTATCGCTACCAGTGCTCTGTGCCAGTGCTGGTGTTGCTGTTTGTGCACACACTGAACTCATAGTTTCCACCACTACTGACATTTAGCAGAAGTTCTTTTTAGGACGAAATGACAGAGAAATCCTTATTTCAATAGACTATCTGAAAGAGCAACTTTTCAAACAACAAAAAAATCTAGAATGGCTTTCTAAAGTCAGGTACTTGCCTTTGTAGAATTCCTAAGGGAAAAGGGTCCAGTCAGTTCAAATCAAAAGTATTTGATCCTTACCAGCTCTTCGAGGACACTGAGTTTGTGAGACGGTGGTATTAATTGTGTCTAACAAAGAAAGGCCACTACAGCTCATAGTCTTATGGCTCCCTTATTTGATAAAGGAGTACTGGCACCAAATAACTGATCCTGCAGTCAAGAACTGATTTCTGGTCACCTCTCCCTTTGTTTAAAGGAATTCCCAGGGAGACCCAAACACCAGCTCTGAGGCTCTGCTCAAATAGTACTGGCATATTGCTGCACCTAATGGTTCCAATTTGACAGCTGGGAGGACAGGCTTACTATACTTGCTGGGCTGAGAATTGCTCTTGGAAATTAGATTGACCAGTCCTCAAAAAGCTTAGATAATCTGAAACACTAAATAGAAATTGCTTTTGTTCCTTCCTTTATGATATTTGCTTTTGAAAACAATTGTTTTCTGCCTTAGCAATGCAGATATTTTGGACTAATAAGATAAAGCAAATCTATAGGGACATCTAAACAACCAAAATGGGAGCACCCCATGTTCCTTGTAGTTACTGTTTCCAGATATGTGAGTCCCTTGACTATTCATTATTACATGTTTTCATATGTATTTTCTCCAGAAGTGACATATTTGTTCAAAATCTCAGTTGAAAAAGCTTAACAAAAGGTTATTTTATCATCTGTGGCTCTCTATTGGAGGTTTTTCTGCCACTACACAAATACTGTGTGTTTAGATCTTAGAATAGGTATCAATTATTAACAAAGGTGGTGGAGAAAGCAAGCACAGTTTTTCATGACAAATGACAACATAAGCAGAGTTCCATATTCCAGCAGGCAGCATTTTCATTTTTCAGAGGACAAAGAGAAGAATGACTAATACATCAATTTCAGTGTTGTTCCCTTTTTTTTTTTTTTGAAAAGCACCTTGCTATCTAGGACCACCCTTAATTTACCATCGACAGAAAATGTAACGAAAACATCCATCTCTGGTTTCTAGTAGCCTGTAATATTAAATAAAGTAATAGTTATCCTCCACCCACTCGTCAATCATGCCCCTGCTGTTCTGACACATTATTTAACTAACCTAAAAGTGACACCGCTGCTTAAAGAAATTTCCACTATTGCAGAAGGAAATGAACTCTGAACTCTATGAAGTTAAGATGTAGTCTTTCTCTTACACTGATGATCCAAAGCTTTAGATTTTAATTCCTTAGGGTTGTTAAGGAGTTTAGAATTCAATTCATCACGATCTGTTAATTACCAAACTCTACAGCAAGAGGTTTATAGGAGATACATCATCATGCACTTCAGGAGAATTTAGGGTGTTTATACACACCCGAGAACCTCTCGTCCTTTTTTACAATGAGGTAAACAAATTGTCTTTTACTTACCTGTGACACTCAGAGCCGGCTTGGGTTCACTGTGCCCTGGAGGGCACAAGCCACATGATCTGATCCAAAGCCCATCTGACTCCATGAGGGCAGTCCAGAGCCCACACTAACATACTTGTTTCTCTGCAGGACTTTGTCTCAGCAGTGTCATGCTAATACAGTGACGGAGCTCTCAGCGGACTCAGCACCACCAGGATGGGCTTGTTTCTGTCCATGCCCCTATCCCCATTCAGGGAGTAGGCTTGCTGCTTTGTGACACACAGCTGCATCATGGGAAGATTTATAAGACACAGTGGAACAACGTCAGTCTCTGCTTGTCAGAAATAAACAACAACTGCCTCTTTCTGTAGTAGGAATTGTGCTTTTAGCACAATCTTTTTAATCCTTTCATCTGCTTCACTGACCTGGGCTCTGCCTACCCTGAATAAGGCAGAGCTACAGCTGCATGGATTTCTGCCACATCCATAGTTACTGCAGAAGCTCTCAAGAGGAGTGAATCACAGCCTAGTCCTGGCATACGTACCAAGGGTCCAGAGGCCAAAAAATTAATTCAAATCAGTGAGTTTATACACAAACACAACTACATGCATACAAAAACATGTGTTTCACTTTGAAATGTGTTAATATTTTTCAACTGAAAAGATCAAACTAGACAGAAAGCACTCACAAGTACTTGGTAGCACAAAATGGTCAACATACCAGCCTAACTGCAAGGCCAACAGAATAGGTTTGAAGGTCAGGTCATTTCCAGACTTTTTTTTTTTCTTCTTCATTAAATGGTTTTCAAATGCAAGACTTTGGCTCCCAAGGACCCAAAAAAGGTCGCATACTGATAAAAGCAAAATGAACACAAGCCTGTTTTCTACTTGAGATTATTTTGAGTATTTGCAAGACTGATAGTTTCCCAAAATGTCAATTCACAGAGAGTTAATCTTACTGGCTATATGAAATCATGTATCTGTCTCTGGCTAAACTAGAAGTGCTACACATCCAAACAATTGCTTTATAATAAAATAGTAGAATGTATCTTTTACATACCAATCCACCATCTATAATGCCCTGTCAAAGCTGTTTTAGTACATGCCAGTATACTTCAGGAGTTCCATGGGGGAAGAAAGAGGAGAAAAGGGGACCGAGGGAAGCCTCGTTTGTTCTTTCTTGCTTTGAGCGGTAAAAAGGGATTACAAGTATTACCCACTTGCAAAATCATGGAACTTGGCACAAAAATCCATGCCTTGTTACAGACTCCTGTAACTGGTTTTCAGTTTTGAAAATGCTTTTAGCTTATATAGCTGGGGGAGGAGGGTAGTTTCTAAACTATAAATTTTAGTTGGCAATGTTGCCTCTATGAGTCCCCAAAGTGCCTGAATGAAGTTCTCTTACTCATACCATAAACATCAGTGAAAAACTTGCACTTTCCCTCAACCTGAAAGGGATCAGTTGGTCTAATAAAGGACCCTCACTCGGTCACTGTCCCTCTCTCCATGCGCTTACCTCTTACCACCAGTTCAGCCAGGGGTCAATATCCTCCAGTGTAAACAGGCACCAGAGTGTAGAGTAAGCCCCTATACATTGCACTTCCTTACTAAGTCTTTAGCCATTTATTATTTACTACTTTTTTCCCTTTCATCTATACAAAGGGCTTATGCAATAGCAATATAGAGATCTCTATATGCCCTTAATAAAACAAACAATCCTGCCTTCTTCATCCAGATCGAGGCCACAGCTCAGGTCTCTGCATGGAAATGCCTGTTCATCTTGTCCTCTCCAAAGTTCTCCACACCCTTTCATGTATGAGCATGATGCTTGGTGCTCTTATTCCACTTGGTTAGCTCAAAGTTTTGAGGTAGATACAGTGCTGCAGCTACTTCTTGGACTGCTCTTCCCTGTGCATTAACACAGGCAAAGATACCAAACACCTGCCCCCTCTCCTGCCCTGATGTGCCTTTGCTCCCACTTACTATTTCTGGCTTATTCCACTATCTGTATAGAAGAAGAAATGCTTTATTTTAGTAACCGACTGCAACCTGAAAACATCGTGTGTCCAGAGACTCAAAAGGGGTGAGTGTCAAGCTTGCTTTGATCTGGCTTCTCAGCCTCTTAGGATCTGGCATATCTGCCTCATTTCCTAGCTCCTCCAGAGCCAGGCTTCTCAGTCTCCCAGAGCACCTCACTCTAGACTGTGATCAGAATTTATGGAGACTACAGGTTACTGTAAAACAGGACACTTTGTTCCCCTCCCTTTGCTACACTGCTGTGACTTACTGAAAGCCACCTGCACCATATAGCTCATATGTTGGCAAAATAACTGAATTTCATGCCATGCAATTCCCAGCCTGTAATCCATGTAACATAGTCCTTAACATACAGGTACTCTTATTAGATAATGCCAAAATTCAAACCCATAACCCTACTAGTGCATTTTCCTCAACATACACTATATTATGCAATACGGTTTGGAAAGAAAAGCATGGCAAAAAAACAGAGCTACCATCTAATAAACAACTTTGTCTTATTGTTGACAACACATTCTTCTTGGCCACAGATGACAAAAGCAATTTAGAACTATTACAGATTAACCACAAACACAACCAAACCCAGAGCAGATGCAGAGTGACATAGCACTAAATAGCCACAGTCTATAATACCTCTAAATTAGCTAATTCGTTTCAATTCACTGATTCTTAACGTAGTAAATTGTTCACCTGCTCTAGCAGCTCCTGTTTCAGCTGCAGCTCGATGTTGCCCTCCTGTGGGCCGAAAAAAGGGAGAGCTCTTGTGCTCCTTCACACCTTCACCCTATCAAGAGAAATCTGAGCATGGTTTGCTCTCTCCAGCTGAGATGGAGTAAGCACAGATGAGCTAAATCCGAGTGAATCATGTAAATGCAACATTGTTATTCAGATAAAATCACTTTTGGACTACTTTAGGGACATGTCTGCTGCATAGGAAATTATTCCATAGGAACAAACATCTGCATCTTGCCAAATCAACGACAGCTTGCAAGATGTTATTTTTTGCTTTCTTCCAGCAGAGGAAGGGGTGGTGATACATGAAGTTTGCTGGAATGAACAACAGAAAGAGTGCTCTTCAACTTTTTCAGCATGTTTTAATGGCAGAATGAATTTTTTTTTAATTGTTTGCCTGACACTGGGGGCTTCAGTCTTGAGGATCCCCAATCATAAACTATTTTTGCTTGAAATCTAAGGAAGGCCTCTCCCTTGCCTGGGCTGAGGTGAATACATCTTCAACAACCTTGTTATAACACAGTTAAATGTCTGTCCATTGTGTGACACTACCCATGTTTTTGTCAGTTGGGGGCTGCAGGTCCCTATTTCTATATCAGACTGAATTTGGGACTCACCTATATACTGAGCTGTGGCTGAATTGATTTAGGATAGCATATAGTTGGTTTAGTCTCCAGCTACTTTTCCGCTTCCTAAGGACAGGATAAAGAGGTAAATTCCCCATCAGTGGGAAGCAGAAAATGCTCCAAACCCAGTGACTCACAAAACACAGACACCACTTAAAAACTGACGACACTAAAATTTGATTTCTTCATGCCGAAGCAACAGCCAGAAGACAGGATAGGACTACCGAGGCTATGAGAAAAGACCATACTCCTTTTACTGTGCTTGATTCCCGAGTAGTGAGAGCTGTGACGAACACAGGGGGAAAGGGCTTGTTTTGGTATTTACATTGGTAACGAATAATGCTTTTTTCAAAGCCCCCAGCACTGTCACATATGTAACTCTAGCAAGGTTGACACCCCCAAGACTCCTCCAGGAACTGCACAGAGCTAAGGGAAGGAAAAATGTTAGAGCAAGCTGTAAGCAGAAACTGAGCTCCAATTCCTCTTACCAGAGGAGCACAACTCAGGTCTGTGCCACTGTCAGTGAAGACCTCGGGGAGAGATGGTCTCACTTCCAGCCTATGAGTGAGACCATCTGCTGTCCTGTCATGATATTTATGGCCCTCAAGAGCAAAATCACATCAAGCACATACTTTCAGATTACTTCTTTCTTCTGAGGATGCAAGTTGTCAGTAGCATTGTTTCAAAGAAAAAAAAGAGTTAAATCCTTAGCAATAGAATTTGACTCTGCATGTAGTCAACATGAAGCAATAAGCTAGTAGTCTTGACTCATTGGTAAAATCCACCTCTGAATTCAGAAATGCACTTTGTGGTTGGGTTTGACTGTTGCTATGGGCCAAACCAACATCTTAAATCCAAACATAACCTCAAACTGAGGAAGCTGAGGTCAGACAATTGTGGTTTGGGTTCATGTCTGCTTGCTACCAAGTCAAAAGCTTCCCTCTTGAAAACAGAGTACTAACGATACGCGACAATCCAAATGCAAATGAGAAAAAAGCACCAAGAAAACATCTGGAAACAATACTGGTAGGAAGAGAACATGGAGACGTGGCCAAATGCTTCAGTGCCAAAGAGGGGTGGAAAAAAAAGGAAATATTTATGACAAGGGGCTTTTCCCTGCCTGTGTTCTAAGATCATCAACGGAGCACCTGTGTAGAATGAAAGACTAGGAGAGAAAGTACATTTGTGGCAAGGGAATGGGGAAAGTAGAAACTGCCAGAAAAGCAACTCCAGCCTAGCTTTTTAGCAGTCAGGTGAGATCTACACAATAAATAGCATAATCAGCATTCATATACATCTGTCCAATAAAGCCTGTAAAAGCCACCATTTCCCCTTAACAATTATCAAGTTTAAATCAGAAATTGTCATGTGCTGGCAAACAAAGTCAAATTTCTGAAATCTTTCTTGCCACAATTGATCCATTGATTAAGCATCAGGATAACACAAGGAGTTGAATTAAAGTCCCTGGAAAATTTTATAGTAATGCTTAGACTACAGTGGCTGTTGACTCAATGAATTTAAATAAATTCCAGAGACCAGCTGGCAAAGAAAATATGTTGAAGCAGAAAGAAATTTTTAAAGCAAATCTGTGCATTTTCTGAAAAGGTAATTTTGCTGGATCTTGTTGCTGTGGGAGGATGAGGGGGAAAAAAAAAAAAGGCAGCTACTTTTCTCTTTTCTCTCTCCTGCAGCCACTTTAACAGAAACATTCCTCCTTATTCCCTGTCCAGTCCTCACACATACACACCTTTAGGGCAGACTTCCAAACACTGAGATTCAGGGTAAATATTTACTCTGTTCTGGGAAGGTGAAAGAGAGAGGCAGTAAACCCCAGGTTTTACTGTCTTATAGAAAGAGAGAGAGATGCATGTTGCCAAAGTGCACCCATGTCCTGGTTTCCATTTCCCAGCACCTCTCTGCATGAGGCTGAGGCTCCCACCAGGGTCGGGAGAGGCCACAGCCTGGCAGCAGGCAGGACTCATGGTCTCTGTCCCCGGGAATGGGCTTTGGCACATACCTTCGAGCTCAGATTCCTCCTCCTGGGCTGCAAACACAGGAGCCAACACCCCTCACTGACTCACCCCTCACAGAAAAATCTGTTTGCTTTTAGAAGACCTGGTTCTGCAGCTGAAAGCACTTTTAACCTGCTGTCAAATTATATAATGGAGCAAGAAACAAATTACTGCCTCTTTTCAGCCCTGCTTGAAGTGAGTTTCACAGGCTTTATTCTTCCTCTGAATCACTTCAGCTCTGAAACAGTCTTCCAGTTAAAAAGTCGTGTCTGAAAGTGCTTTCATCCAAATGACAATTCAAATAAAATACACTACACACATTTATTTGTCCTTAAAGGCACCTTCCTTGATGGATATACACTTTCCATACATCTAGGAAATGAAACCTGACCAGAGATGTGAAGAATTTGCGAGGAGGCAAGACTGGATGAGTAAGCAGCTGCTCTATTAGCAGCCATACAGCTCTTGATTTAGAGGCTTCATTCAGTCAGTGCTGAGGAACATCTTCTGTGCCTGATGCTGTAAATGTCAGTAGGGACTAAAAATGGCAACAGGACATTTCTGGTGTTTCTTCCCAGCCATGTCACCTGAGCCCAGTGAAGCTGAACGGGTGATAGAGGAAGCAGATCCCCTGGCAGCAGTGCAGCAGACCCATCACTTGCATCCACACTCCTCCTGTGTTCCTGCAGCAAGGATGGCTGTTGAGGGAAAGCAGAGAAATGAAAACAAACAGGTCTCCCAGCAACTGCACTGAACTCGCTCTGCATCTCAAAACTTTCCACCAGTGCGATGAAACACTAATCTCTCCCACACTGCTTCGTACTTGCAAAACTGTCTGGACTGCCAGATCTGCATTTGTTCCTGGCCAAGAGTGACCTCTCAATATAAACACAGTATGATTTACCCAGCTGACAGCCCAGCTGTGGTTGAAGAGTGCTATAGGGCAATCCAGCGGGACACTGCAGAAGACCAGCACTGTGGTATTTGTGAAACAGTGCTGACACGTGGCACAAGGGCAACTCAACGTACCTTTGTATTTCCAACAACCTGATTTCTTTGTAAAGAAAGTTGTTCTTCCCCCCCTTGCCCTGCAAGTCTTCTTTAACCTGACTCAGTGCAAGCAACTACAGAAGTCCCATTGTAATTAAAGCTACTTGCTACATTTTCCATTCTTATAAGAAAGATGGTTCCTTTACAACCCTTTATTCTTTACTGCATTTAGAAGGATCAAAACCTTAAATAACCACCAAAGAAAATAAGGATTCTTTTCTGGATTAGTTTTTAAGGCTAGTTTTGGAATTTCTTCATTTTCCAGCTATTATATTCAAAATGCTCTTCCCATTCACCACATGTGGAAAGGAAATCCTACAGCATGAAAAGGCTCCATGTGATTCAAAACTGTAACTTTTTAGCTCACATAGAAGAGGGCATTAATAACTTATACTGAGAATTCTGCTGTTCTGCCACACCCATAAATTTATAATCCAATCCAAAGCATGCAAACTGGCTTTACTCACTAAAAGATTGCCTCTTCTCCGGATAATGACTTCCTCTGACAGTAAAATTACACTGAAATAAGTGAACTTTGCCAACGGAGAACATATGAGATAGCACAAAGATTTCACATTCTATTAGTCAGCAGCTCAAGATCTAGTCCAGAGCAGGTAAAGGAAATAAAAATATTGTTAACAATGATTATGTATAAAAATAATAGCATAAGCATTTTACAGTTTTAAGGTAGAAAATGTACAAAACTTTTCCTTTTTGTCTTTTGCTCTGCAGCCTACAAACCACACAGTTAATACACTCACTGAAGTACACAGAGTCTCCATTTAAATTTTTCCAACTTGATTAAAATGAGTAAGGAAGTCCATCACATTACAGCAGATAAAAACTGCTCTATCCAGCTACCTCTTCTTAAGAAACTTCAAGAAATGGTTCTATGTGAATGTTTCTTTTTAAATATAATTTTAAGTTCTGTATTATTTTTCTGACCTAACTTTGAAAAGGTACAATCAAATTCATGTTAGTGGTCACTTGAAATATTTGACAGTGCTTTGTAAGAACTGAAGATACCAAAAACAAACAAAGAACACCACAAAAAAATAAAATTAGTGTCTCAATATTTGGAACAGTAAATAATTTCAAAGAAACATGATGAAATTTTACTTCTGGGAGGTAACTGTTATTTTCTTGCATCCAAATAACTAGCAGAAAGGCTTGAAAAAGCGGTCACACCTCCCAGGTAACTTCATACTTACCACATGCACCATACCAAAATGGTACATCCAACCAACATCTAGGAAAACAATAAATCACTTACTATGGCCATCATATATTAACACAATCCATATATATATTAATGTTCAAACAATAGCAGAGCAGCCAGAGGTAGCATTTCATCAGAATGTAAAACCTGTGCTTAAGTGCCAGCTACAGGAGAGACTGTGCATAGTGTAGGGAGGTGGAAGCCTCTCCATAGACAAAAGGGAAGAGATGCTCCCACATCACTGTTGGCTGGTGTCACTCTTGGCTCCTGCAGTCCGGGAGATTTTGGTTTCATACCAGAAGACATTTTTAGAAAGCAACAGAATAGGACCAGGGAAGAGATCCCGCTCTAGACATCAGCTTGTTGGGAGAGTTTTGTCTTCCTTTCTTGCTCTGCACATCAAGCTGGCAGAGAGCTCTGTCTGGTATGTGAAGCACGCCCGTCCTCAGAGCCCCACCACCCCCAGACTCGAGCAGGGCTGCCGGGAAGGCGGTCGGATGAATCGCGGACGCTCGCCTGGCAACTGAGTCACTCAGTCGGAGGTCAAAGCCAAGACTGAAAACCGAGGCTCTGCAGTCTCTTCCCAGATTTGCTGCCAAATGGTATGAACAAATCAGTCCTTCTGAGCCACAGTTTTCCCATCTACTTACAAAATACTTTGACGCATTTAGATGAAAGTCTGTACAAGTACTGCTGTATTACCAGACACTATTTCATCCTCTCTCAAGTTATAAATTACAACCACAACCTAAAAACGTGGGTATGCAAGTATCATTCCTTTTCTTTTCTTTAGGTATACATGTCCAAATGCACACTGTCCAAACATGACAATATTGCTAGATTTTAATTCTATAGCTGTACCTTAACTATTCTGTTGAAGTCTTTCTGCAGCTATGATTTTTGCCCTGATTTCCATTATCCAGACCCCATCCTGTTTTTAACAAGCATCTGTAAAATTCAATTTTGTCTGCAGGATGGCAGACATGGTATAAAGGCACTATTTTATCTTGAACTTCTGCTCACCAGGGAAAAATACATAAGGCAAAGCATTTTGTCTTTCCACTGTCTATTTGCTCATACTTTTAATAACTAGGTTAAATACTTTGACCTCCCCAGTAAATTATGGAACAGATTTTATAGAACGCAGAGATCATAAAATGACATTGAGAAAAGATTCCTCTTGGAAATGACCTAAGTCAGATGTGCAGAAATTCAGCAATTTGCAGGCATGACCCCAAAACAGATCTCACTATTTTTCATACATAGTGTCATTTTAGTTGTTTTAAAATTACTGTTATTCAGTCTTTATCAGAATTTTAAAGATTATTATTGTGAGCCACTTTAAGTAACAACAAATCATGTTCCTGTGGCATATTTAAGCAATGCATCTCCAAGATAGCAGGATATCACCAGAAGCTTAGCAGAGAGAAGGCTATTGTAGGACTATCCAAAACTCACTCCTAAATTATAGGCATTTTTTCATGCTGCTATTATTCTTGGTTTAAGTTTAGTGAATTTGAGAATTTTAATAGCCTTCTGCCCCAGCTTCTCAAGAAAATGAGCACAGAAAGCACCACTAAATATTCAGAGGGCCTTCTCTGAGCTTCATGTATTATCACTTAAGCAAAGCATAATGCACTCCAACTTGCAGAGGGCAGCAGTTCAGTTCATAGAGTTATAACACACCTTCAAATAATTTCTTGAATGGTAAATAAATACAAAATAGACACTGCAAAGCCGTTAGTCCACTATCTGTGAAAGTTTTTACACAGTTCTTAACATATTGCTGGTCTAAAAAGGAAAGAAAAGCTTTTCTTTGGCATTTAGTTTGAACATATTTATTTCTGAACTGAAGGAGGGAGGGAAACAGAGACAAACTAGAGCCCAGAGAAGCATACCATGAAGAAACCATGCTTCACATTTAAGTAGCATTTTTATTGCCAATGGTATTGGCTGTGGTGTTGGAGTGTTTTCTCCCTTCCCACACCACTCTTCTACAAAGAAAAACATTCATAATTCAAAACTTAGGCAGTAGGAAAGCTAGCAGAAAAGAAGAATATTCTCTTTATCAAGGTTCACTTTATACAGAGGGCTCCCTGGAATAAAGCCATGTGGGAATGCAGAAAGAAGCTTTGTATCTACAACCAATTTCCAGGAATCCAAGAGAAGTAGGGAAATGTTTCATAAAGTGGTAAGGAAGGACTGCAGGCACCTCTGTAATTGCTTTACCAGCAGACCACAGGCACTTAGGAAAATACTGGATTCAAGAAAGAAGTTGGCATAAAGGATGGAGAAATGCCATATCTTAGTACTCTGCTTGTACCATGAGACATTCCACCAAGGAGCATGCACAGAAGGCAGCACAGTCAAATCAAAAAATAATGAAGCAAATTTATCTAAAAGCTGATGGCAAGGAAACAAATAGTAAACTTAAGCTGGAGTAGGAGAACCAATTAGTTGGCTTATAAATAATTCTCATTGCTTCAGCTGGCCAAATGTGTCAAATGACAGCGGAGATCTCACTGGGAATTCAGCCTCTTACAGCCAAAAATAAAAGACAAAGGATCTGCTAACTTCTGACATGATCAATATATTTCACTGTCCACTGCAGTTTGGCAGGTGGATTGAAATAAGACACTACAATTAATGCTATTTTTTGCATGAATGGTACTCCATGATATGCAATGTTGTCACTAGCTTACTCAGTTTTTCTAAACTATTTCCTACGCATTTAGATTTATAATATTATTTCATATACAATTATGTGGCTCCATTATTAAAGAAAAACAAAACCAAAAAAACAAGACCACAAACTTTTATTTCTTTCCTGGTAAAAGACAAAACTGAATCCTAATCCAATTTTCTTCAGTAGTTTTGTGGGGTGTTTTTAGATCTGCAAGCTACAGTAGTGAAAGGAAAACATTTTTATCATTAGCAACAAACAATCATCACTTCTTAGACATTTAAAAGAGAAAAGATAAAAATCTAGTAAAGTTTGCTGTAAGTCCTTATCATGAGCAAATATTCTGTGGAAGATGTTCAGTCCAAGAGAGCTTTCTTGGCTTATCTTTGAAGTAAGGAAGCAGCACTACAATACATCACGCTGCACATAAAATCTTCAGCTTGAAGATAAACACGTCAAAAATAAAAGAGAAGCAGATGGGAATATTTATAAAATAACTATACAGAAGGAGAATTTATGTATGAGTTACTTACAGTAAGGGTATTCTCTAAAGTTTCTTTGTGCAGCAAGGAAGTATTTTTCAGCCTTATGAGACCAATTTCTTTTGCGTTAGCAAAGAGCTGAAGTTTTACTTTGTGAATATTTTACTCCATTATCTGAAGAAATCAAATAACTCTGTAAGGGTATTTCCAGCAAAGACAGTAAGATTTGCTTACTGCAGATCTGTTACACTTTGTAAACGGGAATTTCTTTATATTTGAACACTCAGATTATGTATTTTATCTATTTCTCTGAAAGAAAGAAGTGTTCACTTCTCATATGTTAAGACATTTCTATAGTTCTAGTGATTTACATTGCTCAAGAACTGTATCAGCTTCCGTCGTTGTCCAATTGGAAAAACCAACCAACCAACCAACCCCCAAACCAACCAAACAAAAAGGGCATAGTTAAACAACCCTGATCTGTGCCGTGGAAAAAACACAGAATATGCTACCAGTCTTCCCTCATCCAGAGGCTTCGCTCCATTTCAGTGCCTCTGCTTGGATGCCCATCAAGCCCTGATGCCACAGTACAACTGCCAGCCTGCTCCTACAGGTTCTCTTAAAAAAAAAGAGGAAAAAAAAAAAATAGGTCTTCAGTCTGTGGTATTTTGATGACATTCCTCAAGTGCCATGTCAGGGTTTTGGTCATAAAATACTCCATGTAAGGAATACTTGTGTTGTCTTAATGGCTGCAAAGTTTTCCTCTTCTCTGCAATATAATCTCAATTTATTTTCATTTTTTTCCAAGCTCCTGATGCCCAGAATTTGAATGCTGATATAGCTTTATAATGTGCTTTTGTCCCCTTCAGACTAAAAGTAAATAAAAATGGGAACAACTTGCCAAGAACAAATCCATTTATTTGCTCAAACAACATTTCAAGAACACCTGCACAGCTATTTTGGAAACATAGTGGGATGTCCATTCAGCCTTTCCTGTCTGTATGATTTCAGGTAGATTATGTCTACCTAATGATGAAAAATGCTTAGCATTTCCTGTACATCTGTGTTCAAGCTTGAATATATCTCATTCTTCCTTCTTTTGCTATTTAAACAACTAATATGGATCAATTAATTCATGGAAAGTTCATATTCATATTCCCTTTGTGTCAGTGATATTTAGAGAAAAATCAAGCCCTGTGTACTCTTCTGTGTGCCCTAATTTTCAGAATAAGGAAATGTTTTTTTCAAGTCTGAGTTGCACAAAGAAAAAATCCTGTTTGCAGAACAAGGCCAAGATAAGCCAGGCTATGGCGAAAAAAAACAAACACCAAATACACACAATAACAGTGAAACATGGCAGTGATCACCTGCTCCAACAGCCACCACTGTTGCCACAGGTCAGGATGAAGGACTTGCCTGTGGGATCCAAGAAACTGCTCTTGCCTGGAGCCTTCTGTATCCATCTCATCCTACTGGCTGTATGAACTACAAGAAAAAAATCAGGAAATGTCATCTGTGCTGTTTTACAGAGAATAACTCAGTTATACCCCTGATATATAACAGCTCTCTAGTTCTGATTCTAAGGCATCTTTCATTACCAGTTCAAAAATTTGCACTTCAAGAACACTTTAAAATAAGGATCCCTTGTCTCTGCCTCCCTTGCTCCTGCCTGCATTTATGCAAGAGCCATTGGCCACCCATGCTTTTTTTTTTCATCCCTGCAGGAAAGCTGACATCTGGCAAACACGAGACACAAAAATGGGGCACGGTTTGGATGGAAAGAGACGTGCACATGAATGCCTGAGCGACAGGGGCACAGGCAAAGAGTCTAAGAGAAGCAAAAGCTCATCGCTCATGTGGCCAAAATGCTCTCATGCGAATTAATATGTGATTGAAGTAGAAGAACTGATAATTTCCTCTTTTTTAAGTAATCCTATCAAAATCTCAACTCTACAATTCATGAAGGCACAGCAAAGTAAAGTCTGAGGCAGCAGGATCTAGAAATTTTAAGGCAAAACACTATTTTATAGCCCAGGACCCATCCTACTCTACACAGTAGGTGTGGGGGTTTAGTTTTCTTGGGTTTGGTCTGGGCCTTCCTTGGTAGCAAGGTCATAACTAAGGAAGTATTCCACACCATTTCCTTCACGTAATCAGGTGTATATAAAGACAGGAGGAAGGTTTCCTCCTTCCTTTTGCTCTCTTCTCTCTCTCCTGTTCGTGTGCTTGGAGGACATCAGCTCTCTGTGCCGGCCCAGCTCGTATCTCTGTGGGCTGAGGCCTCTCGGAGAAGCTGCTGTCCCAGCCGGATGGAGGGGAAGGACCTGCTTTCTCTTAAGGGGAGTTTGGTGAGAATTGACTGTATTAGTTACTTATTGAGCTTTTCCCTGAGTTTACAAGTGTGTGTGTTTGTTTTGTTTGGTTTTATCCATTTTTGTCCCATTTCCCTTTCCCCTTTTCCCTTTTGGGGTTGCCCTGGGATTTGTTCTGTAGATTCATAGTGTTTGATTGTATATAACTGTAATATATGTGAATATATATATATACACTTTTACTAAAATTGTCTTTTTGGGTACTTTTTTCCCCTTCTCTCTTGGGAGGGGGGAATCCATGTGGCCGGCAGTTGGGCTTGGCAGGGAGCCAACCCAAACCTCCACAGTAGGTGTTTTAAAGAATGACCAAATGCTAGAAATAGCTCCCTAGTGAGTCACAGTGTGCAAAGTGATTGAGAGATAATAAGTCTAAATTTGTCTGTGCCAGAAGTTCATTGTTGCACTGTGTACTCACCCATGTCTTACATTCTCCCAGTAGTGCTAAAGATAAAAACTAGCTTTTTGTAGCTTATACTTAATTTCTGCCTCAAGTTCTCATGCATTGTGTTCACTTCATGCTGTAGTACCTTTCTTTAGAAGGCATTTCTTACAAAATGCCTTAAATACCACAATGCCTACATTAGAAGTCTGAGGAAAAAGCAAGTTAACCCCCCTAATCCTCATCCTTCATAAGCTCAGACACTTGCTACAATTTAGGAGCTAAAACAGAAGAGTTCAACTTTACAAAGCACAGTCCATTTTCTCTAAGCCCTTTATACACATCCTGGGACAACTAAGTTGGATCAGACAACAGCAGCAAACCCTAAATTTCTCTGTAATCAATGTGTTTATTGGGACTGGAGCAGGATGCAGCTCATGCTCTCAGGTGCCCTCACCAATTCCTAACTGCTACCAGAAGAGGATGGAGAAGACCCTACACCACCAGTAGGACACACCTTCCCCTTACAGAAGAATAACAACTGTTATCAGTCAGCAATTTGCTTTAAGGAACCAAGACCTGAGCAGTTATTCTGCTAGTTCTGCTGCTATGTGACATGGAGAATATAATTTGCTTTTTAAGCTTTAAGGTAAAACTGAACACTACTACTCAAAAAAAAAAAAAAATGTGGAAAACAGCAAGGTTGCAAGCCTTCTCCACACACACTGCCAGATCTCACAGGCTTGCAGTCCTGCTCACATGAACTGCCACTCCAGCTGAAGTTGTGAAAACACAACAATCTCATGCCCTGTCTAAACTACAGACATTCTAGTAAGGAAGTAGCTTATACTAAATTCATTCTGCTCCCTTCCTCCTCTCTGCTCCTCACCCTCAACAGAGTACAGAAGCAAAATGGTGCAGAGTCATTAGCAGTTAAGTAACTCCTTCCACAACTAAGCAAAATTCTTATGCAAGAAGACTAGCTCCTGACTCAATTTGTTCCTATATGACTATACATCTCCCTTGCCAACCTCAGGCACTCTGAGGCATTCAACAACCATAAATCAGTAGTATGTGGAGCAGGCAAGCACAAAGGGATCAATATTCAGCCCCAAAACACAAGTGAGTTTTTTTCAAGAAAACACAGTTTTCTCCACTACCAAAGCGCATGTCATCACCCCAAACACCGCCTGTGATACAGCCAGTACCCTCCTCGCTGGCCAGGCTCTCAGCTTTGCTACTTCTGTAGCTGCACTGATGCCAATAAAGGTTGTAATCATGCTGACTGAAATCCTGTTTTTGAACTGTGGCCATACTCTATTAAATAACTTAAGACAAATATGTTTTTACCAGCCAGCTGATCTTACATTCGATCCTTGTGCAAAATAATCCTGAGGGACATTGCTTTAACAAAGACAAAACAGCTTTTCTGAAGTGAAGCTCAATCCAGAAAATTAACTTTCCAGAAGCAGTAAGTTACCAAGAGAAAAAGGTGATCCTGCATTTAACAGCCTTTGTATCATGCCAGGATACCAGATCTCCTGTTAGTTTAGGATTGAGGTGCCATAGGAATACAGTGCACAGCTCTGTGCTAGCAGCTGCAGAGGGAAGCAATTGCATGTGGTGAATTCTGAACTTTCAACCCATCCCTTCCTCATTTTACCTTCCCTCAGCCCTGAAATACACTACAAGACAGCCATCATCCTGTAAGCAGGATGCATTTATACAGATCTCACCCATATGTCAAATGGGAAGATAAGTATAAAAAGAAAGGAGAGGAAAAAAAAAAAAAAGGGCCCAATATTTTGCTGTAGATAAAAACTTCTCTTTCCAATTACTTCTCTTTTCATTAGATTCCAAATAACTTTTTATATTGAAATGAAGTATTTGAGAAACTACGTTGGAAAGCCATTTGAAACGACACTTCGATCATCTAGGTACAAAATCCTGGCAGTTATAAATTAATTACTTATTTTTGCAACTCTACAATTAACTCTATTAGTGCAAACCTCATCTCTAAGAACTACCAATATCAGTTCTACAAATGTATTTTATGAAAGCTGTGCCCTCCAATTCATACTCTGCTATGAAATCAAAAACATTCCATAGCTAAAAACAGTAATAGTCAAGTCATTTATCTGACACCTCAGCCACAGAGGGCTGCTGAGATGGGTACTGTGTTCCCTTTCACTCACAAAAATAGCAGAGCAGCCTACTCCGCCAGGCAAGAAAGCGAGGATTCAGGGAAGCAAAGATTCAAAAAAATACTTACTCATTCCAGAACTGAATCCACTGAGGCCATGTCAGAAATAAATCAAACAAAACTTAAGTTCTTCAAAAAGCTTATTGTGGAAGCTGAAAAGAAAAATCTGAACAAGCTCTTTAAGTGGAAAAACAAAACCAAAACTAGTTTCATGCACATGGGAGGAAAGAATTACAGAGGTCCTTTCTAGGCTTTTCTGTCTCTTTAATATCCCGATCTCCTTACTTCATACACTATGTGAAAAAAATCCATCTTCCTTTGGGGCTTGTAATAGTCTTACTCCTACCCACTTACAGTAAGTGAAACAGTAATCCTTTAGGAATAAAACAATGAAGTGACAAAGACATATTGGAATTACTTGTTCAACCACAATGTTAAAGAATATTAAATATGTAAAATACTACTAAACGCCCTGAACATTTTTTAGGGGAAGAGTTGGAATAGTTCACAAATATGAAATAAAACCAAGCTATACTCAGTATTTTTAAATAAAAGTAGCCTATATATTGTCCTGTTACACCACAGTCTCTTCAAGTACTTAACAGTGACAAGCAAAGCTAGAGAGGAAAGCAGAACAAACAAAATATTTTACAAATGCCTCATCTGTTGCAGAGCACCCTTATATCCCTGTACTCCCAAGGTTTCTCACACACTGCTGGAATCAGTTGCTGCTTTCCTTCTAATGCATACATCTTCTATGCCTCAAAACAAACTTTGTTAAAGAGACACTAGAGTCTAAGTGCTTTTAAAATTAATGAAACTTAAAAAGAATATTCTAACAATGACAATTCTATTTCCCTGAGTGAACTCATGTACTCAGCAGTATGGCCAAGCTTTCCAAACCAACTCTGGTGAACTGCTCAGAACAAACTTTTTCTCCTGGCATGTTTCTATTCCTAAGAAGTTAATGAGAACACTTCCATACCTGTTGCTGTCCTCCTGAAAGGCAGCTGTCAGCTTTTGCAAATACTTCATTAAAAGAAAAAACAAGTGAGAATCTTAGTAACTTGAGCGTGGCAAACACATCTTCTCTTCCATCAAGTGTGCAGCACAGTAAATACAGCATTATGTGCCACTACATGACAGAGTGAACTGATAGTTGCAAACACAAATTTAACTGTAAGTAAAGCTGTCATGTTTTTTGAGGGAAAAATATAGATTAAAAAAATAAAATGTGACTGAGAATACAAAAATACATCATTAAAACAGAAGTTATGGGGAAGGATTAAAAAAAAAAAAAAAAAAGTCAGCAGAAGAACTCCCCCTGTGCTACAGGGTTGTATTTGTGTGAGCTCTTTCCAAGGAAGTTCCTCATAACAATAAACTGTCTGTAACTGATCCAGTGGTAAAAATATTATTCTGTTTTAAGTCAGCCTACAGGCAAATTCTGAGGAAAAGATGATTAACAAAGGCTGCTTTCATTCTGAATGCCTGAAGATTTTCTTATCTGTAAGGCTTGCCTAAGCACAGGCGTTATTGATAGAGACACTAAGACACCTGTTCCATGCCTGGAAACAAAGTTGAGTGATATCAATTTCCAAATATTAGCCCGAAACGGGGAAGAATTGACAGTGTAAAGAAAAATTAAAAGAAAGCAAAGAATTTCCTGTCAAAAGCCATTCCCTTTCAAGCCAGCTCATTTTAATACATTGAGGTTACCTCACTTTGATGTATTCGCTTCAACATAACTTTAAGTAGAGAAAAGTGCAAAGCAGGGAAATAAGCAAGCATGCTTATTTTCAATAAAAGAAAAATCTTTGAAACCTTCTCCCAGTCCTGTCAGCTGAAAATAGTTTCTGTTTAGGCAATGTGACATAAAGCTTCTGCAGAGTCACAGGTAAAAAGTGAAGTACTGTTTAGATCATCAAATAGCCTCTATATAAAAACGAAACCAAGAACCATCACTCCTGCTGGGATCATTCTGAAAGCATAGTGCAGGGCTTGGTACATAGGCACCAACACACATGAAAAATAATTTCAGTAGTTAAATAAACCAAAATCTGACACTTAGAGAAGCCTCCCATCTAAATGTATCTACCGATCATTAGAAAATGCTTGTCAGTAAATCTAGTTTCTGTAAAAACAATGGCAAATGCAAAGAAACCACCTAATACAGTCAAGTAACACCTGTTACATTAATTTAAAATTACCCTTTATTTTTCACAAGATTTTCCACCATGTTGTGCATTTTGGCACGGTAGACTTTGAGACAGCTTCAAGTTTCTTTAAATTACAAACAGTAGATACAGTAGGAATATTTTAAACCAATTTCTTTAAAATAAATGTCAAGTTAAGAACCCTTAGCTTTAAAAGAGAGACTGCCACCATTTCATTTTCCTGATACAAAATTCAAGTAATTTTAAGAGTAGAAAATTGTCTCTATAAAACATCCTATTACAATTTACCAGCGTTCTGAAAATAAACATCTAATTTCCAGTATCAATTGGGTGCAATTACACACTTAGAAAAATAACTCACTTTAAATGAAGGTCACTTGCTGAAGAAAAGTAAGTTTTCAACAGGGCGAGTTCTCAAAACAAATGATAAACCATTTTTTCCTTAGATAAATGATTTTACCCTTGTTCCATCTCTGCAATTAATTTATTTTTTCTTCTAAAGGTGTACATTTCAGTATTGAAAATGAATTAAGAAAACAGGCTACGGAGATGGTTTCCCTTCAGTATATATCAGCATACGCAATTATTGCTTATCCAAAACAAGTGTAAACAAGATCCACTTCATTCTGCTTTTATGTTGTGATTTTTCATTGGTTGGTACCAAATACACAGACCACACAAACCTTAGCTGTGTCACTTTACTGAATGAAGATCACAATAATTTTTTCTGATGATGTTTGGGTTTTTTCTTTTTTTTCAACGAAGAAATGAATTCACTATGCTTTTCCATTTTCTCTCCTTGCCTACTCTTTAGGACAGCAGAATGGAAAAACAAGCAGGACAGGTTTACTTTGTGACTGAAGGCTCAGAGCAGATATCAAGAAATCTTCAACAATATTAGAACATTTTCCGTTTTTCATTCTTTTAGCCCAAAGTACCTTTGTTGTGTAGGAACAGTAACAAAGTTTCTTTTATCACCATCTTCCAGAAGAAATCTATAAATAAATCTTTGTGTAAAGAACACTGCTGTTGAACAGGGCAAAAATTAAAATAAAATTAAGGATCAATAAACGATACTGCAATGTATCTTGTGCCATTCAAGATAGGAAGTCCTTCATGTAAATGTGTAAGTCTTCCTGGGTGCATGAAACTCCATCCTTTCCTGGGAGACTCAATGGAGCAGTTGTACCTAAGAAATTTACATCCACCTCCCTGTAGCAAAAACACAAACAAAATAACCCCACAAACATTTATCTTATGTTTTAATAAAGAAAGTTCTTTTTTATATATTCATACTTCAAATATTTTTCTATTATTAGTAGGCTGGTAATTTTTTCTTTTACTATCCCTTAAGAATGTTGTTTAAATGATAGCATCTTTAGAACATTACACAACAGACAGGCATTTGCAATCAAAGATTTCTCCTTGCTTTGCTTTAGCATTTGCTGGATAACAACCCATCAAGCAGCAACTCGGACAAACACCTTCAATAACTTTACTGTAGATTATACCTACCAGAGAGAAGCAAATCATGTTCACAGGCCTTGGTTCAGGACTGCACCTCTATCCAGGCTAACATTTAAACAAACCTTAAATTAATCTGGCTGCTGCTTTCAAACTGAAGATGTGCTTTCTAGAGTAATATGTGAGGCAAGCACATTTATTGGTGTTAAGAACCATGAATTACACAGGTTTATAAACACAACAGGCTTACTCTACTAGTAAAGCTAGATATTACTGCCACTGCTCTGCCTAGCTCCATACTCTGGAGACTGTTTTGTTTGAATCAATATCAGAGTAGAAAATAATTCAGCTCAGAAAAAAACTAAACAGGTAAAAGAGTTGAAAATTTTCCTTCTACAGCTGATCTAAAAAAGAATCATTAAAAAAGTTCTACAGAAAAGAAGCCATTTGAGTCAACTTGGCCCTATTTAAACCTGTACAGGACTGTAGCAATTCAGAAAAGTTAAAAATGAAATGGCTAACATCTCCAAAGTTTTTCTTTAACCCCTTCTCTCCCACCACCTGAAACCAGTTTGAATAATTCAGCCTGACTGCATCAACAGTTCTGATTTCTACAACTGAGCAAATTTAGTACTTGTCAAAAACCAGCAAAGAATTATAAATCCCAATTTGTGATGCACATCTTTTCTTTTTCGGTTTGGTCTCTAAGAATATGCATTTGGGTACTAGTTTGAAAATAATATTGGACAGCCAAAGGATAACATTTTCTTAAGTTGATAAGTTGTCAACTTACTTGAAAGTCTTCTCCTACTTTGTTGAGAGCGATGTTGATTGTGAATGTAGAGGAGTCATGGTGAGGTCTGAGCGACCGTTGTCTGTCAGGACTATATTTCACAACAAAATTCAGTAAAGCATAACCCTGAAACAAAATATACAGTCAGACTTCGAGTTGTGAGCTGCCAAGTCACATACAGGATTCTTGGGATTTTTTCAAGATTAGTTAAAAAAAATCAGCAACGTTCATCTGTAACTACTGCTATGGTACGTATAAACCCCCAACAACAGCAAATAGGGTGTATTCAGTAAAATACTCAAATTTAGTTATGCCATGGAGTAATTATCTGCAAAAGTTTTAAACCCATACCTTGGTATAATAGCCAGCAAACACTTTAAGCGTTACTGGTGCAATGAACTCTCTTATGAAATGCAGCCATTCATTATCCAGTCCGATTTGCTTCATATGAATATCATCAGTTGGGACATTTTCATAACCTCCAGAAATACGGCTGTCCTAATGCAAACACCACAAATAGCCTTGAAATATGAACATGGAACATTTCTGGCATTTCTACAAATACTTATTTGAAATCTACAGAATCACAGAACTAGCAACAAAGCAATACTTAAGGGAGCATATGTGAGCCTGCTGTACAGCAATTCCACAGCTGTCATGGGAAAATGCTGAAATATTAATGAGCAAAAATTGGACATTTTTTAAAGGATAAGTCAATATTTGGATGTGTTGCCTGTAAAGATGATGTTGCCTGTAGAGATGATTAGGGTAATGGTTTTATTCATTGAGTCAGTCAGTGCAGGAGGGGGACAAGGTGCTCCAGGTGCCAGGGCAGAGATTCCCCTGCAACCCGTGGAGCAGACCATGTTGAGGCAGCTGTGCCCCTGCAGCTCATACTGGTCCATGGTGGAGCAGGGATCCAGCTGCAGTCTCTAGAGGATCCCATGTCAGAGCAGGTGGATGCCAAGGAATTCTGTGACCCCATGGGAAGCCTGCACTGGAGCAAGGTTTTCTGCCAGGACTTGGAACCCCACAGGGATTCCACAGTGGAGCAGTCTGTTCCTGAAGGACTGCACCCCATGGAAGGGACCCACAATGGAGCAGGGGAAGTGTGTGAGGAGTCCTCCTCCTGAGGAGGAAGGAGTGGCAGAAAATGTGTGATGACCACAATCTCCCATTTTCCCATCTACGCGAGCTGCTGGGGAGGAGGAAGTAGAAAAAATGAGGACTAAATTTAAGCCTGGGAGGGAGGAGTGAGGGAAAAGGGTTTAAGATCTGGTTTCATTGCTCAATATACTATCAATCAAATCAGAATAGGAAGCAAACTAATTTCCTCAAGTTGAATCTGTTCTGCCTGTGATGGCAGTCAATGAGTTCTCTCTCCTTGTCCCTATCTCAACTCATGAAACTTTCACTATATTTTCTCTCCACTGTTCAGCTGAGGAGGGCAGCGAGAGAGCAGCTTTGGTGGGTGCCTGGTGTCCTGCCAGGGTCAGTCCACCACTAGCTTAATTGAAGAATACCTCTAAATCTACTGAACAAGCAGCTACACGGTAGATTAAACTAAGCATTTGATACCACAAAGCAGAAGTTTCAGGTCATTGGCAATTCTTGGGATGTTTTTTGTTGCAGTACACTGTGACTTACTATTGTAAAGATACTCACTCATTAAGGTCATGTTTACATAGGCTGACACTTACTTGGTGTTTTCCACCAGACCATTGTCCAAAATGTTCCATTTCTTCTACCAATTCGTCACAGGCAGTGTCAGAAAATATGGGAAACCAAAACACATCTGGACACGGCTACAAAAAAAAATAAAATTTAAAAACTTGATCCACAAGTACATTCTCACAAAAGCAAAAACTACAAGATCCCTTGTAAGCCACAACGCAGCATCAACAGCTGTATCAGTGTACCCACGCATTCTGTGCCTTATGACTCTAAAAAACTGATCCTCTACATTACAAGCTATTATGAGGAACAGTTTAAAACTTCACATTATTTTAAACACAAAACCAATTAATCCCAGCTTCTTAAGGAGGCAAAGTTCATTAAGTCACTGTCCCTAATTGTCACAGAACTGAACACAAGTGCTCTGATCAGATCAGGTGCATGAAAGCAAGGAGTCTGGACCAAACAGACCAAAATGGCAAACATTCAGTTCTGATCCAAAACAACAAAAAACTGCTCAGTCACAGACCAAAACAGCATTTGCATGGAAATAGTTACTGTATGAAAATTTTGCATCAGTCAGTCCCACACATTTTTAGAAAACTCCTTATACCCACCTGTTCTACTATATTATCAGTGAAGATCTTTGAGTAGTTTGGATTTATATAAGTTTCCTTCCAGTCCTAAGAAAACATGATTTTAAAACATTACAATAGAACAAATAGATTAAAGTGACAAAAAATAACTTATATTCTATTCATTTGCACTACTGAAAGCGTTGAAACAATTAAACAATTTCTTATACCCATAAACAGACTGGTTCTCATCATATCAAAAATCATGAAACCTGTTACATCAGGGCCATATCTCCAGCTTGTTACTCTGTTCATCAGTTACCTTATTGATATATTGTAATTTGCTTAGGTGGGTTGTAGAGAACACCCTTTAATATATAATCAATATTTAGTGCATAGGAAACAAATGTTCTCCATGTAAAGTCTTTAAAACCTATACCTTTTAGAATATATTTTATTTAAAAAAAAGTTTATAACCATTTCATCAATAATTAGGTGCATACCACAGGATTTTCAAAGATCTGCCAGAGGTCATTGTTGTAGTGGGAGGTATTGTAATTGGCTGTAGAAAGAAGTCTTCCAAATTCATGTCTGTTGGTAATGTACATGAAAACACCCTATTGCAAGTAGAGAAAGTGTCATTAGCAAACTGCCCATCTTGGCAAATACCACGTTTTAAAAAGGTCTGTTTATGACTGCACTTTCATAAAATATATCACACCCTTGTACACACATTATATACATGCCGATCATTTAGCATCCTAATTTTCAAATAGTTGACTCTAATCACCAGCTACTGTTCAGAATTTTTTGTTTACAAGCATTTGGTTGTATGGATTTTCTGAACACATTAAACTGAAATGTATATTGTTGAGAACATAAAATCATGTATAGTCAGAGAAAGAAAAAAACGGAGAAGTGATTGGTTGATTTGTTTTCCAGAAAACCCAAGCAGACACACTGGAAGCATCTGTTCTCAAACTGAAAATGCTCATACAAGAAAACCAACAGCTAGGGTTGTTTCCAATTAAAAACAAAGAATAAGCTAACAATCAAAGGGCTCGTGAAAGTCAGAACAAGAAACTTATTTCAGAGTATTCACTACATGATCCATCTGGTGAATTGGCCTGAAATAAAGATATTTGCAAATATAGTATCCAAGAACATTCAGACCAGCGTAAAAAACAGCTGAGCACTCTGAAGTCTGGTCACGTAATTACGTGCAAGATATCAAGTAGTCGTAAGATACAGCTTTATTATCAAGCTATTAACAGAAGATATTAACAGACCTTTCTTGATTAGAAATAGTAGTAGAAAATAGTAATTTTAAAAAGAAATTTAGGTTCTGTGGTACTTTTTTAGTTAAGAGTTTTTCAGACTAAAACTTCATTTCTGAAATGTTTGTGACTTTTGGATTTGCAGCAGATGAAGACATTACCATTTGGATACTTTGGTATTTCTGTCTAAGTTTTTGTCTGAAAAACAGTTAAACTGTTAAAAAGATAATGATTATGTTAAACGTGCCCAATTTGGGGCATTTACCAAATCATAAAATAGATGCAGCAGGGAGAATAAGGAGGGCCTGGGTCAAGAGAAACAGCTTAAAGTGACAGTGTGGTCACTGAGGGGGCCTGGCAGACCTGCGAGTGATTTGAGCTTTACTCCTTCCTAGGACTGCTGAATCAGTTCTAACTACAGAGGCACAGCATCAGCACACCTTGACCTCAGAAGAACTGAGAAACTTCCCGGGGCAAACAACAAGCCTCTCTAAGATGCTTTGTGCTGCTCATGAAGAACCTGTCCCTGGCAAAAACTTGAACCTTAGGAGACTGAAAAGAAAGCTAGACCAGTATTTCGTTAGAGTAAGTGGACAGAGGAGAAGTATCTTCCTGTGGTAGAATAATACTACGTGTAATAATAACTAATTAATAAAAAAAAAAAATGAAGCAAAACCTTTGGGGGTCTGAGCATATGGAATGTTTCCGAAGAAGGGGAGTCTTTTTCCCTTTGTAAAGTCTAAAATGAAGGAGAATCATCACATCAGTTTTCTGATACATAATCTTTCTCTTTTTCCAACTACTATTAGGTTTCCACAGTTACATCAGGTAAATAGCAGCCTTTGCTCTGTAGCTGATATGCCTTTACAAACAACATGCATCTCCAAGCAAAGCTCTTAATACACATGTCAAAGCTGTTTCCACCAGCCCCTTCTTATCTGCCGCCAATACAAAAACAAGCACGTACTAAACCATCCTACAGCACAGACTGAGAATGGGGAAAAGAGAAAGCAATTTTCTGTGAAGCCAGTCAGATTAGTTTAATGAGCACATGGAAAGCACAGGTTGGCAATAACTGATGCTGAGACGGTTTGAATACAACAGGAGTAGACAGGGACTTTCTGAAGAATCAGTACAAACAAAGTAGATCATGCCTTGTTATGAGGGAATAAAAAAATTAATACTTGCCAACTTTTCTTGTTCAATTCAGCAAAATTATTTTTCAATGCTATAGTGTCTGGAAATAGGTCTGGTTTAAGTCTTATTTGTTTCTGTGATGAAACTAGTGTAAATATCAATAGAAATGTGGATTTACATACTCATAACTTTACAGTACAAATGGGTTTTCTCTCAGTACTTACAGCTTAATGCAATAACACATTTCTGATACAGTCTTTATCTATCTAGAAAAATTAATGAGTAATTCATGCTCCTTAAGAAGATTCCTACCATTTGATAATCACTCAGAGTTTTTATATAACACTGCTCCTCATTAGCTTAAATATATATCTACTTAAATAAAAAACTGCAAGCATTATAACTTGGTGTGCTACAAGTTCCACACTCTATAAAAATGGGCATAATAGAGATGGCTCAAATGCATTGTTAAGTCCAGCACAGTAAAGAAGTTGAGCCCTGTTTCATCTGTTGAGGTTGCACCAGGGAGAAAGGTATTTTAACCTCAACAGAAATTTTCAGGGATTTTAACTAGAAATCATCATGCAGTCAGTGCACTGGCTTTGCAAAAATCTCTGTTGTCAACAATTTAAAAAAATAAACCTGAAGTGTTCTAGCTCACAAAAATTGGCCAGTACTTTTAATTAGAAGTAAAATATAACATCCAAGACCGATCAAGTAAAGCAGTGAAGTACAGCAGGACACAGAGACGTGTGTATTTTAAAGCAGGCTGTAATAGATACACCTTACCATTTCCCTGGCATTCCTGCAGAGTGCCATATCAGGATCCAACTTATCACGCATGAAGTAGTTCTTTTCTTTCATCTCTGATCTGAGAGTTTGTCCCTTAATTAAGTATATATTGGCCATATAGGGGATATTCCATACTCCTCTGTTGAAAAAAAACAAAACAACAAAAAAACCACAAAAAACTAACACATACAAATAGTTTAAAGCTATGAAAACTACTTTATTGTCTATTCTATTAAATCAGTGTCTCTATATTTGCTGACAAGACTAATCAAGTTGCAAGGAGAAGGAGCTGAAAAGTTCCCAAGACATTTGAAAAACTACATCTGGACATCTCAAGCATACGTGTAGGCAGTAATGCAAGTTTTATGAAGTATTGTTATAAAAATGTAGAAAGGTCAAATTCACTACAGAGTTTTAACTACAAATGTACTTCATGTTTCTATAGTAAGGCAATCAGTCAAACTCACTTATACTATTCTACACTACCAGATGGAGAAAGTAATTCCAAAACAGATTTTTAAATGAGTTTGCAGACTTCACTGAGACTTCACACAGCTGGTCTGACCTCCTCACACAAATACCCATGGACCACAGCAGGCTGTGTATTTAAGTGAGTTGGGCCAATATCAACAAAAAAGCATTGCTTTCAGAATGCTCTCTCTGCAGATTTCCTCCCCCTCAGCGCCACGAGCACATCTTTCAGTACAGCTGAAAACAAGCCAGTCCATTTTGTTCTCCCAGGGCAATGAAAAGGCATCACCACATGGGAAAGTCAAGCTTGGAACAACTTACATCATTTGGGGAAGGATAAACCCAAAATTTTACTCTTGACAAAACTACTGCTGAAGAGCTCCTTGATATATATCTGACACAATATACAGGAAAACACATGAAGAAATTATAGCTGTTCATTGGTTAAGCATTAGCCCCAAAGAGATGACAAAGTCATTTGATGAATGCAAAAATCATTCCTTGTGGCTGAAGTTCCAGGGATAGAGTTTTGCATTTGTTACTTGTTTGTCCTTCCTTTTTCTGTATTATGCACTGGTAGAGTAACCAGACACAGGCAGATACTGATAATGATTGTGTTCACTACTAGCACCAGCTGATCAAGTTAAACACTTGGCTTTTTTTAATCCAAGCTGTGAATAGGAAATAACAAATATATTTCTATAAAATAGACAATGCAAAACAATATAACTGACCTAAGTTAGTCCTACAGGAATAATACCATATTCTTACATTTTCATGCAATATGTTGATAATAACCATACTGGATGACTTGACTTTAACAATTAGCTTACAATTACTTACACTCTGTTTCCTTGGACAATATCAACATAATCTTCTGATCGGGCATAATAGCCATCTGGGCTCAAAGCACCCCAGAAATTGGACCAAAGCTTCCCATGGCGAGTTACGAGTGGAGCAATTATCTTTCTGTGAAGTGACATATTGAATAAGAAAATATGAAACTCTGAAGCATTTTAAACTCACATCAGGAATTGCGGTGTGACAGGAACAAAACACTGAATTGTTGGTCTCCAAGCCTGTTACGAACTATGGCAATGAAATACCACAGGCAAACAAAGAGGGTTTAACTCTGCAAGAACAGAGAGAATGCTGTTTTCTCTGGACAGGCCTCAGAGAATACTTTCAAGCAAGCTAAAGAAAATTCTTCAAATTAAGAGATATACTACACCTGTTCTGTTCTATCAGTATCCTTAAAGTTTTCGGGTTTGTCAGCACGACATCTGCATCTATGCTTAAGTAATATTCACATGCTTTATCCTGGCGACAAAGATCCCTAAAAAGACAGAAAAGAATTAACTCCTGTGTGTCAGGGGAGGGGGGAAGGGGAATCACAAACAACAAAACAAACAAACAGATAAAAACTCAAACCATAACTAAGCACTCTACTAATTCATTGCATTAAAAGCCCTCTGAAGTACAGTATTCTAAAGAAAGGTGTCTTTAGATTACAGTAGTGTGATTAACTAAAAGAAAATTTAAATACAGGGATCAGATGCCTTATATTTTTCTTTTAATAAACTAAGTGACCTTTACCAAGCTCAGGAATACCTACTATACAGCTGGATATTGGTACAGTCACTTAATAGTGAAGTATGACCTTATTAAGAAAGCTCCTTTAGCAAGTAACTGCATGTGGCTGTAATACTGTCTTTGGAAAAAGATTCTACAGATGTGATCTGCTGATCTGAATAGTAACTGAAACCTTATGGAGGGCATCAGACAAAAATTAAATGTATACTTCTTTATAAGACCTTTTAGTTGTCTTTCCTGTAACTTACAAGACCAACATGGTTGGTAAAGGGAAACAAACTGCACAGGCAGCCAGTGGAAATTAGAAAAAGTAATTGAATTTGTCCATGCACTATTTCTATATTAAGATTTTGGTCTCAGAAGAATAAACTACCTGTGCAGACTCACAGGCCTTCAAGAGAAACGCAGCAGAAAACACAATCTACTGTAAAGGTAAATGATACACAGACCACATTTTTATGTTTCGGTCAGGATGCACTTGCTAGGCCAAGACCTGGTATAGTAAATTCAGCTTTTCCATGCCATCATAACAGTAGGATATTACAGAAAATCAGATATACTTTTAGAGAAAGCAGACCAATTTCCTCAAGTCAATACTACAGTAGTAGCTTCATATCATGTAGGTGATACTGATTTTGTGTATTTTCCCTATTTTGATTCCGTTCTAACAGCTTGAAACACTAAAATTATTTTACTTTCTTCTTTTAAAATATCTATAAACACTGCTTTAGTTGAAGTTCCATTTAATTTGATTCACTGTGACTGTTTTCTGCAAAGGAAAAGACTTCTGTCACTTCAGAGGATCTGAGAAGTGGTGAATGACAGGTTACATACCAGTCAAGGCAACAGCTGGCATGGCTTCCTGCCTTCTTTTCCTCCATTCCCTTCCAGTGCCTAGCACTAGATGTTCCACAGGGGAACATAGGGGGTCTTTTAGTTCAAACTTTCTTCTGCACAAAGGACTAAAGAGGCGTGACTTGCTTGGAATCACAGTAGAAGGTAGAGCTTTTCATATTCCAAAAATTTAAGCAATTCTTCCTCTAAGTCTGATCATTAAAGATTTAGTAATGATTTGAGACAAATTTTTAAAGTACCCAAACGTCAGAAGTTGTCTACCCACTACTGCTGAAATCATTGTGCTTGGACACACACTCACAGTTTAAACCTTTGGTCACTCTCTGGTTTTGCCTTAACTGACCATCTTCTCTCTTATATATACAATTTTATGACAGAAATTCCTTAATCAGCACTTTCTCACATAATTGCCCCAGTTGAAATCACCAGGTTTTGTTTTGGCCATAACATGGTCCTGCAATTCAGTCTTTGTGGCATTTCCCATTACTAACCTATTCTGTTCAAAGTTTTACAACTACTGAATACAATTCATATGAAGCTTTATCATTAGCTAAATTACAATTATTAATAGTAACCTGACTTCTATATTGCACTTGGCATTGGATATTAATTCTCTTCCAAAAACATCCAGCTCCTTTATCGTTATTCTAATGGAGAAAATAAACCCGAGAGACCAACAGACTTACTGTCAGTCCAGGGTTCCAGCTACAACACTGGCCAGAACTGGCCCAAAGGCAGGTAAACCTTTTGCTGCTAGGAAAAATATGAATTGAATTAATTATTTTAATTGGGAAAATGTGATAAATAAAGTGGAACAGGTTAAGAGTTAGTTGTAGGTAAACATGATGGGAAAATTAATTACATAATAGCAAATGTATTGTCCTTCAACTTTTGCCTTCCCACCCACTTTAAATCCAGAACCAGAGAATTCTATTACAATCGGTCCCATGTGCTTAGTGTTAGAAATCCTCCTCCTGTTCTTCATTCACATAGTAATGCAAACCACAGAATACTAAATTAAAAGCTTTGGTCTAAGTCACATTCATTCATTCAGTAATCGATTGAGAACTCTTTGAAAGCATTACTCTTAAATAGTCCAGAAATTTCAAAGTTACTATTCTGACTTCCTTTTTTCCACTTATTTCTTTTTCTACAACATTGAAAACTGGATCATCAAATGGCAAAACTTATACTTCACATTTGACATGATGACTTGTATCTGAAAATGCTAGGAGAATCATGCTTTAGAACATGAAGTTTTGCCTGTTGGTGATCCTTTGCGCTTTAAGGTCACTAGCAAAAATCTCCCCAAGACACTACAGGTTTCAGATACAGAGAAAGAAAGTGATAAAAGTTTCAGTCAAAATTAATAATGCAAGCATACACTCAAGAAATTGAAGCATCTTCTCTTTAGGCTTTCATTGTGGCCAAGTAGCTTTTCCAAGGAAATAAATGTAGTCCTGAATATTCTTATGCTTTAAAGTATTACATTCTTACAGTATATGTTAACTTCCAGATGTAGAAATCCCAGATTATACTGAAACTATTTGTTATGCATATCCAGGTCACTTCAGGGAACAAGTGGAAAGAGCTTTCTAGCCATGGTCATTTGTATAGTAATATTCTTCCTTATCTAAATTCAGTGGCTGAACCCTTCAATCTACTTGCTTTACACTCCACCTGCACTAAACTAAGACCAAACGTTGAAAAGAAAACCAATGTTCTTGTACCCAGAGTAATTTCAGTATAGTGATTAAGAAAAATTTAGAAGATGGCCAAGATTTTTTTATTGGAAGTGTGAAGTGAAGCTGAGCAGATCATTTTAAAGTATGTTGCAATCACAGTGCTGTTTGATTTCATTTACAAACCACAAGCCCATCTGGAAGAGTGACCTCATCTGAAAATGGGAAAGTGTCATTGCTCTTCCCCTCCTCATACTTTCCACTGAGATATTCCAAAGAATTAGTTGTTTATAACAGTGAGACATATGGTCTACCCAATTTCTTTGCTATTGACCTTTTTTCTTAACATAGTTTGAACTTGCAATTAAATCAAGCTATCATTTTTACACCCCTCAGTTTGGAAATACAATTCCAAATGTGGACTGTAAGCCCAACATGAGAGCACTTAAACCACTTGACAGACCTCTGAAAGAAAAGGTGTTCCAGATACAAGTCTGCAACACCCACTGAAAAACCGGGTGACATTGCCTGCCGTTTAGGGTTACGTTTTGCATCTCTCCAGGCAGCCACAATAGTATAAAGAAACTTATCAACCATCACTAAAAACAAACAAATGTAGCCAGAAAACAGATAAAGCACTAATGTTTAGTTTTGCCTCTCACGCTTAAGTATTGTTACCACAGTCACTGCACTTGGAAGCTACTGAAATCGGGTACAGGTGGGAAAGTTGTTTTTCTGCAACACTTAAAGCTCAAACTGTTCCTCCTCCATCTCAGGCTGAAACCTAACACTGCTGAATAATTCCAAAGAAGAAGCTCCAGAAAATCCAAGTCTCTAGCAGGAAACACTGACATCTGGGAGAAAAAGATTTAATCCCTGCTCTTCCTTCAACCACAGCCAAGATACTTGCCCTACTCAAGGGCCTGAAAGGGAGTCCTCCTATGTCCATGCCATTGTTTAACAATACCAAATGGGAGCTCAGAAACAATGACTGAATATCCTCCTTCAAGAAACACATAGGAAACCCCAAATTTAGCTCAAAATTCAGTGTTGTCAATGAACTCTGATTCTGATCTACAATTCTTCCTGAAACTTTTGAAAGCTTTCAACATAAACGTGCATTAAAATGTGCACATTACCACTAAAAGTTATGTAAAAGACACTTTCAGAAAAGTCTAGGAAAAACCCTACTCAGTTCTGTTAATGTTTTTGAGGGAGAAGGCAAAAGAATCAATCCCCCTAAAAGAAAAACCCTGAAATCTGTAAGTACTGAGGGAAAGAATATTATGAAAAATACACTTTTTATAAATAAAGTCTCAGAAATGCATGAGATAGATTTCCATATTTCCTGACTTTGTTATTGCTTGCACATATTTAACTGCTATTTGATGTTTTCTGTCATAACAAATTCTGTAACAGCTGGCTAAAATCTCATCTGCAACCCAGGAAAAACCATAGATATTTTTTTTTTATTTATTTAGCATGCTAAATATGCATGTAAATTACTATTTCTTATCCACAGATCAAGTAAAGACCACGTATCAAAAGCTCTGTCACATTATAAGTTGGTAGGTTCTATCAAAATATGACAGTTTAAAGATCTTTGGGTGAGATGTAGTAACAGTATAGATAGCGATTACACTAAAGATTCTGCCGTATGTTGTCTATGTGGCAACACAGAGGAAAAGGCAACTCAAGAGTAGCCATCTCAGTTGCACATAACATACACTAAAAAGAGTTTGCAAACATGGTACATTTGCTTTAGAGACAATTAGAAATAAAGAAAGAATGATTTATAAACAAGTGAACAGTTGCTTAGGCTAACACTGGACATCTGCAGCATTTCCTAGAAAGGCAAGGGGAGAGGCCTGGACCTCAGCCAGAGATCAGTTTCCCAGTGGCTTCAGCACAACAAAACCCCATTCAAACAGATTTCCAAGAACACCACAGAAACTCCAGACCAGACTTGGATCCTTTCAGTTGATGCTGTGAACAACTTATGCTATGCTCTTAAGCTCTGAACCAAAAATGACCTTTTGAATTTAACGTCTCTGCTTTGACACTCATGGAAGATTTGGTAGAAGAGAGAGTAAAAAGAATTATCATACAATAAAACTTTCTCAAGGGCCCCAGAAAGGTGGCCCTGATTTTGGTGGGATCCTGGTCTGTAAAACTCCATAATATGACTGATGTACTTGGAGAGCCATGAGCAACTCTGTGGTAGCAGCCAGTGCTGGAGCCACTAAAGACACCTTTTAACAGGGAGGTCTGACATGGGATATAAATTCCAAGATTCAGATTTAGGCCTGGCAAGTGCTTTAACTGTAAGTTTACTTAAATATAATGTCACTTAAAAATGAATGGGGACTAGAACAACCATAATGCAATTGTTAAAAGGATATCCAATGCAACAGGTACTTCTGTTCCATGAAAAAAACTCCGCAGTAAGTTAACTTGAAAATATTTCAAATTAAAAAAACAAAAATGAAACAAATATTATGGTTTGTGCATTGGCTGTGCCTCCATCAGAAGACAAGATGAGACTATGGAGGTACTCCAAACCAGAGAGATGTTTTCACAATGACCAACAGCTTTTTATATTAGACAAAAAACATAAAATACTCAACCTTATATCTAGATCTTTTCTACCACAAAAGCTCCCACTTTCGTATCTGAAGAAGTTGTTAATGTTTAGGATGCAAAATAATATACATGCAAGATAAAACAGCATTTGTGTATGCATCAATACAACAGCTTTATGAACTAGAACTTACATTCCCATGTTTCGGGCTTCTGCTTGACTCAGATTTTCTTCAGGTCCAACAATTTTTATATTTTTGATAATGTTCTTGGCTTTTTCCCAGAATTTCTTGATATGCTTTTCATGGTAAACCTCCTGTAATCATGTTGTAATTGTTACAGCAAATGTAAAGTACACTGCTATGAAATCATAAACATAGTGTCCAAGAACACATTGTATTTTGTCCTAAAGAAACAGATGCCACATAGTATTTGAAAATATTCCAGCATACTTGTCATTAAAATGAAGCTCTTCTGTCCAAAATGTTAGCAAAATAATGCAACACATCAGCAATATTAATCAAAGTTGTGCAACGATGCAAGATTTACAGACTGTTTACGCAATATTTTTCAGGATATTTATGTTACAGTCTTTAAAACCCATCCTACAACATCACAGAGGAGTTTTTCATGCCACTCTCAAATCACTTTAGAGTGACCGCTGTACCTAGGTGTGCAAGAACAATCGTTTCTTTAAAATGTAGTCACACTAAGTGTTTCTTTAATTTCTATTTACCCTACCTCTATTTACAAGATCTTAGGTACATGCAATACTTCCAAACCAGTGCCCTCCTTGTAGCTTTTGGCTCACTTTAGAGTAATTAAAATACTGGGTAGGGCTTTTCCCCACTATAATAAAAAGCCACTCAGCCTTACATTCATTTCAAATATCATATGACTTCTGGCTGAAGCAACAAAATAGCCTACAACTCCTATGTCCATATCACATTTATACTTTTAACATCCCCTTAAGGAAAGCACACTGAAGGCTTTAAAGATAAGCTCTATTTCTATTACTTAGTCCTTTCATGCTACCATATCAACAGTAATGCACACACAGTGGAAAAAAAGAGAGTACAATTAAGTTTTACTTCCATTTCTCCTTCAGCCCAGCTTCTTCCAAAAGAATTATACACATCTGACATCGCACTCATTAAAATAAAATCACAGAATGGTTTGGGTTGAACAGGACCTTAAGGACCATCTCCTTCCAACACCACCTTCCATTAGACCAGGCTGCTCAAAATAGCAAAACTGACTGGAGCCACTGGTGAAGCATCAGAAACACCAGGTCATTAGGCAATTAGCAAAAAGTATTCAAAAGCAACTTTTCTGTAGTACCAATCAGAATTGAACACACCACTTTCCCATGGGTCCCAGCAGGAATGCCAAGAAAAACACAAATGCACTGGGGTATCAGGATGAAAAGCAAATCCCATGTCAACTACTAGATGACAGTTATTAATAACATGTTATAACTTTTGATCGGTCCTGAAGTGGTCAGGCAGTTGGCCTAGATGATAGTTGTAGGTCCCTTCCAACTGGAACTACTCTATTCTTATTCTATTGTTTTATGTCAAGCAATACCCCCCCCCAGAAGCACACACTTCAAAATACACTCTTTTTCATTAGCAGTTTCTTTAAATAGACTTTAGTAAGCCCTGCCACAATTTCATTTAATTTGTGCATATTTCATAGTCCTGCACACTAAACTCTGAAGAAATCTCTTATGCATTTTAATTATGTTTCTATATAGAATCCATATATTCCCTCACACACTTTGATTCATTGCATGATTTCCAAAATTGAAAGTTTGCACAATATTGACATCATACTTACATTATTATGAATGAAGATACTGAGTGCCTCCTGTGGGTAGTCCAGAGTCAACAGTCTGTCTAAAAATTTAGTTAGGAAAGGAGTTGGTTGCTCAATGAAAACACCAATTTTTACTCTTGGATATTCCTAAAAAAAATGATATTTTGACACAACCAATAAGATTTGCCTCCTTTCTAAGATCAGTTATATTAAAGAGCAACTAATGTCATGTTGTAGTAAACTTAGTCCACACAGCTTTCAAACAATCAAAACTCAAAGTCCCATGCATTCTGTTTATTTTCACTGGCTTCACAGAAAAGCAAAGATAATGGATTTAATATTGCTAGAAACTCTTTGAATTCAGTAACAGGAACTGGATTATTGTTTTTAAAATTCTTATTTTAAAAAAATACTAACACACCAAAAGAAGCATTTAAAGAAATACACCGACAGAATGACATGGCAAACTAATTTTTTGAAAATAATGTACATATGTTATATTTATAAGAAAATATAGGGAAGATCAGTTTTTTAAAAGCAGTTAAAGAATAAATACCACAAAATATTTTACTCATCTGTATTTTAAGATGAAAATTGCAATACCCTTCTATAATTGTATATGCACTATTTCTCCATGATCTTTTTTCAGTGGGCTTTCCATTACTTCCCTGCTCACTGATTTTAGAAAGACCATTGATAAAACTAATTAGAGCTTCTCCCCTCACATCCAAAGATACTGAACTTTTAGCCACCTTATTTTAATGTGAATTCACATCTTTGGAACAGTGGTATTAATTCCTAGGTTGTACGTGCTTGATAGAGAGCATGACCACTAGAACAAACATTGAGAGCACCTTTGTGTATACCTAAAGTATATTACATTCTGCAAGACAAAGAAATTTAACCTTCAAAAGCCTCAACTCCTACAAAGTAATACACTGATTTAACAAAAATTATTTCCATCTCAAACCCAGAGAATTATTATAAACATCTAATCCTCTATAAGGCTCAGAGAGAAACCTTAGATGAGTATAAAAGGCTGCCAGTTAGATCTCCTTGGCTTTCCAACACCCACTTGAAGAATGTCTGGATAAATCATCAACGCATGCTGAGATTTTAGTGCCACTGTCTACATCGGAAATCCAGAAACATCCTGGCAAAGGCACCAGATCGGAAACATTAGGCACCAGTGTTTATCCTGACTACCTCCTAGTCACTGCCTCATCGGCAAACCTCATAAGCACCACACAGAGATCCTACTAACTTCAAAGTAACTCATGGAGACATATATGGACGTGTCCTGAGAAAGGCACCTGTGATGTTCTCTGGTAACCCCTCCACTGAGACTGGTATCACAGGAACTGGTACCACTGGTGGCCAGGAAAGCTCAGACCAAGCTGAGCACACACACGTGCTGCCAATGATAGAACTGCTGCAGTAACTGTATTTTGTACATTTTTTTTTTAAATTCTAAGTCATTCTCCCCTTATTCTGCAGGACAGAGAGAAACAGGTTCAGGCTGGACCTGCAAAGGTTATAGGGGCAATGAGAAATTACTGACACTGCTTCAGTACACTGAAGTGTGAACCACTTGGCTTTGCACTAAAATCTCAGGGGAGCGACCAAAGAAAAATAGTTTAAAAAATTAAGAGTAAAAATTCCTGTAAACTGCATCTCCTCAAAACAAAGAGTTCATCACTCTAGATCCTGGTTTACCATAGAGTTGTCACTGCATAATATGAATCTAGGTCACAATGAGTATTTTGAGTATATGAAGTCAGAGGTTTTGGTTCTTCCCAGTTGTGCCTCAGCAAAAACACCCAGCCTGTACCAGGAAGTTACATTTTCTGACAGATTTTCTTATTTTCACTGAGGTCATGTATTTGACTTTTAAATTTGACTTTTTCACAAGCAGTAGTTGAGCATATGACAATTTCTGGAAGAAGTACAGGACAGTGTCTCAGTACAACTACACAGAGCAAAGTGTTAGATCTCTTGCCACAGGAGTTGCCAGAGAAGTGAGAGGATGAGTGAGGTCACCCTTTCCAGGAGCACTGGGAAGTCTTCATAGCAGTAGCAAGCTTTAGGATTTAAGAAGCAGTTCGAGGGCGATAAAGTTTGTTGCCCAATTTAATTTAGATTTTAGAAAAAAACCAAAATAAACAAAACAAACAAACTCCCTACAACAAAACAAACAAAACCCAAAAACAAACAAAAAAAGCCTTAAAAAAAAGTGGCAAAAATTCACATTTTTGTCCAGATGCATTCTTCATCATATTTTCCATTGCCCTACTTTTACCTGAACAGATAGCTAATTTGGGGATGGCATAGGCTGCTGACATTACCAGAATAAAGCAGTTACTGAGTGTTTCCACATGTCAGCCATGACCACAGCCCGGGAGATCCTGTTTCTGTGAAGAGGACAAGGACAGAGCAAAAGACTCTGCATACGTAGCTCTCGGCTCCTTTGCACATAACCCCAAAAATCAAGGAAAGAAAAAAAGTGGGTATTGCTCTTTTCACTGAGGATTTCTTGTTAAGCAGCAACCAGGCAGGCCTGAATAGACAGCATGCTCAGAAAATGAAATACTGCTTGTACTTCGAAATGCCTGAAGTAAACACATCCACTGAGGCCAAGAAAAGTCATGTTATTTCTGGTGGCAGAGTGAGCTATGAAGTCCAATGAATGCATTACAGTAAAGAAGACACATTCCAAGTCAATGTACATAAACCCAGCAAGCCATTGCAAGCTTGGAGCCAAAGCGCCAGAGTGCCAAATACTGGATATACACACATGCCGTGTGTATGTTTGTCCTACAAGAATTCTGAAGACTGAACTGAAATCCAGTCTCAATTACATCAGGTTTCTTCTACAGAAACACATTTGCATATACAATACAGATATCTGAATTGTCCTTTATACAGTAAGGCAAGTCTTGACTGTTTATCACAGAAAATAGGAATTGTAACCATGTTAGTTAACTATTAAGCTCCATTTGTAATAGAAATTGTTCAACTGATGCATATTGAGGTCTGTCACTAAAAATCTGAAATATCTAAAGAGTTTTTCCTTCCTCCTCCAAAATTCTAGTTATTCACTTGAACCTTGCATGGTCCAAAAATTATTCTTTCACCCTCAGTGAAGAGAGGTAAAGATCTGTAAGGCTTTTGGGGTAGGGATCATCTTCAGTAACACTGGAGAAACCTATATTAAGACACATGCATTCAAATATTTCTAGAAGTACTGATAATTCCAATAAATTAGAATTTCATCTTTACGGTTTCACGTACCAGAAAAAATGTCCTGACATGTCTACAAAACATAATATGGCATAACAAAGCCCCTTTGCCCCAGAAATCACTATACACCTATCAACTGTATTCAAAAGGGGTTTGTTCCAGTGAGTATTCTTACCATTACTGTTGACAGGTCTAGTAAGTCTAAATCACAGACACTGCAACCAGTTTCCCGTGTCCAAGCATTAGGAATATAGTTTCCCAAATAATTCAAGTGAATCTGGCAAATAAATGAACAATTCAGGTTAATGAAACATGCATACATATGGTGATCTGTTCTTTTTAAACAATTCAAGCTTTAATCTCTTGTTACTAAAGGCAATTGGCAAGAAACAAACATACAAAAATAGCCGGTAAACCCTTTTTCTTATTCTTTTTATTTACAAAATAGAGATTATGCATGTACCATAAAGGCTACAAAAAAGAATATTTGATAAAAATGACATTTCACTCAAGGTAAAAAAAAATACAAGTATTACAAGTCAGAAAACAATGATAATTCAGTACCCATTTCAAAAAGTGTCTCTAACCAATGCTATTTACTAACCTGCAAAGTGGAGAGATTAAATACAAAATAGAATTATCTTGTAAACAAAAAACTTTTAACTGTTTGGAGTTAATTCCAGGAATTACTTTCATGCTAGTTTATTTACCAACTCATGAAAATTTGTCCAGTCCTAATACACCATTGTCCTCTCAGTTCTCTTCTAAGTTTAAAACAGACGAACCTAACCACATAGGCAAAGTGATACATTGCAAGAGTTTCCTCTTTGTTTTTTTAAACTACATCACTACATGCAGAGATTTTTGTTTAATGTAGCATAACTCATGGATTAGTATAAGAGGTTCCATCCTACTTACTGTGTACCCAACTGTAAAATAAAGAACTTTTCTTTGGCAACGTGTCAGCAAAGCCAGTGAGGACAGACAACTTGGGGGTTTAATTGAGGCAAAAATATCTCTAGCAATATGGAAGAAATTGGTCATAGATTTCACCACTAATGAGTAATTATAAGCCAAACAGATACAGGCATCATTATATTCACTAGTTCCAAAAATGAAATACAGTGCAAAAACTAAGACACAGAAGTCTGTGGGATATTGATGAGTTTCAAACCTAATTATCCTGAAAGGCATTTTTCTGAAAACATGGAACTATAGTTGTCGGGAGACCCTGCTTCAGGGACTGCCAAAACAACCAGGATGGACAGTTTCATGAGGGGATGGAGCTGGCAGTCAAGTAATCCATGCCAGAAAATGGACAACTACCTCAAACCTCAGAAGCTTACATTTTAAAAGGTTCTCTATAGCATAGATAGTGACTTTTTGTATTAGACAGATAGTTACTTCTCCTCTATTTCTGTGTTTTACCCCCATTGGCCAGGGCTACCCGGTAACCTATCCCTCATTGGTTGTTTATTCCCTATTTTTC